>JAGWCC010000188.1:0-721310 GCA_022651775.1 Drusus annulatus
TTTCAAGGATGCACTCAGGATGCAAGTAATTTATATTTTAAATTAATAAACCTGACTTTTTTTTCATTTACATTTTTACCAACAACACAATTTTTTTGAATTCCCTAATCCTTTTTTTTAGAAATAACATGGGATGTTATGACCAGAATTTATTTTTCTATGCGATGAATTTTTACTTCCCGAGATATTTGGAAAACATTTTAGTTTATAGTCATATATTGATCAGAATGAATTTAAATAACACCTCGGGCCTTCTAGGTTTTTCTGAGTCTGCTAAAGCAAACTCGACCCTATATACACCCTTCTATACGCCTTGCGGCGAACATCTTTTGCCTTAGCAGTTTTTGACTCAGTCACCGCTCGAGAGTCGGCTGATAAATATGTCGGATTTGTATCTATCGTCAGTATGAATGCTTGATTCATTTCGACGAATATTTAGTGAAATCTTATGTTTTTGTTATTTTGACTTCAACATGAGAAAAAGGGCTATTGTATTTTTTCGCAATTTAATTCTGACCTAAAGAAATGAAAAAATAACTGTGTACGAGTATAATACCGTAGATATAATTTTATTTTATTATGACCGACCGGTTTTGCTTAGCCTACGAATCATTGGGGTACTAAATTAAACTAAACAAAAATTTAAAGTGTGCGGTTATATACCGTGTATAATATAACATACAGAGGGGAGAACAAAATATAAAATAAAATAAAAAAACAAAACAATAAGAAAACAAAATATTATCATATTTTTAACCGCACACTTTGTATTTTTTGTTTAGTTTATTTTGTACTCTGATGATGCTTAGGCCAAGCAAAACCGATGAGTCTTAAAAAATAAAATAATATCCGTGGTCTTGTTCAAAGATTTTTTTTTATTTCCTTAAATATGTCAAACCACAAAGTGATGCTTTCTACGAAAATATAATTCTGATCTATTTTTGGAAGTATCTTCCCATGTTTGTTTTGGGAAGGCCTTTCACCGATGTATTTCTAGGTTTGTATGTACACTTCATCTAAATATGTAGTTTAATGTTTAACAAATAAAACGATTCGATCGAATTATATTATTAAATTTCCGCGTGACCTGGAAGGGATTTATTAATCTCGATACACGGAACATGCATAAAAACATAAATATTTCTTTTACGTATCATCCTATCGGATCCAATGAAGCAATAAATAATATCTACGGGCTGGGGGGAAAAATAAGTGGCTATTTTCGTGACCACCAATGTATGGATATATCAGTAGAACGCGAGACCGTTCTTTCAGGTAGTAGTTGAATATGTGTTTCTGTCTGTGTGTATGTGTGTGTGTGTGCGTATATATGTGATGGAAATTAAACAAAGCTCACACACGAGCGCTTATCCCGTGACCAAATGACATGCTATTCACATACTTTGCACGTGTTTTGTTTGGGGTTGGCGGGCCTTGTAATTTTATACAAAACATTACCCATACGTCCATACGCCCAATACTCACTTATAATTTTTAATTCCATACGTGAAGGCCGTATTTATCGTGAAAATAATATTTATACATCCACAATCGTAAAATTGTATTTCCATAGTTTTTATCAGCTCGAAATAGTTATATTGAATTCAAGGATTTTGTTTACCGACTCTTTTATTACGCATTTTCGAAAATTAATTATTGGTGGGCGGGTTTCTTAATGGTAGCTAGCACACTAATCATAACTAAGCACCTTCATTAAGCCATTCGATGTTATTTCTTTTTCAGTTAATTCAAACATTATAGTGCTAACACGAGTGTACTCTATTTTCCAGCAATGTTTCGCCATTTTATTATGTTATCATAAAACTATATCTAAATTTCCATTTCGCGCTCGTCCGCTCTACTTGAACGAAATAAAATTATTCTAGCGATTACATTACCATTATGCTGACTATGATACTTTTTGGCGTTAATGAGTGTAAAGAAGGTGAAAAGGAATACCTCTACTAGATCAATATTTACTATTGAACATTAACATATTTTGAAAAAAACTTTTCTGAAAAGATCTAAAAACAAAGTCTAAAAATCATTCAATATAAGTCAAATATTTCTTTTCTAAAACAATCCATAATAAAAATACAGTAAAACATCATTCTTACATAGACAATTAATGACACAACGATATAGATACTCCTAGTGAGATGTTCAGAAAGTAAAAACGCATAAATATAATGATCAACAATGCATTATTTTTATCCAAATGTTATCCTTTCTTCGCGAGAATACTTTCAGATAATGACTGTTAATCGCTAATACTTAATAACAGCACATTATTAAAAAAATCGTTTTAGATAAAAACCTACACTAGAAAGTACGACTTTACAATTTATTAGATTTTTTCTTTAATAAATCATTTTTTTGGAACGCAGGTACGTAGATACACATACTTATGGTTCGTTAAATTCATCAGAAGAACGTGCGGCTAACTTGTTGAGTTCTAAGAATGAAATTGATGTCTTCTAAGACGATGAGACGTTCTTAGAACGTTATTTCATTTCAAATAATGTTTGCATTGCAAGATATTTTAGTGCTGTTGAAAATATCCGCTGCCTCTGCATATTGGTTACCACTATGTATGCGTGCTATAAGACAGTTTACGGACGAAGTACTTTGAAATTATTGTTACAGTGAAAAAGAGTTTTGGTTCGCGTGATTCTATTAGGTACCTATATGTAATGAGATTAGTTGCAGTAAAACAGGGCTGTGAATAACGGAGTTAATGATTTTATCAATAAATAAATAAATGTCTGTCTGCAATCATCAAATCATGAGGAAAAAACAGGTTTAAAATATGTTTCAACCTCTGTAATTTTAAATTCATTCAATCAGTATTAGATTTCAATGTCAATTTTAAAAAGAATTAAAAAATTTAAAAAAATAACGGATCTCTGAAGTTTCGTTTTTATTATGATATTCGTGGAATTAAAAAAACTAAATACGTTTTACTACCGTACTTAGCACAAAGAGGGTATCTACATTTGGAATATATTGGTGTCTTAATTTTATTAAGTGCCAGTTAGCGAAGTAAAAAAATTGCATTTATTTTTAAACGCAAAAACATTTTTCTATTTAGACACACATAGAAAACAATGATGTGCTGGCCAGTTTATTAAGTCTAGAGTTCACTGTGACAAAAAAAAATGCTAAGAAACCACGAATATGATAAGGTGTCCTTACAAACCTCAAGTGAAAATAACTTTTGTTGAATATTTTTAAATCGGTAAATTACAAGGAAAGTTCCAAACCGATAAAAATAGTATAGTCAAATATTTATAAAAGTTGAAGCATAGTAGCATTAGATAGTTTCTTTAAAATGTATTTTTTTGAATTATTTGAAACAATGTCAGACAAACTTTTTTTTTTTTATTTGTTTATTACTGGAGAGAGGAATACAAACATGTACAATTTTTTTTCTTAGGAACAGTTACATCAAAACGAATAAAAAAAAGATGGCACTCAATTAATTAGGTTAATTGTGGAGCGAGAATATATATTATGTATAAAATAAAGGCTAAAAGAGAACCTGAAATTACCAATGAAGGCAGTCAAAGAAATGACTTAGTAGGGACCCGTGATTCTTGTGTCATCCAAAAAAAAAACTTCCAAAATCTCTTTAGGAAAAAGCAATGTCCACCATGCATGAACAATATATTACATGTATATTAGTGTTAGTTTTCACTGGAATTTACTTGGCAGATTAAAATTCAACACTTAAATTTAAAAACGTATACTTCATTAGTATTTACAGCGAAGCGACATTTTGATTTTACCATAAAAGATTGGACCAAACCCAAAATTACGATCAAGAAAAAACAAACTCGTATTCATTTTTTTTTTATTAAAAATTGAACTCAAAAAATTTTCAAATTTGAGATTTTTCCCTTTGTTATGAAAGTTTCTTGCAGCATATTCTCTTTACTTTGGTCTAGGATCAAAACCAATGCCAAAGTTTCTTCAAACTACCATAAATGGGACTTGACTGCAGCCATTTTTTTACAGTCTGCATTTTTGCACGCACAAGTATTAAATTATTATAAACAATAAATAAAATACCTACCGAGGTAGATACCCCCTCTGCGCTTAGGACGACAGCATACGTTTAGGGCGGAAACGCCCCTGAAAGCCCTGCGACCGGAGTTGGGCCGGGCCGTCCGCCCGTAGTTTTCATTTACCTCAAACACTTGTTAAAAAAAAATGTTAACGTTTAATTTGACTATAGCACGCGACGTGTGGGACTTTCTTGAAATCCCTCGGAAAAGTCGGCTCCGAACAACGCTGATTAAACACGCGTAAGACCGTGAATTACGCGCGATAAATGATTTAAGTGTTGTGTGTAATTGAAAGAAATTTATTTTATTCCAAGGTGACTTTGGTTCGCCACTTCGGCAATAATGACATGTAGTCGCGCATTGCTGTTAGGCACTCTGTGGTCACCGCTTGTATCAAATTTTAAAATCAATGTTTTAAAAAGCAATAATCGGTGAAAGGAAGGCATACAAGGGATTTTTTAAAGCACTTACTTAACTGTAAACATCGTTCGATGGTTTCAAAAAAAAAATGTTTTCTCTAAGCAAAACAAGATGATCGCTGAAGTCCGTTTTTTGTAAGGGGCAAAAAATTTCATACGGCGAATTCTGGTGACTTAAAATTTTCAAAAACGTATAAGCTATGGAGCTATGAAATATCCATATAAATGTCAAATAAAACAAGACTAAAAATTCAACGCCCTTTTTTTCAGATTACAACATCTTTTCGATCATGTGCTATGGAGCTTTAAAACATCCATTTAACTGAAAATTAAAAATAACAAAAAAAACCTATTATTTCTAATTTTGAAACTGTTAATTCGTGGTGGAATTCCATTTTAATGATTTAATAAAACAAATATTTAACTTTATTCCACTTTTATTTTATGACTGGACCGGTTTCAGCCGGCCATCTTCAGACTAGTACCATTGTTAACCTACGGCTTATATACTATTTTACCCCTGACATCCCCAAAAAAGTATATAAGCCGTAGGTTAACAACAACACAAAATTAGTCTGAAGCCGTAGCTGAAACCGGTCCAGTCATAAAATAAAAGTGGAATAAAGTTATATATTTGTTTTATTAAATCAAAAAAAACCTACTCTAAAAAAGGTTTCTGAAATCTCATGCAAAGCCAGATGGTCAGTAATGAGGTATTTTTTAAATTTATTCATTTAAAAAGAGAGACAAACATTACCTCGTAACAAATAACCTTACAATATTTGAAAAACTCCTAGTACCATCATAATAAGGGGAAAATGTTGAAAATGAGACTTAGCCAGCAGAGGAATTGAACCCACGACGCCTGGGTGGGAATCCGACGCGTTTGTCCACTCAGCTAACGACCGGTCAAAAAAATGTTAAAATACGACTACTATCTTTAATATTTCAATTGTATATTCTACCGCTAATAGTCAACCCTAAAATTGATCATTCGATGACAGAATGCGATAGTGTTTCACTAAAACTCAAACTCCCGGGGACGAGATATTATAATAGGAAACGTTAAATGAAAAAGGACTTGGCGATGCGTGATTGATGCGAAATCGATACTTCACTCACAAACCTTCCTTTAGGTTCAGGAATTTAATCCCAATAATAATAACACGTTCCTGTGGAAGGGCTTCATACCAAATAACAAGCCAGTTGGGTCTGGCAAACTATATGGAAATGATTGTCAATCGATAAACGTGAATATTATATACACATCGAAGACACCGCATTGTCTGAATATGAAACAATCCTTCAAAACCTTTATATTTTGACGTTCCAATCAAGCAACAAAAATGTGCCAAAAATATTCCTACTCAACATTTAATAAATAGTTTTAATTTAATTATATCACAAAATTATGAAACTAGAGCTAAGCAAGCACACTCCCAAAAAGTACCAAAGTTCAACTCTATCTTTGCTCAAATAAGTTCAGAATTTTCGGCTTCAAAGTTTTACAATAAACTTACCCGTACAAAAGTGCACCAAAACCTTGCGAATGGAAATATCAGAAGAAGAATTGAGTTGTATATATAAAACATCACCATAGAAGTTGCACAAAACTCTCTACTCAAAACCTAGTCTGCCGCAGCACGAGATCTCCTAGTGAAGTCTTTTTAAAAATCTCTTAAAATACGTAGGTACTTTATACTAGTAATATTTATGTAAATACCTACTTAACAATTAAATTGACATATCAAAATAATCAGTTGTTAATACTACCCTTCTCGATCTACCTACCCGTATTCGTTTTAACCATGATGTCACTTTCTGTTTTTTTTTTTTTAACTAGAATACAGTTTATTACAACCATACGTGGAACTTGCAACCACCAGTCTAGGCTGACTAGGCATACCCGTGTTTTGATGGTCGGGTTTTCTGTTTATTATTCTTTGAAAAAGATCCCACGTTGATTGTAAATTTCCCGGAACTCTTCAAACGCATTCAGTTCCGAGAACAGGCAAACCGGGTCAAACGAAATGTTTAATCTCTCTTGATGCAACACGAGTTTTATTTTAAATAAAACTGGGTTTTTTTTCCGCGCATAATACGTTTGTAATACTTATTGTTTTTTACCCTCCGTTGATAATATTTACTAACCTTGAAATCGTATGAGCGAACACAGAAGCTTATCCAAGGCGTTACTGATCAATAACTACACAGCAGAAAATCTGTACCTACGCATATCTCACTAAAAACACTCGATTAGTGTGATCTGGCATCGTAAATTTAGGAGAGCTTTTTCCCTTTGGAGTTTCTCAGTCAACGCAAATAGCAAATCAGCGTGCAACGTTATTTCCACCATGAGAAATGGACAGTTGAACGCTATATCTTTCGTACTATATTTTTCAATAATAGTAACTAATTGGTTGATTAGTTCAACGTGTCGGGTTTCCACCCTGGCTTCGCGGGTTTACGATTCTTTACGAACTTTTTTCTTCATCATTGCGCAAGCAATATTCCCTATTTATGATGATGGTGGGAGGATAAATTTAAATATTTTCTGGCTATTCTTAACCTGGGAATATACGACTTGATTTTTTTTAAATTATTAAAAGTTTCGATAAAAGACTGTAGAAATTACTACTTGTATTTACTTTTAAGAGGCATAGACAATTATATTATGCACAAAATTGTGTCAACTACCATATCCTCTAGTGAAGTGTCCTCCAACCATGTTTGTTCACGATCTCCATAGAACTTCGTTCTTATTTTAGTACCCCCTATTCATTATCTCTGTCTACCACACATTACAGCAAGTAAGCTCCTGCATTTAATTTATCATAAGTGCTTACAGTGAGCCAATAGATTATTTTTTACAAACTCTTCAGAAATTTAAATCCATAAGCAAATAATAAAGTTGAAAACAATTATTATAATAGCTATGGTCCACTTGTTTGTTACTTTATTAAAAAACAAGTCGTACAAGTTTTGTTTTTATCATAATATGTACAATAGAATTCAGCCACGAAGTAACAGTTCCACGAGTTGAAACATGTAAAAGTTTCAAACCTTATTTCAGAGCTAGCTAGTAATACCTGCCTGAATTCTATAATACAGTTATAGAATATACGACTTCACATACTAACGAAAAATAAAATTATACCAAACTGATTGAGTTGATTTGTATCGGCTTTTAAAAAACACGCTTTTTGAGCCCTAGAGAAAATGGATGTCATAAAAAACATAAATTGGTTGTTTATGAGATGTTTTTCTTAGAAGTTTTGATTTTATTAATAGCTTAGTTTTGCGCTTACTGCTCGAGTGAGTGTACGTGTTACGTGTACACGTCTGCATCCGCACTCGCGTTTGAAAGTACTCGAAGTTTGTGTTAACTCGTGGTAGTTATTTCTAAATTTATTTATTTTTCTTTGCGCCTATAGGTGTCTCATTTTGCACTGCTATTTTCTGCATTATTTTTTTTATTTTGTTCCCACCCCGTACGATTTTTTCGTTTAAACAAAAAAATTGGTACCAACTCGTATCAAGTATAAAACAAAAGACGCAAATTTTCCCCCGTGCTGTCGAGTCGAGAAATTACGGTTTCTGCCCATGGATATATTATTTAATATGACATATAGCCGTTAGGCACGTAAAAATGCAATGTAATTAGGTACTTTCACCGCCTTGGCAATTCGCCGCATGGAGCGAACTGCTTTCACAGGACCGACTCTGGCTATAGTTTTGTTCAACTTGCATTGTCTGCGTAGTAAAAGGTGTGAAGTAAATGTATCTACTTGGGTGATGCTTCAGTTCAGAACTCGTGTTGAAGATTGTCTCTCCCGTACTAGCTAGCTTTTCTAATAAAGAAGAAGTACATCCAATAATAACCTTCGATCTATCCTTCCGCCATTCTACCATAGAAATAACAGGCATAATATATCCCACAAATTTCAAAACTTAGTTACTAAGTACTTGTCGCCAGGGCCGGTCCTGTGCAGGCGCAGTTAGAGCAGTCCGCTCCATGTGGCGAATTACTAAGGCGCTGAGAGTACCTAATTACAGAGTTTTTTTACGCGCCCAGCGCCTATGTATTTTATTAAATTATTTTTTAACTATAATATCAATAAATGACAATCGAACCCGTAACTTCCCGATCCAACGGCGCAGAATGGAAATTCGCGCCTCTCGTTTTATTTTCCCTGCAAATTTTGACAGGAGGCGACAATTTTTTTTTGCCTGCGCCAGGCGTCGTTTGTCACAGGGCCGGGCCTGCTTGTCGCTACACTAACGAATGCTTACCCCCTTGGAGTAACAATGTATGGAGAGAGAGCTTACTATTTTTACCCAACCTTTACAAACTTGCGATAAATCACTTTCTGCGGGTTTTTACGTCGTACACCATGAGAGAGAAAGAGACAACGAATATAATACACCGCTTCTATGTACTGTCACGGTGATCTTGGGCTCCTAGGTCATCGCGGAACTCCGCCCACATTTTTTATTATGCCACTAAACTTGACACAACTAAACGGTTTTTTAGGTTATGTGCTATATTTTTGTTGATAACAATACTGTGAACAAATGGTTATACGAATAAAGCAAAAACATTATGTCGACATGTGATATGAATGGATGTATAAATACCCTAGCCTTAGTCTTAGCCACGCCTGGGTCAGCCGAGTCCGGTAAAAATCATCAAAAACTGACTACACTGTTTTGCAAAGATACCACTCTATATACTCTAAGCTCACCCCAAACGCAAAAGTAACAAATATATATATGTACTATATATTTTACGACATGTGTATTTTATCTTATGAAGTTATGACGGTTCTTATTTACTTCAATGATAGGTATGATGTATTTGATTTCATATAATAACTAGCTAAAGCTATATCCTAAACTGATACGTGATAAAATTTTGACGTTTGATAACAAGAAAAAATTGAATTAGAACTATCTAATGCAGGTTTTATCTTTCAATTTTCCAATTTTCCACATTTTCAAAGGAAATTATATTAACAACTCAATTCCTCGTCAACTTAACTAATATATTCCGTATTTTTGTCCATTGCATATGCACTTTATCATTCTCATCGTATTCATCAACCATTCAATTTGCTTCCAGCTTCGACGTCCGGGGGGTGGGCATGTCCGAGGGCCGCCACTGGTCCGCCCCGGGGGTGTTCGGGCCGCGCGCCAACTTCCGCCCCACACCGCCCCCCGCCGCCCTCCTGATCCAGGACGTCAAGCGCCACGACGAGGGGGTCTACCGCTGCAGGGTGGACTACAGGAATTCGCAGACGATCAGCTTCCGATTTAACCTCACCGTCATTGGTAAGCTACTTTTATGTTTTAATAAGGACTACTGTAAACTACTGTATTGAATTGTTTTATGTTTAATTGAATAATCTCTTATACTTTACTAAAAAAAAACTCAACATAATAAAAATCGGAAAAATATCTCTTGTGAAACAAACGATATATCTTATCTTATTTTTAACATTTAAATTTTAAACACTTTCAAAAGCTCCATATTATCACATCATATGAAATACGTAGCCAGCTGCGATGATCTAGAAATTACTGACTTAATCGGGGGTTTTTTTATTTTTTATTACTTGGAGTAATGTATGGAGAGAGAGCTAATTATTTTTACCCAACCTATACAAACTTGCGATAAATCACTTTCTCTGAGTTTTTAAGTCGTACACCATGAGAGAAAAAGAGACGACAAAAATAACATACCGATTTTTATGTACTGTAAGGATGATCTTGGTCTTCCGCGTCTCCGTGGACTCCGCCCACATGTTTTCATATGCGACTAAACTGGACATAACTAAACAGTTTTTTTAGGTTATATGCTATATTCTTTTTAAATAAAAATGCTGTGAAAAAGTAGTTATACGAATAAACAAAAAAATTATCTTGACATGTGCTATGAATGGATGAATAAATACCCTAACCCTAGTCCTAGCCACGCCCAGGTCGGCCGAGTCCGGCAAAAATCATCAAAAACTTGACTACACTGCCTTGGATAGGTATCACTCTATGTACTCTAAGATTTATTAAGATTTAAACAACATATTTAAAAATAAAAATAAATCCTGCTGGATTTGTTCGTGCCTGAAAAACAGGGTTTTCGATGGTACACACAGACAGATATCTTTATTTGTAGTTAAGACCTCTTTATTCTCCGGTTTGGCCCTAGCTTCAACCCACTTTTCATATTGCACAACGAACAAATATAAAGAATACAATATCATCGCCAGAAAGGAAAAAGGGCTGAAGTGCCAATTCGGAAAGTTTACACCAGAGCACTTTAAAGTTTTTGTGTTTGTTTTACAATAAACTTCTTAAGTCTTCAGTACCTGGTTGGATTTTGAAAAAAAAAGTTATCGCAGATAAAAAAATGCTCACAATAAGTTACGTGAAGTGACAAAAAGCTTAAAAAGTCCCAAACTTGCGTCGCTTGAATCAAGCCTTCTCCTAAAGGGTAAATATATTTTAGATGGCTGAAGCGCCACAAAAAGTCTTCAGAATCAAACGATGCAGCAAAAAAAAACGACTATTTTTCGACCGATGTGTCGCTTAAGCCCTTTTGCTTTTCCAGCGACGATATATATTTGGTTTTGTCTTGTTTAACGACAGTGAAATGGGGTATTTCAAAGCTCCAAAGCTTATGACAGAATGTTTCGAGCTGAAAATAGTTTTGTTTACCTAAAAAAAATTGCATTTGAAAGTTTCTGCTGCACCTACACTTTTAAATACGAATTAAAAAAAGGACAACATTTGATTGTTTTGTTCTATAATAAATATCATGTTAGCTCAGAAGATTTCCAGTTGAATATCAAACAAATTATCAACAGATATATCTTAAATATATACAGATCGGCAACCTTTGTGTTGTTCAAAATTACTCTACAATATTCAACAACACTTTTATTATATCGTCGATGCACTTCAAATATGGGCTATGTGACGTTTCGTACATTCTGAGATAATCGATAAAAACTGTTTTAAAAAATAACTAAACGGAAAATACTTCCGTTTATGGACAAAGTAGGAAAAGAATATTGCATTCAATAAATAATACATTCATTGCAAATTTTAAATATTTTAAACCAAAAAATCGACATATTCTATGCACAGTTTTCGTCACATAGCCCATATTTTTACACTAGCTCTCGCCAATATTTCATTCATTTTCTTTTTTGTTATGTCCATTAGACACTAGTCTAGTAATAGTAAGATGGGATTATATTATCACTAAATATATCTGAATGAAATGACAGTGAAATTTTGTAGCGATATGCAGAGGATGTGGCATTTTTTAGTACGTTAATTTTATACTGTTTTAAAAATGTTTATTTGAATAATACTTTTTTCAACATTTTCAAGTATTAATACTTATCTTTGAGTCGTCACAACACCCAGACTTGCAGCACCCACATTTATACAGATTTTTTTAAAATATTATGAATAGACCGATCAATTATTTTATTAGTAATTGGCGCTGCAGCGGTAATTAAACGCGCAACCGTTATTTAAATTTCTAATCATACAAACATGAAACAAACAAATAATAATAAATATAAATAATAACAACGTAACAACGTTCCCTTATACAACATTGACATTGTTGTCCAATATGAAAAAAACGACGTATGTAAGGAGGGGTGATGATATTTGGCTATCACCAGTAAAAATTGTTGGAACAACTCTAACCAATCCTTCGGCTGATGTAATTTTTAAAAGATATCCCTGACGGTAAGTACTTCCGTCCTGAACTCTGTGACAGCGGGATGCCCTACTTTCTTTCACGGTCAATGCTGCAGCACCGAATGGTTATTATTGACTTCTATCACAGTATGACTATTCTCCGAAATATTCGTTCTACTGTGACTGATGATATTTTCGATCACTCGAACCACTTGCCAGTATTCGGTTCCGATTTAGGTAATTGCTATCATCAGAAATTAATATGATCTCATTATATTGACGTGGCAAGTTCTATAAATAGTTCATAATGCAACTTTTAACTCGTTGGCGGTCACACATCCATCTGCTTCATGCCACTCGTTCACGTCCACATCATTGAACATGTAAAGTGAAATTGTGGAGTTGAGGTTTCTGTTTGTAGTAAATACCAAGGACATAATAACATTGGCACATTGTTTTTAGTGTAATAGCATGTGTTGAGTCGATAAAAGACGATTCGACATTTTATCGTCTATTTGAGGTGTGCGCCTTTGAACAAGTAGTTGAAGATTTAACCACTTTTCTACTTCATCATCACGTGTTACATGAAAGCTCAGAAAATGCGCTTTTTCTTCGACCAACTTTTCCATTTCCAAAAACTATTAATGCGCAGGCGATGTCATTTTCCGTCATTTTCTGACAATAAAAATAATGTTTCTGTGCCACCTTTGGGTAATTGGTGTGAACATCTTATAGACTTTGATGACTTCAATTGGCTTTTGTTCATATTTACCGCAATACTTTTTTATACCCGACATACCCTTTCCGCAAGATTCTCCGTTTCTGTTTTATTTTTATTTTCCGAACAACTGAAATATCAGAATTCAAAAAAGAAACATCCATATCAATTTGTGGGATTAACTCTCCAGTTAATCCACAGACTCTGTTTACAGTGATATCTTTGTTTGGTGTAGGGCCAATGTTTAGCGATAGGTTTGGAATAAATTTTCCAGTCACAGGACATAACATCACACTGTCATACATTTGATTCTCTGTTTCTACATCTCCAACATTCACAACCACTGATATAGAACTGCGCATCGTATTTAAATGTACAATCTCTCCTGTGCGATTTCGGTACATTCTCGAACAAAATCAAAATTGAAAACATAATTCAATAATTTTTCGTACTGATTTCATTGCAGTAATACAAATATGAATTCACTTGAAACTTGTTTGAATTTGTCAGCGAACAGTGTTAATTCCTTTACACTTTTGCTCTTGGTTATTCTCAAAGAAATTCTTTCCTGGAAGAGAAAATTTACAGAATGAAATATAACTTTCAAAGCACACAAAACTATAACAATAATAAAGTAAAATGTTGTTAAAAGTTAGATAAATACTTGCAAATTTCAGAGCCAAATGATGTGTAATGCTTGGTTGAAAGTGATGTGTTTCTTCCTTTTTTGGAGTTAAATTTTAGTATTAAGCCTTTATTCAAACATTAAAAAATACATTAACTTCAATAAGTTTCCACAAAGTGCAGATATGTTAGGCTAATCACAATATTAAACTCAAATTACGACCATTCAAAGGGCAGTCATTTTTCATAATTCTCAATAAAATTTTTGTCAATATTCTTAAGAAAGTAGATAAAATTTATTAGAAAAAACATAATCACTTACCGTTACTTTACAAACCAAATGATAACGTGCTATTAGGTGGAATTTCTATATTTAAAAGTCCAAAAACAGTTACCGCGCGTACTACGGCGGGAACAAGTTGAGAACTGTCTGCTGTAGAATATGGGCTATGTGACACAGGCGCGGTATTAAATATGAGCTATGTGCGCAGTACGATCACATAGCCCATATTTAAATGCAACATTTTGGCTGTTGGCACATGGTTCGTTTTCTATCTCCTGATCTATTTGTTATTATCACGTGGTTCTTATTTCAGAAGGTGGAGAAAAAAAAAAGAAATAAAACTGTATATTTAACTCATTTTCGTAAAAACCGTCACATAGCCCATATTTGATATGCATCGACGATATATTGAAAACGACATTCGCTTTTCAAATAATAATTTCCCATCACTGCGCCTCTTGTTTTAAATTCTCAATTTCGCTTTTTAAGTTAAAAATATAGACATAAAAATGCGCTTGAGCTACCTGATGAAAATATTATGCCCTGTAAAAATGTTTGCTTACATAAAATATGCAATCAATACAAGCAGCGCCGGAGCTACTCGCGTGGATCGTTTCCCCCGAAAGCTGATAACCTCAATTTCGGTTTTACGGTCTCATTTCGCTCATAACCTTGTTTATTACTATTATTAATATGTTAGCACCGTGGCATTACCCTTCTTCCTTCTCTCGAGGTGGAGGCTGCGATCTTAACTAATCTCGATAGACATATCCAAGCTTTTCGTAGTTATATTTCCCGTAATGATCACATTCCCAAACAAAAAAGTTTAATGTTTTCATAGAAAGTAATCACTTTGTGGTTTAACATATTTAAAGAAATGAAAAAAATAACAATTTGGATATTCTATTGTTTTCTCGATATTTTGTTATTTTATAATTTGTTCTCCCTCTGGATGTATATATAACCGTACATTTTTTTTGATTAGTTTAATTTTGTACCTTGATGAGTAGTAATAATAGTCTAAGTGAAATCGGTCGGTCTTAAAAAATAAAATAAAATTCGTGGTCTCTTTTCGGTATTTTTTCATTTTTTTTTTTAATGTTAAAGTTAAGCCAAGTTTTAAGCTTTCCTTATAATCTCTTCTTGGTATTTTTATTGTCATTATTATATAATAGTTTCAAGGGTAGGCGACTGTTGTAAAAATTACAATACATGATAGGACAAGGGGCTTTCAATAATGATTCACGTTTCTTAGTAACGAACTAATGTCCAGTGTGGAATATATTCAAGATTGTCAGTTTAGTGAGATACCACCATTTACATACGAAACTTTACTTAATTGGATTTAACTGTGTTTATTGTTTTTTAAACATCACCTTCTCCATCATTTTTTCTTCTTAAAGCCTCACAACTTTAATCTAATGGTAACGTCATGTTCTACTGGCTCTAGATAACTCGGATTTTTTTGCGGTATCACATTTTAAAATGGTTTTGACAAATCAATACGATTTTTATTTTTTTAAACGGTCCCGGATATTTCAATGCACTTTATCCACATTTCCTACAACAAAGTTAATTCCTTTGGGAAAAAAGCTCTCGTTTGTTTGCAAACTAGGCCGTCTCCACCGCCTTGACTTCTGAGACGTTCGTAACGGAGCTGTGGGGTGTAGGTGGGTGGCTTGGCTACTAAAACGAAAAGCTGTGAAGGAGCAGTAAGATTATTGTGAGCTTTTAAAACATTTTCTCAGTGGTACAGTCTCGCAAAGCAATCAATGTTTGGCATAAATCTTTTCTGTAATGATTTTCTTATCTGGCATGAACTCCAATAGAGAAAATCACTTCTCTATCCTGGGAGACAGCTTTCATGACCCTGCCAACACATGTATCAACTTTGAACTTTTTTCGGGTTGGGGAAGTCATATAAAGTCTCGGAAGAGTAAAAGGGTTTATCCCCATGTTTGCGAAACCAAACTATAAACGCCATCTTTTGGACCCATAATAATTATTTTCAAAAAATTGTAAATCAATACGAGAATTGTACTCACCGTTCTAGTTTGTAAAAAATAGCTAAGACAGAAAATTTGTCTAAAACTGCGATTATATAGTCAAACATTGGATTAAAGTAATTGTATGTGTGTATCTTTTGATTACATAATGGTAAAATATGGATCGAAAAACCAAAAATGATTTTCTGAAAGATATTATTTATGGTAATCTGTCTTTAATGTTGACTAAGGATCTAAATGAAACACTTTTATCATATTTTCAGTTAACCAAAAAGATGATAAAAATAACCCATCAACTCATACATACTGCATATCCTTGTGAACAAATGGTGTTTTTTTTTAATTGATGTCAGCGTTTTTGAAACCAATTCTGTTCTATTTTCATAAATTATTTTGCTGACTGTACCTGTCGAGATGTCTCTCGGCCCAAATTAACCCTTCGATTTTCCTGCACATTTCTTTGGAAGTGTGGAGGGTCGCCTCTAATGGATTCTATACCCCACTTAAGCCGCTAGATCCAAAATTTTACTACAAAACTTTACATTGTTTGAAGGAGCAAACCCCCTATAAACTACGACCATGTGTTCATGGACCCCCTTCTGCTTCTTCCTTTCCTTGGTGGGAAGTTTGATCACCGAACGGTGCTCTAAATCGAGGTATTCTTTGGTTAAGACTAACACTGGGAACCACTTCCCATATTGCCACTTTAATAGATCGACTCGCACTTATCTAAAACTGTGCACGCATCAACCTAGATTTTTTTTTAAAATTCATTGTACCTATTCATTTTTATATAGATATGTTATGAAACGCCCCTCGTGTACCAAAAGATTAATTATAAAACACCGAAAATATGTTTTTTCTTACTGAAAATTCCATTCCGAAAAGAATTTAATAATTTTCATTCTGAAACTCAATTGCTGGAAGTATTTTATTGAAATACATTTCATTTTACTTCGTAATAACGACGCAAAACTATTTTTTTCGAACTGTTCTTGTTGATCTTTATTTAGTTTTTTTTTATTACAAACATCTTAATAAAAATGAAATAATAACTTTGTATAAGACCACAGATATTATTTTAATTTTTATAACCGACAGGTTTTGCTTAGCCTAAACATCATCAAGGTACAAAATGAAACTAAACAAATAGTGTATAGTTATATATACTCATACATGCAGAGGGAGAAAACAATATAAAATAAAATTATAAAACAACATTTAACAAAATTACATTTAAATTATAACAAAGGAACAGAGAGAAAGAGACAGACAATATGAAATGAAAAAGGCAAAACGTCAACTAAGAACGTGATAAAAGAATAATGAGAAATTTTATGAGCTTACGGTAAATATACCTAATATTATTACTATTATTAAGAATATGACTATTCATTTTAACGGCTTTCTTTATTTCTAGTGCTTCTAAATTATTTAATCTTTGCCGTGACCATTTTTATGGAAAACATAAGAATATACAAAAGTATTGTTTCATTTTAATTAAATATGTCAAACGAAAGATTTGAAGCGATTGCTTTCTATAAAAATGTATTATATACTTTTCATAACAAAAAGTAATGTTCTGTAAAAACCTGTTTTAGCCATCTTTCGTAAAAAATATTTTGCTATCGGAATATTTTATCATAAATATAATAAATCAAATGGAATCTGCTTCAAATACGAGAAAGACCTACGTTTATCCTTCTTAAGTAAAGGGTTCTTCCTTTAAAACATCTGACGAGCCAACAGCAAACAACTCTCAAATTCAATCAAGATGTTTTGTACAGATATCTTCCTGAAAATGATTGTACATATTAAAATAAATAGTGCCCACTCAAGGCCGAAGATTTACTGAATCCCACAAGCCCTAATAAGCCGGCTCATCTCTTGATTGCATCAGGATATAAAACTATTTTACGTAAAAAAAAAATACGCCTTTTCTCTGGCTCTTAAAGTACGGAAGTTTTCGTACGGTCTGCGAAATAAAATTTTCCATATCATTTGATTTATGGCGAAACTCGAACGTTTGCTAGGGTCAAACTTTAGATGTATTTCAAAAACTAACCCTTTTGTTCCGTGCAGTATTAGAAATATAGGAGATGCCCGTTCTTAGTGGAAACTTTTTACACTATTGTAGAATAATTGTGGATATTCAAAGAGAATTATTTGTCCAATAACAAACACCAATAAATCTATTGTAGCTCGTTCCACTGTCCGTCTTCTAAGCTAAACTTTTAGTCCCGACTTATTGGAGCAAGATTCTGTATTCTCAGTACAAAGGATTTCGTAAAAAATGTACCAAGAAAACATCTCAAACGGACCACCACAACAAGGTACTGGGACATTATTATAATTGGATTGGATACGTCCCTACTTCACAATGCTTTTATTTATATCGGTATTCAAATACCAATAAATAAATCAATCGATATAATTAATAACTCATCGGGACGAAGGAGTGTTGGGAGGTTATAATATACATACATATACCTATTGGTGTCCATACGACACCAACACTACATCTTAACGCATAATAGGCGTGAATAAACTATTTACTTGAGGGAGAAAGTAGTAAAGGTGTTTAGTAGAGGCGGCCAGGACCCTCCATGAATTATAGCGCCGATAGTGAGAATGATTCGAGCACAAAGTTTTTTCTTTCTTATTCATACCAGTTTACTCAAGGTGTTCAAAGGGCTTGCTTTGGGCGTGAAGTTAAGTGCTCTGAATACACTGAAAGCTTATAGATACATAGACATACATAGCGACATCTACGCGTCAGCTATAGAAACATGGTAGACACACAGTAAGAAACACTTCTACCACATGTTAGTCGTGACCTAATCTACCATTTAATTCGAAGACGGAATACTTTTTCCGCATTTCAGAAATCTCGGTAACCAATTAATGTGAGTAAGGTTTTCCAATTAACTGCAGCTGTCCAAATGTGGCTGGCTCCCTCACGCCACAGTCAGCGGAACGAGCGGGAATGAGAAGTGAACGGGAAAGAACACGAGTAGTGAGCCGGAATGAGGTGTGACGAATAGGGGCGGCATTATTAAATCTCCGCTCCGCCACTGGACATTTTGATCATAAATAATTCAGAATCCGCAGTACCAATTTCACACCACGCCGTAAGAGGTTTTTTCACTTTATATTTGAATATTCGAAAACCTTGAGGAGTGAATTATTTATATTAAATATGTTGGGTGTCCAACTAAAGAAATTAATTGAACGGACGATAACAGAAATATTTCATTAATCACTTAGATATAACTCAAACTGAAATTATGACGTAAGAGCATTGCATTAACAGGTCGTATATACATATGTTGTACTATTTCCATAATATTACCGTTGAATGAAACATGTTGGTATTTAATATTCTTGAGATAATAATTGTCTATTTTTATTTCAAAATGTCTTTTACTCGTACAGCACAAAAAGTATTAGTACATCAAAGCTATTGGGTGGAAAAATCCCCGGTGATAGCCATTTTTTGATAGGATAGGGCACCACAGTAAGAATATTGCTTTAGCGTACCTAAATAATAAAATTCAAATGAACGTTGAAAACAGATTTCTTCAGATGATACCAGACCCCAAACAAGTTACTGCAGTACAAAAGTTGAGACACGGGAACAACAAAAACTTGACTTTCTGGACCCACAACCCTAAACCCATATAACAAGCATCGTGAGAGCCAGTCGACTAGAATTGATTGGTTATGTATGCCGAGCGGGGAGGACAGAGCCATTAAAACAATATTGCCATCTGGTACCAAGACTTTAGGCAGACTTTTATCTGAAATATAATCTGTACTTCGTCCTATAATATATTACTTTTACATGAATTGTTCGAATTTCAGTACATTCAGGTACATTTATTTTTAACCGTTAGTTCGTTTTGTAATATTATCCTTTTTTTTAATTTTTATAATTTTTACGCTATAAGATATGTAAAGGGGAATACGGTGTTTCATCGCGGTATTTATTTGATTGAATATTATTATTATTTACAAAAAAAACTTACTTGCCATCATGCCGTTTCTCCGCAGAGATAGGCAGAGAGGATGGATCGCTATACAATTCTGTCTCGGCACACATTTCTTGCTTCATTTACATTCATACAACGTCATATACTCTTCTCCTCCTGATCCTCTGCCAAATTGCTACTAAAAAAAATGTCTTCCAGATATAGCGCCTTTGATTACCGCCATTGTTCAGAAGTCAATAACAAATTCACTTGTATCGGGAATACTCAAAAAGTCCTTAATAACTCCCATCTTAAAACAACTAAATCTTGATGATTTAATAAAACAAATTTATAACTTTATTCCATTTTTTAAATAATTCAATTGAAACTTCAAAACAGTGGAATCTTTGAATTAAATTGCAGCCACACAGAATGTAATGCCACATACATTGGACAAACTGAAAGGGCTTTTTCAACTAGATTCATTGAACATATGCGTTGTTTTAAAAATAATAATGTAGAATCCAAATTTGCAGCTCATCTCTTAGAGAAAAACCACGTCCCTCTTGCTAATAACGAGCCAACGCCTTTACACATTGAAAGTAAATGTTTTAGATTAAATTTACTTGAGCAATTAGAAATAAACAAAAGAATAAATGATCCAAAAATAACATTAATCAAAAATCAAACAAAAATAATTTCATCTCCACTCCTTAATATGTTCAAGAAAATAAAAATACCTAATAATAATAATATCATGCTTAATAATGCAATTTCGTAAAATAATACAATGAATGATCAAGAAAGGTACTTAACAAATAGATTCACAATTCATAAACGGGGGAAAAAACCAATGGTCAATCACATTATTAAACAATTAAAAAAAACCTGCCGTTAAAATAAAATAATATGGTGAAAACAGATTGTTTAGTTAAGTACCTCACAGAATAATTCAAGACAATTAGGTATATACCGTAATTATCGATTTGGTTTTTACCGTAATTAGTAATCACATAAGAAACCAAAATCGTATAAATAAGTCGTTTCCATGTAGCCCAACCACAGTTTGACAATGGCCTTAAACGCCGAAACAGCTGTCACTAAAAACAAAAATAAAAAACTCAAAATAGCAGCACTCAATAATAATAATATTAAATTTAATTCAATTGAATTATATTAAAAATTTAAAATGGAGTTCTACAAATTGAACACAAAAACTATAAATAAAAAACTAAAAATAAACTTTATTCCACTTTTTTTATTTTTTTGACTGGACCGGTTTCAGCATATAACGGCCATCTTCAGACTAGTACAGGTTGTTCTTATTCTATGGCTTATATACTATTTTTGGGATGTCAGGGGAAGTAAACCATGATTAATTAAAGACCTAAAAATACCAAAGAATGCCACTCTAGTTTCATTTGATGTAGTTAGCTTGGTTACCCACAATTATATTTATCAGATTGTTTTATTTTTTTAAATATCATTTTTTTTTTATATTTATCAGATTGCTGCATGATTACTGATAAATATAAATAAAGTAAAATCATGGTTTACTACCCCTGACATCCCAAAAATATTAAATAAGCCATAGAATAAGAACAACCTGTACTAGTCTGAAGATGACCGTTATAGGCTGAAACCGGTCCAGTCAAAAAATAAAAAGCGAAACAAAGTTATAAATTTGTTTTATTAAATCATTAAATAATTAAATGGAATTCCACCATGAATTGACAGTTAAAAAATTAGAAATAACTAAATCTTGATTCTGATAATGCGGATAGTTACAGGCTTACATCTAACTAACCGCTATTATAAAAATTGCTGGAGAAAATCGTTGCTAAGCAATTTGTGGCGTATTTTAACTCTGCTGGTTTGTTTGCGAAAAATCAATCGGCATATCGACAGTTTCATTCAACAGAAAATCTCTTTTTGCGGTTCATTTCAAATCTGATTTTTGGCATGGAAACAGGTAAAATAGGGTTAGTGTCCATCTTTGACGGGCGGCATTCGATACGGTGGATCGCAGCATCCTACTAAATGTGCATGATACCTAATTTGGCGTTCGGGGTGAGGTACTCCAATGGATGATATTTTACCTATCTGGACGAGTAGGCTGTGACTTTTAATAAATGTACTCCAATTTAATTTGGAGTTCCCCAAGGTTTCATCTTGGGTCCTATTTTATTAATTCTGAATACGAATCGTCTTGAACACTTCGTTCACTCGACTGGCTTTAAATCACAAGGCTAAACAGATTATCGTATAATGCTTTAAGTTTTGTTGTCCGGATGAAAGGTACATCCTAAAAAATGAAGAAGTTGACTTTATCGATACAGTTTCAAGTTGGATGTCTGTAAATAAACTCAAACTTAACCCGACCAAAACAGAATTCATTTGGATAGATTCTCCCGAAAGGCAAGCCCTTCTTGACTCCAGTTCAATACAAATACAGGGTACCAATACCATTTCTTCAAAACAAATAAAATTTCTCGGTTTCATTATTGACAATTGTCTATATCCTGTGTCGAAAATCTCAAAGGCTCTGAGTTTCTAGGTTTTTCCATCTTAGGTAGATAAAATCAATCAGAAAATGCTTTTCTTTTGATGGTAAAGTCACTTATAAATTCCTTTATCGTCTCTCGTATGGACTATTGTAACTGTTGGATTTCAAAGTGATAATTAAGTTAGGTTCCTTCCTTCATATTTTTTACTTAAGTCCCCACCTACCCAACCATTTTGCCGTATCGAATTCCGTATTCAACAACACCGTTTTCGAAATAATTGAATATTCATAAAAACCTTGAATTCCAAAATTAGCTAGTTTAGTTCGAACAACCGCGTTGGTCGCAATTTTTAATGTCAAAAGCGAAATAAATTCGAGATACTATTCTAATTAATGAAATACTGGTATTCCAGTGAATACTCGTACATACTTGTATATCTTACGAATTTTCATATTTTCTCGTTTCGTATTGGTTACATTCGCTAAAAAAATTGAATTCGAATATTTCTAACATTGCCTTTTAAAATATATTTTGTTGATGTATTAAGTGCATATGCTGGCCTTCCTCGGAAACAACTTAACAGGACACAGTCCGTCATTAATTCTGCGGCGAGAAAAGATATATAGTTATTTTAAATATTGTCACATAACTCCGCTTCTGAATTGCCTTCATTGGATTTGATGCCCCGAAAGAATAAGAAAGAATAGATTTGCCTAACGATCTTTAAAGCACTGCAGGGAATGGCACGAAAAGCCTTAAATGATAGACAGCTTAGGTTGAGGTCAGCAGATGTTAATACTCCTAATTGATTATTTGAACTATCTCGATAAAATAAACCCTTCTACTATGATCGCGCTTTTGGTATATCCGGCCCAGTCATCTGGTATAAGCTTCCCCCAAATCTTGCCAGCATACATAATTTAGCAGAGTTCAAACGGGTCTTAAAAACCAAATTGTTAAAAAAATCTTAATAGTTTTGCAGAAAGCCTCCAACCCACAATTTGCCAAAATTGAGTTGTAAATATTTTCCCATAGATAAATACGAGTTTTATATCTGCTAAAAACATCCAAACTTCTAATTTAATAGTTGTTTTTTTTTTACTAACGCACATTGCAGATATTTGACTTAAATTGAAGTTTAAAAACATTATAAAATGGAGGATAACATAAGATATACATTTTTTTTTTAATAATCACATTGATAGATTATAAATAACATATTTATAATAATGCTAATAAAAGAAAAAAAAACTATATTCCCTCTACAAATACCGATTACGCATATTAATGTTTTTTATCATCATATTTTTGAACGCCTTTTTCTCAGCTTCATCTTTTTGCGGTTGGACGCTTTCTGCATAACTACGTAAAATTAAGCTTACTCTGGGTACAGACACGCCCAGAACACATTTGTATATATTTATCTCTACAGGTATTGTAAATATTTTGTGTACATAATGGAATTAATCTTAATATAAATTAAATAAATATTTTAGCCAACAAAATTCTACCAGCACACACACATTTTCAACTCGACCTACATACGAAAGTATTATTAAATATTTCAGGAGGTTCAATACAACTAAACAAGCCATCACTACGGGTCAGTTGCTTCTTAAATAAACAATAGGTCCCGATCTCCTCCGCGCTCCCTTTCGTCTCGCACTACTTGCCATTCTGGGCAAAGTTGTTTTATTTTATTTTATTTAAACCACCAATAAGCGATAACACGCGTTGCTCTTGACAGCAGGAAATCTTTGTGGTAAATCAGCAAAAACTCTCCAAAGGTGAGCTTTAGCTTCATCAAATTTGTATAGCTTTTTTCGTCTGAAATTCCCGTTGTGTGAGGCTTAATGAATTAGGGAGAAAGAGATGGAAAAAGGGAAGGTTAGGAAATGCCTGCCTATTCTAAATTTGTCACTAAATCCAATTCAAGCAATAACTCGATTTTGAATGGTGGTCTTTTACCAGGGCGATACTAAGAGTATCTACCATTCTGGATCGTTATCTAACGTACTGAAAGTATCTCTCTTTGTGGTGAAACAGCAGAAACTTTCGAATGGTGAGCTGTGACGTTTTTAAATTTACAAAACTTTTTTATCTGAAATTTCTGTACAAACGTTACTCTTTTCGACCATCGATAATATTTTCATCTTGAGCTATAGAGCTTTGAAATATCAAAATCATGTACAAATAATACAAGGTAACACGTTGTTGTTCATTGTTTGTCAATTGCTCAATTAGAAAAAAGATTTCTGGAAAATAGTGTTGAAACTGGACCCCAACCTAATTTTCCTAATTGTAAACTATATATTCCTTATATTCCTAATAGTAAACTATTATGAATATAATGGGATTATATTGATTATTTATCATAACGCACATCTCTCACCCTTATGGCCTCAAAGGGGTAGCATTCTTGCCAGGGAGCAGAACATTCATCTTCGTACCATACCGCATCCGCCAACAGATTCTACAGCAATGAATAATACGTCTGACATGATTTGTTAGGCAGCCTCATCAACGCACCGTGACAGCCTGCGAAATAGGAGGGGTCGCATGCACAGTACCATTTAAATTATTTTATTTATGTAAAAATAGTTGGGTCAGTAACGAAACTCGTGTACATTGTACAACGGGTGGGCCGCCAAAACTTTTTTTCGAATTTGGATAAGTTAGGGGTTTCCAAAAATGAGAATTCTGATGATAAACTTTTTTTTTAAATCAATCCTCTTTTTGGTCCTCTTACAGATGTAAAAGTTTACCAAATTGTGGTTTTTCATGGTGCAATAATTATTTACAAACAAAACTACATTTATATCGTGACTTATGTCCTCCACAATCTTTCTTTTTGCGAGTTCTTTTTTTTATGTTGGAACATTAGAACGTATTTTTTTAATGTGATTTTTTTAACCCTTATTTATGTAACTGAAGAAAACTACACCTTTTTAAATTGAAATGATGGTTTCTTTTCCAGTATATCATTTGCTGGAGTTTACTGGACCACTTTTATGACGTAATACATTTCGACTCAGTTCAATACTTGGGGAAATGGATAGGAATCTCACCCAGAACCATCTTTTCTAGGGGTTTTTAATTCAGTGGGTGATAAAAAAATAGTATTAAGGATACAGGTATACTTTGAACAAAACAGTACATCATATTCATCATTTAAAATAAGATAAACGATTAATAAATATGGACAAGCTTCAAATTCCATATGAAACACATGAGGGTACCCGAGCACTCTTTCAGTCATCCGTAGATGTAAATTATACTTACTTCCGGCTAATATACCACCCTTTTCATATCCAACGGTAATGTTTAATTGTTTATTTTCACTATTGTGGAGAAGTCAGGAAGTTTCAGCCAGTTAGACTTACTGGAACATTAAAAAATCTATATCGAAAACCGAAAAGTGTACCCGAGTATCCTTTTAGTCACACAAAGGTTAAATAATAACGACTTATTAGAAAATTTACTCAGAACCGTGGAAAATAAAAGAAAAATGTTTTTTTTATGTCGAATTCTCAGCTCAACTTAATTTGTAAGGTTTTCGAAAAACTAGTCTTATTGTCACATTCAAGCTTCGATTCAAGGTCAGTTGGACTATTCAATGTGAAAAATAGTCTTTTATAATACGTAACTATTTTACGATATCTCACCAAAGAAGCCTGCATAGATTGACGGCCCAGCACGCTGTACAATTTGAGTTCAAATGCTTAGAATGGTTACATCAGCGACAAAATGCTTGTATAAGTCACGATTCAGGATTCACGGCGCACTTTACAATTGGATCTTGGACTACGTGTCTAACAAATGACCCGGGCAATGTAAAATAACGTAATGTGTTGGCGTTCTGCTAAATAAATAAAACAACGGAACCCTGCAGATATCACGTCGTCCCCATTACTCTTGGAACAAAAGCAATTTTCACTCAAAGGAAAATTCATATAGTCCCCCTAATATTATTTATGTAACACTCAAAACGCCGCGGCCGTGAGAGGAAACAGACGCACGTTCCGCGGACCGTGTTCGCCTGTTGGCCCGTTCGCCCGTTCGCCCGATGCTCTCGCGGCTTGCTCTTGGCTTAATGAGATGGCAAGGCGGGCCAGCCGACTAATGAAGGGATGTGGAAGTGGATCTTTCATCTCCCATCTCCCCTCTCCAACTCCCAGCACCCAGCACACAGCTCCCATGCTAATTCACACTATTACCGTGCCGGTCGGAAGTGCACACCTTATTCGAATATCGCAGCACACTGCACGCGTGGGAGGCAGCTTATAAAGAACGTGTTGTACGACTATCAATACGACTAATGCAGAGTTCATGCGAGGACAATACTGTCCTGTTCCAGCTCCGTGAACAGTCTCAACCGCGCAGGACAGGACAGTGGGACAATACAATAATTCGACCGTACCTAGTTCAAACGCGAAACGCTGCAAAAATGAATACACAAAGACTCGCGTTACGAGCGAATTCTCGAGTTTGGGCGCGTACTCACGCGGACAATGCGGCCGCACGCGGTGGTGTCCGTAGCCTGGTGGTTTTTGATTTATGGTGAAATAATTTAAATGCATCCTTGCCGAAAATATTGAAATATGCTACAATATTCAGCTGACTGTTTGCTGGACTATAACTTTTTTGACTTAGTTTTATTTTATTTAATACCATATTGTACGAAAGCGAAAGTGACTTATAGTGGCGTTTATCGTAACTCGTAATTTCATCCACACTTACTCAGAAATTTAGATTTATATCAGCTGAGAGCTGTTTTTGACTTCACCCTTTCTAAAGATTATTTCACTTTGCCACCATGTTCAGTTGTCAGATACCGTCAGTTTGCTTTAACCATAACTGAATAGACTTATATTGAAGTAAACACGATATTATTTTTTATTTTGACGCTTAATTGCTTTTGACCATTAATTAACGATTTTATGGTCAGGAAAACAAACCGTAGTAATAAATTTTAACTTCGATTTTAACGTCATTTTTCATATAATTAACCTAGTTTTTACAGGTATCTATTCAATGTTTTATTAATGTTTTGTTTATGTAAATTGAGCTGTGATTAATATCTGTCAGTGTGTGGTATACGAGCTTTATTACATATTACTTGCGTCTGATTGCAAGTCCGGTAGTAATCTTTGTACATAAATACGTTTTTAATTACCAACTTCTCATTTGACCGTATTCCTTTTGATTTGCTGATTTATAACTTCAATCAAGATTTTCGCTCTTTATAAATAAGTAAGGTTCTTATTTGCTAACAACATAATGATACATGTATTCAGCATTATACAAAGTGATCACTTACCTTGATAAATCTCCTCTCTTGTTTCAGTTCCTCCTGGGTTGCCCGTAGTCGTGGAGAGGTCTGGGGGCATCCTTGACGGCACTCGAATAGGACCAAAGGAGGAGGGGGATGACCTCATGCTGACCTGCCGGGTGCGAGGAGGTAAGCTGATTAAATTATGTCATTAGTGCCAGGAATCTAATCAGGACATGGATGTTTCTGTTATTAAAAGTTAACCACTCAGCTTTGCAACTTTGTGTTTTTTTTATTATGTTACATTCGCACAAGAGAAAGTAGTAGCTATGATATCCCGATTTTGGAAAAAATGTGGAAAAAACATTTCATTTATAACATTGACATTTTTTATACAGCACTAAAAATGTATGATGAGTATTGATGAGAAGTCTGAAAGTACGTCAAGTGGAAGAAGAATAATTACATTTAAAAAAACGTTACGTTTATATAAGAAATTCATGTAAACGTTTTATTCAACGGTCAGTAAATACACGTGTTTTTGTGTTTTTTTTTGTTGTGAATAAAAAGTTGGTAACACCCCGGGAAGACTATTCAACTAATTACTTGAGTTGGGTTTGTGAAGATTTTAAATAGTAAAAGAATATGTATAATATAAGATGTATGAATGTAAATGAAGTAGGGAGTGGTTGCTAAGACAATATTATGTGGCGTTCCATCCACCATTCCTTATTTTTGTTAGTTATATATACGACATAGCGCTAAAAACAGGGGTTTGACCGAGATCCACATTTTAATTAGTTCTGATGAATCTGTAACATTCTATTTTTTCAAATGATGCACCAGTGATAGATATTTAAGATTAATAAAAACTGACCCTTACCATTCACATTCTTACAATAAAATAATTTCCGAAATTGCCCAATCGTTTTTCACTAGTAAAATAGGCGGAAAGGACCAGATTTTATTTTTATGTACCACGAATTAATTTCTTCCCTAGATATTACTCGAAAAGCATTTAAGATTATAATAATATGTTCATCAAAATTGATTAAAATTAACACTTCGGGCAGAAAACTCTTTGGGCCTGCTATATCAAACTCAACCGTATGCCCCTCCTATACGCCTTGCGGCCAACAATCGTTTTTTTATCCCGCCTTTTTGCCTTAAACCGTTTTTTGCTTAATCGCCGCTCGAGATTCTGCGGATAGAGACATTAGATTAGGGCTAAGTAACATCAGCGCGAATTCTCAATTTATTTTGACAAATGCTCAGAGGATTGTTGTTTTCATCATTTAACTTCCCTACCTGTAAATAATTTAGTTTTTCCTTCGTTTAAAAAAACATGTGCGATAGAACATGAATGAATGTTAATTAGTTTGTTCTATTTTAAAGTCTTCTCTTTTTTTTAGAGCGTACATCATCGATTTATTTCTAGGGTGGCTTGTCCTTTTAAAATATATAACGATTTTTAATTATCTGATCGATAAAATTAGAATGTATATAATCGAATAAGATTTATAAAAATAATAATAAAAGCATTTTGACAAAAATTCGTCTATTCTTAAAAAAAAGTTTTTAATATTATTGTTGCAAAAAAATAACATCCACTTACATTCTCAGTGTTGTTAAATGTATGCTTTTGTCCATGTATGTTTGTGCGTATTTTTTACAGTGCGAAATGGCACTTCTGTTGTATTTTAACTTCCCGCAAAACAACCTCGCCGCAGAGAGGGAGTGCTCTATTTAACGTCGTATATTATTCATTTACGTGTACATTCTGTCGTGTGCAGTGAGTATAACGAAAATAGGCTGCAAAGTCAAAGCTAATGAAGTTACCGCAAACGAATGAGCCCGTCAAGTTAAAATGAATTCAGTAGACTACCAAATAAACATGTTAATTTCCATCGGAATTATAGAGTTGGAGTTTTATTTGATGTCACAGTGTTAATGATCACTGAAAAAAAGATTACTTACAATCTGCAAAGAATACAAAAATAGTAAAAAATATGTGTTAGCTTATGACCGCTTTGAAATATGAAACCTCGGGTTAATCTTAGTTTAAAAAATAATTTCAGACATGCAAAACGTCAAAAATCCTAATAAAAATGGATACTTCTATACATAAAGCCATCTTTATTTGCAATTTTGTTCGAATACAACTTTGCCAACGATTATAAGGATGGATGCCAAATATCGGAAAAACGATAATTGAAATAAGAATATTAATAGTCTTCTAGAAGTATGAGATCATTCAAAATGACGGCGAATGAATTGGTTAGAATGACAGGGTTACGCAAATGCCCTTGCTTCCGGATATAGTAGAGGTCCCAAGTTCGAGTCTCGGTCAGGACCTAATCTTTTTGTTTTATGCGTCTTTCATTATTTTCATAATATTTAAAGATTGTTAATATTCTTTCAATAATAAGTATTTTCAATGAAACGTAAAGCTTTTATAAGTTAATGTTAAATAAAAAAAAAAAATTTTAAGACAGGCAAACATTTTCAGGCTACAAATAATAATATACGTGTGTTGCATGTACACATAGTTGCATGTAATCAGAAGAATTAACCCACGACGCGTGGGTGTGAAGCCGACGCTTGGACCGCTTGGCCACTATCCGGCCTAATTACTTGCATATCTACATATAACTATAATTATTAATTCCAGCAAAAGTAATTCGAGCTAGGATAGAAGGACTTGTTCATTTAATGGCCGCTATTCACTTCCCAACCTTCTTCTTCAACTACTCCTATCCCTGGACCACTTCCTTCAGCCTCATAACGTTCCCCAAATATCACTATCACTTATCACAAAAATAATCAATTTTGAAACGAATTACAATTATGTAAATCCGTTTCGTAAATTCTTAAATTGTCAGGTTCTCTTAAATTGTATTCTTTTCTCAAATCTTACTCACTACATTCCCTAATATCGGGGATGCAATAATCCCAAAAGGTAGTTTACACCCACTTCAAAACATCGCCCAAACTGGTAGTGAAATAGTTTCCCCTCAGTTCTACAGTATAGTGAGGTGTCGTTTTCATTATTTTTGAACCTATTTTCTTCTGTTCAAAATTGGTTTTTCACACTGCTATATGCAAGTTTATCGCGAAACCACTGTGTACCGAGCAATTAAACTGTTTTAATGTAAACGTATAATCTACAAGAATCCTGTTAATGGATCAGTGTTTGGTTGCAATATATTGAACAAAGCTAATTTCTAGGAAGGTTTCGAGGGAAAAATGATTTCACGGGATATTTTTGTTTGCAAATGTATTCCAAAATCGCTCGAAATTTTATGAGATATTTATTAGTGCCGTTGTATTTTGGAAACATCCCCGAGGAATTTGTGTAATTCGCGACAGCGAAATTCTTTAAAACATACCTTATCACTACACATTGTTAACATTTGTACCTCGTTCACCTTTATTTATCCGATAAATTATTTCGGGATTTACATAATTGGGTCGTTTGCTCTGCTTCATCCCGTGGGGCGAAATGGGTTATGTGACCCATTTTTGAAATAACTCTCCATAATAATTCGGACCGGTATTCGAAACTCTTTCGTCGAGTCGGCTTCAAATGCAGAAACGAAGCTCACATGGGACAAACTAAAAGCTCGCAACTGTAACGTATAACTATCGGCATTCAACGCTACAATATTAATGCAACAATTATATTTGTGTATACGAATAAATTATTAATCCTTTTTAACTTAGTTTCACTTCCACGAATTAACAGTTTAAAAATGAAAGTTTTTATTGCATCCATGCGGGAAGCTTTGTAGTTTTTCTCGGAGCCTGTTACGTTTGAGAGCATCTTTTTTATTGAAAAGAATGAGTAAACCTGAATTTTAAATAAACCCATGTTGTGAAAGAAACGAAACATAAATACCAAAACAATCCGCAGCCAGCTGGTGAGCACAAGAATGAGTCATAAAAACAACCCATTCTAGTGAGGAAAATGTTAATCGCCTACAGATATTGGGCACGCGTTTTGCCCCAGCTTTGCATTGGTTTCAAACGTACCTATCAACGATACAAATTCGAACGATTCAAATTAGAACAAACCCCGCAATCCCACCCTTAACATAGATACGTAATATTCTATATCAGGGCGGGATCAAGAAGTAGTAGTACTAATCGGTACAATTTCTTAGTAGTCCTCGAAATAGCACCCTTGTGCTTCGACACAACGCGTATAACGCGATTCCCACTGCTCGTACGCCTTCTGGAACTCGCTTTCCGGAATCCCCTTCAGAGATGCCGTCATGGCCCCTTGGACGTCTTCTACGGAGCTGTATCGGTTTTCCTTGAGGTCCTGCATGAGCCGAGGAAAGAGGAAGAAGTCCGGCGGTGCCAGATCTAAACTGTAGGGGGGGTGAGGCAACGTGGCAACCCTGTGCTTGGTCAAAAACTCTCTCACCAGCAGCGCACTTTTTGTTCATCACTCAGGACTCTTGGCACAAACTTGGTGCACACCTTTCGCATGGCCAAATCCTCGGTAATATTTTTTTTGGATGCTACCGTACGAAATTCCTAACTCATCAACAATCACACGAATGTTTGTGCGCCGGTCGGAGTTCAGGAGCGCCTTTACTTTGGCCACATTTTCATCAATCCTTGAAGCTGACGGGCGACCGGCGCGCTGGTCGTCTTCGACGAGCTCCCGCCCGGGACTGCTTATGCCACTCGAACGCTGTTGAGCGGCTCATGGTAGCATCCCCGTAGGCGTCTTTAATCATTTCGAGGGTCTCCGTCACGGTTTTCCCGAGTTTGACGCAGAATTTGATGGCGTATCGCTGCTCCACTTTCCATCTTGGATCGCCACGACACTTCTTAACAGAGGTTCACGGAAATTAACGTGCTTACTCTCCGCTTACCCGCAGGTGATTGGAAAAAATATTGGTCTCTTTGGAAGGCTCCTCACTACCACGCCCAGGTAGTTCGACTCCCATCCACTGCTTGGTTCGCGCTACAGAAATTCAGTCCTACTACTACTTTTTGATCCTACCCTGTATAATAGGTTGAAGGACATTCGTAACTTTAGGGAATAGATAAATTGGATTGCTAGTTCTTGTACAGAATAAAGAGTTTTGTTCAGGAATCTAAGGGCTGAGCTTGATAATCAGAAATGATCATCAAACTGAGCACTAAGGCGTTCATACAATTTATGGTAGAATCGATTTAATTGACGAAACTTAGTTATCTTTTTTTGTATTGTTTTATTTTATTTGGAACCTTATTTACAGGTCGACAATACAGAAAGCATTTTTTTTAAAAGGTTGCTCTCCCGATAACCAATGTTCACCTCGTGTAAAATTAAAAAAAAACTTTACACAATGAAGTGTGCCAATTATATTGTTGCAAAAAAATAAACATAGAACCGACAAATACTTGTCATAAAGAAGAAAAACATCAAATACAATAAAAAAAAAGGAATACGATTAAAGAATAGAAGAAAAAAGAGTAAATTTATTAAAGAAAACATATGTGTAAATATTATTTTCAATCGTATGACCTTTTTATTTCTTGTATTTGATGTTTTTTTTCACTATGGTTAGTATTTGCCTTTTCTGTGTTTTTTACAGCCATATATTTAGCACACTCCATTGTATAATGTCTTTTTATTTATTTGGTACATATTTTTATATTTGTTTTTATACATAATGCTCGATATTCTGTTCACCATATGCAGCAAAAGATAATATAATCTTAAGAAACTGATGTAATATTAGAAAGCTGGAAAGAGAATGGTTACGCCATTCTAGACGCGCTGTTAGCTTTATCCCCGACCCAGGCAAAAATAAAGTAAGATCGGGAAGCTTTCAATATTAGCATATCTTGGCGCCGACGTTATCTGTGTTCTTGAAATCAAACCTCGATATCAGAACCGTAGCTGTGCGGGAAATCAGAGAGACCTTAATTTATTCATTAATTTCTACACAAAGTTTAACTTCAACAGTAAATATATAATAAAAATGACACGGTTTACAAATGCATTGTCTGCATTGTGGCAAAGTTAAAGTTTTTTTTAGTATCTTGTGTGAGCCATCTTGTTTATGAAGTACACGGGGAGTTTGAGGTGAGCGTCGTAGTGAGTAGGTAACTGTAAATATGTATTTTTATGGTTGTGTTCTGTTCACACCTCACTACGAAAAACTGTACCATGGAGTGTAAGTAACGATGTGAAAATGTGTTAGTGAATTTTGATTATGTCCTATGTATTGTATGTTTGTAGAAGAAAATAGTATGACGGCTTGTCGCACATAACTTTGCAGTCGGTAGCATCGTTAGTGTAGATTTTTTGAATAGATGAAAAATCGCTCGAATTAAAAAAGAGTTCGTTCGTTAGTTCCTCTTTAGTTGGTGTGTCAAGCTGTTTTCCTTACACCGCGCTACTGTTTCCCACTGGGCAGTAAATAGTTCTAAAGCACCTCAAATGTATGGGAATATTGTGTGGCGGAAGGAATAGTAGAGGACAAAGAGGCAAGGTAAACAAGAAACTGGAATAAATAATCCATTCAGAGAGTGGCGTGTGGCGAGTGGCGTGTGCACGTTCCGGAGTTTCAGAATGCTAGACTTTCAGCGCGGTGTCACGGCCCTTGAAGTCTCTGCTTTCCACGTACAGGTAATGGCCGAGAATTATACTCCTTCGGCGACTTTTTGTTTGCCGAGACAATGGCCCCTCCGAGCGTTTACATTCAGGCAACACGGTCCGCAAGAAGGGCATTTGTGGACAAAAAGCGACGCGCTGAATTTCCACGGCGCTAAATGTCGCCGCACTCGGGGCGCGCGGGTGCGGGCGGCCGCGCTCGAAGGGGCGCGGCGGCCCTCGGAATACAAAGTCCCGCCGCGCTGAGGGCGATCACTCAAATTGAAAAGCTCGCCCACGTCAAAGAAAGTGATATCTTTCACACCGTGTTGTTTGCGTGACAGAAAAAACACAACAAAATAATTATTTTATTTCGCTTTGATAGTTTTGTTTTTGTTATATATATAAATATATATATATTACGAATTCAATCTCGTGTTTTCCTTATTTCCGAAAAATTAGTACAGATATCTACAATATCTTCTTTTGTCAAAAAAAGAGACATTATTGTGTGTAAAGATACATAATGCCTTGAAAACCGTACATGGGTTTTGTTTTAGCACCGTTTTGTTTAAGTAAGAGATAGGAAAAACACAAAAAAAAAGTTTTCGACTATAATTCTTAATAACATTATATTTTTGCTGAATAATATTATACAATTTTTCTCTTCTCAAAAAAATATTGGTAGGTACTAATTTATATTGTTTTTTAATTGAAAGAATTACAATGAAAGGCATAAAATAATTAATTTTGGCTGGTTTGAAGGACGGCAGGGAAGTACCTACTGGGCAGTTCAAAATAAGTAAGTAAACAGAAATACTGCAATTTTAAGCATATTATAAGCAAAGCTACGTACCTATTAAAACATCTTCGACTTCAAAACGAAGTGTAATTTTTTTTTTACTGTTTTAATGACATGATTTAATAACGCTTAGCAATGCACGATAATACTCTTTTTTAATCCTTGTTGCAGATAGCACCATGATTTCAGGTCCGACTAAAACGTATTATTTCCAAATAACCCATACTTATACGTCATAATGAATCTACTCCGTAGAACTGTTTCCATTTCAGTCGGCTCGGTAATACCCTTTGTGATGTATTCATAGTTTTTAGTGACAACGTGTATAAGTGGCTACAGATAGTCGTTCAGACGAGCGAAGACTATTCAGCGTACGTAACATTAAACCGATTGCAGTGCTACGTGGAAGCAGTCCTAACAGCGCATAATCTGAAACCACTCTACGAGAAACACTACAACTACGTGATATAAACATAATTTTTTTCCAGGTCGACCCTCGCCCACCGTCCGATGGCTCGTAAACGGCGTCCTCGTAGACGTCGAGTACGAACACAGCACCGGAGACGTGACAGAGAACCGGCTCTCGTGGCCAGCTATAGGCCGCCAGGACCTCAGCTCTACCTTCACGTGCCAGGCCACGAATAGCATCCTCGTGGAGCCCCGCGAGGCCTCCTTCGTGCTCGATATGAACCGTGAGTTATTACAATTTGTTGCTTGGACGAGGGATATAAAAACAGCAGGGACGTATAACGTGATAACTCTCTAAGAAATAAACAATCTATATAATATAATATACGAACGGTATATGGTCGATTTATGACACTCCCACAATTACACTGCCACGAGTCAAAACAAATGTGTATAGTACCAACAACGTTTGATAGTATACCTTTGAAAGAGCATCCAATAAAAATGCCAGAATTTGAACTAACTTGAATACTGTAATAAACAAACTTTAGTCTATTTAAGCGAATTATTTGTTTGATTGAATTCTTCTAAACTGTCACGTTGCACAGTTATTTAGAACTCTTAATACTTCATAACAAATATATTATTGTTAATAGTTTCAACTTGTAATACATACATATATACATTGCTGGATGCATATTTATATACCCATATAACATACATAGTGAAGATGTAAAACTTCACAGTTCATTTTCTCAATTTGACATATTTTTAGTAACGGCAGTGTAGTTGCGGGTGTGTAATACTCATTTCATTGCCGGCAACCCGGGCGTTTATTGGCATTAAATCGGTCCCTACAAGTATACGTAATTTATCGTATTATATTTTGTGACAAGTATGTCATTTTACAAAGTTTTGAGTACTTTATCTTTTGATATAACTATGATAACTGGTATACAAAGGAGTTAATAAAATAAAACAAACCAGCCAACTATTTTTCAATTTACATTCAAAACTCTTCTCTCGCGAAATATCGTCGGTACGCTTTTGACCTAACACCATAATTGTTTTTTTTTAAATGTGTTAATTTATTTTTGTAATTGATTTTATTAAATCAAACAATCTTGGTGTTACCGTGCAATAGTATTTAATTCAAAGTAACAGCGTTGGATTTATGTTCGTCCTATCAAAAAAAATTAAACTTTAATTCACTGAACAGTATTTCAAAAACCTTTTAATCTTAATTTAATGCTGTTAGTTTATCGTTTTACGTTTTAACTAGGTTTTTTATCGCGTTTCAAGTTTAAAAAAATTTACATGACTTCCATTTTCCCAAAAATCCGTAAAACCTTATTTTATTCTGGCTTATTTTGTTAAATATACAACCCAATATTTAATGTGCCTCGTGTAAGTCATCTCTTTTGTCTATTTGAAAATGTTTCATTAACTTAAAGTTCCATTAAACACTCATTAAAATTCAAGCATATTTCCTAAGAGTGTAATATTTTACGTGTTCAGTCATCCTGTAAGTCTAACCGCTGTTTTCGCCAATTAAAACTGAGCGAACTCTTGAACGAATGTCATTAAAAATTACCCTCGGAGAGGGATTATTCAATTCCATCTCGCTGTCATGTTTTGACTGAGAGATCACTCAATGCAAATTGACCTAATATCCCACACCCGCAACTACACCGCCGTTACTCAAAATATGTCAAACTTGAATAATGAACTATGCATTTTAGCATCTTCACTATATATATGTATAAACATGACTAAAGGTTTTGATATGTTTAACAATATTGAAAAGTATATAAATTTATCACTGACGATTGTTAATAATCAACAATTTTCGAAGAATATGCAAATAGAAAAAACGCAGAAAATAAAAATATTAGACTGTGACCGAGACTCAATTCCTGAACTTCCACACTATCCGGAAGTTGCGCGTCTACCTATTCTACCATCCCAACCAATTCATTATTCGTTATTTCAACAATCATTTACGAGTATACTTCTTGGAAACTGTTAATATTCTCATTTTTATCCTTTTTCCGATATTTTTTGACAACCATCTTTTTTTATAATCATAAACAAATTTCTATCCGAACATAATTGCATACATATATGTTGGCATGGATATAAATAAAAAAAAATTACGGGAGACCTTTGACTTTTACGCAACTGAAGAATTTTGTTTTTAAATTAAAATTACCTTTTGAAGCTTTACGTTTCATCGTAATATTGAAGACTGAACAAATATTAACAAATATAAATCTACTTTACCTAGAGTTAAGAGCTCTAAATAACTATGCGCCATGACAGTTTAGCAGAATTCAAACACCAAAATAAATACATCTAAAATGATTTCAGCATCCATAATTCTAGTTTAACATGTTTTGACATATGACAGGTAGTTGCGTAAGTGCGATGTACGTTTTATTATCATAAAATATATATTTTTTAAACATTCTAACAACATTTTGTGACACTGTCAAAAAATGTATTATGTAAAAATTAACCAAACGTTGATTTGACAGCTCAAAAGTTATCATAATTAAATTATATTAATAAATAGTGTTACAAAACAAAGTTACTTTGCTTTTTGATATCCATACGCAACACTAAGTATTTTTTTTTCTACGAAAATAGTCTTACTTCGCTTGAACATTAGAATAATCTGATAAAACTTGTGAAATCAATTAACCAAACCGATTTACAGTTTAAAGGAAAATAAAAAGATAGGTTATAAATGCCTTTTTGTTAAAATTATTATCATATCTTACCATGTCTCGATTTGCTTCATGGAAAATTATGGAGCACAAACAAACATAAACTCGTATTTGTTTACAAAAACACTTATTACACAATATAATAATTCTCTTTGTGAGCACGTAATTTGACACTGATGTTAATTGAAATGATCAAATTTAAAAAATAATCACTACAAATCCCAACCTACCTAATAAAGTAAAATATAATGTATTTTGGTAGATATTATACTATATTACTTGAAATGGGTGTATTGAAACAGTTAATATTTTTTCTGACTACAATAATTTATAAAGTGTGAAGTATGTAATGAATGAATGTATTGTTGTGTTCTGCAGTGCGCCCCCTAACAGTGGATATGGAAAAGCCGAACACTCCAATGGCGGCCGACAAGCGCTACAGTGTGACGTGCATTTCTGCCGGTGCGCGGCCCAGCGCTGCCATCTCTTGGTGGAAGGGTAAACGACAGCTGAAAAAAACTAAGGTAATTTAAATATGTTTTTATTTACGGACGTGAGAGCATATTGTGAGCGTTTCTGTGTATCCGAAGTAGTCATTTTTATCTTACTCCGGGTGAATTTAATCAAACATACATCTTTGTTGAAGAGATAATCAATTTGTTTGGCCTGTATAGGACCGAGGAATCGTAAGGTCTTATGTTATTTGGTGAAATCAATTTCTTTTAAATCGGTATTGATTACAGTTGTATTCATTTTCTATTTATGGGATGAAAGAACACGTGTTTTATATTGAAAAGAAACAAAAATAGCCACCTAAATGATTTAGATCTGATCAGGATAAGTTGAATATTTAAAGTTCGGGTGTTTCAAACTTTCGTCACATTTGACATCGTATCAATTCAACGATTAAAGCCATGAATTGGGCATTTTAATGATCCCTGTTAAACGTTGATTTTAGACTTGTTTCAGCTTTTGAACTAATTGTGATCAACCGATAAACATTACATAACAAATCTATTATGTTATGTTTGTCAACAGTTATGTTATGCTTGTCGATTGATTACAATTTGTTCAAAAGCTGAAACGGACCGATAATCGGCATTTAACGGAGACCGTTCATACGTCAAAAAAACAAAATGGCGCCAATCATTGAATTGTGACGAAAGTTTGAAAGAACCCTCACTAATTTATTTAGTTGTGGTTTGCTGAAATTGTATAGCTAAGTATATCTAATTTATATTTTTGAAAGGAGAAGTTGAAAATATCAATTACGTTAACAAATTGTATCCATGAACCACGTAGTCTAATTTTGCGGTGTTTGTATGAAGGCAAAACATTATTATAATAGATGAAGAAACAGGTTATACAGGTATAATATGATTAATGTGGGTAACCAATTTTCAGGAATAACGTTATTTTGTGGAAAGATATTTATTTTATTTTGTATTTATAATAATTAATTCTGAAGAGTAAAAAAACAAATAATGGTATTTCAAGATATTATTAGAAAGAAGAGATGAAAATGTTTTTTTTTATTTATTAAGTGGTTGAAATTATTTATTGAAACTAATGTCTGAAAGATTTATTTACTCAAATATTTAGTAATCAACGATAAATCAAGGTTTTTGTAGAATTTAAATAATTGCTCCCTCGTCATTGAATATGTCTGCATCTAATGAATTTCTAGTACGTACCCAATGTTGGTTATTTTGGGTATAATTACGTATGATGGTCTCCGTGGCCGAACGGTTAAGATTATCGCCTACGGATCCAGAAGGTGCGGGTTCAAATCTCGACAAACGCAAATAATTATATTTTTAATGTGTTTTATTTCACATTTGATAAATATAACATAATGTATTGTTTATTTTCGGCAGTGGAGTAGTAGATACTTTCAGTATCGCCCTGGTGAAAGGTGAAAACTCATCAGAATCGCGGCGTTGCTTGAAAAGGCTTCAACCGTGTTTGATGACCAAATCTGAATAGTGAGGTACTTCCCACCTTTCTCTTTCCTCTCTCATTTCCCTTTTCCTTACCTTAGCCTTAAAACATACTTCAATTGGGAACACCACTGTCTCCTGAGCAATTTAATTTGTGTGGTATTCTGCGGTATACAACAAAAGACAAATATTACCTTTCGGGTTTTCCCGAGTTCCAATACTCGTATTGAACGATAAAGATCAAAAATTAGAAAAATATTAACACGTTGTGGCCGACATTGTAATTTTGATAATAGTATGTTTTGTTTAAAACCACTTTATTTTTAAAATATATAATAAGAGACGAGTTTCATATTATATTGTTCTGAAGAACGTTAGCTCCAACTAAAATTAGTTGACACTTGTGTATGTATAATAATAAAGTGGTTAAAAACAAAATACACCATTATTATTTTTTAATTTGAAAATTAGGCTTATTGCCCTATTATTGACAGCCAAAAGTATAAGTTCCTTGGCACAACACTTAAATGACATTGCGAGTTGAAAATAGTTAATTTGACTTTTTTACATGAATACCGCAGAGTCTCAACAACTCCTATGGCATCCCGAAATAGGGTATGTTGCGAGGCTGAAGGTAGTGGGAAGGGGGAGGAGATAGGGAAGAGGAAGGTTGGGAAGTACCTGGCTATTCAGATCTGGTCACCAAATACGGCTAATAAATTCATTTCAAGTAACGTTTCGATTCTGAATGGTAGTCTTTCACCAGGGCGATAATTAGAGTATCTACCACTCTGGAACGTGCCGCAAATATACTTTTCACTATTTTTTTGTTTGAATTAAATGTGTTATGACACATGTTAATTAAATAAAAGTTATTGGCTCACGCTCGGTTTGAACCCACGATCTTTGGATTCATAGTCGAGCGTCTTACCACTCGACCATGGAGGCCGTCAAAATTAACAAACAAAAAAGTCATGTAAATTTCCCGACGGCAGATATTACCTTACAGATAGTTTTTTATTGTTAGTCACTTTCTCAATCTGATTTAACTATTCATTATTTTTTTAATCTTTTTAGTAATTTGGACACCTAATTTAGAAAAAAAAAATTAAGACTATGATATCTGAGTGATTATGTGGGTAATAAATGATGGAGAAGAGAAAGTTCATTCTCTGGAGGTATATTCTACTACTTCCAGACATCATATCAAGTCGAAGTTAATTACTATATATTTGCCAGAACAGTCACCTCAATGTGATTTATTTAATTAATGTCTTTTAGAATTGTTTTATTTCAAACATGAACAAAATATGAGTTTTCTGCTTAATAGCTATGATATATTTTCAATGTAAATGATTAATAAACATGTCAGCTATATTTAAAATCTCGCTGTGACTAAAGTGATTCATTGTTACCAAGTATTTTAATTCATGAAAAGATTTTCAAGAACTTTCTTGTTCTGTGACATTTGTTGAACAGACAATAATGCCAAGTCAAATTTATCGGCAAATACATATCAAATAAGAGTTATGTTTCAAAAGCAATTTTCAGAAATGAATTTGGCGCGTAGCACTAAAATAATATTTGCCGTTTCGGTGACATTCGAGCACTCAGCTAGCGATTTATATTTTCCATGAACCTCTGAAAATTTATGTCACAAAAATAAACACACCTATCATAAGATTTTCGCGAGATTTCCCGTTAAATGTTAGGCAATATTTCCGCTCAAATCCGCTTAGTCTCGAATAAGATTAATTATTTGATAGATTTATTTATTTTCTCTCCGCTATAGTCGGGACGAATCAGAAAAATGTTTATTGCGTTTATAAATCTTTCAGCTTGAAGGGGAATTCGCCTACACTTTCACCTGAAACTGAAATTAACCTTAAATCTTTCTGTCAAACGGCCAAAGCAAACGTCTTCTTCCGAGTTGCATTACAATATTCTGCTATTTAATTTAGCGTAAAGTATTCCAGGAATTTTAGGATTCTTATGAATAAAATATTTCAAGGGGTAACATATTTTTTGGCTGCCTGTATTCAAAACCAGAAATAAAGACTCACCTATTTTATTAACATATTTTCAATGCCAATTCACTTATCTATTAATTTATCTGGAATCTAGAAGTCAGCTAAATATACATTTTTTAAATTATTCTATATTTGTGATGATTTTCTAGGAATTAATATTAAATATAAATTAAGATTTGTACAGCGCCCTTGAGGTGATTTTTCACAAAAACGGCGCTTTACAAATTATCCAAATATTATTATTATTATTTTAGTTTGAATGTATACGCGTACAACTCAACCATCACTCAATATTTTCACAAAATTTTTTAGCATATACCATGTATGTTATATTGTCATTTGAAATTTAAAAAATCTCATATCTTACTTTTTACCATCTTGTCTCGCCTAAAGTTAGTTTTTTTCACTATTATTTTACTCAAATGTACTCATCTACGTTCTGTAATATGAATCCTGTGCGATTTTGAAATGGATTTAGCCATTGAATTACATAAATAAATACATAAATCGGTGGCTGTACCAGTTTTCGGATTTGTATGTGTCGTGTTTTCCATTAACGAATTACAATAAAGATTACGGCGATGATTTAGCGGTTGCGTGGGGAACTTTGGAGAGCACTCGGCACGTAAATACGAAAATAGACGTCAAAGGATTTTAAATATAATTCAATCTCGAAAACGTACGTCCTAAAGCTAATTTAATTTTTGTGCATATTTAAAGTTTTGTGATTCTCGTCTGTTTTTATATTGTACACAAAAGCGGTTGTAACTCAACGAAAACCAGTTCGACACCATGCCTCGTAGTGTGAGTTGCCGATTTGACTGCTTTATTTAACAATTGTGGTAATTGTTGTCATATTATAACAAAAGATACTTTAAAAACGGTAGAAATTCGTACTGTTTGAAATCCCTCCACTATTAAAATATTATTTTTTATTAAGCTAGTTCACATCACATGTGTAGTCTAATTTAAAACATAACATACAATAATATCTATTACTTATTAGCCACGATATTAACTTTACCAATACCAATTTCAAATGCCTGGCCCGGAAGGCACTAGATTTTGTCATCGTAGGTATGTAATCTATTGCATGTTCCCGTTCTCTTCCTGTGTCCTTGGAGCTTGTAATTATAGTTATTTCTAATAAAATTCGTTGTCAAATGATAACTCCTGATACTTTTAAAATACTCATATATTTCCAGTTTTTTTTTTCACTACTTAATTATCAAACAAATGTTACTTTGTTTACTTAATAGTTATTTTATCGAAAGATATCTCTTTTGGAGTCTTAAATCTTTTTGAAAAGCAGCTGTTTTGTTTTATATTCCTTAAACAATTCTTCGAGAGGCGCATTAAAGGATTAAACATCTACCGACTAAATTTCTTTAGAACGAGATGATAGTAAAAAGCTTTGATATTAATGTAGAATCAAGAGTGTCTTATTGCTGCCCGGAGCGTTAACTTGCTAATCCATCTTAAGTCCGTAATTCATAATAAACACGTACGTAGCTGCCATCGATATGCTATGTTACCGTGTAATTAAATTTAATTAAATCGATAAAGTCTAGGCAGTGCAGAAGCTCGCACACACGAGCCGGGCCATAACAGAGTCATTGAGTTTATAGGAAGACATATTAACCCGGCTCTGGGTAAAGGGGTGTAATAATCGCCACCCTCATCTCTAGTCCACTTCGCTCCCCTCGCTCGTATATCCTCCTTACTTCATTATATTATGTTGAGCAACTAGAGAGGCACGACGTCAAATTGGTATTTTCCTTCACACCGTTTATTATTTACCAAAAGACGTTTAAGCCCTTGAAAAATTTACAGCACATCTTCATTCCTAAATATTTGTTATTCTCCACACGGTGCAATTTGAAGAATGGCGCCGGAGAGAAGAGTTTTAGCATCTTAAAACATTACATGGTTGTCAAACTCGTTCCAGATTGCGTCGCGGATGGCATCTGTGATGTTAAAAATAAAAATATAAAACAGAATTTATTTATTTAGAATCGATATTAGTTGTTCTACATGAATATATAAATTTCTTAATATTTTTCATTGGAATTTCTCATTTGTTTCTTTCTCAAGCTCAGTTTTTCGATATATCGAACTACAATTTTGCTTCTCTTCAAAAATACGTAGATTTAAAGAAGGTGAATCAGGGATACGCCAAACAGCGTGACACAAATATGTCGTATAAAAATTACTTCGCCTCTTACATTAAATCTTGACATTATTAATATTTAATGAGATTTTTGTTATTATTTTATCCGTACAACCCGTGTAGATATAATATAAGCCAACCTATTTAGTATTCCAGATACGTGTATTCAAAGCAATCTTGTGAAAGCTTTAATTCAATTTTCTCCCGTACAGTCCCCTCGAAACAATAATGTGATATCACGTGCCTTCTCCTTCACCTCGCCTTGCCTACAGATATTTATGTCCAGGTGCTTCGCCTTGGCACATAGCAAATAGGCGTCGCTTTAGCTATTTCATTCGGCGCCCTGGATAAAATGGATAAAAACTCTCTTTTTCTTTTGTAACTCAATGGAGTATTTTTTATTTTACCCTTGTAAACTAACGATTTGCAAAGCTAGCTCAGCTCAAACAAATTGGCACATTTTTACACAAAGGGTCGGCCTGTGATAAAAATCGCCTATAAGTTGTTCCTCAATCCCTACAATATACCTACATAGAACGTATAGTACATACACATAGCATGCATAGCACTATTTCCACCCTATCTGTGATACCTGTATACCAAGCCACGTGTTAAGTTACACCATCCAAACAATTCGTATACAACTTACAGATCCATGCTTTAGGTTGTAACTTTTAAGAAAAATAAACATTGGCAGCCTTTATGTAAAAACCTTTGAGAACAAACACCTATGTAATAATTGTTATATTCCTATTTGTATTTATAATACAAAATAGGTTATTGATTTTTGTTATTATGAGCAGAAAATTTGGCCATAAATCACAGTAGTAAAATTGTCTTTTCAGTATAAAATTAAAGATACGATGAACGTTCTGAATAAAAGAGAAAATCAGTTTTTTTGCTTAAACCAACCACTTCAAAAGTAAAAATTTATGATGATGGTGTTGAACTTCCGGTAGGAGCGACCCAACAAATGAAATAATTATATATTTTTGCTAGAATTCTTATAATCTAGTGGTGTATCTCACTAAAAACTAGCGGATGGTGAAATAAAATTTCCACAGATTTTTTGTCTTACTTGACCTAGAATCAAGTAAAACATATTCAGCTTCCAACATTTTTCCTATCGTAGGCTATAGAACTTGGCCGTATTCATTTATTTTAGAAAAATAAAAAATAAGATGCTGTATTGCTCGATCATTATTTTACAATAAAAGGCTGACTAAGAAAAAAGATTTCATTAATAATAAAAAAAACTAGGATAATTTTAATCACCAATCTCGTTACTTTTAGATAGATTTTGATTTTATGATTGAAAATTATTTATTATGATTATTTATGCAAGTATCATAATGATATATTTATATTAATTTACATATTTTGCATGTATTTCTTTTTACTTTATATATAATTTCTATTTCTACTGTTATTCTAATGTTGGTTTCCTTGCACTAACAAAACCTATATCTCCATCAGTTATTGCAATTTTACCGGTTAGTAGCTGAGTGGACATCCGGGCGTTGTGGGTTCAATTCCTCTGCTAGCTAAGCTTTCCATCATTGCACAAGCAACACCTTCCGCTCATAATGATGGCAATAGGAGTTTTTCAAATATTGTCAGATTATTCATAACCCGGGAATGTTTATCTTTTTTTTAATAAAATAAAAAAGTGTGCCAATTATATGGCTATAAAACCATAGAAAAGGCAAATACTAAACATAATGAAGAAAAACATCAAATATTGTATAAGAAAGAAACAGAAAAATAATATGTTTTTTTACTCTTTTTCTTCTATTCCTTCATCGTGTTTCTTTTTTTTCTTGTATTTGATGTTTTTATTCTTTATGTTTTCAAATATTGTCAGGTTATTCATATCCCGGGAATGTTTGTCTTTCTTTTTAAGAAAAAAAAAAACATTTTATCAACATTTACATTTGACTGTCCTTAAACGAGAAAATCTACCCTGTTGGACAATCAAAACCTTTAAATGAAACAATGTCAATTATGTTTTTTCTCTAAATAAAATCAACTTAAGGGAGCTTAACAAAGTTTAAAAAACTATAACTACCAAAGATGAGAACTACCATAAAAATACTTAAAACGCCCTACTTAGATTTAAATGTGTCATGGGCTATGAAAAAGTTTTGGACTTTTTGTATAGCCGTAGATAGAGAATATGCCGACCAGCACATGAAATCATATTAAACAAGTGAGTTTATATACTAACCTAACCTAACCTAACGCTAAAAAGATTCAAAGTGGGTTGAAACTCGGACGAAAACAAATAATAACTACTAGTCACCAATTAATCTAATAATGTTAGGTAAATCCACATGAAAGTGTTTTCTATCATAATATTCTGAATTATTCTAGCCGAAAAATCTCACTAGCTTGAATTAGAATACTCTGCGGAAGGTAGAAACTAATAATATTATTAATCCAAAATATTGATTTTCCGTGACATGTTAGTTAGGTACCGCAAGCTGATTACATTATTTCTTGTCACAGTCTTGTCGTCAATTATGTTTCGTAGATCGATTGATTTTGTTTGTTCTAACTAAATTAGCGTCGTTCCAAGTCAAATAGAATCTTAGTTCATTATGTGTGAGGAACAAAACAAAGTAAATATCTGAAGCAAATGGGACAAGTTTGCAATTTCTTTGATAAATGAACCATCAATAATAATTATGATTTGGTTCGGATTTGATATCCTGGCAAATATTTAATAGGTTATTTTTGTGTGGTAGGTATCTATTTACTTTGTAACCATTCTAGTTCTGTTATAACCAAACTAATTTGAGTGAGCACGAACTTAATTACGCTAGCTTGTGCACTATTTTTGCTTTACCCGAGTTATATTCGAATTACAAGGTTTTTTTACCGTTTTCACCAATATTTTTAGACCGTAAACAAAGTTTTTTGTTGCATTATTTTCATCTGCCAAATACGTAGTTGTTGTGGAACCTCCACTTGTGACATCACGATAAAAAAAATATGAGAGAAGCATTTCCTGTCATACCGAGCAATGGTAATAATGTAATCATTGGCCTTCGATTATTATTTTTCCTGCAATAGCTTAAGTACCTACCTACTTACATGTTTTATTTATTGTACTGTTTTTTTTATGTCAGTAATATAATTAAGCATGTTTTTTTTTTGAAAATTCATGAGAGAAAAAATAAAGTCTAATTCTTTTGTAATTCTGCTCTCTAGTTTTGAGTAGTTACGACAAATAATAATATATGTTAGAATTATTAATTATTTATCTATTCTTCCACCAGCTCGTGATTAATAAACTTGCAGTCCATATTATTAGATTAATGCATTTTATTTTTTATTATGGTTGTCGAATGTTTTACATAAGATTGTGATTAATATTATGTATAATACTGAAGTTGGAAAAGAACAAATCTACCCCCATGGCCTATAATCTGTTCAGTTGTCGAGTGTGTTTTAGATTAGAGTGCTCGAGCGTTGGTAGCAAAGTCCGGGAATGTCATATTAATTACTGCGGATATATGACAGCAGAATCGCTAATCGGATTACCTATTTCATTATCGTATCATAATCAATATCATATGCATTCTATGAAGATATCGTCACATAAGATAAATCTTTCGCCCATATACCTAAATAGCCATGCGTCCAGTAGAACCATTTAAAAAAAAGCACAGATAGGCGTGTGAAATGTGTTGAAAGTTTTTAAACGATGAAAAGACGAGTTCATCAAGTGCCCCGTGGTGCGATGGCAGCCAGTGCATGTCGAGAAGGAATTATTACCTAATGTTGAAGGCCAAACTTAACGCCCAGTGCACAATTATTTATATCTCCAAAGGTAACGAAAATTGATAAAATAGCGGACCTCTCTTTTTTGCGTGGTGAAAATGTATCATATTTCTTCTTCTGAGACGAGACCACAGATATTTTCTATTTAATTTTGCAACTTTCTTCAATTCTTGTGTCCTTTGACAAACTACTCAAAAGTAATTTGCCTCGCATTATAGAAATAACCCCCAAACGTTTTTTTTAACGGTGAAAATCGTTTATCTTCTTTTCCTTCGAGAAAAATTCGTTCCAGCTCCATGATATGGCAATTTTCAGTTCCTTAACGAGAAAAGTATATTTTTCCAAGAATCGAGTAATATTGATAGGTTGGAGTATTTCACAAATTCCACAATGAGTCGTTAGTCTCAAGATGAAAGATTTTTTTTCCAAGATATGTACCTAAGGTGATATTTATATAACTAAATCAAAAATCATGTGGAGAGATTCAACAAAAAATATATTTAAAAAATCATTGTTTCTTGCATAACAAGTGATAGAACTTTTTTTGAATAACCATCCTTTTTTTACACTACACCTGATCCTAATATAGTATAATTGAGAAAACTAAATGATTGTTACACGAAATTGTGTGGTTTATCGCCTTAGAGAAGTCATGTGGCTTGGTACTTCGTTAGTTACTGTGAGGAGTGGTCAACTATATGCAGTTAGGAGGAAAATTCTAATCATTCATATAAGCATAAGTATTTGTGTCTAGACAGAGATACTATCATATCTTCGTAGAATATATCTTTGGCACTTAGTATTAAGGGCTTAAGTCAATTTGTGTCAATTGTGACTTGAACAATTAAAAATATTGTTAATTCTTTGTCAAATCTGTGAAATAACTATCTAATCTTAAATAACGTAACCGAAAATACTCTATCTCAAACTTATTTTGATTTCAATACCGATACTTGATTTTCGTTTTTTTTTTTTTACCTAAAAAAAAATATCTTTGACTTAAACCCTTGATACAAACCACTAAAGATATAGTACCTTAAAAAGACAAATACCATATTAAACAGAAGTTGGTGATACCAAGTCAGTTATTATGTTGATGACATGTTGAAAACTAACTTTGAGCTAGGAGAGCTTCAAGAGTGGGCAAACCATTTAAATATACAAGTGTACCGATGCAGGAATCGGGCTATGCACTTCCATAACAGAAGTCAAGGAGTGAAGAAGGTAAAGCAGGTACCTACATAAGTTTATTTATGAATGTTGCACTTGATTTCTCAAGAGATGGCCAACAAACTAGAGAAATCGACCGAGGAATAGAAGCAAGTGTAACTCCTATTTTAAACTACAAAAAAATTATCGGCTATTCCAGAGGGAAGACGTACAGTTGGTCACCCCAAACTGTAAAATCATAGCAGGAGCTCTATGCGTCTGCAATAGACAATATAGAAAACTGAAGGCATTTTATCGAAGCAATGATTACCGCCCGGCTAGGAAAGGGGGATAAAAAATATAGTAATAACCTTTATGAAACCAATTTTATTTCTACATTAAATTACCTTTGCTTGATGATGTCAATCTATTTAACATATTACAATTTCAAGTGCAGTTTTAAAGCCATGTTTTCACCATAAACAAAAAAAATATTAAAGTTACCTTTAAACGAAACAAACCTAACCTATCCAACATTTTATTGATCAATTTATTTTCTAATTTTAAACATTCATTTTCTCCCGTTTTCAGTTTGCCATAATAAAAAAAAAACATTTTCCGTATAATGCCGATGCAGCGTCCTTTTGTCATAAATAAAGCGGTGACCAAAATCCGTTTCCAAGCCATAAAGTCTATGTGAACTCGTTCGTGGCAAATAAAGGAAAAGCCACATGAAATAGACAGACGAGGGTAAACAAATATCCTAGTTTAACTTTTTAAAATACCCAGCCACTTTAATATAGGAGGTAATGTAATTGCTCTCATTCAAGAAACAGACTAACTTCTTTTTTATTTATAATTTTAAATTCCATTAGATTTTCAATTAAAGTAAATTACGCGATTGATTACACTGTGTATCTTTTAAAGAAATCTGATTCCAACATTGCTAATCAATTTGTTCTTTTGATGTTGAATTGAAATGCGCACGAAGCTCGCATGATCCACGTATCACGTTACATTTATTAAATCACGTTAGACTTTTCCGCGAACCTCTCGCAGTAAGAATAATACTCCGCGAAATAAGTGAGGAAACTCGGGAGAGTTTATGATCGAAAAACGTTAATAAATTATAAGACTCAACATCCCCTTATTTGCGTAAGCCTTCAAGACGATTCCTTTTTTCCGCTCCGTGGGATTCCTGCCTGTGCGGGTTTATCTGATCAAAAATTAATGTAACATGTCACTCAACAGTTCCTATTGATATATTATCTTCTAACGGGATATTTATTCTTGCCTGGGGAAAATATTTATGTGTAGTAAATAATCAAAGACAAGCATATTTTTATCATATTTTAGAAAAAATCTAAATAATCTCTTTGGTTTTTTAGATGGTTTTTTATATGTTTACCAAATCACAGCATTGAAGGTTACCACTGGGTTCATGATAATAGCCTGTTATTATTTCAAATACCCGCGTTGTTATTCCCTACCTATTGTTTTCCGAATAGAAAAGATTAGCATTTTATTTTCAGTATGATAAACTAATCGTTTTATTAACTAGTGAAGTATGTCAGGCTTGATTACATCGAATGTACGTTCTACCTCTGCTAGAAAGTTTAATGTTGCCCGAGCGAATAAACGTTAAAAGCGTTTAAAACGAAGTTTACTTTGTCACTCTCGATATTGTGATATTATGTGTAGGTAAATCAATTAACGTGACTTTGATAAACTTGATTGTGAAGTAAATTGCTTTAAAATAAACGTAGATGAGTCAATAGCTGATTGTGTTTCGTTCGCTTTTCTTTTGAGATTACATTATTAAATATTAGTAAAATGTATTATATATGGTTAAGTGATTTTTTTAATAAATAGATTCATGAATTGTGATTATTTTTCTTGCATAAAGCTACTTACAATACACAGACATTATTTCATCGGGAGGCTTCACTTTTTTAGTCCCACTGGATTTGAAACACGCGAGTCTTGATTGAAAAGTAATCGCTTTATTTTAGGTTAGTGGAAGATTTCATTTTTATATAACCCTAAGCTTTCAATTCTTTAGAAACTTGTCAATCGTGAATTCGTTGTGAATACATGTAGATGTTTAACCTCTCTAAGGTTCATCCTAAAAAAAGAAGCTCCGAACTGTCGCAGACCAATTTTTTTTTTGCTGCCCTGGACGTTTATTAATTTTAAAAAATACTTACTAAAAAAAACTCTATTCGTGCGAATAAAATCTAATGATGTTCATTAAGTTGTGTGTTTTTTTGTATAAAAAAGCGATATGACAGTTTAGGCTTTGGATAGTTGAGTGGATATAAGGAAAGCAAAAGGCCTACCGTTTTACGATTGCATTAAATTCAATGAAATTCCCCACTCATTTTACCAGAAATCATTCATCTTCTACCTCATATTATTAACAGTTTTTCATTAAGAACCTCCACAGCGGTTAAAACAACCTATTCCGGCATAGACTTAAAGGTCGCGGGTTTGAAACCCGGCGTAAAGAAATACAAGTTTGTTTTATTCAAAAAGGAGATAATCGATAGCCTAGTGGGTAGAACGCTCTACTGGCAGTACGAGAGGGTCGGATTTAATATTCACAGCGGGTAACAGACTTAATCCCTTTTCAGCATAAGTTATTCTTCGTGCAAATGTATGTCCTGCAAATCTCAGTATTCAAGCAATTATTTTTAAAATGTGTTAAAAATAAATAAAGTTGTATAGTTGATTTGCCCGTCGCTCGATAGTTGAAAAACTCTCTAAACTATCTAAACTTTCCTTGACATGGAAATAGTTATGTTTACTGGCCAGATCTGAAAAGTCTAACTCTTTTCTTATCTTTACCCTTTCCCTCACTTCATTCGGCGTCACGAAATTTCAAATGTGGAAGCAATATATTCCGCTATCTCCAGGCAGAAAAGGCAGTATAATATAAGAACATGGTACTAGGTACAAGGCGTCTGTCTGTTTTATCACGACGCAACAACTGTTGTGTTGATAAACCTCGTCCACATTTCAATCCACTTAATTTACTCGGAACGAATTCAGATCGCGCGATTTAGGTCGTGTCTCACGTACGCGCGCCGTACGCCGATGCGTTTTGCCAATAAGCCACGACTCCCTAACGATCTTCCTTAGAAAATCAACTTAGCCAGTTGGGGCGCCGGGGGCGCGGGGGCCGGGAGCGGAGGGCCATCCCTCTGTTTTACGACTCCGCAGTACGCGACCGACTCCTCTGATTGGATTAATGTTACGACCGGATATCTAGTCCCGGTTTTTCAGCGCTAGGGATTACGCTTCTTCTGTTCGGCTCTAATCGAACTTTAAAAGTCGCTTGCTAGGATTTAAGGCGAAAGCATACGCGGACTAACAGTTCTTACGAGAAACTGCGAGTTTTTACATGTTAGCAGTTAAAAGCTTTGACTTAGTTGTATGGTAGCAGTTAAAACTGCGTCTAAAAGTCCCTCGCAAGGATTAAATCCAAAGCAATTGCAGTTTCTACTAGCAATACAAACTTCGATTTACTAGTATAAACTATGAGTTACCAGTATGCTAGCTAGAAACTGTGTTTTACTATCAACTATTATTTAAAAGTATGCATTTTAAATACAGAGATTTTTTAGTAGTTCCGCCAAAAAAGGAATAATTTTTTAAATGATTAGTTAACTTTATCGAGATTATGTAGATTATTCAGATTATATATATGGTCAGTAGATTGAAAGTTTTCATTGTGAGAATAAAGATTGTACACAATCAAAATATCTATGAAATAATGGTGTTTAATAATCAAATAATTATTGATCAAAGTCGTCGACACGAACATAACATTTCAAAGTTATTAATACGAGAGTTTCTTGTTTAAATAACAAAAGTTCTAATGTAGGTATTAGTTATAAATATGGTAAGTATGCGAACGCAGCCATTCCTTGTTCGTAAATCCATTCATGCTAGAAGGTGGTGGTGGTTATGCGATGGAGTTGTTGTTCTCGTCAAGTCTTTTCTTGAGACCAGCGACCCGATACATGTTGTTCTTGAGGGAGACGGAGCTGAGTGAACTTTAACGAATTGTTTATGGGAAAGTTCATCCTTGCTAAAATATTAGTAAAATAGTAAACAACCTGCCAAGTTAACTTTGCGATCTGATATTTTATATGCGTTCAAATATTATTACATCAGGTATTCTGTAATGTGTAGCTATATCTGACTTTGTAAGCATTGATAAATCATTAACTAGCGAATTTTATCACTATCACATTAAACTCCTTTATGGTGCAAACACATCATAAAATTAATGTATATTCGTTTTTCTTTTACTTCTCAGCTCCCCTCTTTTCGGAGTTTGAAGATCATCAGGTCAATCTTTCCCCTGCAGACAAAGTCTTGGACGTATCCGTCACATACGTTTGGAAACCACAAGTTGTTGTGTCTGCCTCAACCGCATATTTCGTTTTCTAATTTACCATTTATTTTTTTTGTGAATTCCTAATTTGGGCCTGTACTTATTACTATCGAATTTCTTTAATATTTCTTTGTGTACATTTATAATTGAGTTTGTATTTCTCTTCTTAATACTAATTACATCATTTTTTATACTGTATTTTATTTAAAATATATAAGTTTGATTACTCTGTAAAAAATATGTATAATTCTAGTAACTTATGTAATGTTATTTTCTCCTGACCCAAAGCAAGTTTTTATATCGCATCGGGATTGCTAAGTAGCAAGATAAAATAATTAAATCTTGCCCGATTTTTCATTGTATTTGTCGCCTTCAAAAGGGTGACCAAGATATTAGAGTTTCCTTATTTTACCATTATACTATTATTATAAAGTCGTATTCAAAACTTCCCACAAAAAACGATTATTGAAATGGCGATGATTGAATTTAATAGCACAATACAGTCGGTTCCAATACGCCAAAATGAAATCGTTTAAAATAACGAGGGTATTATTTTAAGCTGCAATTGAAAAACCGCGCTTCAAGTCACTTAACTCTTTTTCTTGCCTTTTTCTCGCGCTTGGAAGAAACGTTAACTCCGCCGAAAACGAGAACGTTACGATCTTTACGTGAAAGTTTAATGGCGGCTGAAATTCACTTCGGATTGGTATGCGAGCAAAGGGCTTTGTCCCAATCAAATCTCTCTCGTTATTAGAGTCTGCCGGAGGGTGACTCATAAAGACACTTCTGGAAAATACTCAAAGATCATGAATCCTACTACGATCCAGTGTCGGATTAACCATAAACAGAATCGATAGTCCTCTCCTTTTAGGAATTCTGGAAGAAAGGATCAAAAAATTAAAATATAGCCTTCTTAAAGGTTTCCAAAAGTTTTTAAAAAAATCATCCCCCAATCAATCAGTTTATCCCAGCAGCCCCGACCACAGCCCGCGGAAAGTAGTTACTCAAGAGTTTACTCAGAGGTGACAAAATATCCCCTAAATTCGCACAACAGTAGAGTCGCGCGCTGACTAGGGACAATTTTTTTTTAAATAAGCGTATAAAATATTAATTGTTTCAATTAATATTTTATTCCTATATTGTTATTGGACATGAAGGATAAGAAAACGTTTTATAGCTTCCCGGTGGAAACGTGTTACATTCGATTTAAAGATTTTTGAATCCGAAAAAACATATATAGGGCCTGCGGTGCTATTATTCCATGTATTTTAGGAGACGTTTGGAGTTTGGGAGGGAAAGCCCGAAATGGCGACTGCCTTAGGGCCTCCGCGGGGCATAATCCGGCTCTGCCACAGTCATTGCTCAATGTAAAAGACTCCAGGGTGACGTTTTATTAAGTTTTGAGTCCGTGGCAAATAAGGGTACGAGTTCCATTTGTGGGGAAATTAACCTTCCCGCTGTGTGGACTAAAGTTTCTTATGGTAAATTAGTCGTAATTATTCAGTAATAAATCACTCTGCCCAGATGATAAAATCTACTTAATAATTATTGTGTGCTTCGAGTGTATAAGAGGCATGAGGTAAAGGAGTACGAGTAGGTACTAATAAATAATAATATCATAAGAATTATATCGTTATTTCGTATTGTACAAAGTTAATTAAAGAATTATGCTATGCATTATTTTCCAAAAAAATGTATTTATGACTCTGCTTCACAAAAAATGTTGAAACGTGTTATTTTTTTAAGGACGAGGCAAAAGAAAATGTGACCATCAGTGAACTGAGCTTCATTCCAACATCAGACGACGATGGGAAACCTCTCACCTGCAGGGCGGAAAATACTCTCCTCGGCATATTCATAGAAACCACATGGAAATTAGAAGTCGTCTGTAAGTATAAACTCTTGGTTTACCAATCTTTTGTGTTCTTTTTACGTCCGCTCTAACTACTTATCTATCGCAAAAAGCTGCAGACCTGCCGTATTTCTCGAATACGTTTTTTTCACTGTAATATTAATATTGTTACAGGTACATTAACCCAATTTCTAGTGTTTTTTTTTCTAGTATATATGTGATTTGATTATTGATCATAGAGCGCTACACGTTTTAAAATGCATGTCCTTAAAAGATTTTTAATGATAATAAATTTATTTTAAAAACTTGTGCTTTCATAAAAAAAAAATTCTTTGCTTTAGAAGATTACTCTAGTCAATGCTTGACGTATTAGTTTTTTTTTATTATTTCGTGGATATTTCATGCAGATACAATGTAAAACAACAATATAGTACGGGTACTTTGGCGCTAAAACTAATGAAAAGTGTTTCCCTCTAGATCCTCCAGTAGTAAGCCTCAAACTAGGAAGCACCCTCACAGCCGATGACATCAAGGAGGGCGATGACGTTTACTTCGAGTGCCACGTGCACTCCAACCCTGCCTGGAGGAAGCTGCACTGGATGCACAACGTGAGTAGCTAACCCTCTCCTTACTAAACTAAACACATCTTTCGTTGAACGATACGTTGGACCACCCTAGCGAGGAGTTCTCATGTCCTGGTGCGAATGGTACACGATGGGGCATTATATTTTGGCACTTGGAACATCTAACGTAGAAAACTCGGGATCAAGGAATGTTATTAATTATTTATAAATAAAACGGACTATTGTCCAATTACAAAAAAATACAAAACATGAAATGGGAAAAAGAGCAACAGAGAAAGAACAGCACATACATAATATTAAATGAAACAATGACAAAAATAGGACAAAATATACATAAAGCAAGGTTTTGGTAGAGTCATAAAGAATGACAAATATCATTTAGACTGGTACCAAAAATTTCAAGCCCATGGCTTGAGTTAAGTTTCGACATTCTGGACAGTGAAGAATGATACCCATAATTAGTAGAGTGATGATTGAGGAACAGTAATTCATTTTTTCTGAGTCTACGGCAAGGAATGTTGAACTGGATGAGTTGCAATTTTTTTTCCTTCCTTCTTTCTTTCGTTGTCTCTCTTTCCACCATTTATTTATTCTTCTTTATTTTTAAAACTGTTTTCAGGTGCTCTTAACCTTCATTGCTTTATTTCTTTTTTGTTATCCTCTTTCTATTTTTTTTTATTTTTTTTCCTCTCCCCTTATTCATGATATCGTATTTTTGTCATCCATCATATTTATGATTTCCCGATTACCGAACCTATTTCATCGCTTACGAGTAGGTATATTATGAGACACTAAACATAGCATTGGATGAAATAAGTGTGTTAGATCATTGGAAATTTGAACGGTATTTCGCAATCAAGTATTATTTAAGCGGAGTCAGGAAGCGGGCGATACGATTGCGTATTCAGCGCCAGGGACGGAAGGAACTTTACCCGGTACATGTAAATTGGTATATAATGGATCTCCAAATAAGTTTCATTGTAACGATACTGGTTTTTTCTCACCATTATGTGTTGATGAAAATAAATGAGCAACAGCATTACATCCGTGAAACGCTTGGTAAATGAATATCGTTTTTTTTTTTCGATTGATTGAAAGTACTTTTTTTGTTTCTAGTTTGTGGTAAATATCGCATGGCCAATCATCGAGAGTACCCACTTCGTTACTCGGCCATAAAGCCGCATAAAACGTCGCGGGTACGTTTCATTGACTTTCAACGGTTATGCAAATATGAGTTGTCAATATGACAAACACTCGCCGTATAACTGACAGAATGTTAAAAAAGTGCCCATTTTAAATATTCGCAAATTATTCAAAGCGAACGGCGAAACGGTCTGATTTCGATGCACGCATTTGAATATTCATGAAAATTGGCTACGATACAGTGTGTAATCCTTTCAGATGGAACACGGCGTACCCGGACACTGCTATTATTCAGTAGGCATGCTAAAAGCCAATGGTCGGCGTAAACAAACCATATAATTTTGTCCCAGTCAGCGCATACGGACTAACGAACCGATAATAATATGCCCTCCACATAAAAGGCGAATGTAATAACCATTAGCCGTGATACGATTAAGATAATGCCGAAAGTAAACGTCGCTACACTTTACTCGGGATTTTTCCCGGAATCCTTCCCACTCTGGTTTGAATAGTTTCTAATGACTCAATTAATTTCTCTTCAAACAATATTGTCACAATTGCTTCGAATTCGGGTTCACGTCGTGGACGTTTTTTAAACACCCAGTTTACGGAACTTTTAGGATTGCCACGGGGATATTGACATTATCTTAAAGTGGTCTAAGCTGTTTCAATATTTTTATGAAGAATCCTGTTTTATTACAAATAAAATTAAGTCACACACAATCCAAATTAGACTACCAATTATTATAAAACTCTATTTAAACTAATAAATGTTAGAAATAATAAATGCGCGAATCAATTTGCCTTACTATTTGAAAAAACTCAGCATATTTAAAACGCAATAAAAGTTATTTCCAACTCAAAAATAATATTTAAATAAATAAACACTGGAATACTCTTGTATTAATAAAACCCTTCGGAAACAAAAAAAAACTTTCTTTAAACTAACCAAACGGCCGTCAGCCAATAATTTCTTACTATTAAAAATATTTTTAAAAAAAAACATTTTAACCACATTAAATCAGAAAAACCAAGAACACCTTTTACTCACAAATAATATTAGAAGCCAAAAGTAATAATAAAAAATTGCAATAAACGAGATAATAAATTAAAATAAAAATAAAACACAGATACATATCTGAAATCACAGAAGGAAAAAAAAAATATTTTACAAAATCACACCATAAAATGTTGTATTATTTCTAATAACTCTTTTATAAATGTTGGAAAAAAACTGGCAAACGCCATCGAAACAACTACTTCAAATGGCACACACACTTACCATGCAACCAAACACCACTTTGATCAATTGAACCCTGTCACGATCACTGATTTAAAGGGAGGCTCTGCTGCTGGTTATGACAATATAGACGTAAGCATGTTAAAAACAATGAAAAAGCATTTATTATGTCGACATAATAAACATAAGTATTAAAAATGGTATAGTCCTAAAATAACTATAATATAAAATAACAATTATAACACCAATATATAAAACAGACTGCCGCAAAGATCCACAAAATTACCGTCCAATATCCCTTTTATCAAATATATGAAAAAATGACAAAAATCAGATTTGGTACTTTCTAGAACAAAACTCCACGAAAAACAATTTGGCTTTAAAAAAAACACCAGCACCCACGACATAATTGCTACAATAACAAAATATTTATACACCCCTATTTATATTTAGACTCAGATAAAAAATGTATGGGAATATTTATAGACTTTAAAAACGCTTTTGATAGTATATCAAATTTTATAAATATGGATAGTTAGATTTTAGAAAAAAATCAAAATCAAATTATTAAATGAATTGAGTAACTCGGAAAGTAGTAACTTCTCGATACCACAAGGCACAGTTTTGAGACCACTTTTGTTAATTATGTATGCAAACGAAATATTTGAAATTGTCTTAAATGTCAATGACACGGTACTTCTCCTACAAGCGAATACATGATTCGAATTAAACAAAAAGCCTAACACAGACATTAATGAATTGAAAATGTGGTTTGACAAAAACTTGCTAACGTTAAATTCTAAAAAGCATATTATGTACTATTCTGTTTTCAAAAACAAAAACACCTTTCGAAATAAACATTAAAATTCATGCCACAACACTACCACTATGATTTATTATGTACTTACATTGAAAGCAAGACTTAAAATGGTCACCACATAGTATAACTATTGTTAAAAATAAAGTTCGGAGATTAACGTACGTCTTTAGTTGTTTGGGGCATATTCTTGGTGAAGAATTACTTAAAATGACCTACTTTGCTTTCTGTCAATCCATAATTCAATATAGCATAATAGTATGGGGCGGCACTTATAAAATTCATAAACAATCCCTTTACATCGCACAAAAAATAATAATTAAAATAATCTCTGAAGAATCATTTGTATATTCTCTATAACTCTTATTTAAAGAATTCAAAGTCAGAAAATTAAATACTCTTTTTTCGTGCCACGCAACATAACAATATATATATTTATTTTTTTTACGTGAATACTGCACAAGAGTCTCAATTGCTCCCAACCGTCTAGAGCCAGTGAGACTATGGCATCCCCGATGGGTATGTTGTGAGGCTGAAAGTAGAGGGGAGGGGAAGGATATGAGGAAGGGAAAGGTTGGGATGTACCTGGTTATTCAGATCTGGTCACTAGACACGGCTAAATCAAGCAACGTTTCAATTCTGAATGGTGGTCTTTCACCAGGGCGATACTTAGAGTATCTACCACTCTTGAGGTATCAATGTAGAGGACATTTTAAATAAAACCGGACCATTCAAAAAACAAAAAATCTGAGACAAAAATTCACGTTACCGATTCCGAAATGTAAAAAACAATGGGTCAGCAAAGTTACAAATATATCGGAACAAAATTCTTTACTAGTTTACCGGAAAAAATAAGATTAGTTAATAATTATCTCAAAGAATTTAAAATACACTGAAAACTTAAAATGAATTCATTTTTAAATAATTACAGCAGTTTCTTAGTAGCTAAATAAATAACACCCCTCCCCATCCCATACACACAAGCACAGCTTTTTTCTGGAGGTAATGAAAATTTAAATATGAAAATTATATGTTAGTATAACACTTTGCAATATAATTTATTATCTTTGTTTTGTACTTGTATTATCTACAATTACATTTGATAAATAAATAAATCTTTATTAAAAATTAAATATTTAAATTACATTTGATGTATAAATTGGATTTTTTTCCTGCATATTTCCTTTTTCGGAGTGAAAAGTTTTCAACGTTCAAAGAAATTAGCTGATAACGAGTTCCTACTTAAATAATTGATTGTGTCACTGTAACCTGTATGTCTGTTACAAGCGTCGTCGGTACATACGTCGTAATACAGCAGAGGTTACAGCGGTTCCATTAGTGCTATTCATTTAGTCAAAATTGCTTTAAATTCTACTACTTACTATCTACGTATGTATGATGAATATTCTATTCCCGTGTATTGCGAAACGTTAATCCTAAATCCCTGAAAATAATTGATTATAATTTGATCTAGAAACAAAGGATAATACGAGATCCATACCAATCACACACCGGGGTGCTTTGTTCAATAATACTTGTCAAACGATTTGGACAGAGATAATTTGACACTCCAAAATCCTTTGGGATACCCAGTACCTACCAAGGTGCGCATTCTAGGTATTAACAAAAACGCTTTCATTAGCCACGATTAAACGATAAATTAATGTTAATATTAATATTTACCTTACTTACTAAATGCAACAAATAACATATTTTAATTCACCGTTTCACTTAATATTATGATTTGGTGGGGTGGTCTACTATGCCTTCTATTGAACATAATATTAACATTTTAAATTAACATTATATAACATAATATTAAATGATAAAACATTAACATTATGTGTTGACTATTTAAAGAATATTAACAATCTCCAAAGAATAGGAAAAATTAAAAAGACAAAGAAAACAAAAAGATTAAATTGTGACTGAGACTCGAGAAGTGTGGGATTTTTCAAAATTACGGTAAATGAATTGGTTGGGATAGAAAAGTTGGTTGATGCCTTACTTCCGGATATAGTAGAGGTACCCAGTTTGATTCTAGGTCACAACTTAATCTCTTAATTTTATTTTATCTTTTTCTTTTTTTGTAATTATTATTGTTTGTATCCTTTCTATGTTAAATTTATAGAGCTCCGTTTATTTTTTTTCAATAAAATTTAATATTTTTATTAAGTTCTGCTAGTTTTAATTTGTTTGTTTTTTTCGGCGTTCGATGCCATTTTTTCATATTCTTTGAAGATTGTTAATGTTTTTTCAATAATTATCAATATAATAATAAAACGTAAGGCCTAAACAAATTATTTTCAATTTATACCTGCAGATTTTATGGTGGCACACTATTTAGTTTCGAATTCCAAGAATTTGTTTAATGGTGTCACAAATATTTTATATATTTATACGGGTAGATACCTGAAATGGTTTGATTCGTATAAAGGTATGTCTTTACAAACATCCAGCACGCATTCAGCAAAGCAAACTTTAGGGACATTCACGAACCTTCAGATCTCGGGTCCTTTATTTATGTGTAAATCTTGGGAAAAACTTGGTGATGAATTTGTCTTCCTGGAACTTTAAAATTCCACCTATGAAGTATCTCAAGCAAACCGGTTGTGTGAATTATTAGTTTGTTCATGTGAGCATAAGAAAGTTGAAATACAGTTGGGTCGTATATCACCCAAACAGAGAAGCGTACAACATACTCGACACTCGTGCATGTATCCCGAGTATACTCGTGGCTTTATCAAATGCCATAAACCGGAACGGTACTAAGTAAAGTTTATTGTTTCCTTCCATTCATATTATTGTTTAGGACGCCGTTCGAGTTTATGGGCCGAATAGAATAAAGGGAAGGGGCTTTATTGAACTTTTCTCATTAGCTCTCTTCTTACACTTCTTACTTCTCTTCGCTCTTCCTTCCTGACAAGCGGCTCTAATTTGTCTGGGTTCGCTTTCAATGCAAACTTGTCTTCGTTGTGATTTACTCAAACAGTTCATGCGAAAATGCAATTCATTATTGTTAATATAATATGTAATAATCAAATAAACACTGCGATTTCTCTAATTCTAATGAAACGATTCAACATCAAACGACCATACCAGCAGAAATTCAAACGTTTCATCGATAACATTGTAGTTAAAACTGCATATTTTATATTGGATTAAACATTATGTAATTACTTATGGGTTTATAATACCTATTCGTTCTTTATAAGTATTCTGCACGTTCTTTCTTCTGGTCTAGTTTATCTAGTTGGCATGGTTTTTACCCATACATGATTATTTATGAGCAATATACACGCATTTATTTAAAATAAAGTAAAGCTTTTAACTTTTCGACATGTTAATTCATGTTTTAAATCATTTAAGAGATTCTATCAGCTTAGTTTAAAAAGAACATTCAACTCATTACCTGCGTTAATTCGTCATTTAAGTTAAGTTACACATTTCCCAAGACTTGAATTTCTAACTGTTCTAAATAAATATAAAATCTTCACGATAATTGGCTTGGTAAAACAAACTCTTCGAATCTTGTGTATTTAAAGAGACTCATTATCTCGATTCAATTTGTTCTGAAAAAACTGTTAAAACGGTTTAAAACTTTTATATTATGCTTTCAGCGTTCTCAAAACGGAGGTGGGATTGAAAGGATTCGATTCGATTTATTCGGGATGAAAACAAGGAATATTAAATCTGGTGGGAAATTCGGGGTAGAAATTCGATGAGATAAATAAGGTAATTGCCAGAGTTAAGAAGAGGCGGAATGGTTTCCATGAAATTAATTATCCTTTTGTCAAATGCATGAAATCGCCGAGGACGGGATGGCCGATGGCGGAAAACGGGACGGCTCTATCATTCCAAGATTCCAAGAAACTTTGGTGGAATGTTAATGTAATAAAAATTAACTCTCCTTGGAATTTTCACATTTTGCTTCAATTTTCTCTAATTTGTAATTTAGTGGAATTATAAAATCACGAGACATACACAATGTGTACGCCGTACGTACGTCGCAAATCTTGTAACCGCAACTCTCAACTGAAACAACCAAATCTCTCGTCGGAATAAGTTTTAAACCATGAATTAAACTATCGTCTTCGTGGATTTGGCGAGAAATTTATCAAGTTTTTTAATGAAGTCGAAACCATTTTAACGTGGAAAAATTAACATCATAATTACTTTGTACGGCTTCGTGCCAAATGCAAATTATCTTTTTTATAAATTGTACTGATTTAGTACTTCTTTTTTTTTAATACAGATCAAATTAAAGTCTAAGTAGTTTAAGCGAAAAAAAAATTGGCATTAAAATGTTTGTATCCAAGACCGCTTTAAAGCTATTTTTACTGTGCCTGCATATATATTTGATGAAAAATACATATCCTTATTTTTGCACTGCACGAAAATCAAACGCATAACCCGTGCAAGTCAAATTCATCGACTACTATTCAACGGAGGCTTTATCTACCGAATATACATTTGTTATTTTGAATCGAAATTAAGCCTCTGGAATTAGGATGAGCCTTCCGGTGAGGTAGATACCGTATCCGAGCGGTTAAGATCCTCGGTTACGAATCAGGAGGTCACGGGTTTGTACCCTAGCGTGCGCAAGAAATATTATTTTAAACATGTACATGTAATTTCACCTTTTAATTCATACAAAATAACATGTAGTATTTTCCAAAACGTTTCCATAGTGGTAGATATCATTCGGAAGCAAAAATTGCTTGAAATGGCTTTCACCGTGTTTGGTGACCTGAATGGCCACTTTTCTCTTTCTCTTTCTCATCTCCTTCTCCTTCCAACTCCCTTTAGCCTCACAACAGCATCGCCATGTTGAGAGACCACCATTTAGAATATAAATATTGCTTCAAATGGCTTTTGTTCTGGTTTGATGGTCAGATCTGAATAGCTTTCCAACTTCCTCTTCCTATTTTTCTCTCCTAGAATATTTCTAAATGGGGAAGCCATAGTTCTACCGATTACGGGCAAGTGGAACTCTTGTGCAATTTTTTTTTTTTTTTTTTTGAGTAAAAAATATTAAAATAAATCAGCGCTTATTTCATAATACTCATACTATGCATGCTAAAGTAACACGAATTCGTATTTTATTGATTTTCCGCAGGAAATATACTCTTCTTAAATTAAATATAGCTGCATGGCGATTTTTCTACCTGGGCTGGAAACAGAGTCAAATTTCGGACTGGAAATGTTTGAAGCTGTCGCTAAAAGTTTTCCCCAACATGACTTGGCACTTTGTTGCATGGGGAAAATGTGTAATTGCTGCATCCAATGCAAAGCGGCCCGGAGATGAAAAAACCGCTAAGGATGTTGTGTTTCTTTTAAATTGGCCACATGATTTATTTTTATAAAACGTTTTTTAAATGTCTCGTTTTACTACAGTAGTAATTATCCATGCAAGACCATATAAATGATCTAACTTGATGCCGATTTAGTTTTTGTAAAAGCTAAGGATAATTGGACGTAGATTTGCAGAAAGCGTTCAACCCATAATTTTCCAAAATCGAGTTATACATTTTAATTTTTATATAATTCAATTGAATTAAATTTAATATTATTATTATTGAGTTCTGCTATTTCAAGTTTTTTTATTTTAGTTTTTAGTGACAGCTCAGTTTGACAATGGCCTTAAACGCCGAAACAGCTGTCACTAAAAACTAAAATAAAAAACTTAAAATAGCAGAACTCAATAATAATAATATTAAATTTAATTCAATTGAATTATATAAAAATTTAAATGGAGTTCTACAAATTAAACACAAAAACTATGTATAAACGAGTTATACATGCTTTTATATAGATAAATACGAGATTTCTATCTGATGAAAACATCTAAGTCCCAAATGCAATAGATTTTTTTTTATTAACGCACATTGCAGACATTTGGCTAAAATTGAAGTTTAAAAACATAATAAAATGTAGGATAACATAAAAAATACATTTCGTTAACACGTTGATAGATTATAAATAAGCTTTATCATAAATAATGACTTACTTATGATAATGCTCATAAAGAAAATAAACACTGATATTCACTTTACAAATGCCAATTACGCATATTAATGCTTTTTTTTTCATTATATTTTTAAACGCCTTTTTCTCAGTTTCGTCTATTTGGGGTTGGACGCTTTCTGCATAACTATGTCCAATTTAGCTTCTGCTGAAAGCACCGCTGTGACCTATTTTTCTTTGACCACCATTACAATGCTTCACGTAAAGTCGGCCGTGAAAATTATTTTAATTACTAGATAGTGACACAATTATTTATTTTGTTTTTATCGTTCTGTCGATGAGAGCTATAAGTTACCTCACTATTTTTTTTATTTATCTTATTTCAACTATTCATGTTTTTTTACATAACAGATGTATATATTATTATCCACCATGCGAGAGTTTACCTGTGCGGTGGATTTAAGATAAAACACAGTGGGAGACTATAAACAAAGAATATAAACACAATTCACTTTTTTTTAACAGTATTCAATCTATACTATAATTTACGCTTTTTTATCACATTAGTGGAGCTGTTTCTAGAGTGTTTTTATTCAAAGGAATTAGGTACTTGTAATTGATCTGCATGTCTTGTTTTAGTGTTGGGAGAACTTAGTGAGGTAGTAAAAGTATTATATATTTGTAAAGAATGTTAATATATTTTTGGAATATAATTAGTGGGGTTTATACTAGTACTACAAGGACGACTTTCAATAGGGTTTTCTGAGCTTCAAATAGTGTGTCAATATATTATTGTTTATTGACACAACCGAAAGCAACAGTATCGTTTTCTAATATGAATTGTACTACTGCGAGTTATACATTTTTTAATACCATATATTTTTTATAATATTTCTTAGGTTTTTGAAAAAGTGTATCAATCTAATATATATATAACCAAATATATATATCTATCCTATTTCAAGATATTTCATTGTTTCCGAATGAGCGATTGAGGGAAATTTGCGTGTGAAGTGTGCTAAATGACATTTATGTATTTTAAAGAAGAATTTTTTAGAGGGCTGATGCTGAATGTTGTAAATTTAATTATAGCAACATTTTAGATAAGCAAACTCGAGTCAAACCATTTTTAGTAATACTTAGTCGAAAATCTGCTTTTTTGCAAGAACAGAATCGTCGAACTCGAGAAACTTTTGTATTTCCCCATCAATTTGAAGATGGCGCAGATCATTGATATATGTTAGAAATAAGATTGGACCAAGTACACTTCCTTGTAGTACTCCGTAATATACTAGTTCCGTAACACTAAACTTTTTTTTAAATTAAGGTGGGTGCGGTTTCCCGTGTATCTATCAATCAATTTTAATTGTGTTTTCGTGATCGCGATTTTTATGTTTTGTTTATTGAACAATTTTTGTTTGTGAATTGTGTCAAAAGCGTTTGCCAGATCTAAAAATAAACCTTAGTATTTTTCCCCTGATCTTTACATTTTTTAGTAAGTTGGTTACCGAAGCTAAAGACATGCCTTAGTTTTGGTAACGATATTTTTCTGGATTTTATTTAGGTTAAGAAAAGTTCGAAGATAATTTTTGAGACGTTTGTCAAGAAGTTTTGACAGGTTATTCAAATTTTTATTAATAGTTATATGTTGTGCTTGTTTCCGTTTTCGTGGGTTGGAATCACTTCGCCTGTTTTTAATTGTTGTGAAAATGCCTTATTTAATGTGAAGTGTAGATATTATTAATTTCAGTATTTTCGGTGATATTTTGTTACTGCCCAGTGAATTTGGTTTTTTTAGGTTTTGGGTAAGTTTTGATGTTTCTGATCGGGTATTGTATTGTATTTTGAAGAAATAAACAGTAGTAAGTTTAAGAAAGTTTGAAGAGTTGGAAATGTCGTGCCGTGATTTTATTTGCGGAAATCTTGCCCCCACTAGCAAAATAATTATTAACAAAACTATATACTTTTAGAGGATATTTTTTTAGAGGATGTTTTAAAATCTTCCTTGTCTATTTTAATCTCACTTAAAAGAAATATGTTGTTCATTGTTGTGAGGGATATTTATTTTAATATTTTGTATAGTTTTCAGGGTCTTAATTGCACTTTATTTATTTTGTTTCAAAGTAAATTTTTTCGGTATACGTGCAAACTGTGTGCATAAGTTTCGATATCATTCATAGAAATTTAAGAGATAGATGTCGTATGGGTTTGTCTCATTTTGTTTGTGAAGTGTGTTTCTTTTCCTAAAACTTCTTAAAAGCGCTTTAGATATTCACGATTTTTGAAAAAATCTGTGGTTAGTGATTTTTTTCGGTGATTTTAGTATTTTTTTATATTCTTCTTGAATGCATTCTACGAAATTTGACCATGTTTCTTTAATTTTATTTATTTCTACAGTTATGTAGTCTATCAAAGCGTCCATGTACTGCGACGATTCAATTAAATACCTGTACCTGTAGTTGGGGCGTCTAAAAGAGTTTATGGGAATAAATCACAACCCGACCACGTGACACTAATGTCGTACAGTGCCTGCACATGCGGAACTAAATTCAAATACGTGCTCCGTAGTACAGCCTAGTGCGCCGGTACTAAAAAATGAGGTATTTATATACTTTTGATAACAATCAGTAAGACTAAGATGTCGAGTGTTCTAATCAAAACTAACCCATAAAACCTCTTCTGGATATTGTCCTTCTGATATACTCCAATGTCATTTCGTAATTGTCACTTGATTTCTCAAATATAACAGTTTTTTGTGCAGAAAGCTGTGAAATCTAGTTGGACCCGTGATTACGGATGATGAATAGTATTTTGTTATGTTAACTTTAAACAGAAGTCCTATGTCATCATTCTAAATTATATTTTGAAGGACAAAAAGAAACGAAAGCCGAAAAAATCATTCCACAGCCAAGCGTTAAGCACGCGAACGAGTTTCAAAAATGACTCGTTTGCATGCGGTAATGTATGGCCCAGAAAAAGAAAGAATGGAGAGAAAACCACTATGGTCAAAATGAGTTTGGAGCTGCTTACCGCTATCAAAAGCGTTAAGTTCTCAACCTTCGTTCCAGAGAGAGAAAATTAGTCGAAAAGATTAAAATGTTGCATTGGTGAATTATGCGAATCTCGGGGTCAAAAAAGGTGTAAACAAAGGCTAAAGATAACTACGTGACCAGGGTCTTGTTTTCTTCTGTTTTCACAGAATCCTTCAATCATTTCAAGAAGAGGACATTAGAGCTTGGATGAGTTCTTTTAATTTTAAGTAAATATGTTTTTCAAGTTCTGTTCCTAAAATGGTAAGTCTTGGAAGAAAGGCAACCTTTGATAAATAAATAAACTTCTTTCTTCCCTGGAATGTTATTTTTACTTTATTAATTTAAAATGATAATGTCTACAAATATCAGCGTACACTGAAAAAAGCATGTTGAGAAAAACCTTTGATCAGACGAAACTCTTATGAATACAAAGAATAATCGAAGCAAAGAAAGCATTTTTTATTCATCCATTCAAGACTGAATATTCTTAGCTTTTGTTCTTATTGTACTGTACAAGGAAGCAATTATTTTATGTAAAAAGAACCCGAATACAACGGCCCACGTACAACCACTGTACATTGTGGGTATCTATTATATGTTCATTAGAAAAGCGTTCCTCGGTTGAAACCAATTATTCTCATAAGCTTTCTCAATCTTGAACACAGCCAACTCTTCAGGAATTGTCCGTTGGGAAAACTAGAATTTAATTTATTTAATGTAAAAGCTATGTAGAATTGTCTCCGTAACGTGAAGGTTTACGGTGGAGGCTGACATTTGATTAGAGAAATGTGTTATGGATTGCCATACTGTTCCACCCTCTCAGCCCTCTAGCTCTCCAGCCCACCAGCCCTCCAGCCCTCCAGCCCTCTAGCCCTCCAGCCCTCCCTACGACTCTAACGGGAGTGCCTCTTTTTGCTTGTTGATTTCATTACACGGCATTTTATAACGTTTTTAAGTGCTTACGTATACATCTTAACTACGATAAAATGCAAAAAATGTTTTTGTATCCCTCTCAAAACGGTGAGGAAATGTTGAAAAGCAGCGAAATAATTCACTAAATTTACCCACCTTTTTTGCCTGATTAGATTTGTAACTGTAAATAAATATGATTAGATCACGTATTTATTTCAAAACTTTTATTTGTTCAATAAATAAATGAAACGTAAATAGAAGAGAAATTTAGAAGAAACAGTTAGAGGCTTTCCACTGATAAATTTAATAAATATTAATTATTGAAATAATATTAATAATGTAAATGAAATAATAACTTTGTATGAGACTACAGATTTTTTTTTAAATCTCTGGTCTTTTACAAAGTTATTATTTCATTTTCATTAAATATGTCAAATCACAAAGTGGTTTGTTTTCTACGAAAATATAATATCAATAATCTTCAACGTAAATATGAAACATAAAAAGCCAGAAACTAAAAAAAATAATTAATAAGACCTTGAGATAAAGTATAGGTTCCGAGTTCGAGTCTCAGTCGCAACCATTATTTTTTTAGTTTCTGTCTTTTATTGTTTTATATTCATGTTGAAGATTATTGGTATTATTTCAATAATTAATACCAAAATAAAAAGCATTAAGCTTTAAAAAGGTTAATTCTAATTTAATAGTAATAAATATTATTGCTTTCTGACACTTCAAAGTAAATATGAAAATAATTATGTTGCATTGAAGTGAAGATAAATTAACGATTTGCATTGAAACATAAATTTAAAAAATATAGTTAACCACTTGGCTCTGACAACTTCTCGTCGGCCACACTAAACCCTATAAATTTTTTTTTTTTATTTTATTTCATACAAACTATTACGTTCTAGCTAATCAATATATTTTTGTAGTTTTTGTAATTTTTTTTTAAACACTCAGCTTATAACCAATTAAGAACACGTACACTAGAAATCGGTAAGGAGCGCTCCCAAAAAACAGGCAGAGACTTAAAAATAATTTGCAGAAAAATACAATAACTCTCTATCGGTTCACTGTCGGGTGGCGGCTGAAACAGAAACCACGCACATAGAAAGACGGAATGAAAGAAATAATGTTTGTCACACGGTGGATAGAAGGGACATAGGGTCGAGTTTGCTGTAGCATGCTTAGAAGGGTGTTCTGCCCGAAGTGTATTTTTTATGAACATATGAGTATTACCAAAATCTCAAATGTTTTCCGAAAAATATCTCAGGAAGTGTAATAACTAATATACCACCTAGAAAAATAATATCTGGTTTAACGCTTACGTTATTTGTTAAATAACGATTTGGAAATTTTGTAAATCGGTTTACGGTGAGGATGTTAAAGGTTTTCAGTAATCAGTTTTTTTTATAATCTTAAATATACTCGTATATTATTTAGATCCCGAGTATATCATCTGAAAACATTTGAATTGAAAACAATCCGGATCTCGGGCAAACTCACTGTTTTTTTAGTATTATGTGTTAAATACAAAAACATTTTTAATGCAGGCAGTAGAATATTGTTTTTCCGTAAAATTTTGCCGAGAAATACCTTCTGCCCGCTACCAGCTTTTCCGTTTTCCGCGCAAACAATCGGCGTCATCTTTGAGTTTCTAATAAAACCTCGAAATAATATAACTTCATAAAGTTCCGGTTTTATTATTACCACCTGGCAAAGAATATTAAAATCCAGAGCCGAAATGAAATTGCTCCTACACGGCGTGTTTTTTTCAAAATCCGCATGAAATGAAAATCTGACGCGAAATCTCCGGCGGCGAAGTCAGTTCTGCGCGAGAAAAACGCCTCATCAAAAATTAAAACCCCGACACACAAATTTGCCACGCCGCGCCGAGCGGGCACTAGGCTTGGTGCACATCTCCACACGCGCCGCACACGCACAAGCCGCGTGTGTGTATGCCTAGTGCGGCATTGAATCCCCGCCGGCGTTTTGCCTTTGTACAATTTGTATACTGTACAAAAGAGTCCATTTCCGTTTCTTCATTTCCTCTTCACACAGCCTGCCCCGCTTCCCGCAGCTAAATTGTCACGGCAAAAGAATGTGCCCACACAATGTTCTTTGGAGATTTTTTCCTTCTGCGATTGCCGGAGCCGCGCCGTGTTCAGGAGTCGGCGGCGGCGGCGGCGGCGGCGGCGACGGAACATGCGCGAGGAAATTGCTTTAGCTCCGAGAACACCCCTCTCCCGCTGTCTAATCAAATCCAATAGGGAGGATTTCGGATATTTTGACCTAAGATTTTGCGGTTTATATTGATATCCTTATATCCGAGGTATTGAAGATGCTGATAAAGCCATTTTACTATATTGAGGGAGGCGCTGCGACGCAAACCCATAAATGTGCTATTGCGTCAGCTTTCGGAATATAAACGAGTTGCGATGGTTTCGGTTTCGCGTTTATCTTGTCATTTGTCGTCTCACCAATATTCTCAACGGTGACATAATCAAGAGCACTATATTACAGTACGGATAAATACCGCAGCGCATTTTTTGTATTACTTGTCAATCACTTTATTCTGTCGGTCTTTCACAGAGAAAGCCAAATTACCGTTAACAGGTATTCAGCTTTTAATTATTGTTAGGTTGTTTTTAAATTTAACTAAGTTAGAATATCTATCAAAACATCACAAAAGTATGATGATTATATTTGACATGCAGTAACTATTGAATATAGAAGTATGATAGGTACGAAGAAGAAATATACTTAAAAATTTTAAATGTGTGTTTTAAAACTTCGAGTCGGAAGTTTGCATTAACCACAAGTGCTGTTATCTCCCACACAGCTAATTCCATGAAATAATAATATTGAAAGTTATCCAAAGTGAAAACAAACTACTCCTAGCGCACTCTTCGCGTCTCTCAAAATAATGTTTGTTCATACCAACTTGATTTCAAACGGTCGCCTCCCGGCTGTGTATAATAACTCTATACATTTCACATTTAACAAAGAATCGACGTGAAAACATTACTTTTATGTGGGTAAAAATTCTAAGCTTTGGCCAAATGATTTATTTTTTTAAATATTTTTAGTATCACAATCTCTGGCTGTAATATAAAAATACTTAATTCTGGAGAAAGCCAGTTCTTTTGAGAGTTATTCAGGCGCCTCAAGAGTACCCACCCTTGAGTGATTGTTTAGTATCACCCTTCACAAATTTCAAGTCCTAGCGGACAGTGAGAAGGCTGTGCGAAAAATGTGTTTAAGTTTACAAGACCAGCTTAATATTTCTCTTCTGCTGTCGGTCTGGAGATGTTTCGCTTTGCTTACGAATCTCCGACGCTTGTCAAATAATAATTGCTTCTCTTTCAGTCTACTGAGACTGGCGTGAGAAATCTGAAACCTCTTATTACGTGTATCTTCTTAAAAACATTGTGTACGCAAAGTATATTATTAATACAACCGATGGCGTGGTGTAACAATTCAAACCACCTTTCTATCGAGAAGATTGGGGGTTAGTTTCAGTTGATAAATATAATTATGCTGTAATGCTTAATATTAGCGGTTACGTTACTTATTTAAATACTACATAATAATATAGTTTTGTTAGAGTTTTGGCTTCTAGATGATATCAATTAATTTTCGACGATCTATCTATTGGGTTTCATTACCAGCAACCTTCCTTTTTCAGCCCCTTCAGGACGGTAAACATGTTGTCTTTTTTTCCACTTGACTACATGGGAGCATACAATGCATTGTCACAAGAATCGTACCTTCGAACGACGCTGGTATATTTCAACAAGACAAAAACAGTTTTAAAACATATAAATTTCCATTCACAGTATCACTTTCTCAAATCTTTCTTACACTCCACATTTTAAAACGTCAAACAAACCACCGTTATTATACTTCAACAAAATATATATAATAATAATAAAGTTATCTATACATTAGGTCTAAAATGATTTTGTATACCTAATGAATAGATATAATAATTCAGCAATCGATTTTTTAAAAGAAGGATCTTTACAAATGTACCCTCGGCGATTTATTTGACTGTTCACCAGTAGTTAATGTTTTCTTTTTTCCTTGAAAATATTTAGTTCCATTATGTTTTACTCATAAGAACCATGTCAATGTTATTATTAGTTGAAAGGCCTCGAGTCTTAGAGTTGTCTCGGAGTTGTACAAACTCTGTATAAATGTGTGTTTGTTTGTTTGTTTGGTGTAGGGTATCCTGCTGAACCACAACGTGTCTGCCCGCGTGGTGCGCAGCAACCAGAGCCTGGTCCTGCAGCGCGTGGCGCGGCACAGCGCGGGCAGGTACTCGTGCTCCGCCACCAACTCCGAGGGGGAGACCGTCAGCAACCAGTTCCTACTGAGGGTCAAATGTAAATACGACTTCTTTTTCTTCTTTCTTCTTTTCCCTAAACCTTCTGGCGTTCAGCTTAGGATATGTCTCACTCGAATGCTTTCAGTTTTGCCGAGTTCAAAGGGGACCTCTTACCGACGCGACACGGGATCTGTTTTTAAACAACAAAAAAAACAGCCTGTAACTGTATTTTGTGCGATAAGATTTTATTGAATATTCAGAGAAGAACAAATATAATTATTTTAAAACAATTTGTTTACAGATTTTTTTTAAAACTCTATTCGACATTAAGTCCATTTTATTCTGATAGTAAAGTACCTACCTACCTACCTTATAAATTGATTTCTTTAAAATTTAGAGGTCAGCGCAACTTGTATTACTTTGAAACGAATTCTTCATTATGTGCTATGGAGCTTTGACGTTTCTATCGATATAACGTTCTTTTAACACTTTTTCAATTATTCTGTAAGATTTTTTTTTTCCAAAAGTGTTGAAATTTCTCACAAAGCTGGGTAGTAAAACTAATGTTTATTTGTACATAATAAGTATATAATGTGCACATTTCACACATTTTATTTGTGGATAAGTATGTTTTATTTAGGTTTTGAAGCATCAGAGTACACGCAAATCCTCATTGAAAACTAATTTTTAATAATTGTATCTACCATGAATAATTTACTCACGTTTTGAAAATATTCTCGTTAAATAAAATATTTGAGCAACTGCACTATTTCCACTATCTGTATAAGTTGTGTTGAGTTTGACGTTCAGTTACCTTTTATTCTAAGTATTTTCATACTCTCCAAGTGCTCGCCTTTTCAAGTTGCTCGGGCAGGGGAAACTTTGGACAAATTGTTTCAATTGCCAAAGTAAGGAGGCACTTCCGCCACTTAAAATATTGTAATTAATAGGCTTTCCAAAAGTAATTATCTTATTCAGTTTTGATTCCTCATTCTTGTTATATCGATTTCTCACAATACTATCAATAAAGTTAAGTTATTCAAAAATTCTGACTTTTTTATTTCTTTCGTGAGACATCAGAGGTTTATTCGCTTTCGAATGTCTTCCGGTTTAAATGAACCCGTATTTTTATGGGGTTCGTTTTACTTTTTGAATAATTTATAACCCTTTTATAACGCTTCAGAAAATAACTGAAAGATTTCTTAGGAAAAACTACATTATTATGTAGAGTCTTTGATAATATTTTTATGAATATCTTTCTGAGAGGATAATCTTTAGTTTTCTAAGAAATGTTATTTCATTATACGTCTTTTATTATTTTCCAGGGGTTAGCATTTTAATATGCAATAACCTACCACAAAATACCAACATAATCATAATCCTATCAAAAGCCAAATATCTTTTTAAATTTTCTTACCAAAAAAATGACACTAATCCTTAAAAGATTACATGTGACTTATCACAAATTCAATATTAACCGATATACGAGTGCATTATGTACTATTGTCCTTGTCTATAGAGGTCATAATGTGATTGAATTAACTATGTCTATTTCACTTGTTTCTATGTGTTTTTTTTTTGCTTGTGTAAAATTCTAGGTTAGTTGGAACAAATATGACAATCCTATTGGTTAGATCCTTGTACAAAGGAGAGTATTAGAGAATTTGAATTTGAAAAATATATTTTTCAAACATTTAGACTGTAATTAATAAATGACCACCTCAAATATAAAAGAAAAATAGCATAGATTATTAGATAAATATTTGGAATTATTTTTGAATTAATATTGTGTTTCCAATAATCCGTCGGCCTTTGATACATTGAAAAGATTACAAAACCCTTACACACTTTTTGTCGGCACACAGCGATAACTCAAAAGCACGCGATTCTTTAATTTTATTCGTTGACAAATGTGCGTCCCGCTGGTCCGCGAAATCGGATTATGTTTTTTTTCAATCGATGAAATTTTATAACCAGAGAACACCGGTGTTACTCGGGGTCTATCCTCCCCATTTTCCCGCTGTGAGCGCTTGATTTATATCCCAAAATAAAAATTGTGAAATATGAAGCACACAAGCCTGAATGAACAGAGCCTCTTTTTCCTTGTCCTAAACCATGGCCATTCCGCGCCGCTAGCGGTAGGTACTGGTACTAAAATATACTTTAATAAATTACTTTATATACGTACTTCCAGGTGGTCCGTTGACAAATCTCTTTTAACAACAATTAAAAACATCCGGATAATCGATTTTCATTAATCGCAGTACTGGTTATTTGGTAAACCCATAGATTGTGTATTTTTCCCGTAGGTTTCTAGCTGTTTTTGGAATGTTTTAGTAAAAAAATCTGGCAACCTGTCGTCAAATGTATTCTAAAATATATTTTATCTGGCCAGCAATGTGTTGGCATTAAAATATTTTTTATGGAAAATTGTTGCAAGTTTAGTGATAGTGTGTTCTTCTTAAAATGAGACATGTGTCTTGAATACATTTTAGTATCTAATTTGTTCATTATTTAAATAGGAACCAATGGAAAACCAAATCTAGAAACAACCGTAAATAATTAGTTATCAGGGATAGTCAGGTGTAAATAATAGTATAAGTATTTTTTAGTTTAATTTTGTGCTCTGATGATGCTTAGGCTAAGCGAAACTGGTCAATCATAAAAATAAAAATTAAATCTGTAGTCTTATAAAAAGTTATAGTTTCATTTTCATTAAAAAGTAGTTGTCATAAATTCAAATCGATTTAATGTCGTGTATGCCTGAAAGGCTAGTTTTACGGAACTATAGTAGGTAAAGCTGTAAATCCGTTTCTAAAGCTAGATATATAGATAGACACCCCATGTCTACCAATATACGTACGTACGTGTTATATCAAAAATGATTAGTATTTATTTACTTGTCAATTTATTTCGTTTCTGAGTTTCGTTTTGTGTTGTTGTATCAATCCCGTCTACATGTAGAAAATTCACTCTCTTACATATAGTTTAAAGAATATTGTGTACACTAGACTTTGAAATTTATCTGTTGAACACATTCGAACTCTGTCAGATTGTTTTTACTCATTCAACCGAAACTCGAAGGGACCACCTATACCAAAGTCACTTTGCAGATTTTTTAAAAGCTTTCCATTTTTTGTGAAAAGTTTTTTTGTGTTGGCTCGAACTAAAAAGATTGCAAACAAATTAAGTAAACCATTATTTTTAGATACATTTGCGATTTCAGCTTAGTGAACTTTTGGTTTTGCGGAAATTTAATATTTATTAATAGTTCAGCCTCCGCCCCCCCGGCTGTTGGTGGCAGTATGCGCAAAGTGGCCAGATAAACATAGATGTTACCACGTCACTTCATTAATTTAATCCTCGTGTTTTCATCCACCTATATTTTTTTATAACCTACCTATATAATTTAACACGAGGGTTATCCGAGGTCGATATCACAGTTTGAGTTGTTAATTTATATAATTTCATATATGCTTAATGTTTTTTTGAATTTGAGGGGTTTTTGTGAATTAAAAAATAAGTCATTGAATAAATGTGTGTCCTACCTGAACAAAAATAGGCATATTACATTTTGAATTTCAACTATTTTGTACAAACTGTTTGGTCATTTTTATACATAAAACGCGGTGTTTGTGCATATCGTACATTATATTGTCTACTTTAATCCTCCATTGATATAATCAAATTGATTCGCTGAGGATTACAAAAGGGTCTTCCACTTAAATCTTACTACGGCTCAATGTTTTCTGGTTTTTATTTTCAATTATGTACATTTTAAACCAGTTTTACTAGTCGACCTAATCAAGGAATTTAGTTTTTCTCTCAGAAGATTTCAACATCTATCAAATCGTACAATTTATTTTGAAAAATATGGAACGAGTAATTTGACAGCTTAATGGGTTTTTCAAATCTCCATTGCTTATGATTAAAATAACGTTGCAAGTTATTTTAGATTAGTTGAAAATAGACGAGTCGGCAAGGAAATTTCAGGCAGAATAAGATGTGCTGACAGCGTTCCCCTGATGACAACATTCCCCTTTCGAGGGGTTTTGCTGCTTCAGAAAACAGATTTCTGCTTCATAGTTATAATATATAAATTACATATCGCAATTAATTGTAATCATCTGAAGCTTAACCAGAAATTTTTATTAAATTTTCTAAAATATCGCGATTAAGATTCATAATTACTTCAAAATAAATTTAAAATTGAAGTTCGTTTCCCTGAAACATTTTCTAAAATAATTATTAAAGAGCCCGTGATTTCAGACTTGAAAGTGAAAGTCCTAACCACAATCGATCCAATTAATTCAGCTGACGAGAATTGAAATGTTTAATACATTTAGCTGTCATTGCATCAGACTTTTGACGTTGTTTTTTGACGCCGATGTTAGTTCAGCAGTCTGTGTTGATTAACAGTTTAAATAAGTAAACCTTTTTCTCATGTTATTCAAATAATCAACCCGTGTCGGACAGTTATGTTCCTACTTTAGTTCTCTACTTTCCACTGATGCTCAAGATTAGAAATTATGCATGTTTATCAACCTGGTGAGTAGTGGTTAAAAAGGTTAACCCTAGCTTAAATAATGAGATAGAAAACATTTTCAAGCACAACAATTTTGTATTAATTTTCTACTATAATATTTACGGAGTTAGAGTACTAAAGAAAAATGTTTTTTGATGGTTACAAAGTTTTTACCAGTTTTGTCAAGCTTTAACTTTATCGGAGTTCCAATTAATATAACATTGTGTATTTAATTAAAACCTGGTTGGCCTGGAGCAAGGCAACTTACTTCACAAGCCTGACTATGTTTTGATCAGTTTCGTGGGAATATATACATTGTATTTTAATTCAGTAATCACAAAATACAATCTATGTTTTCACATTCGAAACGCGCTTTATAAGAAAATTATTTAGATAATAGTGAATGGTCCCGCTCGAGATCGCTAAATTTCCCTCTTGATAAGTAAAATGCTATCTTTGATCATCCATTTTTCTTCGAAATATTTTATTTTTATTTGTACACTACAAAATAGTACTAATGCCCGTAGTTATTAGATAAAGTTGCGAAAATTGATTATTAATTAATAAGTAAATTGAAATCAGTATAAATACGAGGATTAATATTAGGTTATTACCTTCGTTCGCCATCATCACGGCACTATATTAATATTAGGTTATTAGCTTCATTCACCATCATTACGGCATTATATTAATATTAGGTTATTAGCTTCGTTCCCCATCATCGCGGCATTATATTAATATTAGGTTATTCGCTTCGTTCACCATCATCGCGGCATTATATTAATATTAGGTTATTCGCTTCGTTCGCCATCATCAAGGCACTATATTAATATTAGTTTCTTAGCTTCGTTCACCATTATCACGGCACTATATTAATATTAGGTTATTAGCTTCGTTCACCATCATCACGGCACTATATTAATATTAGGCTATTAGCTTCGTTAATAATAATAATAATAATTAGCTGATTTATATAGCGCCGTTTTCGTGACAGAAATATCACCTCAAGGGCGCTTTACAGTATAATTAACATAATAATACAACTAAGACTTAATATTAACTTATGGTTAATACTTATAACTAGTGACTTACAGCTAACATATTAAAATTAGCACATATTTGACGGCCTCCATGGACGAGCGGTAAGACGCTCAACTACGAATCCGAAGGTCGCGGGTTCAAACCCGGCGTGCGCCAATGACTTTTATTTAATTAAAATGTGTCATAACACATTTAATTCATACAAAAATAATGAAAAGTGTATTTGCGGCACGTTCCAGAGTGGTAGATACTCGTATCGCCCTGGTGAAAGACCACCATTCAGAATCGAAACGTTGCTTGAAATGGCTTTAGCCGTGTTTGGTGACCAGATCTGAATAGCCAGATACTTCCTAACCTTCCTCTTTCCTATCTCCTTCCCCTCCCCACTACCTTCAACCTCACAACATACCCTATCTCGGGATGCCATAGTCTCACTGGCTCTAGACGGTTGGGAGCAGTTGAGACTCTTGTGTGGTATTCATATAAAACAAAAATATATATATATTTATAATGGTTGTTGCCCGTGCTGTCGGACCTAGGGTAGAAAAAAAAGTTATATATAAATATATTTAAACTATGTATAGCACTCGGACTGAATTATCAAAACGTCCAGTTCTTAGGCCTTCCCATCCTGCTCCAACCTTATTTCATTCAATCCACCTCATCCTCGATCTATCGCTGGGTTGCATTCACTGCCACATCCCCTTATTTTTATTAGTATAGGCCTCACCACCAGAGCTGGTGCCGGCCAATACTCACACAGATGCATAGCTTACGTACAGCGTGTTTCGTTTTAAGCTTCAAATTTTTTTAAACAATTATTTATTATTTCACACTTTAGAGATCGGAGCCAAAGCGTGTTGAAGTCAGTTATATAAAATGTTTTTCAACGTGTATGTTGTTTTATTTAATTGTTATTAAAATACTGAATGTTCTTAAAATACAGTTCTGAATAAAGAACTGAATTCAAAAGAGTATTAAAAAACAATTACAAGGTATCTATTAATTCCTAGTATTCCCCGATTGGAGGCATTCTTTAACATGTCATATAATATGATGGATGCTAATTACTGATTCTACAAAACAGATTATCATAAAATACCAATTCATTAAAAAAAAAAAAAACAAGTTTCCGTACATCGTGTAAAGGGATTTTTGATCATCGTGTAAATTGTATTGTTCATAAAATAATTACAACGCGGAATAAAAACCCACGACTTTGACGATTTAATGTTTTGTCGTGCCTTATTCTGTTAGATGATGCCATGATATCCTAAGATTACACATAAATAACACTTTACAAACACTCAAATAAATCTATTAATAACGATGCGAATTCAAAATTACAAAAACCGGAAATTATTTCACTCGCGGTACCACGTATACAACAACGCACGGTTGAACCGAATTAATAGGACACGCTATAAGTGCGTTTACAATATCAACATAAACACTCGCTGTCCCTTTTCCACTAGTGACAATAAGTAAGCGTAAACAAGACAAAGGGCTCTTTCTTTATGACACATCGTAAATACATCGCCACTGGGGAGTATACCGATACACAATAAACCCAACGCTATGCAAGTATTGTTTTTTTCAACTCTCGTTGCGCCAGCTATATCCTGTCATCTGTCATTATTTTTACATTGCCAACCATTCGTATTATTACTGAATCTTACGATAGTTAAAATCTCAATTAGATTCTCAAGTTCATGGCTAATAAGATATTTATTTTCAGTTTCTCCGATTTGCATCAAGGCCAGCGCTGGCGTCGTGGCAGTGGGCGCCGCCCGCGGAGAGAGGGTGCTGGTCCTCTGCGACGTGGACGCCGATCCGCCCGCGCGAGCCTTCAAGTGGAAGTTCAACAACTCCGGGGAGACGCTGGACGTCGGGGCGGACCGGTACACCTCCAACGGCAGCGCGAGCATACTCAAGTGGGTCAAATTAGCTATACACACTACTACCCCCCAACAGGAGTAGACTTGTATTCATTATGGGACAGTAATATTGATCATCAAATCTCATGCATCAGTAGAACACGCGAGAAAGGATATTTGTATTTTGTGTCAATCACTTTAATTAAAACAATGCACCAGGCCGGTTTAGCCAGAACTTAAAAAAAAGTTTAAGTGTTTGATTTATTTTTAAATTTGTTAGAGGAAATTGGTTAAAATCTCCGGGAATCCCAGTTTGATGAATGGTAGTTTTATTCCATCATGAGGTTTTTTCAGAGTTTCATGTAAAAAAATGCGACTCTGTGAATCATATCATATCCGCTACAATGTCCTTACTGTCTACTCAAGGCAAGTACTTACTATCATTAGCAATTTTTTGTTTCTTATTATTTTCTACTGTATTCTGTTTTCAAATTACTATTACTAGTAGCTATTATTTTATTTTTTTTCTAAAAAATGTGTGTAACAACATAAGTACTGTTATTCAATGGTTCCTTTCCTTAAGCTTTAATGCAAGCATTTTAACTTTTTTATATGAACACTATTGTGGGAGTTATTTCAAGCAAGAAGATCACTCTTGAATAGAAAAACTAAGCAAATTTATAGAAGGTGTTTACTTTCAAAAGAAACAATCGAAATAAAAAATCTCTTCGAATAGAAAGCTAAAATAAATTAGAACTATCTGAAAATACGTGTAAAGGAGGATATGATTTTAGATTATTGTCACGCCCAAAAGTGTAATTTTGTTTGATTTTTGTAGAAGCAAGCCGTGTAGCTCTTCCTTTTTCTTGGCAAGTCAACGTTTTGGACAGCGTTCAGATCGTTGAGGCAGATTACTTATAATCAACCAAATTACTTAATACGGTGTATTACCTCAAAAGCCAATCAACATAACGTTAAAAGGGTGTTGCCGTATTTATGTTAGTAAAATTACAGGGAGAGCGTTGCATTCTTAGATACTCGGACATTAAGCAAGATCTAAATATGTTTTAACATTAAGTCTTAAAAATAAAAAATGGACTGGTTGATGTGTCTAACTTTTATGAAAATATAAGATGCTTTGCGGGAGAGGAAACAAAGTAGGGATGGATCAGGAACTTAGCAAACTCGGATTATCTTACCCCGACAAAATTACGAACGTGCGTACAAAGAGAAAGAGCTGAGTTACAAAAATAAATAATCTGATTTAGCGTATGATTTTAGAGTGTATTCAATGAGCTTAGTAAAACGTTTTATTTGAACCATTTTGAAAAGTCTTTCACCATAACAATTTATGTTCGTTCATCTTCTTTTTTTAGTATTTGCAACGTACATGAGGTTTAGGGCTCTATCCATGGACGAAAGTTTCTTGAACCTTTCACGTCTTTGAAATGCTGGTATCATTTTTAATAAATCGCGTATCTCGTTGCCTTTATTTTCCAATCAGGTTGTCAGGACGTGACTGAGGTGGTAAAAGCTCCATTGTTTCAGGTACACGCCCGTTACGGACTTGGATTTCGGAACCCTGTCCTGCTCAGCCATAAACGACGTTGGCCACCAAATGGTTCCGTGCATTTTCCAGATTGTTGCAGCCGGTGAGTTCAAATTGAATATTTTCGCCAACTTTCTCTTTATCCCGCTTTCTAAAATTGAACTTCATCTCGTACAACTTGCACCGTTTAAAAGTTTTTAATCACGTCTGCCTCATGCTCAACACACTTTAGGAAAGGTGTTTACACTCTCACGAAACATCGCATCAAGAAGGCGCCTATGTGCATTGTCAAAATAAAGTATTCATATAATATTTGTAGTCAAAATATGAGAAGTGTTTTTTTTTGTGTCGGAAATCAATGAGTTTTGCTGATTTATTTTCTTTTGTCGACCATTAAGCCTTAGCCATATAGAATTCTTAGAAGTAGAACAAACAACCTAATGAAATAACAATCATCACAAAATCATCATTTTTGCACATTTGTGAAAATTGGTAACATTGCATTAGAGCTGTTTAAAATTTAGTTTCTACATTTTGGTTGGTTTTGAGAGCAATAAATATTGCGTTGTTTGAATATTTAGCATTAAACTCCATTATTATAATATGTTACGGCAACTTTAAACAGTTCTAATACAAAGTTACCAATTTACACATCTGAGGTTATATGTTGGGACGAAGATATCTAAATATTTTAATATCTTGGAGAAAAATGCCTTTGCCACCTAAAAATGTATTTTTTTACAATGTTTTTATTTATTAATTATAAAATCGTTGAATAGATAACTTATCAGTTTACAAACCCCTACAAAAAAATCCTCTTAAAAAATTGTAAGGAGCAGCGATACTTCACAATAACCAGACACCCTTCAATTAGCTAATTCGGTGGAGTTTTTCTTAGAGTATCATCTCAGAGTAAGATATAACATTACGCCATCAATTATTCAAAGGACTTTCTAGGAATGTAGCAAAAGCTGAGATAAGTTTTTTTGTAACCGTTTCCATGCGTATCTCGATATAGCCTTCTTCTCGGAAACCTTCATTTAAAGGCTTGTTATTTGAATGTCTACATTTTGCTCGGCTTATGTTCAATTAACTCGTTTCTACCAAACAATTAACTTTTAAGTTAATGATTAATTAGTCTAATTTTTCTAAGACGAAAATATATTTTTAAATAAGCCATATGGTCCAATTTGTTTTGTAAATAAAATAAAAATAGACTTAAGCTTGTCACGGATAACTTTTCAGTCAGTTACGTCGCCAAAAAGATATTGGAAATAGCAGTATAAAATAAATTTTCAAACATAAGCATTACTGGGAGCAATTTATTTCTGAATACTCTTTGGTACATACTTTGGAGTTTTCAAAATAGTAATTGCAATGAAAACATTCAAATATAAACATATACGAGTATATTCCATACACTCCATAAATCATTAATTAATTTAATGATTAACACTACAAATGTATTAACATACAGTAACCAATAAAAAATAACAAACTCTTTTAATCGGTTATTATTTTTCGAATTGATTTGACTTACGGCAGCTCGTCCTAACATCGTAAAGCGAAAGCCTTGAGAATAATATTTTTTGCAGCACTTTTCATAGGTTTTTTTCATTTGCATCCCTTTATATTAGAAAAACTTTAATATAATATAAATAAACTTTAAAATATGGCATCTTTAGTCGTTCTTCTGGCCGCTGTAAAGTAATCCGTGTCAAGCTGCACCAAGATCCAGATTAATTAAAGTCACAATGGCTGAAGAGCCATGTTCAGTAAATGGCGCATGTTTGAAAAAGCTTTGATAAGCTAATGAGGGACATATTAGAGTGCCTTTGTCGGAATCAGGAAGTGTCATTTTTCATTTTTTAAATACCCCGTTCTACACTTTTTAATCCGTAATTGCACGGTGCTGCTATATTTATAATTATTGCACATCCGCTGGCCGCTGGGTGTGTTCCAGAACACTTGCGCAATTCTACTGAACGCCGAATGCACCACAAACGGTTTATGCTCGGTAGCGGTAATACTTTACCGTTATTGGCACGATAGCGTCGGGTTCCATATTGCCTTATTATTAATTTTACTAGCGCAAAATACCGACAACTTCAATAAACTATTATTTATCGGTAGATGGTGTGCTTAAAACAATACGGTTGTTATAATTACCGGTGTAATTACCTGGATCAACTTATTGTGGTGTTAAATACTGCAAATAATTTGTGAAAATAAACTTAGTGTAAATATTCAGTTTCTGACTTTTAATCCCCCTAAGTACTAAACTTTGTTCGTGAATTTGTAAATGTCTACAAATATTGCAATTAAACCAATAATTTCGGAGTAAAAATCAATTAAGAAGGAGGTACTTAAAATTAGATCATAATTCAATACGTCAATAACCCTACTGAAGTCCATAGAGTGTCATAAAATACTATTTTTCAGATTGCATGCTATTTCAAAATATTAAATAGTCATGTGGCTGTGTGAGTGTATTATAAACACTGGTAAAATAATAACATTTTTGAGAAAGTTGAATTAAAAGTTTTACCAGCTCATTCAAACGAAAAAGTCCCCTAAGGTTGCATACTTTTACGATTATTTTCAATTGCTACTGTGTACTACCTATCTAATATCATTTCCGTAAAAATACTTTTCCTTGATTTATCCGCTTCTCTACATGTAAATGTCAAATGAATTATTTTACTTTATCGTTAAATTAATATCGACTGTAGGTCAAAGGCATTATTTCACATTTATCAAATTATGATCAGTTGTCAAGCATAACAGGATGGCGGTTATGTTATCACTAAGACCTAAATTTCCTGAATTCCAAACAAGTATGGAAAAACGGCTTTGACCTAAACACAGTCGATATATTATATACTTGTTTTATTCATTTTTTTAAATATATTTCAAATTAAAATGTCGTGTGAATTAATAATAAACTGATTGATTATGAATTAATAATAACTGACTGTTCTATAGGACTAAACAAAAGATGAACTTATGGGATTAAAAAAAAAGTTATGGGTAATTAAAATAACGCTATTTGAAAGCTTATAAAACCTTCCTTTGTTGGAAAAATGTATTAAAAGTTTAATTAATTGGTTTTCAATTGAATTGTGTTAAATCAAGAATTGAGTATCTGAAAACCACAAATCCTTACTTATTTGATAATACATTAACATGACAATATTTTGAAAGACCGTACCATTTAATGGAAATATGCAGGGTCGGCTCGTGACTTTTTAGTGTGCTAGAGTGCTAAGATTGAAAAAATCACACTATTAATGTTGCTATACCCGAAAACTTTTTTTTTCAGTATGTATATATATATTTTTTTTAAGTTTTTCAAGCACACAGTGCAGTGAACAGCCAACACTGAAAATCGCAAAAGATTTTGTTTGTTTTTAATAAAAATCATTTTCGGTTACAACAACATCAATAACGTCGTATTTTTCAATCTCACGCACACTCAAAAGTCACGAGCCGCCACTGGAAATATGTTAACATAGCCGTGAACCCGGTCACAAGCACAGGTACTAAAGATCTTCCTAATATAATATGTTGCTAATATAACAAATACTTCCCATAGTAATATATGGTCATGCCACTGAACGGTCCGTTGTAACCTCTCTTCCCGTTACATAAATCATTTATAAAAAAGAACGAGAGATCACAATGGACCTATCAGCGGTATGTCCATTAACCGTTTGTCCGTGTATTTATGTGTTGGTTTGGCTCCCAGGACGACCCCAACCCCTCACCAACTGTTCGCTGAGCAACAGCACCGGCGAGTTGTCGTGTGAGCCGGGATACGACGGGGGCCTGCCCCAATACTTCCTACTGGAGGTCTTCAGTGGCTCTCGTACTCATTCTGTGTAAGTCAAATTAATATATTCTCAATTCTATCTCGTATAGACACATGTATACCTTAGAACTTTTTCTCCTAATAAGTCCCGATTGACCTTGATGGGTGAACTCCGCTAAACCACTTAAACCAATGTATGCGTTTCTATAGAGTGGTAGATACATTGAGTATCACCCTGGTAAAAGACCACCATTGAGATTCGAAATAGTACTTGAAAAGGTTTTTAGTGACCAGATCTGAATAGCCAGGTACTTCCTAACCTTACACAACAACATACCCTAATTGGAAATGCTATAGTCTCACTAGCTTTAGACGGATGAGAGCAGTTGGAAGTTTGGACTCTTGGGCGGTATTAACTATTAAAAATAGTTCAAAAATAGAGAAAAAAAATAAACTTTGTATAAGATCACAGATTTATTTTTTTTTTTTTTTGACCGACCGGTTTCGTTTAACCTAAGCAACATCAGCATCATCATGCTTAAGATAAGCGAAATATGTCGGTTTTGAAAATTAAAATTACATCTGTGGTCTTATACAAAGTTATTTTTTCATTTCATTAAATATGTCAAACCACAAAGTAATTGCTTTCTATGAAAACTTAAACAAAAACAAAAAAACTTTTACTCCTTATGGGTGCCTTTAGCCATCAATTCGAAGTGCGCAGAAAGGAATCTGAACATAATGCTGAACTAGCATTACTACCCGGTTTCATCAAAATATGGGAAAATCAAGATCGCACCTTCCTTATTTTCGTTCAAAATAAATGTCATATTGCAAAGCTCCTAAGTAACCTAAAAATATGTGGTGCAATGTTCCGACGATATGTTGTTTCCGCCGCAATGAGTATAATACGGAGTCTGAAATTTAATTTTGAAAAGGCGAGAAGTGTGAAGCGTCCATTTTCCATAATAATAAAAATCGCGAATACGGAATTTTTTATTATTTCGGATTTATAATATTACTGACGAAACAGTGGTTTTGGTGAGATGTTGTATCGTTGTATTTACAACTATTTCGGTATTTAAAAAATATATATAATTATAATTTATATTCATAATTGTGTTTATATATTTTTTATAATGATCTATTAAATATTACTAAATTTGTAAATTACATTTTACCATTGATTATCGTCACATTTAATATATTCACGATTAATTAGCACCATATTTTTTGACATTTTAACGGTCTCCGTTAAACGTCGATTGTCGGTCCGTTTCAGCAATTAAACAAACTCTAATCAGCCGAAAATCATAATGGTTATGTTTGTATGATCGCCAGTTTGCTCAAAAGCTGAACAGTCCTAGAATTTACGTTCAACGGGAACCATTAAAATGTAGAAAAAAAAAAAAAACAAAATGGCACTAATCGTTAAAATTGTAAAGAAGTCAAATGTGACGAACTTTTGAAACACACCAACCTAAATGTCGATAGAAATGAGAGGGTCGGTTAGCTCGTTTTGTATTGATCTATAATTAATTGAATCGAATGGGGTGGGGTGGGGTGGAGTGTTGTGATTCTGAGGAAAACACCCAGAAAAAACATTACTTTACGAAATTATTATTTTCGTAGTATAAAGAAACGTAATTTTTATATTATACATTGTATTTAAAGCGAATACCGCGAAACTCCAAGGCAAGTTTACTGATAATAATCTAAGAAAAAAAAGAAGCCCAGAGAATATCATATAAGATTATTGTTTTTGCCTCCATTTAATTTAATTTGAAAAACGTACCCCTCCCTTCCAGATGTATTGTGAACATGAGCTAATAAGATTGGTACGCGTTAGTAAATAAACAGTTAAACAATTTTCATTCTTCATTATTTGATGCATTCAAAAATAAATATATTCAATAAAAAAATTACATCGATTTTTTCTTTGATTTTTTTTGATTTTTTCTTCGATTTTACTATGATAAATTTGATTTACTTGTGATTGCCTTGAGAAAACATAAGACTTGTAGCGTGTACGCTTTACAGTGTACTTAATAACTGGCCCCCTTAGTGATTCCAGGATGCAGGAATTCCAGGCCGTATAGAATACCGAAAACCCTTTTTTCAAATTTGTGGTGTATATAAAATAAAAAGCTTTAATTTGGAAAACATCGTACATAGCTATACAACATGATTAATAAATTCTCTATCAATAGCCATAAAGTACTCAGGGAAGTAAGTACCTGCATTTACAAATGTACAAAAGTCAATGTAATAATTTCGCGGTTGAATAATATCGGTAGTATTTCAGATACACGTTGCGATTATTATTTCTGAGATGATCTTACTGTAGTAGAATTTAAAAAACCACACACCTTCGCTATGTCATAAGGAGACAAATACGGGGCTACCCAACTGATAATAATCGAAGAGAATATTGATAAAAAACGTTGGAACAGAAAACGCCGTACTTCAAGTCTTCCATATTTACGTTTCTGAAACAAATGAAATTCCGCCAAGTTATTTCCAGGTACCACAGCCTGCAGCGTGAAGAATGCCCTAATGATTCTCAACCTCCGATAAGAGAGAGAGAAACATAAGAAAAAAATGTTTTTGAAATGAAAACCCTCGTATGTTCACAACATTCTGGTAATGTAATTGTGTAGAATCTCACGGCAAGTTACATAAAGTTAATATCGTTGCCTTAATCAAGATTAAAGAATGTACAATGTTCATGCCGAAAGCAACTGCTTACTGCAAACGTTATCTCTAAAGAATGCAAATATAACCCATCTTTATATCGTTTCGGAATAAATTTGCTCGGGAACTAGCACTAGCAGGCAGCGAGGGGATGAGGCTAGGCTAACTTCCGACTTGTGTGGTGATAATGAAGTGGGCCATCAACATAAACATTCTCCGCTGAAATATTGACCGTACGCGCCGTACGTATGAGAAAAGCCAAAAGGCTGTATTTGTTCTACCTTAAAGCAGGAAATCGATTTCCTGTTTTCATATTCATTTGACCTTAAGATGTACTTTCAGGGGGGAGGAGGGAGGTAGCGAGAAACAGGTTATCTTATTTTTCTGACCTTTATTCTATTCATCCATTTATTTAAGAAACCAACCACCCCGCTTAACCTTTTCGGCCTCTAGTTTATCATTTTGTATTTAAAATTACAATTCAAACTTTTATTATTAAATTGAGATGATACTCTAACATCTTTATTCGCCTTTTATGAATTTAAAAGTCACTTCCAATTTGACTTTTTGCGACTTTTCTGCTGGCGAGTTTCACAAAAAAGTATATTTTTCACGAAAACAGCATAGCGGCATCTCTTCGGAACAGACATTGCAATAATTTTATTAGTTGAAGTATCTCGTGAAGAGATTAAAAGTGGAGGCAAGTAAATTGGACCACTTGAAAGGGCAGATTTTATCCCTTTTGAGCAACAATAAAACTGTTCACGGAAGAATGAGTTTTAATTAAATGTCGAGTGCTTATGTAATGAAAATTGGGATCTACTCTGTCGTGAAGGCATATATCTGGAATGATTTTCGGCGTATATTGTTCAACAAAGAAAATTATAGAATTCCTGTTTCTCATTTTAGACTGAAACGTTAAAAGCATTTTTCGGACGTATTTCTATTGTGTACTAAAAATAAAGAGTTTGTAGGAATTTATTCGCAGAAATATAATTTAATAGGTTGAGCTTCGCGGCGCTTTAGCGAACAATTCCTTCATAAAATGTTCAACGGTTAAATATTTAATATTCAACTTATCGCTTTGTCGTCTTACATTTAACAGATTAAATTACTTAAAGGGAACATACGTCCTACTTTTTCCCAGTGAAGAGGAATTGCTATAACCTTTTTTTGAATTAATGGTCGTGGGTTTTGTGTGATAATGTTTTTGTTTGTGTTCACTCAATCTTGTGGGTCAAATGCGGGAATCAATATTACTTTGTTAACACTCATGTACCACAAGCATCACAATATCTATACATCATGTGATTTATTTCCAATCTACGGAAGCAAACAAATAAGTGGAAGATGCTTTCAATATTACCGTGGTAGGAAACCACCATTTAGAAACGTTGCTTGAAATTCCGTTTAATGACGTGTTGTGAAAAGCCGAATAGTTCCCTACCTTCATATATCCTTTCTCCTTCGCCTCTCTTACATAGTTCAACCTCACAAAATTCCACCGACTTTGGGCAGGTAGGACATTTTGATTTGAAATTCATAGACATTTCTTTATTTTATGACTTATTTATAACGAAAAAACATTACATCATCCTTTTATATTTTAGTTTTTCCATCTAGGAAGTGCTAGTTCACGTGTGTAGTTTAAGTGTATCATTTATCAGGTTAATCAAAGCAATCAGATACAACTTCTGAGTTCTTTCCTGTAGAGTAGCAGATTTGCAGATAGACTACATAACGTTAGGCCCGTTAATATTATAGATAGACCATGGACATTATTACTTCAACTCAATTACACTATCAAGCCATGAACATCATTTGATCGTGTTCAGCTATCTAGTTCAGATAATTTAGATAGAATTTTGCTAATCTTTGGGTGAGCCGCTTGGCTAGCAGTCGAACGGGTCGAATTCGATTCTCACAGCGGTACCGACATACTTCCTTACCAACACGAGTTGCTTAATGAAAATATTGGTACCGTAAAGGTACCTTTGTGTAATTTTTTTATATTGTGAATAAATTTTGAGGTAAAAAAATATTCTCGAATTCCTAACCTTATTATAGGCATTGCACCCTGAGTTGATTCAAACACAATATTCACACAGATGTATTACTTGCATACAGCATTTTTAAAATGCTTTATGTTATAAAAAGAACACAAAGCTAAGCTTTTCGATAATTCAAAATAGATCAAAGTACACACATACATACTTGTAGCCCCTTTCTTGCTAATAACAATAACTAGGCACCAAAACAAATACTGTTTCTCACTGACGTTTGAAAAGCACATCACTGTATACATATACACCAAAACACACAATCGTGTTGTTTGGTTCAACTTTGATTATGCGACTTACAATTACTATAATTTTTACTAAATATCAACAGAATATTAATAGTGTAATAGTAATGAAATAATAACTTTGTATAATATATTAGTTCAAGTTAATTCATTGTTAATTCAAGTTATTATTTCAGTTTCATGAAATACGTCACACCACAAAATGATTGCTTTCTACGAGGATATTAATAATATTCAAACAGCAAGCATTAGAAAAACAATGAAAAAAGATTTGGGTGTCATAGAATTTCAGCGTACCGGGCAAACGTCTTAAACAATTCGATATGGAACCCCACTTCAAACCCGCATATATCTTCAATGCATATTTCTTTAAATCTTTAACATTGTTTTTTTTCCTATTGAAGCATCCATCTTAATAATTTGTATTTATCGCGATAGTCATACTCGTGAAATTAGCAATGAATGCAATACAGTGCCGCCTACAATTTAGTAGAAAGTTTTTCGGCCCAGAAGTTGAAGGGAGGCGGAGTTGAATTATCTCCAGCTGCAATGCGCCCGTCCCAGGTTCTTTCATGCAGCTAGCGTTAGGGGGGATCTAATTAGATTAAAATGGCTTAAGTTGGGCGGCTCCTCACCGGAGGAACTCTCCTCGGACCTGCGATACAATTAATGGACGGCTAATCCCAAGATTGTTTATGCTGTTTACCTTATTACTCGTGATGTACTCTGGCACGTGTGTTGCGGGTATTGTAGGAAACTGCAGAATAGCGCTTGTGCTAGAAAAGCTCTCTCATCACTTTGTAAAATACCTCCTGTTTTACACTCATTCCACAATATTCCACGAGTATATATATTAGATATATATCAAATGTACAACTTTGCTGCCTCAGTTTTTTTCTGAAATTCGAGGCTTTATTGTAAAGAAAACTAGTTTTACATTTATGATTCAAAGTATTGTCCATCGCTGGCCTATTTTCTCCCATCTTTCGGGCAGCGTGCAAATCCCGATTGAAAATACTGGTCATCTCTTGAAACGATCCACGAATTGATCATTTTTTTTACTTTTCGTCAGCCAGGTCGTGTGCCATTGATCAAAATAATTGATAATTAGAGAGAGCAGCGTCTGTAAAATACGGCGGGTTGGGTAGGACTTCTCATTTTAACGTTTCCAAGTGTGTCTTGACCACTTTGCAACATAGGGTCGAGCATTGTCATGCTGCAAAATCACTTTATCGTGTCTCTCGTTGTATTGCGGCCGTTTATCTTTCAATGCTCGGCTTAAACGCATTAATTGCTTTCGATAACGATCGCCTGTAATTGTTTCAGTCGGTTTTAACAGCTCATAATACACTACGCCGATCTGGTTCCACCAAATATAGAGCATGATCTTGGAGCCGTGAATATTCGGTTTGGCCGTCGACGTGGAAGCATGGTCGGAAAACCCCCATAATTTTCTGCGCTTTAGGTTATCGTAATGAACCCATTTTTCCTCCCCAGTCATAATGCGATGCACAAATCTCTTCCGTCTTTGCCTTTCAAGCAACTGTTCACAAACAAACAAACTCCGTTCAACATCTCTCGGTTTTAACTTGTACAGCACCCAATTTTCTTGCTCTAAATAATTCCCATGGCTTTGAGGCGTTTTTTAAATTGCTTGTTGAGTCACGCCCAATGATCGTGCCAATTCTTATTGACTTTGATATGAGTCACATAATATATTTACAAAAATATATTAATTCATTGAGAGGAAAGCACTCGGGTCTTTCATACAAAATTTTGTTTTAGATTTACGGTTAAAATATCCAACCTAACTGAATAATATTTTTTTTGTCAAGGGGTATGACATATAGTACCCTCTTAAATTGTATTATTTCTTTTGGTTTTTAATCGTAAAACATATGCCAAATAAGATATCGATTTTCCATGATTTTAGCGGCAACTTTGCCAATTCTTTTTGAGAAAATGAAAATTATTCAATAAAACATTCTTACTCCAGCTACTTTGGAAATATGTTAAAATATCAAATAAAAAATAAAGAACAGCTAAAAAGTGTTTTATTTCTTTAAAATTTGACATCACAAACAACAAATTTGTATTCTAAGTAAAATTTGTATTTTTTTTTTTTTGATTTCGACCTAACTACATGTTAATGTATAAACCAAATCCTCTCAATCGATAAAATTATTGGTGTTTTTTTTCCTTAAATTTTAATGAATACCTAATCACCCCCAGAAATTTCGCGGTATGATCGTAAAACACGATGGGTGTGTGTATATGTGGGTGTGTGGGTGTGTGGGTGTGTGGGTGTGTGGGTGTGTGGGTGTGTGGGTGTGTGGGTGTGTGGGTGTGTGGGTGTGTGGGTGTGTGGGTGTGTGGGTGTGTGGGTGTGTGGGTGTGTGGGTGTGTACTCGTATTTATAAATACAAAACATTTCTTTCAATAAAAAATATTGACAGGACTATTTCTTCTAATAAAAATTGAAAAACTGAAGTTATTGGAAAGACAATTTCTTATGGAAGATATTGGAAGAACCATGGAATTTAACAGAAGTTATTGTAAAAACGATTCCGTTCAACGGAGTCTATTTGAAGAATTATTTCTTTTGGCGTGTGCTTTTGTAATAACTTTGTAATTTATAATTTTGATTTATGCACATTTTTTATTTACGTATTTTTGTTTACAATAGCTATCTCAGATTTATTTATTTTTAATAGTTATATTAAAACAATTGTGATTTTTTTGTTTTTTAGAATGGAATATATAGAATCTATTTTACTACTTTTTTGTATTTATTTTATAGAATTCTATTTTAGCTCAATATTTTATTTTGTATTTAAATCTAAGTTAAAAGTTCAATTAGCCTGCTTTTCCTCAAACTTACTGCACAAAATGTAGTTACGTAATTCCCACACTTCAGCAGCGAGCGAGCAGTTGAGACGGAGATAGCTATAGAATCTCATCCAATCATATAATATACTTACGAAGTATGTTTCTTATATGTATTTCTTTCATTAGTGTATTTTTTTTTAACTGTGTAAAACATATTTTTGCAGCAAGTTGTTTTTATTTTATCTAGCAATTCCAAAAGAACCATGGCTTATAAAATATTTTTTTACTTAGCTTAAATTTCGTGCTCGAAAGTAGTTTTTTCAAATATTTTTTAAGGATTTTTCTAGATTTAAAAGTCAAATAATTTAATATTTATTTATAAAGTGAAGTGGGGATGTTATTAGTCATTAGTTATTAGTCATTGCGTTCTTGCGCTCTAGTTGTCAGGTTCCACGTTCCACGTACCGTGCCTTATCAAAATAGTACCTTTGTTATTTGTTTGCTATCAAATTGAATAAAATTATAGAGTTACCCAGGTATGCAATTTGCTTTCATCAAGCCAAATAATACTCTATTGTGAGGCATAAACACAAAACGTCTTCGTGTAAAATACCATCACGTTCTGTATCTCTGCAGCCCTTTGTGGAGAGAGTGTTTTGGTCTTGTGGAATATTCCGCCCTCGTAACGAACCTTTCCTCAGAATAAACATGTTTCAATATTATCAAGGCTGGCAATACACAAATGAACAGATACGAACACTGGGAGGTACATACAAGCTGATTTAATTACTGGATGCTTACACAAGCAAATCATTTCTAGAAGGGGCTCTTCAACCAGTTCTTTTTCAGGAAAGGACGAACTCTATTTTCAAATATTCTTGTATTGCGCTTCACGTAAGCCCATCTTTTTTATTGTTTGGTGTGCTTACGAGGTCAGTGACCCGAAAACTTTCTCTCCTTCTTCAAATAGAAAAAAGGGTTTTATGAATCAGAACCTGCTTCTGTTTTTGACAATATATTCTCTATTTTTAGCATTTCTATTAGTTTGATAATTTTTCTACTGGACATTATTTTTAACGATGTCTGTTTCGATTTACAGTAAGCCACTCCCCAACCCTTGTGTAAATTAACTTTCCAACCCAAGATCGAAAGCTTAGTGTAATATAGTACTAACGCGTTACAGAATTTAGCACAGGTGTATTCTCATCTTTGTTAAGTCCGCATTGACATTCTTATCAAATCGATTGAACAGCGCCGATTTTATATTTTTTGACATCTGTAGCTTTAAAATAAATAACGGTCCTCGTTAATTGCTTATCTTCGCCCCATCAACGTTTTTTTCAAATTTTGATTACCGTTATGCTTGACGGCTGATCAAAGGATCCCTTTTTAATTTATCCAAACGCTGACGGACCGAGAATCGACGATTGTAAGAATAAGATAGTCTTATCATCCTTTTCAAATAAAGTGTCTTTAAAAAAAGGTTTTTATATCGCTTCTCAGATTCAACATGAGCAGCCAAGTACCCGTCTTCCCGTGGCCGCTGGAGGCTTTGGACTCCCCGGGCGAGTACCCCGGCCTGGGGCCCGAGGCCTCGGGGGGCGCGGCCTTGAGGTTGGAGGTGTACGCGGTCAACGCCAAGGGACGCAGCCCCCCGGCCACCCTCACCGGGCTGCGGCTGGGCGATGCGGAGAAGCAAGCAGGTTGGTGACGTATAACCCTGCCACTGAGAGCTCCCTTCTACCCTATATATCTGATACGTCATTTATGAGGGAAGGAGAGGTTTCAATGGAACTCAGCGATATGCCTTTACTCGGAAACTGAACTAAATTTAGTTGAATTATTCATATAATATTATTTTTTACAAAAATATCGTGACCCAATCTAGCCTTAACCAAACTTGACTTGTGAGGGCAGATAAATAATGGAATATTTTGTGATAATATTGATAGCAATGCATTCCATTGATTAGTGACGTTCACATCGCACAGGTTCGCGTCGCGTTAGCCGCTTTTACCAAAATTACGAAAACGGAAAAAAGTGTTTATTTTTTATATAAGCTACACTCAAATTTTAATATAATTTGTTGATCTAATTTTAACACATTTGACGATAAGGTTCGTAAAAATCAATCGTTAAAGGTAATTAGGCAGTTCAAAGCATTTTTACAGAATTAATTAATTAAAAGATATTCATTTAAAAAATGCTCTCCTTTATTTTAGGGATGTGTCCTACTTCCAACTTTTAATAAAAAGAAAATGTATCTAGTTATTTTTTTAGATAATTAAAAAATTCTCGATTTCATGATTTTAAAGTTGACGTGGTAAAATCAATATCAAATCTAATCGATTTCTTGTGAAATTTTGCATTACTTATTTTTAGCATTCAATAAAAACAAATTTCACATCGATCTTCTATCTCAATTATAAAACATGTTTCAACTATGGTTTAGTCAAAAAATATAAAACACTCCACAAGTCTTATAACGGCCGTATTAGAAGTATTCATAACCCGACCTTCCTAAAGTTGCCATTCCCAATAAAACCTGGCCGAACTTTATCCAACTTCCATAATTAATTCTTGCCATGTTTTCTTACTCGAAATTTGAGGTTGACAGTGCTTCAGCCTTCTAAATAATTCTGTGGCTGAGTGCACAGCCTTACTTTGGAAGTACCTACCTAATCTATTTTGAATCACGTCTCTCGGAAGGGGTGAAACTCAATAAGTCGGAGTCTGCCTAATGAGGAAGCAATGACGTTGCAGCGCGATGATCAAAATACTAAGATTTGATTGGTTTCATAGGCCCATCGACAGAAACTATCGCCCATAAATATTATAGGAAATAAACCAGAGCTTACGGGTGTACCATAACTCGAACGTGTTTTGGTTGAATTGAGAACCAATAATTTTGTATGAAGCAAACTTTAGTGTTTATTCATGTAGAATCAGAAGGACCAAGATATTATGTTATTATCTTTAATGTCTTATTTTAGTATTTTCACACGACTTTCTGACTAACTAACTTTGTATTCTATTATTGATTAATGATTTCATTAGAATACAATCAATTTTCTCTCAGAAAAATAACCCAACATTGAATAATTTATATTTGGTCAAAGTTAATACTGTTCACTAGTTAATTTTAAATTCTCACTCTCAATAGCACACGAGTCCATAAATAAATATTTTGATATTTTCATCTTAATTTAGTAATTTGTAGAAACTAGTTGTGCACTACCAAGTCTAGAAAAATAGTTTATATAACTTTGAATTTTTCATGAAATTCATTGATTAAAAAATCATCAAAACACAATTATTATATTTTCATAAAAGTGGTACAGCGCTGAAGAACTTGCATTATATCAACAGAAATACTAATAATACAGATATTTGGATATTATTGCTGTGGGTATTTGGAGCCGTAGAGCACAAGTACCGTCAGATCGCAGAGTTGCATCGCACACCACTCCGGCTGCCGTCTCCTCGTCGTGATATTGCTTTGTTAGGGTGTATTATGTCTCTCGCACGTCTCCATTAATCTACCCTCCATTGATATCATATCAGGCGGGCTTAACACTTTGATTATTACGACTCCCTTATCACAATGCCAGCTACTCCTGGCTTAATTGTAATCGCACACCTATATATTAGATCGTTTATTTAACGTGTTTTGCTAACACTTACCGTGTATTTGTACCTTGTTAGGCAATGTATTTTTAGTACACCGTCAAAACAGTAATTTATACAGAATCAAAATTAGGTCACCAGTAAAACTTGACTCTAAAAGAAAGTTTAAAATCCAAATTGTTCCCCACAGTGTAGTTTTCTTACAAACTTTTCTTTGGAAGGGAAAGATATCTGCTGAAGTTGCTGGTGTATAAAAAATCAATATCTGATAGTTAGGCGATGACTTGATGGTATTGTAATGTTCGGTTCTCAGGTGAAGTAACCTAAATAAAACGAAACTCAAAACAACAGTTATCATGAAATAATGGAAAGAACTAGATGCAAAGTTGAATGTTTTAAATTGAGTATTTTGATCAAGATAATGCCATATGGCATACACGAACGCGCAAATTATTATATTTTAGTTACTCAGCTAATTCTACGGAACATTTTCATTTAATTTCCATTCTGTTGCAGTGAACTTTTTGGTGAAAGATCATCGTGCTCACGAAAACTTCTAATTATTTCACGAAGAAAACACGCAACCCGTTATCTAATGAGAGTAGAAAACGAAATACGTTATTTAGTTCATCAATCCCTTCAGCCAGATTCATCCTCGCCCTCTAACGTGTCTGGAATATTTTACCAATAGAGGCTTTATTAAATTAAAATGAAAACAAATTAAACGTATATTTCTGTTTTATTAAATTTAAGTGTCGACCTTTTTTAACGTTGAGCTGGAAATAAGATCTGAAACATCTGAAGTTATGTAAGCGACATTGCACTTGGATTCGGGTTAACTGAATTTCCGTAATGAAATAGCAGGTTCAGTATGAGTTAAGTCCATGGCTAAGTCCTCGAGAAAGTATTTTATGAATTTTGGTTCAAGGGGTAAGTTCTATCTCCATCTAACCGCATCCTCGCTTTATTATAATGTCCCCTCTTTGATCCCAAATATTTCCATTAAAACCCGTCTTAGCGACACCAACTGAATTTCTATCCCTATTCTAGGGAACGTGTAACCCTTACTTCTAAATTGGGAACCTATAAAATAATCTCGATTTATTGATTTTCTTTGTTTCTCTTTTCTTTCTTTTTGTAATGCTACTTTAAAACGACATCAGTCTTCATTACTGGGGAAGCTATTCGTTTTCTTAAATGCGTTTCTTTTCCTTAATGACATTTTATTGGTCTTTAACAACCGACGACATACTTCACCGGTCTATGTAGGTCAGCTTCGGAAATAGGTAAATCGTTTTGTCTTGATATACACATTATTTATATATTTTTTTACAAAAATTCGTTTTACTGAGAGGTTTTTCAAACAAAAAATTCAATTTTAAGTACTATAACAATATTTTTGACATGGGAAAAATCGTTAACAGGCTACAAGCGTGCTGAGAGGCATATAAATGTGAATGAACCCAAGATTGCGTGCCTGAGAAAAATGCATGATAACGTTTATTATTCGTATCGGGATATCGGCAACTGGTATTTGTTTAATTATGTAAGATATATAAGTTAAACTACATACGCAAGTGGTATTTTAGTTATTTTGTTTGTTTATGCTTGACCCATATTGTATCTACGGAAAACAGCTCAGTGTGTTCTAAGTTTCAAGGAATTGATAATGATGTGTCGCGTGGTTTGGTTGGCGCTTGTAAAGTACAGTAAAGTTTATAGTACAGATTTGCCGGGAAAAATGTTCGTTTTAACCGCTTTCCCAGTTAATTCAAATTTATTTATAAAATCTCCATAAAGTAGGTAAGTTACACATGAAAAATATTAAGGGCAAACAAATAGTATAGTTAGCAACCTTGCCGGATCATTTACTGAGCTCTATTATGAACTTATTTATGATATCAAGCTCTCTTTCAATAGTAAGCACTACTGTGCCATGTATGCGACTACGGCATGAAAGTTTGGTTCCCTCCACAACAAACAAAAACAAGAGGAAACTTGACACAGGGTTACAGACACTGTTGACGCAACGGCGAACACAAACAAACTGACGAATCTTTATAGTTTTCATGTACCTAATTATTATTGACTTGAATATTTTTTTATTTAAAAAATCTTTTATTTCCTCGAATCGTTCCGGTTAGTATGAACCCGGCTCAGCTGAATCCCGTCAAGCCGAACCCGGTTAAGCCCAGCTCGGTTCAGCCAAACCTGTTTAAGCCGAACCCGAACAAACCCGGTTAGTCAAACACAGTGAAACGGTTCAGACCCGGTTAAGCCAAAAACGGGTAAATCTATGACGATGGAGCAGAACACGGTTAAGTCCAACCCGATTAGACCAAACCAGGTTAACGCAAACCTGATTACACAGAACCCGGTTAGGCCGAATCGGGTGAGGCTAAGCCCGGTAAGACGAGAATCTCCCGCATACCTAAAGCTGTAGTGATAAAATTGTCAGCCACGGAGTTAAGGCAGTGGGGCCCATTGCTCCCGCACACAGGGGCGGGGAGTTGGTAAGTGCTGAAAGTTCGGCGTGAGCTTTACACACAGCTTTCGGCAAGCGGTCGACTTCGATCGATCTTATCTAAGTGCTGATGCTCCCATTTGAGCTGGTGGCATTGCTCGCCTGAATTCTGCATTCGCCAGGAGGCAATGCGATGTGCTGAAGCAATCATTAATGAAGTTCCCAATGCATTTCGAACTGCGATCGGTATCAAATTAACTGGCGTTGCTGTGCTTACCAGTGTGTATCTGTATTCTACGAATGCGCTTAATTATTATTACGAGAATATTGCACGCTGGGTGAAAATAGTTTAACTAATTATTTATACTTTTGGGGTGTTGATTATAATTATATTTTCTGTTGTGCCTTATTTCACCTCAAGAAATAACTGAAAACTACAGAAAAAATCACCAAAAAAAAATCTACGCACTGGGTAGTGCTAAAAATAATATTATTTAATTATAAGTACATGTACTAACGAATCCAGCTATGAAAATAAGGTTCAACTTTCTAAAGAGATGTGTTTTAAGACTCACTCTAGTATTTTATCACTCTTAGATCGTGTAGCAGTCTATTCTAAGCTTGACTTGGGGACTTTACGTAAAATCAAGTTACTGATGTGTAATACTTTGCAAATATGAACACTTACCTACTAAAACAAATATTGATTCAACTATTTGGTACCCAGCAAAGATTAATAATTGACTTCGACAGCAAGTTTCTTATTCAAGTTAATATTCAAATGATTTGTAAGTCGATCTAACTGGGTTTTGAATGGACCGGTTCTAATTCCCTATTGAAAGCTCGCTTCTCCTAAAATATCTTATGAATTATAAGCCTATTTAAAACAAATTAGGTTCAATAGTGTTCTATATTTTTTATTCATATTTATTTGCATAATACACATCGATTTTTTTTTTATATTCATATCCAGAAACTTTGAGATGATTTTCATAAAAATGTGAGGCAGAAAAATTTTATCAATGTTTTTCAGTTTAGTTTCGATAACTTCTTTAAGTGCTTCCGGTTGAAAAAAAAGAGTTAATTTAAACATTTCCACATTTCGTACAATTTTTTTTACATAAGCAAATAGAATCGATGATGGTAAAGCAATAATAATAACAAAAAAATATATATATATTGAAACGAGTGTCCTATAAATGTATATTTTTTAGCACCGCCTAGTAACAAAAAACATCCGGCCTAACCTACCCCTACTTTTCAAATATTATTCGATCACGTTTGAATAACGTATAAGAAAATTAAACTTAGGCTCACTTTCCCTTTTTTGGACATATTAATTTATTTAAAAAATAAAATTACTTATTAAAGATTTTAATGTGATATTAATAATTCAAACAATATGAAATAGTAAAATACACAAATATTATAATATTAGGTTAGGACCGAGACTCGAACTCAAACCTAGACTTTATCCGGGAGGGATGCATTAACCAACTGTGCCACCGTAACCCATTCCTAACTGCCTTTTTTCTCAATCCCACGTGTCTTGAAAAATATATTTTTTTTTTTTGTCAAGAATAAATGATCATTCCAGAAGGTTCGCGGTATGAGCGCGACATCGACCCGTAACGCACGTATGTATTGGAAGGTGGGCTAGTTCTCTATATCGAAGGGGCTGCCCACCGCCTACCGCCCACCGCCCACCGCCCACCGACAAGGGTGTTGGTGTTCTAGCGATATCACGATCCGAATACACGTTATTGATAAATCACCGGGTCGTGACCTCAGATCTCAAACATCAGATCAAAAGTCACACGTACTAATCGTCACCGGGACGTGGACAAATCCATAATAATGGTTGCTGTAATAAATCTCACGAAATTACCGTTAGTCAAATTAAGGCTTGCGCCGTATTATATACGAGTGGCGTTAGAGGCTTTCCCTTTTTTACGACGAATATATATTTTAACGCTCGTTCGAAATTACAGCCTGCTGGCATTAAAAATAAATTACGACCATTTCTTAAAAAAATTGATTAACATCGAAATAAAATTCTCTAGTTCCTTCACAACGGGCTTTTTATATCAATTAGTACCTACTCCTTGCGGTGTACGACTTCACCATACAATCATATCCGACGTCGTTTGAACTCTTTATTAGCCAATAAAATGAAATAATATGAAATGTCTCAATTATTTTAAAGCCAGATGCCGGCCTCTGTTCTCGGGCACAAATTGGAAACAATCTGTCTATTTTTAATATTCTAGGCTATATAAAACCCTAGCTATTACCGTAATCGTTATTGATTTTCACTGGCTTCGTGGAAGGCGACACTTTGATACATTTATTTATAGAAGTTTTGAAAGTATCCAATAATTCGTAACAAACCTCATTCGATCGAGTACCTACGCTACCCGTTTAGTTGAACTACACTACATTACGGCAGAACACAGTACCTGCCTACCTCATGTGTGTATTGTGTATGTAGTGTGTATTGTAGGTACATGGGTGTATACAGGGGGTTATGTTCGAGTAATCTGGACGCTGATTTCTCCCTTAAATCTCAAATTGACAGGACTGTGAGCACAGTGTTCTTTCAATTAAGACAAATAAAGTCAGTGCGAAGAAACCTGCTAACAGAGGCAATCAAATTACTTGTAAATTCGTACGTCGTTTCGCGTTTATATTACTGCAACGGAATATATGCTAGTCTTCCTAAATATCAAATTAACAAACTACAACTAGTCTTCAACGCCGCGGCAAGACTTATCACCGGCGTATCAAAATTTTCCCATATCTCAGAGCACCTCTAAAATCTTCACTGGCTTAGATGTTCCGAAAGAATCCAGTTTAAGCTTTGCTGGATGGTTTTCAAATCAATTAACGGAATGGCTCCGGATTATTTATCAAAATTGTGTATTCCTAAAGATTCCAATTCGCGACAGTCAACCCTTAGATCGGCAATGTCATCGGATATCGGAAGGTTGAAGGAACCAAAGCGCACACCAGACACTAAGTTCGGAGAGCGCGCCTTCGGAGTGTCAGGTCCTAAAGTCTGGAATGGACTACCACATGATCTGAGAGTAATAAAAGACTCAACAGGGTTCAGATCCAAACTCAAAACCCATTTTTTTAGAAAATCATATCATATAATCAAGATGTAACAAGCTTAATAGAATTTCTGTTAAAACCAAGACAACTTTTCAGACTCTCATTCCTTAAATTCATTAGAAGATTTTTACCATTTTCTGTTCCTCACTACGAAAAATTAAAAAATACTTCCGAAATACCCTATTTAAATTTGCTCTCATGCCCTTAAAATGAAAAAATATTAATAAAAATAAAATAAAATGAAATAAAAATTAAAATAAAATTAAAAATAAAAACACATTAAAGAATCAGCTAAATTCTAAATTATTATGATATGGTGATTGTGTCCTGCCAGAAGTGACCTGCCAGGTAAGTATGTTGCCGTATATTTATATAAACTAAGAATTAATATTAAGTAGAAATTAAGATTTGTACAGCGCCCTTGAGGTGATTTTTCACAAAAACGGCGCTATGTAAATTATCCAAATATTATTATTATTTGTCTACATAAAGGAATGAACTCTGTTTTAGAAACTACTGAGGACTCGTGTAATATTATTTGTGTTTCTTGCTTAAGGAAATATGATATTGAAAATGTATTTATATCGTTTCAAGTTCAGCTTTCGAGCTGTTGTGCTGTTATCTATGTAAATATTTGATATTTATGCCTCAGAAACGTGATATTTCGAGTGGTATTATTTAAAGAAGTTGAATTGCCAACAAACAGGAATAGCTCATGAATCAACAGCTCAACTATAAAGCACAAAACAGTTATCTTAAGCAATAAAAACTCTTGAAAGTATCTCTGGCGTCAAGAAATTTTCATAGTTTTTCTGTCTGGAATATCGTGGTCAATGCTTGTTGCCAATTTTCAGCTTGTTACATCATTGACACCACGAGCTTCAAAATATTCATTTAATTGACAAAAAGACGCCACATTATTATTTTATTATAAGTGTTTTTGAAATGTTTAATAAGAAAAAATATATGGAAAGCTTCGCACATGTTTCAAACGTGCAAGTGTGTGGGCTTAATAATAAGGAACAAAAAATAATCTTTGAATAAATGTAATAGGTTGGGGAAAAGGTCATTTCGTATTTCGGGCCCTTTGTATAAAACGGGCATGTACTTCTAATTGGTATCAATGTAATTAAATCATTTACTATTTCTAATTTTGAAACCGTTAATTCGTGGTGGAATTCCATTTTAATGATTTAATAAAACAAATATATAACTTTATTCCACTTTTATTTTATGACTGGACCGGTTTCAGCCTATGACGGCCATCTTCAGACTAGTCACTAGTCTGAAGATGGCCGTCATAGGCTGAAACCGGTCCAGTCATAAAATAAAAGTGGAATAAAGTTATATATTTGTTTTATTAAATCATTTAAATCATTTACATTTTGAGTAGGTATGTACGTACGTGCAACATACCTAGTACGTGTCATAGTATATATAGTGTCATATACGAGTATATGTCAAGTGTATAGTGTCAGCTTTTCCAAATTTAAACTGAGGATGAAAATTAAATAATTAAAAAAGATCTTTCGAAATCTAGATTAAGCAATTAAGTATAATAGGTACCTACTTGTAATATATTTTACAGGAGCAATTGAGTGACATTTGACTGTCAGATCTTTAATTTTTGATCGCTGTATCAGATTACGTTTGAAGTCGAGTTACAGCCCTTAAATTTTCACGGGTAACAACTAGTTATCTGATAAAACATGTAGCCTCGGGTAATATTCATTTGTTACATCTCAATGCTGTAATTTTTGCTCAAATACGTAAATCAACATTGCTTCATCGTAAAGCTTTTAGCACGTAATAGGTCAATCAATTAAAGTGATCATTTTATGTCGTCGATCTCAATGTTGTGTCTTGAACCTGTGAATAAATTGACACTTTTAATTTAATTTTTCAGAGTGGTAGGTACCTATCAGTATGGCCCTGAAGAAAGACCACCGATCAGAATCGAAAATTTGCTTAAAATGGCTTGATTTAGCCCTGCTTAATGACCGGGTCTGAATAGCCAGTTACTTTTTAACCTTCCTCTTCACCATATCCTTCCCTTTCCTACTTCCTTCGCCCTAACAAAATAGCCCGAATTGTAAATACCTGGCTCCGAACAGTTGGCACAAGACATAAGTCGGATTTTGAAAATCGTTAAATGGTATATTGGTAAAAACGTGCACTTATAAATAGTTGTTCTTTTGTCAGCAGTGCACAGTTCGATGCGGCTGTCGGCCGGCTGGGGGGCGCTGGTCGGGGGGCTACTGTCCCTGGTGGTACTGGGGGCGCTGGTGGCGCTGCGGGCGCGGCGCTCCCGTGGCGCCGGTGCCCCCTCAGCGCCCCCGCAGGAGAAACGATGGCCCCCGCCTGCGCCCAAGGCGGCGCCCCCGGACGCTGGAGACGACAGGGACCCCGATCTGATACCGGCTACTTATGGTAATTATTAGCATTTTGAGCATTCTTCTTCTTCGTATGATTGGAGAGTGATGGTGGCCACAAGTGGAGGCTGGGCTTTTGAGCCACTGAAAGGCATCTAGCGTTTTATCAAGCAGCATTTTCAAGTATTAAACTGCCAGGGTTCCTCCGGCCTCGGAAGGCGTGGGCCACGCTCACTGCATCTGGTGGAGTCAGAGTATCTATGTGTATGTGATGCACAAACGGGTCTGAAAGGACTCTGAATTGGACAAATATAAGCAACAGAACACATTGTGAAAGAATGTCCTCTTCACCAGTTTTTCGACGGCACTCTCTGGATAAAGTGAACCCGATGCCATTGACTGGCTGAATAACCTCAGCATCCCACTTTGATCTTCGTCAACTCTCCTCCATCATACGAAGAAGAAATCTAGTCCATGATATGGCGGACACTCTTCAGCAATGTGTACTGCAATCTAAGTACCATATAATTAATATTTTTGAAACGGAGACGATCTGCACAGCTCTCGCAACCACTGCGACCGTTCCATGGAGTCACTTTATTCCCTTGACAGTACCTAGATCAGTCCATTTAATGAAGTTGACTATGGTTATAGTTATGGTTATGGTTAGGTATTTCACGATACCACCTGATTCCAAAGCGTAGCTGCCAGGTACCTGAGCCTGCTTCCCATCAAAACGGGATATTGGCACCATGTGCACCATCGGTGTCTTCATCTTCCTTATGTTTCCTACAACTATTGTATTGCTTTTCATTACCAACAGCTGCACGTGTCTTCTGAGGTTACAATGTCTTCTTCATAGTCCTACTAGTTCTCTCAGTGGACTTCTATCCATTCGGAGTAGTTCATTTTGGGTTTAGATCAATGAAAATATGTTGAATTGTCTTTTTTCGTGGTTATTTTTGATTCCAGGCACGACCTCGAATCTCATTTTAGTATTAAAATGTTTTGATCTAATGCTAGAATTAATTTTCAAAACTTATATTTTAACGCACTTCGGGAGAGGGGTAAACTCCGTAGATCTCTACTAATATGTCAAAGGTTTCAAACCTGGTTTGGACATCTTAAAAATAATTATTTCTTTCATATATATATTCATTATTTCATAGTATGTTCACAAATATGGGACAAGTATATTTGTACCTCGATACATAGTTTGAAATACTTCTAACTATTGATTTAGTGAACCACTATTTAAAGTCGAAACGTTGTTAGTAATGGATTTAGCTATATTTGATACAAGAAAAAATTCTTTTTTGGGGACGCCATAGTTTTAATGATGCTTGTCAGTATGGAAAAATTCAATTATTTATTGTTTCTCATCTTCTGATTTGTTTATTACACGCATTTTTAAAGCATAACGTAATTTAAATTTAATCTTTTCCCTACGCGTTTTTCTCTTTAAATCGAATTTGAAGAAGACTAGCCACGAGCTGACAAATTGCTAAATGTTATGTTCATTCTTCCCGGAACATTCAGGCAACAAATGAATTTACGAATGAACTGTTTTTGTACCGGTCCGATTGTACCCCGCTATTAATTCTTTTTACCGGTCATCAATTTATACGCTGTTTTTTATTTATTTCAATACACCTCAATCGGCGACTGTTTGACTAGAGTTAGCCGTGTTTCGTGCGACGTCCATAATATATCGGGCGCTTTTATTGTGTGGGAGAGCGCCGCACGGACGCCCAACACGTATTTTCATATTTTTTCACGGCGAGCCGCCTATTGTTCTAATATGGACCAGTAATAAATTCCGCCAGTCGCGCGAGCACGGCTTTTGTACGCCCCGGTGTCATATAACCCACCTTTACTTTTATGGAAGAGGTGGTGAAATGGCATTCATTGCGTCATAATAAAGCCACCGTTGGTGATTTTATCTGCAAAACGCGATAAGGCACCTGCACGGGTGGGTGGCGGCGCGGTGGAGGCGGTGGAGGCAGCGGCGGGTTTGGGTGTAGCTGATACGGAGATAAGCAACACCCGGAATATATCGCTCTGACCTTTGTGCGAGTGCACGCTGACTGCAGACCAGTCCCACACTGAAAGGTGAGCGTTGAGCAATTTGCGAGATTCAAAATTTTCAAATTAAATTACTGTTTGAAGTGAGGTTTAATAAAATACTTACGTACAACACAATCGATAAATCTCCATTGATTTGCTCAAATGATAAAATCTCCAGGCTTTGTTGCTACTTTTCTTTCAGTAGACGTTTAAACTATTCCATTCAGATTTAAATTATAATTTTACGGGCATTTTTATTTAAAAATTATTCCACATCATTGCTCTGTTCTCCTAAATGTACCTTTCTTACGAGAACTAAGATCTTCTATCTTTTGAAATTGCACGGTACCCGTAACAAATGAAAATGAATCCTTAAAACTTTCATGAAAAATTCGGCTGAAGGGAATAGCTGCGAAGTTCCCTCGGTTTTAGCAAGCCGCACTCTGTGATTTCATTATAACTTTGGAAGTAATTTGGTTAAACTGGTTAATTTTTTTGCTCTACTTCTTGGGTTACCTTATTCATAGGTTTAAGGAAACTTAAAGCGCAGCGCAAAAAATATATTGGCATAGGTTTAGCAATATTATAAAGCTTGTTAGAAATAATGAGAATTCGCAGCGAATACTCTCTCTAGCTCCCTTGTCCACTGAGCTCCCCTACAATCCGCCCCCACAGCGTGTCCATGTAATATTTAGCATCAACTTTGCCTATTAAAGCCAGGGGACATAACCCTCGAGCCCAGTGGACTTGCATACTCTTTTTACTTTTATCCTTTAATCAAACTAGTCTTTTTCATAATGCGATTTTTTTATTTTTTTAATAATCACAGTATTGCAAAAGTTTGGTACAGTATTTAAAAACGTACAAACTTTCAAGCACCAATACTCCGAAAATTTCTTTTTTTGAAATGTCGTTCTCTATTTTCTTATTTATTTATCTACTTCGTATTGTCATGTTTTCCTGGAGGCCTAAGAAACACCTGAAATAAAACAAATCTTCGCACTGATCTGAGGTATCGTAAATCTTCCGTTGTCCCGATTTAAAAAAATAATCGCCTAGAAGCTAAATACCTGTCCGAAAGGGACATGTATGAGAAATGATCGGTGTTTCCGGCTCGCCAGGGCGCTGTGCTTACATTTCATTTATTTGCTTCTATTTTTTGGGTAAACAAGCCCCAAACTGAATTTCTGCCTCTTTCAAATAAAGGTTTTGTTAACAAGTAAAAATGTATCCCCGAGGAAAAAGGTAAACAACAACCCCTTACTAATTTGGCCTGGAATTATGAAAATGTTTTTATCTTTTATCAAAGTACATCTTTCTAAATAACTCGGTTGTAAGCAGCTAGATTGAAAGCGGTAGGAGCGTGGCTACACGCCACTTGATTTATTTTATGAACTTAATTTTTGGGAGCTTTTTTAACGACCTGGATAAGATAAATCGGCGTTTCAAATGACGTACTTCTCCGCTCCCCGCCTAAGTTTAGGCAACGTTGTTGCAAATTTGCATTTAATATTGTAGTTTCTATGGTAATGGAAAATGATTTGATGATAGATTTATGAGTTTATTGTTGGGTTTTATAGACCATGTATGTCAAGAACTCAACGATTTGCCTACGTTTGACTAGCGTAGACATCTTGTTTGTTTAGAAGTATCATAGCATGTAGCTTGTTTGATTCCCTTTAAATGGTTTAAAAACAAGCCAATTTTTTAATCCATCTAGAACCGGTTTCCTTATACGCGCGCACGTGGGACTCGGACGGGGGGCCCAAGGAAGACAAGTACGAGGAGATGCCCACCCTACGCATTTCGGGGGAACCCCCTGTACACCTGCCGCACCCGCCCACGGTGGGCCCCTTCGCCCCTGACTCCTGCCTCAACCTGCAGGCTTTCAAGGAGAAACTGCTGGACACCAGACTGCCGGAATCATGTGTATAACTCTACTAAATGTATAAGTGTACTAATCTTAAGTCAAGCAGAATCAATTTGAGAATAATCTATTTATTTTGTCAATTGTGTTTACTATTAAGAAAACAATTTCACACACTCGTGTATTTAACATCGTATCGAATGCGCACTTAAAACACCTGTGAAGTTAAGTAATTCTACAACCTAATTAGTCTCTTCATTTTGTAACTGAATAATTCGTTTAAAGAACATTTCAGGCCTGAATAATTTGCATGGCTGGAAGACGAACGCGGGTAAGGAATGGTGTGTAAATAAACTATGTGTGTAAATAAACTACGTTAAGTCCTAATTAAGCCCCTCAGAACGAAACATTTCAAATGTCAAAATTGCTTGGTAAGTAAGTATACGTGTTATTTAATGTTATTTGATAAATAAGTTTTAAATCATCCTATTTCATTACAATCGTTACGTAAGAACCGTCATACTGTTGAAGTATTAACTCGTGTGTATATCTACTTCAAAAGTTTACCTTCATATCATATTTACAACATTTATTAAAGTTACGTGAAATAAACTACCAATATGTTTTTTTATCGAAATTTCGTAAAAAGGAATCTTGTCTTCGTATCGAATCACACTTTTGTACGATTTTTATTCTGTAAACAATCTTGATTTAACGTTTTTTTTGTCTTTAAAAAATATCAATTCGTTCATATCACTTTTCCTTAATTTTAATAAATCTGAAACTATTAAGAAATACTTTGCTTTTATTTTATGTGTCTCGTTTCTTTTTTACGTAATTTTAAGATTGTATTTTCAGTGTTTATAAGAAAGTATGGAAATTTAAATAAAAAAGTAAAATTAATTGTGGGTTTTATTACAAAATATAGTATCTTATTAAATATAACTTTACTTGCCAAGATGAAAACATAGATTGTTTGTCTCTACAGATAAATTATAAAATATAATAATATAATATATATAGATTCAAATAAATAATAAAAATAATTGTCTGATAAAACATAATTTTTATTCCACTGTGAAATAATGTTAAAAAATCGGTATTATTAAATCACATTAAGGTAAGTTCTTCATCACCTGCCTAGGTCTTTTTTATTTTTTGATAATTTTTTTAACACAAACTTGTCAGTTCCAATTTAAAAAATGACGCATTCTTACGTACGTACGCCTAAGGCAATTATATTGTTTAATAGTACTAAAGATAATTTTACGCAGAAAATATGACACTGGCCACATTTCAAAAACTGTAAAGTTTATTTTTTGGGGGTAAATAGTTCTAAGAATCATTATTATCAGCCACAATCATCTTAAATTATACATTCGAACAAGTGCTGGGGTAGTCGCAAGTACAGTGTGTACAGAGCATGATATTACAATGATACATATTTGATTCACTTTGTTGCACTTTCTGAATACAAATTTTATTCATGGTGAGTTCCGTCGACTCCGCAGAAAAATGTGCATCGTTTGCAACTGAATAACCTACTTGTATCGCAAGCTGCCAGTCGAAAACTTTCTCATGCGACGTGCTCTTTCTTACGTCGAAATCGTACAAAAATGTTATGCATGTTGAAAATAACATTATATTTTATAAAGGATTATTACGGTTAAAATCTTTTCAATTTAATTGGATTCTGGAATCGTGGTAGAAAAGTCCAAAAAGCTTAAGAAAACAGGGTAGAATAAAATATGACTCCCATCAATATAGAAAACATGATTAATAACACTGTGAGGATAAGTTTAAAATTAAATGGTTTTCTAATACAAGCTTCAGTAGGAATTCTGACAAAATAACTCAATAAGTTTTCTACTGTGTAAAAATCACTGTTGCTGAAGAAAATGGAATAAAACGTAAATCCCGTACACCTATGATGGAAAGCACGACTAATTGTAAAGTAAGGAAAAGCATTTTATGACAATACTTTCCTGACCCGAGCGCCAATAAGAGAAGAGTTCCAATGAGTAATCTAGTTGTCAATCATATTAAAAACACTTATTTCAAGTAAGATTTAAGAAAATAGAAAAAGTAAAATGTGACTTTTGTATATCATGGAAAACGTGAATAATAATAATAAATTACTAGGAGCTTCAATAAGAAGTCAGATTGAGTAACTCAATAAGTTTCCAATCATGAAAATCACTTATTTCGTTACTCAATACATGTTTTTCTATCATGGTAATGAGTTGGGCAATAATACAACTTTTCAAGCGTATTTTGTATGTTTTTGTAGTGCTGGTTATGTCTGCCTTTATCCAGTCTTCCGCGTTCCGTCGACTAAACGTGATTTTTATCGTGCGATTGTTTCGCAGCAATTCTTCTTATATTTTCCCACGTACGAAACAAATCTTCTGAAATATGTGGCTTACCGCTAATAGGATTTACGTTTCCTTTAACGGCTTTACAGGTGATCTTTTATTGGATTACACTGAACGCCAGCCAACAGAAGTGTTACAAAGTATCGTGAATTATTACCACTACCGGTGGTTCTTTGTTTCGTTGTTTGCGTTCGGAAAACTAAAAACATGATCATCACTCCAAGTCACTTCCTGAACCGAGGCATCATCTTTTTGGTCGCGGGACATTTGGGCTTTTGTATCTACTAGGTTTCATGGCTTTAAACTTATGTAGGTATTAGTTTTTTATTAAAAAAATATGATTTTATTTCGCGGGAATAGCAAAACCACGCGTGCTGAAAATTGTAAGGGAGACGTGCGTGATAATCTAATTTTTAATAATAACCAAACGATTTAATAAATATATGCATTATTTTTTATATTTACAGATCAGGCGATGTTCGACATTTGTATCACTATCGTAAAATGTACATAAAGTCACCAGATAATACGTTGTGATAAGAATAACCTTCGGGTACTATTTTCCTTCCGCCAAAGGGGCTTTTTCTGGAGTTCTTTAACGAAATCGCGTTATCAGTCAATTATAACAAGCGTTTCCTTTCCGCACTTGGTTCTCCCTCATATTTGCTCGATGCCATTAAAGTGTTCCCCACTTTTCCGTCATTACAAAACTTTCTTATTTCTGGAAAAGTAAAAAGCGCCTCCATTATTTTTTATCAAGAAATATTTGTGAAGGAATAAAATTTTATTAAGAAATGTTTGTTCCGAAGATAAGAGGAAAGTTTGTTAGCGGCTTTAACTTTTCATGAGTGAACTGTGTCAAACTTGCCTCAGGCCCAAAGCCGCGTTTACACTGTACTTCGCGTGGAACTAATTCCTATGAAATGCGATCAGTGGGTGTTATTCCTTCCCAATTCCATTCTTTTATATTTATTTTTTTATATTTTCTCGGTGTTTTTAGGTAGGAACATTCTACTTAAGGTACGCTTTTTCCGACATTACAAAAAATTTATTTTACCGTAAGTTCATTTTTTCTGTTTATCTCGTAATATTTCTTGAAAACAATGTTAGGGAGAAATATTTTATTGGAAAATTCAATTATATATAAGTCCCCTCGGGCAATTCTCCTATATTGAACTTTATTTACGTTACCATTAACATAATATTTGTTTTGGTTTTTTTTTGTTATCAAATTTACTACTAAAATACCTGTGCACAATATACCTTGATCATATTTCAATATTCCGCGAAGGCATATTAAAATTATAAATTTCATCATAGTCAAATTATGGTGCAAATAGTATGTATAAACAAAAACAATTGTTATAACATAAAAGTAGTATAAGTGTTTTTAAGTACCTAGTCAAAGGATGGGGCAGGAAAATAATATGATAGGGTGAAAACAGATTATTAAACTGGTGAGAACAGAAAGTTTCCTTTCAATTTGGTCTTGAATGTGGCGTTTGAAAAGTAACCCCATATACAAGCTTGCATCTCTAACGCAGAGTGTAAAAGATTTAAAAGTGATGGTAGGAATTACAGGTTTTCTCTCATCTAAGCGACGAAAGAGCCATGTGTTAAAGATAGTGAAAATGTATCTACCTTCACATCTTCTTCTCCGCGTATGGTCGATAGGTTTCGTGACAAAGGCAAGATTCTGGATCCGGAACGCTGCATCTCCACCAGCCTATCCGTCGCCATACATCGGGAAACCAGTGAGTAATTCCGTAATAATTAATAAGTTTCTTCAGTTTGTGGCATTTTTTCTTGATAACTGCTCGCTTTTGAAGATTAACTGATTTTACCGATGCTTTATCTACTACTTCCCTTAAATATGTCTCTCTTTGTCAGATATGTTATAATGTTTTTAACAATTTCACCTGTTCTATGTTCAATCTTATATCGCCTTGTCTCAATCTAATCTCACTTTGATTTTTATTTGTTGTGTTAAAAATATTACCAAAAAAATATGGACACAGTTTTAGCCCCGACGTGGGAGCTTAAAATTGTTTTACATAATTATGCATTTGTTCACTGTTTTATTGTTATTTTTATCAGACAGAAGAGAGTCTTACTTTCATTTTGAGTACATTTATTCGTTTGCGTAACTAGCCGAACGTCACATTTGTAACATTTCACCGGGCGCGGCCGTTCCCGTGGGCCCGTGGGCCCGTGGGCTCCATCGTTCGGCCTTCTGATGCGCATACTTTTTGGGGCTGGCCGGGGGAAAACAAAAGGACACTTTTATAAGAATTGAAAATGTTAAGTTTAAAAATGAATTTGCTTACAAGATGTCAAATTTGTTCGAATTGCCCGGGCAGCTGTCACGCTACCTTCAGATGTCTAATACACTGTTACTTAACTTTTTTCTGTTTCTTTTTAATACATTGTTTCACACTTTTTTGTTTATGCTGTTTTGATTATGTATTTCCACTGACCGTATAAAATCATTGTGATCACTATAAAACTAATCGTCTATTTTGAAGTCTCTTAGAAGGAGCCATTTAAGCTGCCCTACTTCACTTTCACACGATGCGCCGGTTTCAACGAAAAATGCAACAACACTCGCGCGCGGGGTCAGCGGTCAGCGGTCAGCGGTCAGCGGTCCCCCCGAGCTTGTTGTTACCATCGGGGCTTCTCATTCCATAGACAATACATCGATAGATAATTGGCTCAATGATCGTTTGTGGGTAGATACTATAGTGGTGTAGGTACTTAGGTATGGTTTTAAATTGATTTGAATATATTTTGCAGAATCTACTTTATTCATTCACTATATTAATAAATATCAATATGTTTGAGAAATAAAATAAAATCCTTTATACAATAGCAACAAGTTAATATGTTTAGGTAAGTATGCAAAACATTATACATAAAACTTTGCTAGAAGCAAATGTAAAACAAATAGAGCAAGTTATATTCTGTGATACACTCGGTGCTTACAGTAAAAGTCATGTAACATACACGACACAATAAAAGTCAGAAATATTTGTGTTTGTTAATCAATAATCGTAAATAAATTATACAAATTAGAACGGAAAGTTAATGGAAACGCTGTTTATTTAATTGTTCTTATAAATATAAATGATGATGCAATATGTGAGTATCTACGAAACAATTAACAAACAATGTTATGTTTACCATAAAATCCACTATTAAATGTCAGCTTGATCCATCATCAATAAAATTATGATTTAGACATAATCGATTGTTCATCAAATTTGAAATAAAATACCATAAATTTTAATTCATACCAGTGTCTCCATACACCATAAAATAATAGATAAATGCCAATAAAAAGCAATATTAATAAATAATTATTAATAAATGTACCTAAAACCGTGATAAAAAAATTGTTATGTAGTAATGGCCAGTATTATGTTTTTCAGAGAAAAACGCGACAAGTGGAAAAACATGGTAAATTAATGACTCATCGTTTTTAAAACCCCTTACTAATCACGTTGTGAAAGTATCCATGTTTGTGGAAATACTATTATGAATAAATTAATTCACGTATCGTAGGTATTTGAATTACGTAATCTGACAGTTTCCTTCCACGCAAAGTACGCTCATCAAATATTGCACAAAGAGATGTGGGAGTGTATCGGGTGTACAAATAAGGGTAAGGCCTTTCCACTCACTCCAACCGCGAAGCGTGCAAGAGCGACACCACAAGAACAAAGCAAAATTCCCCAAATAACTCAAATAGGTAGGCCTCTCCATAAATAATTAAACAAAAGCTTTCAAAAAAAAATGTGCTCCCTTCGCATAAAAACATTATAATGTGGCGTTAAAGTAAGAAAGCTTTTGAAAATATGCTGTAAACACTTATTAATTATCTGGAGGTTGGCTCTTTGAAGTTGTCCAAAGCCTGGTAAGATATAGCTGTAAGGAATGGAAGTAACTGTGCACTCTGTTCCTTCTCGCATCTCCCAACTTCTGGTGGAAACACTTGTTACATTTGAGCCAAGTAACCTGAAGGTTGGCTCTTTGATGTTTCCCAGAGCCAGGTGAGGGATACCTGGAGGGGAAGGGTTTAAAGGTGTAGCTAATTATGATAATTGTACTCGTATCCCCAATGTCGGTAGTAGGAGTTGAATCTCAGAAGTACGTAATGACAATTATCGTAGATATGCGACGATAGCGATATATTCTTGATTAAATATGGCCCGTGAAGATTAAAAGGACGCCTGTCACCGCACACCGTGTCTAGGTTTAGCTCGCAGCAAGCAGGAGAGCGTGCACAAGAGGGGTGACTGGCGGCGGGTGGCGGGTGGCGGTGGCGGGTGGCGGGTGGCGGGCCTAGTAAGCGTCGATACTCTCCTGGTGGCAGATAGTGTCCTGCCGGAACATCTCCACCTCCGCTTGGCTGTCGGCGTGGATCAGCTTTCCCTTATCAGGCTGAAAAAAAAAACGATTAAATGAGACACGTTCAAGATACTGTTTTCTTACGAAATAAAAATATTGCCCTTGAGTTTACTGATTCAGCAAACGGTGTTGATATTAGCAATCCGTGCAAAGGGAAGTTAGCATGCCCCTAATCCGCGGCCCGTCTATTGATTGGTCACAAAATTCGGACACTTTCAGTACTAACCCCACGATCGATCAATGGGAATGTACGAGGGGTGCGCCGCGACTTTTTACAATTTTCGAGAATTTCCAGAAAAGTTTTTGAAAGGTATTTTACGGACCATTTTAAAAAAGTTATCTAATTCTTTAAAAAATACCTAACCTCTGTACAGCTATTTCCCACACAAATAATGGTAACTAAACCATCTTTATGTTGGCTTTAAAAATACCTACCGTTAAATAAGAAAAAAACGTAGAAAAATAACTTGCCATAAGTATGAAGAAATTTGGGGAAAATATTAATTCAATTGCTCTTATCCAATTTTTGAATTCTAAGAAATCCAATTTATTTTTCCAGATAACAATGAGGATGAAAGGTCCCGCAAAACAAACTTCACAAAAATATGCTTACATCACTGTCAGACCAGAGCTCTCATATTGCGCAGAATCATAATACATGATTCTAAACCAAGCACAGATATTATTCTGTTTTTTTTTTAATATTGCCTCATCCGTCCGCAGAGAAAAGAATTAACAAGGGAAATATCTGTGTACCTTGGGATGCATCAGAATGAAGGGAAGTTCAGCAGCCAATTCTCCGTTGAGGGCTCCCAGATAGAGTTTCACCTTGACCGTATAACTGACGATGATTCCAAAAGCATCCCTCTGTTCAGGATCCATAAGCCTATAAACACGACCAAACACAAATCAAATAGTACATACAAAATAAAATATGAAAAGTAATTATTGTCAACGGTGCGGTGTTAGGGTATGGCCTGAGCGGCGGGGCGTGCGGCGGGGCGTGCAGCGGGGCGTGCAGCGGGGCGTGCAGCAGGGCGTGCAACGGGGCGTGCTGCGGGGCGTGCGACCATTGGGCGTTCGCTGCCTGGCCTCAATGAACAGACAGCGCTCCAAGCAAAAAAATCCTCATAGAAAACGCCCCCACGGCTTCACTAGATATTATCGATATGTATTTAGAAAAAAAATCATTTATAAAATTTGATTTATTGTGTAAGGAAGGTCAGAGTAAAATTTCAAAACAAACAAAAAATGGGGGGAATTTTCTACGTTTTATGAATGTTTAAGGTTAAATGAAGATAAATTCTATGAATTTACAAGAATTTTAGTGTCAACCTTCGACTTAATTCCATTTTTCAGGCTTAGATTGAATTTCGGATATTATTTCTTCCAACGACATTATGCATGAGCACTACAAACGCTATTAAAACCCAAACTAGAGGCGCACGCCCCACTGAACACAAGCAAGAACGGTTTGTCCACCACTCGGGGCACTGCATACTTTCATGTTAGAACATTCGTTTGTGGTGCACGCTGCACGCTCCGCCCCGCTGCACGCTCGACTAGAGCGGGCACCCAGCTTTTACCTTAGGCTTTACTTAGATGTGAACCAAAACACAAGAAATATATCTCAATACCTCCTCATCACATTATTGTTTCGGAGAATATACTGTTAATGGATTTTCACTTATTCAGTACCCTTTTCATGCGAAACCCATTACAGTGAATATTTGTAATTTAGTCTTAAGCTATTATACCGAGATGTGTTTATTTAACGTGAGTCCGTGAAGCAGGAAATTTAGCGAGCTTAAATAAATAAATAATTGAACATAACCGACTTTCTAACGTTATCTTAACAAATCAAACAACCTTGAAAAACCACTCGCTCAACATTATGATGAAGTGAATTATAGATGTTGGAACGTTATGTTGATTTTCTTGAGAGCAGTAACTTCCCTTTACTATGAGATAAACTTCTCAACACAAGCTTTAAGGCTTTAATCGTCAAAAGTGTACCTCCTTCCATTAAATGCCCGTTTAGATCGTTTCTCATCTGCCACTATCAGATGTAGCTCCGCTGGGCAATTTAGCGACAGCAATTACTGGAATACGCCGCTATAATGAGAAAATAGTAAAACGAAGATATTAAAATGGCGTCTCGGGATCGCCACGAGCAGGAAAACATAAAACTGTCGCGGCGCGGGACACCATAAAGATAACTGCGGTTAAACAAAGAAAATTCCGTTTACCTGAAAATTTGGAATTCCGCGCGAAGCGAAAGTGTGTATTTACACTTTTAAATAAACAGCCCCTAAAATGTGAGTACGTATTCTTGTTTGTGGAAGCATTCGTTTTTATTTATCTTGTGTGTTTAACAGCTATCGTTGACTTAAAAGCGTCTACATCGGCATCTTTCGGAAATGATTTTAGTATTCTGTACTGCAGTGTTATTGAGTACACAGTGATCAAGTACAAATAGTACTTGTAAAATGTAACAAGCACTCCACATCACACAAGAGCGATATTAATCGTTGCACAGCGCCCGTCTCGACTCACCACACTGATTTACTTAGGGGCATGATGTAATAAAACAATGGAAGGGGTTTCATGATCCATCTCAAACTGCTGAATCGTTATCGTGTGACGTCACACGGCACCCCCAAGCACCCGCACACATTTCCCTGCTTTGGCGGAAGACCATTAAGTTCAGATAAAAATAAAGACGATATTAAAATGTTCACGGGATTTCAAAAACATCGTATTTACGGTTAGTTGCTGGATTGTGAAAAATTCCCAACCAAATGCCCAAAGCTCAAAGTATTGGTCTTACATTCAAAAGATGTTTATTTTATTTTTTTAATCTACTTTTCAGAGTTTTCAGATGTTACGTTTTATTTCGTATAAGGTTACGGCCCTAACATAAATTTCAGTTTAGTTTCTCTCGAAAGGCGTTGAGAAAATATATCGCTAAGTATTAAAAAAAATACCCGGCAGCCGACGCGATCGCACAATAAAATTACTATTTTGTTGACTCATAAGAACGGGTGGAAACCCTTAAAATGTTATTACGTGTTTTAAATTATATTCGAAGCTTTTCACAATAACGGATAAAACGTAAAATTAATTTATCGAAAAGTTTTAAAAAACCTCCAAGCAAGTATGGAAGGTAGCTAACCACCAGAGGGATCAATAATATGCCTGAAGTATTGGAAGACCTACATGAGGTGGCTGAATGGGGTGGGGGAAAACACCAAACCTTGAGGTATAAGGAGCTGGAGGGAGCGGAGGTGTTTTCTGGAAACGGCCAAAAACTCTCCGAGGGTTGTAGCGCCGTGCATGCCGCACAAGAGTCCCAACTCCTCCCACCCGTCTAGAGCCAGTGAGGTTATGGTATCCCCATTGGGGTATGTTGTGAAGCTGAAGATAGTGGGGAGGAGAAGGAGATGCAGAGAAGGAAGGTCGGGAAATACCTGGCTATTCAGATCTGGTCACCAAACATGGCTAAAGCCATTTCAAGCAACGTTTCACGTCTGATTTGTGTTCTTTCACCAGGATACATCAGTACTTGACGAATTGTAGATACAGTATCGAGTATCTACCACTCTGGAACTTGCCGCGATATGTATAATTTTATCTTAATTAAATAGGTTATGACACATATTAATTGAGTCAAAGTTATTTGCGCACGCCGGGTTTGAACCCGCGACCTCTGGATTCGTAATCTTTAGAGGCGTTTTAAAGTGTATTATTATTATTTCATGATAGTTAAATCCCTTTTCGAAGAAATGCTAATTTATACAGAATAAACGATCTTTAGAACTTACAAAGTAGTCGAAGCAAGGCTCGTGTCCTGACGTTTGAGTTGACCGTCCAAGGCGATACCTCGTCTATCCCGATTGCTTCCCAGAGAAGGCTTCAGGAATAGAACCTTCTGAAGATTGGAGCCAGGCTGGATCGGACATCCATCCCTGAATAAACAAACACAAATAAGTCTAAGTAATCATCATTCCTCCTTCTGACAAAATCCTTTTTGTTTTCATAAACAGGTGCTTTCGAATTTATCAAAACAGATTAAAATCCTTTAAAAGCGATCATAACAATAACAAGAATTAATAAGTTGTTTTGCAGGAAGTTTCCTTTATTTTTCTTTCCCTTTTAACGGTCGGAACTCTGTGACCATGAGGTACGAGTAGCATCAGGGACCAATAACAGTTTTCGCTCAAATTGTATTCCATAACAAACATCTATGTGACTACTTACTGTGTTTCAACGCTAGAGACCACGTTTCTGTACTGTCCATTCTGGAAGAGGACCACGTCCACACCCTGGTGAATCGAGGCCTTTAGCTTCTTCACAGGCTTGTTACTATGGTTCCTCACGCATATATTTACAGCTATCTGTTCTCCATGCATGTACAGCTAATAACGATAAACACACAAAAGTATTAGAAACAGATTACATATGTTTTGTTGTTGAATTATGGGGGGTTCAGATCACGGAGGCGTATTTCTATCTGATTTGCAAATAAGATAGATCTCTGTGATCCTAAGCCGTAGAATTTAAAATTGTAACGATGTGCTCACCTGTTTGTCCAGTGTCATTTCCAGCTCGAGTTCTCCGGGGCTCAAAAGGAAGTCTTTGCGAACAACGGTGCAAGGCTGGTTGCCCTGCTTACTCGGAGCGAACTGAATCTTACGGATGCCCAAAGCCACAGTGCTCCTGCGAATTAACAAAGACGTTTTGATTTACCCACCACTAGTTTGTGATTTTAAACCCTATCGCAGGAATGAACAACGTTATCGAAGCGATAAAATAAATAAGCAAATCAAATTGAACTAAGGCCCTTTGGCTAAACCAACGTATTTTGAGAACTTTCTACTTCGATTAATACAAATTACACAATATTTCATCAAATAGAGATACACCGTGTTTCACACGTATGCCGCGAAACTTCAAGGAGCTAATATTCGTGAAAATAAAATTAAAAAGTGTGGCCTTTTTCTTCAAAGTCCATACCCAATGTTATTTCCACATTTACATTCAATCCCGGCTGACAAAGAGTTCGGATAAACGCATGAAACACGATATGTATTGGCATTCCGTTGATTACTCGATGGCAACCCTCCTCTTTCTCATAAACAAAACAACTACCAGAAAGAGACGTCACAACGGAGCTCTCAGTGGCAGAACCATATTAAGTGATGTTTTTACCTCCTATGGGTTCTATCGATCTCGCTCTCCCCGACGAACACCTTGACATAATACTGCACCCCGCAAGGTTCCCCCTCGTCTTCGATGCCGGGCTGCAGCGTGACGGAGCCCGGGGCTCCGGCGGGTAGCGTGAACGTAAAGGGGAAAGCGTTTGGGCCCAGCTTCTTCATGAGACGTTCCTGGAAATTGCAATGAAAACCTTTGCTCAGCAAATGTCTATCTCGGAGATCATCGGATGGTTGGAGAAATCTACAATGACGAATTAGTTACTTCCCGAGATATTCCATACGAAAGGACATGAACGAATGCAAATGAAGTTTGATTTACGAGTATTTTGAAGTCACCTCTCAATTTCATTTTGGGAACGCTCATCGCCGATTTATTTCTAGGGTGGTGTGTCCTCTTAAAAAAATACTTTTGAATGAATTGAATCCCATATGTCGAATATAATATTATGTGTAACACAATACAAAAATTGCCATTAATTGACTATAAAAGTTAAAAAAATCATAGTGGGGTTAAGTGTTTGTTGAAAACGCTTGCGTCGACAATTTTCAATTACATTGAAACCGCCCGTCAGCAATATTCAATTGTGCATCTTTATGTAAGGCGAATACTGTATTAGTATTTGGCAATGCGTTCACTGTACTATTGTACCTGTAGTTTGGTTAGATTGTTGGGCCGCTTCTCCGGCGGGGGATAGATCTGCTCCGAGGCCAGAAACAGCTCTTTGTGGAAGTTGAGCCCCATCACCTCATCTTCCTCGCGGCCGTAGCGGAAGGTGCAGATCACCTGACCGAACACCTTGCGGCCCTTGGTGTACTCCTCGTCCAGAAGAAGGACCCCATCTGATAATGAAATGCAAATTTTATGTTACATATCTTAAGATTTATACTACCTACCTATAGATCTTTTCACTAAGCATCTTCAATTTTTGTTGAAAAGGAAATAAATCGGTTACCCGCTGTGATAGCTTGCCAAACGTCCTACGCACGGATATCGACCACCTCGTTAAAGCTTAATAGCTATTGTTTTCAGCAAAGAGATAATGAAATCGTAAATAGACAAAATGGCTGCCATAAATAAAAATATTTGTCAAAAAGAACCGATTATGAATTTATCATGAAAGAATTTTACGATGTGATATAATGTCACCCGAAAAAATAGTACAAAACTTCCAAAATACCAGATAAATTAGTCAAACGTTTTTAAATTGTGGCAAAGGTCAACCAAATATTATGTTATTAGAGTAGATGTAAACAATTTAAACAGTTCACGCAAAACTTTAGTATTGTTGTGGGCGTCAACATCAGTAAAACATAAATAGTCAACACTATAGCAAACTTTAATGGAGTTAATAATTTTCGCCAGTTCAGTACATGTATAGTTACACGATTAAAGAAGATAATATAGCGACGCGCTTCCATTACGCCATTTGACAAAATTTGGTACGTTCTAAAAAGCTTTTATGGAGCCATTTTATCAATTTCATTTCTTTCAGTTAGTTTAGGAAAGTACTTTCACTTTTTTTCTGAGACGGTTTGACAAAATCATAAAGTTTTCTCGCTTGTTCGGTAATCCATTAGAATTTTACATTGACAGACTTTTACAATCTTGATTTTATTTTTTCCCTATAAAACACAAAACATGCATATTATAAAATATCGGCTAAGTACAGTACTAATTTTAAAAGTAACTTTCGATTTTATTTTTATAAATTTTGTAATAAAATACATCAACACTTAAGGAATAATAATTGGCACTCGTAGATACTATTTTTTTCAAAATTCCAATCTTTTTCACAAAAAATAACAGTAAATTCAGAGAAAAATCTACAAAGAATGAACCTACTTCCCTATTTTCTTTAAAAAAAAACAATTAAATTTATATTTTTGAAAAAATATTATTATGAGTACTATGCACGGTTCCCGGAAACTCGTGGTACAAGTGGGAAACTGATGAATCTACATTTCACATTATGAGTCGCTGTGGTATATATAGGTACATATATATTTTATTTTAGCTTTCGTTTTCGAGTAAATCGTGTGTAGATTTTTTTGGTCAAAATTAAAATATTTGGTCGCTACGGGGTTACTACTACCCAGTGGCGGCTCGTGACTTTTTAGTGTGCTAGAGTGGTAAGATTGACAAAAAAAGTCATCATTGATGTTGTTGTAGCTGAAAACATTTTTTTTTTCGAAATTTCATCATTTTGAATGAAGATTTTTCAGAAATCCGTGCAGTGCACCACCAAAACTGAAAAATCCTGAAAATCTTCATACAAAAAATAAAATCTTGAAAAAAAAATAAAAATCATTTTCGGCTACAACGTCACTAACAATGTCGTATTTTTCAATCTTAGCACTCTAGCACACTAAAAACTCACGAGCCGCCACTGCTACTACCATCTGTTTATTGTCAAAATGCTCAAATCGAAATATCTTATCTTTATTTTAGTTCCATGTGTGCTGCAGATGATTTGCACATTTTACATCTGTACCACCAGTTTTTGGACACCAATTATGTAGTACATTTTAAGAAAAGGTCGTTTCATGCCTCGTATTTCGCGATCATACCGCGAGTAACTTCAGAAAATAATTACACATTGTAATTTTATAAAAAAACCTTAAATAGTTTTTCATACAAAGCAAACCATTTTTTCATTTGTTCCATAAATGTTATGCTAGCCTAGCTTTTATTTTAACTTACTTAGATTACGCACGTCGATCGTATTAGGTCGTGTTCATGAAATACCTGGACGATTTGGCTTATATAATAATATTTGGATAATTTGTATAGCGCCGTTTTCGTGAAAAATCACCTCAAGGGCAATATGTGTTGCCTAGCGCACCATGACGATAATTACATTTTGAAATAATATTGATTGGTTATACTATTACATTGTGAGTTGTGTCTATTTGCACGGTGTATATGAACCTACCTATCGGTTCAACCGCCGAGATGTAGTCAACAAAATCCCTCTTTCCCAGGTAGAGGGTGAGTTTTCCATTAGGCGCGCACTTTTTGAACACTTTGAAATTAAACACCATTTTGATAACTTATTTTGGATCTGCCAACACAAAAAGCTACTCAGACTGAGTGAAAGAAGCCTCTCAGAACTACAATGATAATGTATATAACCGATATGGTATTGAATGTTGAGATAGAGCCTTTGTACTGAACGTGATATCGGACGACTATTCGTTATATATAAAGGCCGTTCTTGTGTGGCTTCTCTAATACCCTCGGAGGCTTAATCTTGTTAAATTATTTTTTGTGTGACATTTACTCCGCTTTTTATGTGCACGTGACATGAAAATACAATAACTTTCCGCATCAGATATGTAAACATAATTATTTTTGAAAAGATGTCTCTCTTTGGAGAATGTTATTTTGTTTACGCATTTTTCTTACGTGGTTAATATTTTACGGTTTCAAAATTGCTTCGTGGAATTTTCAACATTCACTTCCATTAGAAACCAGGCTATATATTTTATTTTATTTTTTTAAAGAAAGACAAACATTCCCCGCTTACGAATAACCTGACAATATTTGAAAAACTCCTACTGCCATCATAAGAAGCGGAAGATGTTGCTTGTGCAATGATGGAGAACTTAGCCAGCAGAGGAATCGAACGCACGACGCCCGGGTGGGAATCCGACGCGTTTGTCCACTCAGCTACCGACCGGTAGTAATATTGAAATCATCTTTTCCAGTAGTGATGTGAACAAAATTAAAGAATTTAAAATATTTATTAAATTATCTACTCCCATATTTTAATAAGCAGATAATAAAATAAATACAATGCAAAGTGTTTAAAAAAGACAAAAATTTCAAAGAAAAAAGTATGGGTATGCCTAGAAGGTACTCAAAAAAAAATCACAATTTGTGTAGTTATGTTTTTTTTGTGTAGAAAAATTACTTGAAAACAATGCTTGCACAGAACTACGAGTATATAAAGATTCATGTATCTATTTTTTTAGGCCCTTATATATTATACTTGAAAAATATAGTAATTATAAAATGAACAGAGACAAAAAAATAAAAGTGAAATAATATATTGTTACTCAGTTCAATATTGTTAGCACCGATCAGTACAATGAAAACAATATTTTATTTGTGAATGGTGTCCATAGAATGGTATTACCTACAAGAAACCAGAATAACCATGGAACCGCTTGAGCACGCACATGGCATCACGAGTAACGTGATAACGTAGCTCATATGTTAGTAGCACGTAAAATGAGATGATGAATGCACCACCCATCATCGCTGCAATTTCGTTGCTGAATATTATTCTCCAGTGTCCATGTGCAGCCAGACGTAGCTATACGAACAATGAGTGTAACTTTCCCTCTAACATTGCTACATACCGTCTTTTAATATTGCCCCACCCACCCCTACCGAAGGACTGGAGACGGCTACATCCCGCATCCAGGGAATACAAAAAGGTTTAAGTGGTGATACAGTTACTGCTTACAGTTAAAGGTTTAAGACGGATTGATATCGAAAACCAGCCGGTACGGCTTACCGCCTAGCATCTGGTAAAACCTTTGTTGCTCCCTATTAAATGCAAGTCTACGCCGCAATACCCTTCTGAAGATTTTTATAGAAACCCAGGGACAGACTGCTCATGTAAAAAAATATGCAACTCATTCTGGGTCCCACTATTCAACTCAATTCTGCGGTTTTCTCTCCTTGGAAAATGTCTACAACATGTCAACATATCTGCTTCCAGGGTCAAGGAGCTTACCGTTCAGTCACGGAGGTCGTCTTTTTTTAGTCATACACATTTTAGGACTCGGTCAAATTATTCCATAAGTTTGCTGACATGACATGACATGTATATAATATACTATCCCCCACAATGTTTGTAATGTCATTGAATATCCCTATATAAAATTATTTTGACTCAAATTGAATAATATTTCCATGTTTTTTTCTATGGTTTCTAAATCTATTTCGTACTTCATTCTTGCCTATCTATTATTTGGCAAAACAAGATAGTAGGTACCGCAGTGGGCAGTGGGGGTAGGTATGTCCAACTTATTAACTTTTCTAAATGAGTCAGCAGAACTAAGTCATACAACCAAAATAAACAACCCTCGCAAGACAGTGGCGAAAGGTTAAGTGGTAATTGGACAGGAATGTTAGTTGCAGCCGACTAATAAGTGCCTCGTGCCCTTTGTGGCTAACATTGTTATTATAGAAATTAATACGTGCGAATTCTGAAAAATATGTTTACGTTTCGATGAAAAAATTCAAACACTCATAATAATTTTACGTAATGTAGGCGGTGGTGAATCTAGGAATTTATTTGGGGGGAAGCAAAGTTGGCTTTGGTCATATAATTTATTTATAAACAAATAATACTCCGAAATGAAAAGTCTGAGGAATAAAACATTAAAGCGCCCTTGAGGTGATATTCTTTCAGGAAAACGGCGCTATGGAAATAAGCCAATTATTATTATTGATAGGTCTCGAAAGTGCAATACTCAATCAACGTCGACGTAAAATGTCACAAGGAATATCTTTTGACCTCTGATCGCTCTCATTGCGAGATTCGAAGGGCTATCCAAAAAAGTTAATCGATTCTGTAGGTCTTCACAGCAAAAATAAACTTAATTTTATCAAATTATTGATTGATTACGCAAGCCCCCCTCCCCCGCCTTCGTAGTAAATACCTTCTATAACATACCATTCCAACCAACGTCTTACTAAGTCTAATATTTCACACATACTTTCTCGAAAACTCATCCAAACCATCATCTTTCTTCCTAAGCGTTTTGAACTTCACAAATAATTATATGAAAAACATTTATGGATAAAAATAAAAAGTCTTTGATTAGCATCAGAACATAGGCCTCATCAATCTCACTTTTCCACAAGTTTCCAGACGTCGTTTATTATACATTTTATTATGTATTATTATTTGTGTGCTATGCTAAATTCACGATTTCATAGGTAGGTAGGTAACTGAATAATGAATCATCGCTCCAATATCCAATAACGGCATTAGTATAAAAAATATTTTTAAGTGTGCTAACTTTACAATCGCTTGGGAAATTAACAAGACCATGTAAAAAGGCAAAATATTTTGTACGTAACTTGGAAAGTAACTCGTAAATATTCAATGATCTTTGACTTAGTGGTAACATACTTGAAGTAGACCTTTCTAGTTTACTAAGTTTACTTCTCGTGTCGTCTCTTCTAGACCGTATCAGCCATAGAAGTAGTGTCAGTTGTCAGTTCAAAGTTGTTGCCGGAAGTTTTATATCCGACAGACAATGCAAACGTCAAAAATTGGCAATATGTTCACGGAAAGCTTGTTTTGTTAAAAATCTTACGTGAATTAGTTTCGTATTTGCCGTTAGTTGTGACATCAGAATATTTATTAATTTATAGTCAACATAATATTTTAAAATGTCTCCGGATGAACCAGCGAACCCAGGTATTTTGGTTTTTATTTGTTCATTCAATGTAATTTGTCGAGCCATCAACCTTATTGTTATAATAATATATAAGTGCTGTATCCACTAACACTGATTTCTTTATACTCGCAAAGAATAAATGTTTTGATGGGCACCTTTTTAAATGTTTTAAACTTTACTGTACATGTTACAATAACAAAAAAATATTAGCTGTCAAAGCATATTTTTTATTTAGCTGTCAAATGTCACTTTACTCCGGCCCACCTGGTTTGTATTAGTTTACTAGTGTTAAACACTTGGTAGTTTTGTTTTTAAAGAGACCATAATTTCTGAAGAATGGATCACTACATCTATGCGATACTACAACTGGCAAAACTTGAATTTTGTAGTCTCGTAAGCACTGTAATGATCTCTCGTTGTCTTTATAAAACTTTTCTGATTGTGTAAGATGCTATAACCCTTAAATTTATAGTACAAACGTTTTCACTAACATAATTTACGTTGAAAATGGAGTAAGTTGGTTACCCGCTGTGAGTATCGAACTTGGCCTGTTTGACTGCTAAAATAGCATCCTACCACCGGGTTATAGGTCACCTCAGCCTGTTTTGTTGTTTAAAGATTCTCTTGTTACTTTGTGAAGTTTTCCTGTTTGCATCGGAGAATAGTTTCAGTTCATAATAAATACTATTGTCTCGAAACATATTAGTAAGACTCCTCATATGCCAGCTATGATAAAAAATCATTTTACAGTAATAATTGAAATACAATATATTATTACTAGGACCCGGATTTGTTTTCGCAAACCAGAAACTCACCTGAAGAGAAGAATAATTTAACTTTTAGATACAAGAAAACATGTAAAACCCTTAACTTAGATAGTATATCAAGTTTGAGCTCAAAACTAAACTTAAAAGACGTTTCATTTTTTTTAATGTTACGTTAAACTTAGTTAAAAGGTTTATCCTATAAATCTTAGGGTTTATAGCTAATTTTTTGAATAAAAAAACTCAGATTCTAGGATTTCTCAAACACCATGTACTAATCTAAAAAAAGGTGTTTTTATTTTATAAAATGATTATTTTTCTCTACAGGTGAGCCTCTGGTTTGTGATAACAAATCTTAATCCTAATTATTACCATCATTGAAGAATTTTGACTACTCCAGAAATTTTCTCCACCAGCTCCGGATTCTAAACATCCGTCCAGTCCTCAGGCCTTCCCATCCTGCTTCAATCTTCTTTAACACAGCCATTATCCTTGAACAGTTTTAAATAAGTTATAGTGTTGCATTGAGAAAGTTATGTGTTAATTTCATTAATCATTTTTCTCTATCTGTTAACTAACTCAAATTCTTTTCCAGGTGAATTACGCGAGGATGTTCCCCTTAGACCAAATGACTCTGTTGGGTTTTCACACAAATTCGGAGGAATACAACTTATTATTGCATCATTTGCACTGCTCTCCATTGCTGTCACAGTTGCATTAGCTACACAGATATACTATGGAGATTTTGAGGTTAATACATATTTACCAGTACAACTTTTCTTGTTTCATAGAACATACGAATACGATACAGAAACCATTCCTAGTTCTGCAGTTAAACTATTTTCACATTCCAAAGTGCCAAATTATGGTGTGTAATAAAATAATGTATCAAACTACAACAAATTAACCATCTTAGAAAATTATGTTTTATCTACCTTTTATTATTTTTAGCATATCCGTTACAAAGATTTCCTGCTTTTTGCATTTTCATTCAATATAATGTTAAACTGTAGCTTATTTTATTTTTCATGGCATCCTTTGATTTCAAATTTAGAACACTATTGTATTTGTATAATCAACAACCATAAAAATAAAAATGTGGTACTTACTTACTAATACCTACCTAATTCCTGTTAATTTCTTTATTAATTCTATTATATTCGGTAGGTAATGAATATCTAACAAATGCTTGATATAAATTTCAAACCTTAATCTTCTAGATTGTTCCCCACGGATCAGTGGCTACAGATAGTCAGGAATGTTCGAGAATTGGAACTGACACTCTTAAGGCAGGGGGGAATGCTGTAGATGCTGCCATTGCTGCAGCCTTTTGTTTATCTGTCATAAACCAACACACCACAGGACTTGATGCGTTAGTTCTGTTCTTTCTTTTACTAAAATATTAATTTTGTACTTGAGTAACTACAAAATAAATAAGATATATTGCCTGCTCTACACTTTCAGTGAAATTGTAGTTGACCCCCACGCCTCACCGTTAGTGGTTTTTGTGCCCGTGTCAAGGACATGAGGCGAACCATCATTGGGTATGGGATTCTCGTAAGGGGCGAACGCAGCCTCTCATAACTTATAAAGTGAAGAAATAGCACCAGGGTCTCTATGTTCAGGAAAAGTCTTGCTGAGTGTAAAGCAGGCAATAAACTAATTATTTATTTTTTTTTTACCAAACAAATAAACATTCTATTACTACATACTTTGGTTTACATTATAATAACCAACAGTTATTTTATTTCAACTATATAAGCCTGTGTTTATTTCATCCTTCCAGTGGCGGAGTCATGATGATGTACGACTACAAGAAATCCAGATCAGTGGGTAACAGTCCGCCCCCTCCTATAGTGGTGGATTTCTCTGAGGCCACGGTGCAAGCCAAGGTGCCTCAGTTAGTCAAGGGGCTGGCATTTCTACATGATAGGTTTGGCAGCTTATCCTGGAACCAGCTGGTTTATCCAGCAATTGAGTTGGCAAGGTACCTATAATAACTCACTTTCAATAAAATCTGCATAATATATCTTGTCTTTTTCACTTCACATGTCTTCAAAATCCTTACAATTATCAAGGATCACAATAATCTTAAATCCCACATCTGGCGTCTTCTAATTTTGAATTTTAAAGCAATAGAGGTCATTTTGTAATCCAGTATCTGGGGTTACACTTTTCTTTAAATTATTATTACGTGGAAGAGGTTATTTTGAACTTGTGTTTGTTTCATATCAATCAGACATATGTAATTCTTGGATTTGTGTGACCTTTCATCAAATCTTATTTATAGACTTATTAATTTTTGACCTAATCATGTCTAAGGATGGTGAACCCCCGCAGTGCCACATTCTCAGTGGGCAATTCCAACTCTATGCTGATTGCAGGGTCTCCTATATGGAAACACCTCTAAAGCTCCCATTTTATGGTTATTGTTAACCCAACTTCCTTTCCTCCCCTTCTGCGGTGACCATGAGTTTGTCCCGACTGCTAGAAACTCTCAGACCTAATAATGCTTCTCAAAGCTAGGTTTATTTTATAATTACAGGCATCTGTGTTCATGGGTGTCCATGGAATTCCCAGCATTCAGCACCATCTTATTAGATAGCAATAGAGATAACACAATATTGATATGTAGCTTTTTGTGTTTCAGATTTGGTTTTAGCATTCCAGTTTCATTGGTAGCTGCCGTTGAGACTACTGGAGCATCAGAGCTATTTCCATTCATAGAAGCCGGCAAAAACTATACTCTTCCAAAGCTCGCATCTTATCTGGACAGAATTGCAGATGGAAATGTCACAAGTAAGATATAGTTAATTCTTATTCACTACATTTCATTGATTCACACAATTTGTAATATTCAACCTGCTCAGATGAATAATAATTTTAAATCCCACAAATAATTACAAGTTTTTAGGCAGAAATGATTGCAGTTACTAAAGATTATTCCATCAGTAATTACCAGTATTCTAGTAGAATGAGCGTCTGCGACAGTACATTATTTTAGATTTTTTGTTCTGGAACCATTCCAGATTTGTAGTAATCTAATCACCTACTGTTGCTTGGAATTATGTTTTGTATTCTCCCAACCGATATCAAGTTTGAAGAGGTGTGTTTCTGATCTTATCTTAATATGGGTAAACTTGGATTGTCTAATCACTATGTCTGCAATACTAAAACTCAAAATTAACAACACACATTACCACAACTTTTAATAGCATTTGACTGTTCTCATATATAAGAACTGTCAATATTTGCAGTTAATGATCATGGTTATGTGCCTTAACCTCTAGTGTGCCGGAGTGTTCTATAGGATCCGGGCATTCATCATTATCTTTAAGGAGTTTTCAACCTTTAAAACCTGCTGTTCACATATTTAAGTGAACAAAATAATAAAACTTAATTTTGTTAAACACAAGTGAGTTATTAGGAAGTTAGTCAGCAAGGTACAACGGAAGTTGCATTCCAAAGATTCAAAGATAGAGACTTAGGCTGCTGGCTGCAGTAGTACAATTGCTGATGAAAAACGCATGATTGGAAATGATTTCTTTATGCTTTCAGCCTACTTTCCAGATGGGAAGAAATCTGATATATCTACACGTGAAGCCTCATTCTTTGCTGTGGAAGACTTTGTTATTTATACACCTTCATTGGAGACAGCTTCTTCAATGTTTAATTATTTGAGACTCCAGATAGATAACAATAATATCACAGAGACCTTGAGCAATCCCGATTTGATGAACAGGTTCGGCCAATCTTCATTATTCAAAATATGAACGGGTGGAATTATCAAATGCCTTTTGGAGTTAATGATATAAACCTTTCAATGTCGATGGCTTAAAGCCAAAACATTATATTTATATGTCTAGTTTTTGTCAAAAACGAGTTAAAATTATTTCTTTGTTAGGGAGAATTCAAAATTTTATATTTAAAAAATATTCTCTAACTCACTTCTTTCCAAAATTTTTTACATGTTTCCATGTGTTAAAATCAAATTTTCCAAAAGATTCAAAACTTTTACTTCAAATATCTCGAAATAATGGTTTATGGAGATACAATATCTTGGCTTTAAGCCATCTGTGTAGTTGGGGTGTCACTACTGTAGTAAGTGGGGCTATCAGAATAAACAAAATATAAATAAAACACATAAACTTTGTTTATAACCACTTTATTATTTAATATTACGTCTACCGGTTTCGAAAGTACCCTTTCATCAGGACAATATTAAAATTAACATAAAATATAAAATTCTGAGATATATATACATATTTAGGAGTTGGAATGGGAAGGAGAAGGGGTAATTGAGGGGATTATGGGAATAACCGAGCGGCAAACTGGAAATATGTATATCTAGAATGGGACTATAAGATAAATTATTTGATTATTCAAAATACTAGATTTATTATTTAATGATTTTCTAATTTCTAATGCTTCTTATGATGAAAGGGTACTTTCGAAACCGATAGACGTAATATTAAATAATAAAGTGGTTATAAACAAAGTTTATGTGTTTTATTCATAAATATGGCAAGCCACAAAGTAAATGTAAATTACGAATACAAACAAAATATTTTTAAAACGTCTTTGAAAAAAAAAATTAAGCTCGTAATGACATGCATTTTTAAATTTTATAGGAAAGTTCGAAATCTGCGAATAGTTTTGGAAAAAAAAATGTTCACTGCCCCTACCTCTAATATAGCTGTTATAGACAAAGATGACTTCTATGTTTCACTCATCACGTAAGCAACATTCTAATACATACATTATAAACTTTATCTTTCACCGTAGAACCAATCAATTTCTTATCTTTGCATTTAAAATGTATAACTCATTGGTGTGGTACCATTATGCATATCTGGATTAATGCCTACCCAATAATGTGTGAAAATAATGTATAATTTTAATTATGTAAGCACTCATTTTGCTTTTTTTTCTTATAGGGGCTTACATGTATTACTTGGATCCCAACAATTTTCACCCGATGGTTACATTCTGAATGAGCCTCCGTCCATCCCAACTCCTAAAGGGTTCAGCAGCTTTCTTCCTATTATAATTGCACAACATTACACTTGTGGTAAGACCCATACTACATCTTTAAAGTTAGTTTTTATTGGGTAACTAACCATCACGCGAACTGGCTCTTTTCCTTGGTTTAATTAACTTTTCATCTTGCATTATATGTATAGTATGCACTCTTGTGGAGGCTTGGTTAACTTGTTTATTTTGAATACTGTAAAACCCGCATATGTATAAGGTTCCTACAAAGAAGTTTGCAAGAAATGATAGAAAATGTATTAATGTCACAAAAAGTGCCACATACACCAGTTAACCTATATACATCAGGAATGCGATGAAAACGTTAAGAGGTAAAACAATTAATGTATCTCCCAGCTGTGGAAAGGTTAACTTCGTGATACTGTAGATTTTAATTATCTATCTGTGATTCCTAGCCCATCCATATTATGAAGAGTCCGTGAAGATTAAATGTTTTATCACAAAGTTTTATCCATAGGTCAGCGAATCGTCCTGAGCTGTGGCGAGATGTCTGGGGCTCTGCAGGTGATAGAGTATTTAGCCGAGCAGAGCCAGCAGTCGCCCAGCCAACTCGTGACTGCCCTGGAGAGTCCAAGGCTACGCTTGTTAAACATACAGACACTGGCATTTGAAAGTAAGATTATTAAATTAATAAACATAATACCCTGGTTGAGTTGCCTACAGGTCTTGTTGTGGTAAACCCTCAACTTGTCCTATTGTGCCGCTGGGTATTGTGTCCACAGTTCAGATGTGCAGTGTGCACAGGGCAGTGCAGTACGTCTCAAAAAGCAGTTTCATAACATTATCAATATAGTGGTAGAACCGCCTTAAGGGCATTCCGGTCCGTATTATAATTACTCTTCTTTGTCGTTGCATATATTGTTAAGTGGCAGTTTATTTCCTTCTATCCAGATAGGCAAAATATTTTGTGGCTCCTTGTCGTGTTTGAATATGATGATGACGGATTTTTTTGAGTTATATAACAAGTTATGCGAGTTTGCATATTCTTTGCATATTTGCATAAATCGTCTCATCGCATCAATCGACGGTGCTAACAGAATCATGTCATCCGCGTATTTGATGTTGTTACCCTTGTCCCTTGTCCACAGATATGGCAACCAATCCTTGAGTCGTTGAGATCTTGTAGGAGGTTGTTTATGCAAACATTAAGTAGAGTAGGGGACATAATTCTCCCTTACAAATGGCCTGCACACAAATTTCAACACTCCTGATTTTGTATTAAAAATATTGATTCACCACTTATCTCTTTCACAGAAATCCACACTTCCAAGTTTGACCCTGTGGTGATCCAGGCCCTAAGTGGACTGGACTCTGCAGACGCACCAGAACCATATCCAACCTGCAATGCGGTGCAACAGATTGGAGACTCTCTCTCCTCTCATGCCGACAGTAGGGGAGGTGGAATAGCCTCCAGGTTCTAAACCAGATGACTGAAATTCAACAATATTGATATTAAAGAATCACTAAGAACTGAAATGAAATTTTAATACAAAATGAATCTCAAAATGAAACATATAGAACAATTTTTTTTAATGTTCAGTTTATTTAATTATTGATCGCAATATTAATCAGAATTGTACTCTAATTTCCAATGCATTTTTTATATCCAAGGAAAGTTACATACATCATTTTATCAGTGTTTTGAAGAAAAGCCAAATTACATTTTTGAGACCTTATTTTTTATGTTTCACGTTAATTGGTAAAGTTAGGTGTCTAATAATATTTTTTTAATAGTCACATGTTATTAACTATAAATATTATAGAACCTGTTTTCCATCAATAATATAAACCAGTGTGCTTATTATACCTGTTAATTTGTTGAAAACGTAACTAATACTTGACTTGGTTAATTGTTACTTGAGTGGATTCAGAAACTATTTTTATTAATATTTCATTCAATTGGATAATTCTGTCTGCTCATGACATAGACTAACCGATTGTTTTCATACACTAAATTTTAAAATAATATGACTAATTTATTATTTTTATTACCTTGGAAGTCTAGAGTATTCAAGAACTAATATTTTTTTTTACTGTTTTACAATGAAAATTATTAATAGGAATAAAAAAAATTACATAATTTATTTATTATTGCGGAAATTAAAATTTTTATAAAAGTTCTCACAATATTTTTATTCATCGGTAATCTTGTGTTTGAAAAAAAAAATTCCAGAAGATTTTTTTACTTCAGCAAAAGACTCGCGTGTTGATCAGTGATATCATTTCACAGTATTTAAAAGTGTGTATTTTAATATTTATTATTTTTATGGATATATTTACACAAATGAACAGTATTTTTATATTTTTTTATTGACTTTACGTACTTAATATTTTGTATTATTATTGATAATAAATTAATTATTTTTGCAAATATAATTACAACTCTTTTAATATATTTGAAAAAACTTTTTTCTATATTAATGTAACAATCATCTTATGTTCTTCTTCTATCACTATAGCGCAGCATATCATTTCACAAGAAGGATTCTCTCAACGTCAAACAATAAGGCGACCCTCATGACTTTCCAGAGTGGTAAGATCCACGACTGAAAAAATGTGTATAATCGAGAAGCAACTCTAGAGGCTATGCAAGGAGAGGCTTGGCCTACTGTGAATACACGGTCACCTGGAGACGCCTGGAGACACCTTGTCGAAGCGATGGGTCCCTGATCACAAAGGACAAGGACATGAGGATGAGAAGAGATATACACGGTGTCCGGAAACTCGAGGTATAAGTGGGAAACTGGTGAATCTACATCACATTTGAAGTCGATTTTGTAATATAACTTATTTTGGTTTGAGCTTTCGTTTTCGAGAAAGTAGAGTCCGAAGATGTTTTTTTTATCAAATTTAAAATATTCGGTCTCAATGGGGTTACTATTAACTGTTTATTGTCTTTTAAAATGCGTCGGAGCGTAGACCCGGGTTAAATAGTTTCATAACCTAAAGTTGCGGAAAAAAAGTTTTTTTTTTTAAATGTTGAAATGCTCAAATTGAAAAAACTTATATATGTTTGGGTTCTTTTTTTTATTTATGTGCTGGTAGATGATCACTTTTTTCTGCTGTACCACTAGTTTTTGAACACCATGTAAATATAATATTATTCCTGTGGTACATATTATAATTATATAGGGTTATATTAAACGGTTTTTAAAAGCTTAAAAGTTGATTCAGTTCTGAAACTGAATTTTGAAATTTCAAAAATACTTTTTCAAAGTTTTCAACTAAAATTTGACAAATGTATTGTTAGATTTTTTTATAATGGTGATTTATCCCAAGTGGTAGAACGAAAGGGGTTCAGTTTCAGCTACTGAATTACTCTTTTTTCGGCTTCTACATACCATTTTAGTATTATTCAATCTCTTTTTTTATTATGTAATGTTGTAATGTATAATTATTTTTCCTACACCGTCTTAATTCATAATGGTTGTCAAAAACTACAATTTCCAGCAAAAGTAGTTTATCCAGCTCCTAAATCATTACCATAATTTTGCAACTTTTTCAATCAACTCTCTGTTGAAAATACCTAACTATGAATGCGTAGCACTGCATTTTTAGTCCGAAAATGGTAGCGAATATCGGATTTTTGCTAAAAACGTAGATATTTAATAATTTCGAATATCAAAATTTCCCGAAAACATTATTTTTTCACGTAAATCCAAAATACATATTTTTTCAATAATGGATTTTACCCACCTACTTGTAATTTACAAAATTATCTCATACCTGCGATTGTGGAGTTGCTTGAGAAAATTGCCCTCAATTTCTAAAACAAGGAATATGTCTCGAGGTAAGTGGTTGATTTCGATATACTCGTAAATATGCTAAAACAGCTGACAGAAATAATAATTCAACAGCAGACGAGGCGAGGATTTTTCCTGTTTATATCTTTTGTTTATTTAGACGGCGGCAGAGTCAATTTTATTTAAGTACATATTCGCTAAATATAGTAGTTTTTCTAGTTCGCTTAATAGAATAAAACTCTTAAAAGTGCGTTTCAATTCGTAAAACAAAAATATATATTTTGCATTTCATTATTATTTGGTAATAATTTAGACAATGTTAAGGAAAACCTCTTGTGAAATAATAAGGATTAAAATATATATATTATAAAATATAACATGTTAATATTCCAGGTATCAAAGGCCTAGTTTTAGAAAAACAAATTTGCTAGTGACCCAGAAACAAGCTGAAAGTTGCTATAGAATCGAAACTAAGACAATGAAACAATTTGCAGGAGGAATGTTTTGGCGAGTCTGAAAATTATCGAATGGCTTTTCTTCGTAGCCGCTCCACGGGCAACCACTTAATATGAATCATCGATGTCGATTAGAGATCAAGAAACTATTTATTTGTCTTTATTTTTCCTATCTGTATCTACGAAGTAGTATGTCCTGTGCAGGGGCACTCGAGGTTCGAGAATATAATATACAAATCGCCTTCCTGCTTTAAAAAAAGGAGTAGGAATACGGAGGAACACTATGAATCTACCTAAAATAAAATATACTGAAACCACCTTAAATAAAATACAACTGTCCGGCTCGCAGAATTGAAAACGTAAGCTCAAAAAAAATCATTTAAAAAATCTTAAGTCAGTTGGAATTTTTTTCAATCCGCTCCGATAAATAATGTTGCTAGCAAATCTAAAAATATATATTTTGCACATAATCCTAATAGAATCAGAAAAACCTTCGGTTGAATTGTAAGTTACATATACCTGATGGGGACAAGAATTTAATTCGGCATAAAAAGCTTTATAGGATCTCGTATTTTAGCCAAAATTATGTCAAAATACAATTGGTTTATTAGTTCACGAAGGTCCTTAAACAGTTGAAAGATTACAATTTTCCTGTTACTAACAAACGAAAATTTATTCCGAAGTTTTATAATAAAACACTCCCAAATGGAAAAGAAATCCATAAGTCTTGGCTTTGGCTAGTTCAGGATTGTATGATTGGAATCATTTGTTGTAACACTTAAATTCGTAGTTTTGCGGGGTGGTGGGGGGCGCAATCGGTACATACTGCACAGGGCGCGATATGTCACGGAACCTATCAGACGAAAGTACCTACTTCTTGTCAAGGACGTTAAAGCCAATTTAATGGTCCTGCAATCCCGCTGGATTAGATAATATAATGTTTGTACATTGTACATACTATTACATGATTACGAGTATTATTTTGTTTGAGTACCGCGATTGTTGACATTTGCCTAATCAAATTTGAGAATCCCTTCAAATGTAGTGATCGGCAATTATTATTTAGATAGTCTTTTGAGTTATTTCACTTCTTTGTCAATGCACAATATTATATAAAATGTTATTTTGTCGAAAAAAATTAATAAATATGGTGTATACGATGTTCTCTCTCCCCAATACAAGAATTTGAAAACCTATATATATTTTTTAAGAGACCGTTGAAAGCATAACATATGAGAATCTCCTATGGCTTGCTGCACCACATCTCTTTATTTTGATTTCTCTAAAATCCTTCGCATCTCTGTACGGTTTTAAATCCTTATTTAGAATGAAAATTAATATCAGGGTATTTTAGATTATAAACGCTTTGTGAACTTATTTGCTTTTGAAATCTGCTAATATGTGAGTAATTTGTTTTACTACCTGGCTTCGTCCGGAAAAAAAATCCCCTCAGTAGATCTCATCCATCTTTCTTCAAAATCTTTATTTTAACACCTTCGAAAGCTTTTCCCGCCGAGAAAAAAATCGTTGCTTTTACATACAAAGTTACATTGGAAGAGTGCCCGTCCATTAATATTAAATAATAAAAATACATATATTTATATAAGTAGAGACAAAATAGGTATATGAATATTCAAATATGGTTGGAGCGATTAGTGTGGTTTATTAGTATTGTATAAATTTACATGAATAATAAGTAAACAATTTTTGAACAATTGTAATATTATTAAATGGAAAAAACGACATTTTTTACATGATAGATTTTAAAAATATTTATTTAGAAAATATAGTATACATTGTATTGTACTACGTACTACCAATATTTAAATAAGTTTACTGTGCGAAATGACGTTCTGAGGTGAAAAAGAGTTGCGTTGACCTAAAAATTCTGAATAGAAAATTGCACAAATTTCATGACGCCAGGCTCGTCGTTCGCAAGTTCAGGTTTTTCTCTTTATTGTTGAGAGCGAATAGTATTTTTTTTCTTTGTGTTTTATTTTGGCTCACGGATTATTAACATTTTTAAGACTTAATTAACGTGCATATATTTTTTTACAATCCGTGTTATCCAATTCATTATTGTCGCATTATGTTACAATGCCAAGCATTTATAAGCCCTCATAGGTTAGTACCGCGATTTGTTTTTATAATATTGTATTACTTTTACAATTTCTCTTTCTTCCTTCTGATTACATAGCTTCAAACAATATTTGCTGGCTTGTTATTTATAATACGAAGTAGCGGAGATATTCAACCTATTTTTACAAGAAACTCTTAGTTCAGTGACCCAATTCAACGACTTCTTGTTCATTTGACTATATTGCCGTCGCGTCGTGTCATTGTAATCGTGATAAATATTATTATTTGCATAGAAATCTTTCCAAAGATAACAATGTTATTATTTTAAACTAGTTGTGTACATGTTTTTTTTTTTTGTTGATATTGTTTACCATGTCGCAAATGTGCGAGTGCCTTGTTAATTTATTATTTATTATTTGTTTTTCTTTATTACTTTGTATGTACTGTGTTGGCTCTACATAATTTATTCATTTTAATTGTATTGGTACATGAGCCAAATAATAAATAAGCATAATCTTCTTGATACATAAGCATATGAGCCTCTCGCGTGCATTTTCAACTGGTTTAGAAAACAATCACTTCAATGGATTTATTTATAAAGCATACGGATATGCTAAAAAAAACATTATGAATTTGAATTATCCGTTTTGTTACAGATGACAAAAAGTTTTTTTTTACGATTAAAATTTTCGAACTGACAATGATTTTGTCGATTTCAGGGTAGTGCACAATCTTTTAACAAAATTGTTAACTTATCTTTAATTATTTGATTTATGTTTATCGATCGTGAACCCCATGATAGTGGGTTAAATTAATATTTAAAAAATAAAACTCTATTTCATGTACATACGCAATTTGATAGTTAACTGACAGCTGGCTCTATATTTTTAATGTTTAGGGTTGTTCAAACGATAAAAAATTATAAATTAATGAATTATAGTTTAATTTTGTATCCTGATGATTAGGAGCCGCAGACGCGACGGCAAAAACAGGGCGGTAATCAGTACTAGGGAAAAACATGTGGAAAAAAAATCTAAGATACATTTATTTTTAGATCGTTTCCCGATTTTAACAGGCAAGGAGTCGAGTTTGTTGTCGAAAAAATAAGTTTTTTAAATTATTGTAAATTATCGTTTCCTGCAAAGTTTTCAAACTTCAATGCAGCCTATATTGAGGATATCCATCACATTCAAGCTATTTTCTCGTAATAATACTATCAATATTTATTCATTATACTTACTAATAAGGTGATAAATAGGGTTTTCCTATTGGGAATTTGAATAACATGTACACGATGCAGGATTAATTTGTTTTGACATCAACATTACTTTTATAATACACTATGAGAATCCGTTCTATGTTTTTCGGAGATAATCCAAACCTCTTTTCAAAAATCCACTTTTGTAAAGAAAATCATCGTTCAACATCGACATATTTCAACGGAGAAAATTTATATAGCTATGTGAAATCGATGAAAATATTTAAATTTTCACTAATACACCGTAATCCATCACAGCCAGGATTTTGGTATAATCTTTTTTCTGCCCACTCTTCATTCCTCTATGATAAATCGAACGATTCAAATCATTGATACATTTTTTTATTTACATTTTGATGGTTCCGTTAAACGTCAATTCTGAACCCGTTTCAGCTTTTGGAAAACTTAAAATTAGCTGGCAAGCATAACAACATGACCGTTACGATTTTCAGCAGATCACAATTAGTTTAAAAACTGAAACGGCCCGACAATCTGTTTTCAACAGAGACCTTTCAAGTTTTAAAAATAAACAAAAATAACGCTAATTATTGATTTGTGACTATGTCAAATGTAATAAAAAGTTTGAAACAACCCCAACTAACCTATATGAATGTTGATTATTGATACAGCTGCACTCACAATGAGTCTCTTCAGGACCCAAGTCCACCCCTTCCTTTCCTGATACAGACTCTTCACACAGCATCCCCAAAGATTCCCGCTGGATTATTTCTCTCGGGGGCTATTGTGTGGAGCTAAAGTAACATATAAATAATATATTTATATTTAGGTACACTGTGCACCAGTAAAAACCGCACCACTTTATAACCCATTGTAACTTATTAATGTTTTTTTTTCATCTTGTTAATCGCAGACTGGGTAATTACACCATTCAGCCAGTTCTACTGGAATTAAAACTCAAATAAATAAACTTTTTTTTTTAGTTTACTGTAGATGTTTTCTGTATTATCGAAATTGGTTTTTATATAAGAACTTTCTGAATGCATTTTAACTTGAATTATTATGGAATAATATTATAAGCTATGCAAAGACTTTTCTTAATCTCTGTGGAAAACAAAAAAAGCCTTCAAATAAAAATTAAGTCCAGATGACAAATTTTTTCTTCTCTGTGTGTTTTCCATTTCATTATTTGAAATATTGTTTAAATATTCTAATAATAAAAATAAAATCTCATAATATTACAATGGTTGATTGCAATAAGCCCGGTATAGCTTGACATACTTAACTTTTCAGACGCTTAAAGGAGGAATTAACGAACTCTTTTAAAAAATCCATAAATTTTGTAACCACAATTTTTTTACAGGCGGCGCTACCAACTGCAAAGCTAAATGTGTCAAACTGGATGCGACAAATCTTTCCAGCGCTATATGCATGACTAGGCTTACTAATGTCTCAATATCTTTTAATGCTTTCCGCTTAACCGCTTTTGCGAAGATTTTTACACAGTTATTAACTTTTCAGCAAAATATTATTTTTTTGTGTGTTTTTCAATAATGTAACGTCGATGGTTATTTTTTAGATTTACGTCTTCCAAGCCCTGACCTCGATGCAAATGCAACGTTCGTATAAAATTAAGTTTCGCTTTCAATAAGCATGCAGCTAGTATAATAATTTGAGAACAAACAACAATTCATATATTAATTATGGAAACAATTTTAATAATTTTCAAGCAATAAAGTAGAAAAAAAAAACAAGAAAAAAAATATATTAGATATCACCTGGCCAACACATTATTTATTTACTAGTTACCAACGTTACGTTAGGTTGCAATGTAATCTGGCACAGCGATCAAAAACTAAATATCTGACAGTTGTTTTTGTAAAATATAACAGGTAGGTAAGGTACCTAATCGCTTGTCTGGATTTTAATTTTCATTGCAGTTCTAATTTTTAAAAAGTTCGCACCCAGACATGCTCAAAAGGAAATCCTGTCGTTTAATTACTTACATATTTATAGTTTGAAAATCAATTACCAACAATAACAAAAATAAATATTTGTTTGAACGTTTCACAACTAAGTATACTGTTTCATAGTTTTTTTTCCGGTGGAGGCATTCTCCTTTTTTGTAATCGAGATTCAAATCAGTACTAAATCAATATCGATTTTTTTTCGACGTATGTCGTGGTAATTTTTTATGTGTTGGTAACATTTTTAACGAAATATCTGGGACTTAAATCTTAGTCGGATTGCATAATTGAAAATAAAAAATATTTTTAATTTATCGAAGAAACTGCCACATAAAACACCCTACGCTGTATTATGTAGTACCTTATAATCTGAAAACAATAATTATTATCATTTTTTTTTTAACTACAAATCTACGGTGGTAGACGCGAAGCTAATAAGAAAAAATATTTTATTTAATTCCATGTTTTTTTAATATTAATTCCACTGTACGCAGTCAGCGGGAATATAGCTCTCTGTATTGGTGTATTTTATAAGACGGATGAAAATGAGTAAAAGGTGAAGCAAGGGGAAAGGGAATATTTGAAAAGTGCCTGGCTATCCAAATATTTTAAACTTATTCACAATGCCAGATTCAATTGAAGAAACGTTTCTAGATGTTTTACTCTCTAGCGATAATAAAGTATCCTTTTTTCTACCCCGGGACGAAGTGAAAACATATTATTGTTTTGTTGATCTTGACTTTTATTTTTTCCTCTTTTAACTCAAAACGGTTTTTCTCATCTTACCATATTTTGCTTTTATTTTTCGAAATCATGATTTTAATGTTATTTTTCTCATTTTTAACATTGTCGCATTATTATTCTGCTGAAGTTTTTCTTTCAAAGCTTCCTAAGTTATTCTACGACAGTGTCAACGGGCAAGTCTATGAATAAAAAAGACGAAAACGTTTAAAGCCGGCCGTTTTGAATACATCTTGTAAAGCTGTCACCGATGTATTTCCGCGAGTCTTGAGGTAGGCCCTCGATCGTCCCACGACAAATTGACAAAAACAAATTCCGATGTTTATGTGAATTTTACTTTTCTATGTTTACTTTTTGAAAGAAAAAACAATTATTACTCTATTTTGGTACAGTTTTTCTAACAGCGCGCTATATCAACATTTTAATAATTTAAAAAATATTATTGAAACCAATGTGACCTTACACACGTATTGGAAGAATATTATAGTAAAAAAATATATTATAAAAAATATGAGGTTGTGACTGGGACTTGAACTCGAGACCTCTACTCTATAAATTGCTTCACCCTTCACCTGAGATTTTAACATTCTTCTTTTGGAATATTGTTTTGTAATTGCACAATTGACAAATATGGAAAAATATGATCTAGGTACTACGGGTATTTACGTATTTAACATATTATGTAGTATCTTATTTTTGGACAGTAAAATGAATTTCTCCAAGTTTCATAGGTTATGATAGAAATAGAAATTTTCTCATTAGAACCATGGTCTTGGTTTTTTTTAGTTAAATTGTAGATTGATCAGTAGCCGAGTGGACAAATGCGTCGGTTTCCCACCCAAGCATTGTGGATTTAATCCTCTGCTAGCCTAATTCCTCCATCATTGCAATTTTCCTCCATCATTACTGCAATTTTCACTTCAATCATCACTTTAATTTTCAACCTATCTTTATCTCTAGGCTTATACAATCCTATTTTTTATTTTCTGTATTAACCTTTACCTTGACCATAAAACATCCAAAAACATTATAAATGTACCTTATGCACAACCTCTATACTCATAAACAATATCTATAGAATGTTACCTCCACGTAATAACTTCATTCTTATATTTATTTAATTTCATCTTTCTCTTCTTTTCCCTTTTATTTCTTTTTCCTTTTTATTGCTTTTTATTATTGTGCACAACCTAAACAATATCTATAAAATGCAACCTCCGTGTAATAACTTTGTTCTAATTTTCATTCAATTTCATCTTTCATTTCTTTTCTTCTTTCTCCTTTTTATTTATTTTTATTTTATCTTTATTAATATTTACATTTAATATTATATAATCTATGTACACTACGTCTGTCTCGACACAGGAATATCCTAGTGAGACAGACATGGACCAAACCCATGTATTTTTTCAAATTTTAGCAAGAATAAATAAATAAAATAAAATTGCACAAGCAGCATTTTCCGCTTATCATGGTGGATATACGAGTAGAAGGAATACAAATATTTATTAAAGTTATTTGTAAACCGAGAATGTTCATCACTCTTTGAAAACAAAAATTAATATTAACAGTAATAAACTTGAATATAATTTTAGAACATTTCTCTCAAAATCACTGTTAAGATACATTCACTTATTCCTCAGTAGTGTGTTTGATTTCTGACGGTATTTTTTTTTTTTTACATTACACTGGACTCTCTTTTTACATGGATTCGAAAAACCACGGTGTTACATCCCTTGCATGTACTTACTACTCAGAACTATGCGCAGGGAGGTATGCAGAAGGGGGCTAGGAACACATCGCTAAATTGACTGCTGATGAAGTTCTCTACGAGGCAGAAATATTCGAAACTGTTTTAGAGGAGCACACCAGCCCCAAGGAAAGTAGTGACGATGACGAAGGAGGTCCAATAACAGCGTATTCAATCCATGAAAACTTGGAATTCTTTTTTTTTTAATGATCATAACGTAGTTCGAGCTCGACAATTTCAACGTGATTTAACCGCTTGCGTGGCTCGTTAATAAGAGTCATTCGAGAAACTCACAAAAAACAGTCACAGCGATAGATAACAAAAGTTTTGTTTAAACCTAGTAAGACCAAAAATTTAGGAAGAAATATTACACAAGCTCTGAATATCTCAAGGGACGAAAGCGATAGCGTACCAAATGTGCGTAAACAGGTTCGTTTTTTGTCTGATAGTGATAGTGAATAATCTTTGCTACGATTTATTTTAAGTATTTTTTTTTAAATAAAATTAAGATACAATAAACAACAATGAATTTTATTTTTCGATCCTGAATTAATTTTTATACAAGAAAACTTATCCACTATTATTTTACTTTATTTTAGTAGACGGTTTTTTTACACGGTATTGCGCGGAACGTATCCACCGTGTAAAAAAGAGAGTCCAGTGTATTCATCAATTAAGTACCCAAAAATATCACAGATAATATTTATAAATTAAAATAGTAAGGTCAATATTGTATACGGATTTCACTTCCAACAGAATATATAAACCTATAGAAAAATGTATTGTGGACGTGTCCGGTTGGCCGAAGTAAGGTATTTTCCTTACTTCTGGTGAAATTGATCCAACATATTTAAGTATAGAATTTCTTTCTTGAACAGACTTGATCAATTTCATTGGCCCGTGAAATTAGATTTGTTTTTTTTTTTTAATTTCCATTGTTTTTTAAGTTTATGTATGTGGTGTACATTTCAAAGTTTTATATACCTTCATAATAATAAATAAAGTGGAGAAGCATGCAAATAATAAAAGTTCATCACCATCGAATTTCGATGTCTCAAAACTGTGTTGGGTTGGTGTTGTTTGGCGGGTTTTTACCTAGACGGTGACGACATTATACTTGAGGATTTAATAATTCCAGGTTTCAGGATGCTTCTTGGAAAATTTCCAATAGACAGAAAAATAAACTGTTGAATTAGCTAATTCATCCTAATACTCTCACGGTCATTTGTGTCGGTGTACATATTTCATGTATTTTTCATGTTAATTTTTTCCCACAAAACAATACTCAACTATCGGGATAGGATCCTGTGGACGTGTCTGGGATCGTTTTCACCCTCTGACCGAGTAGACCAGGGACGGCAAACCGTAACAGTGAAAGTGTGGCATTTACGTTATATATCCCAATGAAACATTATATTTCTAAGGTCTTACACTGCACCAGACTTAAAAATATATCCATAGAAGCCGGACACAATAGGTTTGGTCAGTTGGAAAACCTTCTAGGCGCATATTATCTCTTTTTTAAAAACGCATTTGTTCTATATACTATTTTCGAAATTTCTATTTAATTTTTCAGAAAATCTGGTGGAAGGATGTTTCAAGCATTTTTTACAAATATAATTATAGGTTATTTTTTATGTATTCTTCCGAGAACACTATTGAAAATGAGAATCGTTGATTTAGAAAAAATAGGCAATGGAGTAATCTACTTAAACTTACTAAGTCATATATTGTTTTTACAGCTAGTTCAACATTTTATTTTTTAATTATTTTTATTTTTTAAAGGAACCAATTTTCAAGTTCTTTTTTTCTTAAAAAAGGAAGACAAACGGTTCCCGGGTTACGAATAACCAGAAAATATTTTTAAACTCATACTACTATCATAATCAGCGGAAAATATTAATTATGCAATGATGGAGGACTTAGCTAGTAAAAGAATTGTACTCCCAATACCTGGGTAGCCCCGACGAATTTATCAGCTAGGCTACTATCCGGACTTAAGATGCATTTTATTTATTATGACATATACAGTAGCAACATTATTATTACAAATCATTGGATATATACATTGAATTAACATTCTATTAGTACCTATTGCGTATTTCAATATTATATCTTGGTTTCATTAAGCTAAAGTAGGTGTGAGTAGAAAACAGGGCATGGGAAGAAGAGAGAATTAGGAAATGTAGTAAATTCATGAAGTAAAAATTACATTTTAATTGACTATGTACAACAGTTTTTTTTTTACTTTTGTTGGTTAAGTGTAATTCTAAATAAGTGCATATCACACTAATAAAAAAATGATGGATTTAATAAATTTAACTTTTTTTGGTTTTGCATGCTGTTTTGCGCACACCTCGATCTATTTTGAGTAATATGTATTATTTAAAGGCTATGTTTATAAATATTGTAAACTATTATTATTATAATAAATGGTTAATTTCATATAGCGTCTAAAAAATATTTTATTTTACGTTTGGCAATTGAGAGTATTTTTTTTTTAATAAAATGAAATTTTACTTTGTATAAGACCACAGATTTTATTTCAATTTTTATGACCGACCAGTTTCGCTTAGCCTAAGCATCATCAGGCTACAAAATTAAACTGATAATAATAACAGTTTAATGTTGTACCCTAATGATGCTTATGTTAAGCGAAACCGTTCGCTCATTAAAATTAAAATCAAATCTGTGGTATTATACAAAGTTTTTTATTTAATTTTCAATAAATATGTCAAACCACAAAGTGATTGATTTCTACAAAAATATTTTTTTAAATAAAATATTAAATCGAGCAAATTTCTATTTTAATTGGTTGAAAATCCGTTCCTACAGCTTTATAAAAAAACATAAAGTTCATAACTCTATGTATCATTAGCTGTTTTGCATTAAAAAGTCTACCAACCCCTGAGCAATACGTTACAAATAATATATGTTATGTGCCTAGACATAACAACGCATTGTCTAGCTCGGCGGGTAGTGTTTCGTATTCCGATACCCGCATTGTTTATCAATAATAATATCACAGGCAACGTGTTACCTAGAAATTAATCAACGGTGTTCTTATGAAGTAGGTAAACTGTTTATAAACGTCGTAAAAATAAATTTCGCTTACCAGCAATATGTTGTTGAATTATTGGAAACCGATTTTTTTTTGAGAAAGATTAATGCCAAATAAATTATAGTTTATTATTGGGTCTCAGTAGGGCATTTGGATTTTGATTATTCACTTTTGTACCCCTAACCAACTTTTATTAAGAAGAAACACCACCCTAGAAATAAATCGATGTTAGGCGGTCCAAAAAAAAGGATGAGTTTTCATAATACAACAAATTCCTTTTCATTCGTTCATTTTCTATTGTACAAGTTTTACTAAATTGCGAAAAAATAAAATAATCCTTTATTTACAGGCTGACGAAGGTTGTTTCCCGCTGAAGATAGGCATACATCCGAAGTTACTATCTGCCGACTCTCAAGCGGCGCGTTAGCCAAAAATTACCGATATTTTTGTTACAGACACAAAACAATTGTTTTAATGATTTTTTTATGAATCGAGAATTATGATAAAATCGTAAATGTGTAGTAAAGGTAAATAACACATATTGTATTATATACCTTTGAAAAGTTTTTTTCATCAACAATAAAAGTCGGATGATTTTTTTGTTGGAAACCCGTTTATAATTTAAATGACGCTACTGGTGTAGGTTAATCAATCACGAGGTTTATGTTTAGTTTTACATTTAGGCGTACCAGCTTCCTTGACATGGTATTAGCCGTATTTAGTGACCAAATCTGAATAGCCAGGTACTCTCCAACCTTCCTCTTCTCCATCTCCTTCCTCTCCTCACTCCATCAGCCTCACAAAATACTCCAATTGGTGATGCTTTAGTCCAACTAGCTTCGGGCAATTGGGACCTTTATCCGGTATTTACACATACATAAGTGACGCCTTCCAGTTGGATTGCAGATAAAACTATTTTAGGTAGGTACCCGTTAAGGTTTTTTTTAAATATATATTTGAATCATTTGACACATTTCCAAAAAAAAATAATATCTCTTTTTTAAATCTAGTTTAATCTCTTTCTTATATTTTTATGATAAATTTAGCAAATACCGAGTGAAAGATCGGTCATCTTAAAAAACTGAATTATAAAATAAAAATCTTTGAAACATCCTCTGAGCTATTCCTTCCGCGAGTAACTTCATTGGCGGTACGCCTAGTCAAGTAGTAAACGTGATATGCTTTGACTTTATTTATCCTTACTCTGATAAAAAGGAGCCGCGTCCTACTTGTATTTGGTTTCACATAAATGAGGCCATGGAGATATTAATCATTGCCGACCTATATTATTTTTCATCGTAATTCGTAGTGTCAAAAGCATGAGTTATTGAAAGTAAAAGATGTTATATTTTTTAAACTTTGCGGCATTCCTCCGTCAGCAGGTTTTGAGAGATGTAATATTTGTTCAGTTTATGTTATCTCTAAAAAAAACACTTTAATTTAAAACTATGAACAGAACACAAATACCTACCTAATTGGACAGGTATTCGGCATCAGCTATTACGTGGAAGAGTGTAAAGTAACTTATTTCCGGACCCAGAGGCCGCAAGTTCGAAACCCGGCGTTGGCAAACAAAATGGAATTTAGTTTGCTTGAGTTATACCACAGTGATTACATCTGAGTAGCAAGTTACCTCTCAGCCTCTTTCTATTTTCTTTGATATTATTTCCTACCCCTAACCATTTAATTTAATCTTACATTTCCCAAATATGAGACGGCACGTTCCCACTTTTTTAATGATTTTTTTTATGTAAAAACTGGACACGGGCCTCAACTGCTAACCGTCTGGATCCAGGGAAATTTAGAATCCCCGATTGGGGTATGTTGTGAGAGGAAGAAGATTGGGAAGAAGACGGTTGGAAAGAAGGTACCTGGCTATTCAGATCGGGTCTCTAAACAAGGCTAAAACCATTTCAAACCACGTTTTGATTCTGAATGGTGAGCAGAGTGATACTTGTAACCTACCACTCTGGAACGTGCCGCAAATATGCCATATATTTTGTATTTGCACTTGAGCCTGCGGTCTCTCAATTCGTAGCCGAGGATGCTTAACCGATCGGCCACGGAGGTAGTCAAGCTCACTGGTCCCGACCGATTGGTATTCAAATTATTTTGGGTAGCGTCTAGTTCTACCGGCAGTTATATATCGAAAAATTTCAATTGACATTGTAAAAAGCATGGACCTTGTCTGCCGGCTGTTAGTAAATAACAACGCACTAAAAACTCGCTGTCGACGGGAAACTCGATTATTTTTATCCGGCGGAGAAAACGCGTCACGCGGGCAAGTGCGAGTCGCCGCCTCACAACTTTCGCCGTAAGTTACGAGTTCTAAGTCTACGTAGAATAATTCGTGGGAAAATTTTGTAGCGCCGAAACTCCGCGACCGCCGCGAAGAAAATTCGCAAGCCTCCGAAACAATGAGAAATGCGCGGGCTGTCGACAGTCTGCTGCGCGAGCCCAGCTTCGCCAGTTGCTTGCATCCGTCGGCCGAGTATTACATCGATGCTGCGTCTATATCGAGGCCCGCGTCTCGCTTCAAACGTCAAGCGGTCATTTAGCTCAGTGAAGGAAACTAGTAATATGGTGATTTTTATCGTATTTGAGGGCTTATTGTTGTGTTATTATTATTTTCAAAACGTGGGACATTCCCCTTTCTGTCAATTTCCGAGATACACTCGATTGACGCACCGAGAACAATGTTTGTTGCATTTACCAAGTTTTTAAAGTTACACTATTTCTCATGATAAGTATATATTAAATCCACGTACCAATATTTAAAAGTGACATTATTACATTTATCGAAATTTGAAAATATTGACTTTCCTCTGTAAAGATATTTTAAATTGTGTTTAAAAAACGTGTTGTGTTTTTGTAAAATTTATTAGGTTTTTTTTAGGTAAGTGCGAGTTTTCTGTAATTAAACCTACGTTTTAAGCGCAAATCTATTATAATACATACATTATTTACTAAAGATTTCATCAATATAAATTGTTTAAATACAAAATATTCGTTAAGGGACATTGTTACATCATTATATTGGAACTTTGTTATCAGAATATCCTCTCAAAGTGGATAAATTATTGCCTACCTACGCATTTGATACGATATGATCGGGTTGAGGACGTTTCCATGTTCAATATAAATTTAGGACAATTAACAATAATAAAGGATAGACTGCCACAATTCAACACTAACGATTCCGAAAAAATACTTTGATTAGTTGGTGGCTACCTACATTATTTGGATATTTTGTTGTTCGTACGGTTGAACATGTGCGAGTATCTACATATGTGTGTAGGTATGTAAATCTATGTAAATCGCCGAGAATTTTTTGACAAACATCATTAATTCAATCGTTAGATGAGATGTTGCTTATTAGTGAGAATTACCGGTTTCATTAAAATCTATTTAAATATTATTTTTCATTTGTCAAAAATGTTTATCGATAAAAATCTGGAAATATTGAGGGCACAGTGCACCATAAAAACAAACTACCATATTACCATGCACAAATAGGTATGATTTTAATATGAAAATACTTATTACCTATCCAATTTGTATTTTATTATAAAAATAAAAATAGAGGTTTACCAGTAGGTATAAGAAAAGCATAAATATACAAAAGATTTTATCTTTGTGTATGTTTTTAATTTGATAAAAAAAGTATATTACCTTTCTTACCAACGTTATTTCTTAGACATCAACATATTGTAACTGTTTAAGGCCCCTAAAGATCTTATTCCTGTCCCGATTCCTTATCTGACATTACTAATTGCCCTAAAGATGGCATCGTTGTGCTGAAATTAGTACAATTCGAAGCTCCTATAAGGTGGGGTATACAAATATATTCTTTAAAATATTAATCTTATTATATTAGCTTTTGTTTTCATGTGTATCATTATAGTCGCATTAGCTTTTTATTGTATATTGCTCTTTTCCATACATATCAAATAGCTTATTTACAACACCAAAAATATTCATAATGCTCGCAGCAAGACAACAATTAAGGAAACATTATATGAAGATATGTACATATTACATTCAAATTATATGTACAGAAAAAACATGTGGGTAAAAATCTATAAAACCCGTGCTTTTTAACCGCTTAATGTTAGGGTTTTTTTATAAAAAAGTGCTTAAAAAAACATCAGGTTTTTTATGTTTTATCAAAGTTTATACACTTTTCAATTAAAATATATAAATTAAAGCATATTTATTTATTTTTAAGTGAAGAAAAATTAATAATTCAATTTAGTGTGATAGATTTTAAAGCATGGTATTAATAGACTTATACGCACTGTTTTGCACCATTTGAATCAAGGTATTTTTCTTCTCTCTAATCAGTGTTTGTCGCAATAAATATTGTGACTAAAATATTTTTCTAAGTTAATTTAATATATGACTGGTAAAATATAGTATTACGACAAACCAACGTTTTTGTGATTTAGTTATATATTTTTAGTTTAGTTATAATTATTTTGGATCTCATTTGGTGGGACAATTGTCTAGATTTCATCCATTCTGATGTACTCGTAGGTACACGGAACAAGAAAATCTCCTGGAATAAACGATTCGATTGTTTGGCATTAGTTTTTCTGTGCTATCAAAAGTCATTCAATTCTATCAATTACTTCTTTCTAATATTTTATATGCTATAATTATTATACTATCCGAACAAAATAACAGAGCACACGGAAACTTATTCTAGAATATGAAAAACTTATTAAAAATAAACCATATTTATCATAATTTTCAGTCACATTGTTGACATATATCAATTTTCCGCTTAAATTATTGATTTAACCTTTAGGTGAAACCACACATTTTTCACTGATGCACGAAGCCGGTGTAATGCACCACTAATGTTGGATAATCCAATGAACTCCCTATTAGATTCAAAGATATAATGCCTTTACTGCACGTGTTATTTGCAGTTATTTATTAGGAATTTCGTCGATTCATTCTTAGATAAGCTAAGTATACAAGTCATCTAAATCACTTCGTGATGTCCACTGTAACATTTTTGCTACGATAATGTAGCAAAAACTCGCAATCGGTGAGTTCTGGCATCATGAAACTCGCAAAGCTTTTTTGTCTGCAATGTTTAGACCAGCGCAACTTCCAGCTTGCAACGTCATTTAAATCATGAACTATTGAGTATTATCCATTCGACTGGGAAAAAATGAGACAAAACGTCATATTGCTTGTACGATATTTTTCAATTCTTTACAATCAAAAAAAATCCAAAAGGGAGGCTGAAACTCTGGCGAAACCCGAATAGGAAAACTAGTCAAAGTATTTTTGTCTTCGGTGATGTAAACTTCTTTTTATGGTATTTGCATAAAATATTTACAATTCATTAGATACGATTTTTATATTTAAATAGTAAATCAATTCCGGGGGACGTTTCGTCCTTCTTATTTATTAATGATTCCTTACGATAGCGATGGAGACTTTTTTTAAAGTTCGTCAACCTAAGAGCAGACAACAGCACCCTCCGTAACCTCCCGACGCCAATTCTAACGCATAGACTAAGATACTCATAAATAAAAATCCTTATATTAACAGAACGATATGAAAATATAGATAAAATATCAGTATTCAAAATAATATGTATAAACTCTGACCTTGGGTTTTCGCAATGCGTTGACGGTAGTAAAAAGTTTTACAACAAATTATTTGTGATAATAAACGTATGTGTCTTTCGATAGTTACATTATCTGCGACTTTGTCATAAACCTATTGTATTATTCTATTCGATGTTATGTTATTTTTCTCACGGTTCATGCTCAGAAAGTGTCGTGTCATACATATGAAATATACATACTTCTTGACACCGTGATCTTTTGTTTCGGTGTTAATAAAAAGGGTGTTCGTCAATAAATTAACGAATGACTTAAACCGAAACTTTGGACATAATAGGCTTAGTAATCATAAATATAAAAATCGAAAATCGTTTTTTTGAAGCAACCCAAGAACTCATTAAATTTTCAAAACATTTCTGTGTAAACGCATTTTTTCAGTTCGCAACGTCATTTCCACGAGCAGTGGAGCTTTGAAATAACCATTCAACTATAAACAAATACGACAAGTTACAAATGCAATATGTTTTTTTTTCCATATATTTAATTTACTGAATGAGGAATAAGAATTCATAGAAAGAGTATTGAAATTCGAACGAAGTCGGATTAAATCAACCGGACTGAGAATACTTCAAATACTCGTATACCCGTATACGTAAGAACAAATAATTACAAACACAACAATACACAAACTTTAAATATAAGCAAATGTGTCTGTATGTTCCCCTTTTTATAATAAACGATGCATTTACCTAATAGAAAGAGAGATTCTGACGGTACTATCAGCGTATCGGTATGCCTTTATATATCTACTATTAACTGGTCAATGAAGGGATATGGACATGACGGTAAGCAAATGTTTCGCCCTATTTCGGATGCCTCGGGTCAAACGAACCGGTGTCAAATAATACATTTCGCTATGTCGCGTCCCGTCTCCGTCTCCGTCTCCGTCGTGTTAAAATAATATCTGCCGGTAATATTTTTCATCGTATATCCTGGCACTTAAAAATTGTAAAGTTAAATCATGACTGAAAAAACAACACAAACATAATACTAGTAAAGTTAGGTTGTTAACTTGAATTATCCATTACAAATTACACAATTTACCGTGAAGTTGTAAAATATAACCATTTTTTAAGAGGTCGGAGGTCACACATAGAATCGTGAATCCAAAAAGATGAGGGAGGAAAATATTTTTATAATCCAGGCGAACTTTGTTGAACCAGGTCACACATAGAATCGTGAATCCAAAAAAAATTCAAAAATAAAATAAAAAGCATTTTGGCCGTATTTAAAAAAGCACCTTGTATGTAAAAGAATGAAAGAGTAAACCGTAGACTTGTATATATTTTTCCATGCAAAAAATTAGACTTGATTATTAACTTACTTAAATGTCAACTGAAATTTGTGTTTTTTGACAAAACGCCACGCCGACATGTACCTGTGCGTAGAATACATGCGTACCCGAAGTTACGACGATCTCAATGCGGCGCTATGGCGATACGAATTATTAATTGTCGCAATCGTATTCGCTGTATTTTTAGATTTTTATTGCATTCACTTTCAAGGTACAAGGTTGCAGATTATTAACACTTTTATTGCACTATAAAAAACAGGTTTCATTCAACAAAAATTTCGATTAATCATGGCGGTATTTCGATATAATCGTCCATTATTTTATTTTCTAACTCATCTAATTTTTCCCTGCTAGACATGTATCTAAGGAACAATACTGCATTTATCCTGTCAATCGTTCAAGGAACGCAATGCATTCAGTAATAAAGAAAGCTGAGGACAAGATTAATAATTTAACAATAAATCTCGAAATAACAAGGGATGGACGATTTAATACCATTAGTAGGTACCCACCAGTGATGTGGTTTTTGGCCTGAAAATGCTTTTATCTACATGTTTTAGCACGCACACTTCCCATCTAGAGGCAGATAATGTTATTTCCTAGGAAGGGAAATTCTCATGACAAAGCTTCGTGATAAAAAAGCAATTAGTGTGGGCTTAATTGTGACGAAATTCCGATTGAATGTATGCAATCACTTTGCGTGGATATGGTTCAAACCTTAAAGTGTTAATTGTTACTCTAAGATTCAAACGAAATATCATGTTATCTAAAAGATTTTTTAATTAATTTAACACTTGTTGAATTTATCAATGTATAGCGGTTCCGTCAGTATTTTGTCTTCAGTCAAAATATGCTAAGTGTTAAAGAACACTGAAACTTCGATGTAGCTCATATATCCTTAGGAGATGCAATCACTCCCTGCTAAAAGTGTGGACCACTTTTAAAAAATTACACTTTTTTTCTTCGTCTAGCTGCAGATTACTTAGAGAGACGACAGTCATATTTTTTACATGATTTGATTTTTCTGATATTACGTTAAAAATGCTACCCACTGTTAATAATTCGGTACGCGTGCATTTATTTTAGTTTATAATGTGTAACATTATCATTTTGTTTCTGTCCACTGTATGATTTTATATAACCTGTTTGATAAATAAATTATGAATATTATTTAAGTATTTTTACGTATTTTTATTCATTGCCCACAGATGGATTGTCAAAATACTCGATATTCTCAAAACAAGTGAAAAATTACATTTTGAGACAGGTTAATGTCATAATTTATTAAAAACTGTGGATATTATTTGTTTTAATTTCATCAGAGACAGAAATCCTAAAATTCCTTCCTGAAGGCTCCATGGTCATGGTAAGACGTGCTCGACACGAATCAAAAGGTGATTCAAACCCAGCGTCAAATAATTTAATTAATATATGTCACAACACATTTAATTCATACAAAATAATGAAAAGTATATTTACGGCACGTTCCAAAGTGGTAGATGCTCTAAGTATCGCCCTGCTGAAAGACCACCATTCAGAATCGAAACGTTGCCCAAAAATGGCTTTAGCCGTGTTTGGTGACCAGATCTGAATGGTTCAATATCCTTCCCCTCCTCACTACCAGCCTCACAACATACTCAAATTGGGGATGCCATAGTCTCACTGGCTCTAGACGGTAGAGAGCAGTTGAGACTCTTGTGCGGTATTCACGTAAAACAAAAATATATAATAAAAGAATATACTTATCTATCAATACATGCTAACAGCAAAAAAAAAATACTTCATCACAAAACCCAAGTCGATTTTTTTTCAATAATTAACACATTTCGATTATGATGCCGTCGTTTATTTTGACAGTCTCTAATACTCTAAGAACGTTAGTTCGGTCAAACCTATGGTTCTAAGCTTATGAAACCTTATATTTCATACATCTTTGCTAGAAAATTGAAAAAAAGGAGTAAACGTGCGGAAATTATCAGATTATAGCAGAGCATTTTAAAACACTGGTTTCAAGTTCGTTTGTTTTTAACAAAAAGTTTAAAGCATTAAAAGAGAGCAAGTTTTTCAAAATAAGGGTTCATATACTAGCTTGTAAACATTTCAAAAATGTTTTTATCCTTTTTTTATAAATTGCCCCCTTTTGCCCACTACGATATTTGTGAAAATTATTAGAAATCATTTCTTCTATTAATCGATGATCCCTTGGAGTGAGAAAATTCTATCCTACTATTGAGACTGTTATGAGATGATAAGCTCTAAAATAGCTTCCTCTGATGTTTTCTATCGCATAACATTGCTTTGTCAGATGAATTGTTTTATTTCTGATGATTGTATTTCTTGGAGATAAAAAGAAACATTGCTGACGTAAAAATTCAAATGAGCGTATTTTTCAAGACAACATTTTGAGCGAAATGAATGAGAGATATGGATCATTTAAGGATCTAACGTGAAGCTGGGCAGGGATGAAAAAAGCTTATAAAGTGCGAGGAAGATAGGCGGTGGTCTGCCAGATACGTGCTCTTTCGCCCAGCAACGTTAACCTGGACGGGAGTTGAAGAAAGTGCAATTACGCCACTGGGCGGAGAAACAAATTATAATACGCAAAACCAAAATAGAATTACTGAACTTTCAATAATTGCAATAGAAAAAGAATTACTTATAAATCATAAGGGCTCGGCAACTTTTTAATGATAATGTAACGCATGAGTTAAAAAAAACAACGAATTGAATAAAAGTACATACTCGTTTATGTATAAGCAACTTTTTCTCTCACTTGTCTTGTCAATCTGACCACAAACATACACAGAAAATAATAATAAAAGCGGCATTGATCAAGGCCACCAACGTATTCAATTACAGTCGATAGGACAAGACAGCCTACCCTTGGCCATAGAGAAATGCACTCCACTGATATATACAGGTGGTATGTCTCGTAATAATAGAATGCTGCCTTAGTACTGGAAATAGTATTTTTGTGGTACATTTCACAATCCAAACTAAATATTTGAAAACACTAAATTTATATACAAATGCATTCTAAGGTCACTCCCGACTTCTTCCTAGGTAACGACTAGTCTTAGGTAACTTTAGCATGCACAAATATTCCAGTTTGACAATTCCAATACATTATGTTCAGTGCAGCGCGGCGGTTCGAGTATCTTGGCCAGAAATAGTTCTTACAACAGCCGTGAAAATTGTTGCTTTGTTTACGGCTTTACGGAAACGGTCTAGAAAATTTTGTAAGTTGCAAGTTCAATGATAATAAATTCAATTCTGACAGAAAATGTAAGAGTTAACGCTAACTCGAGTTTTTCGTTTTCTCCCATGGCAGGGGCAATATAAATAGGTAGGTATGTGGTAGTAATCGGAATACACTTACGATTATCTTATACAATATGGTGCCGTTGGATTACAGTATATGTTACATGACTCCATTTAAGCTTCAACAAATGAACGTACGATGATCCGGCGATACGGCGGTAAGCTGATTTTGCTCCTTGAATTATTTTAAAGAATACATATGTAATTTGAAATATTTATTTACCTGTTTGAATTTAGGCCCGGTGCACACATTAGGGTTTTTTCCGCTGCGGCTCCTCAATTCGGCGCGGATGCTATGGTGTCTGTGTAGTAGCGTTGGGAAAAACTTTAATGTTTTGTGAATGCTTCACGAACTGCTAGTTATTTAAAATGAACCTTTCGCAGTGAACACTTCGATTGAAGTCGAACTCGCCAAAAAAAGATGAACTGTTTATTTATTCAGTTCTTTTTGGAACTTGTTACTCGTGCCAGAAAAGTTCCACGAAGGAGATTTTTTCGAAAAGTACTAGCAAATCGACAAAAGTTCCTCGCCAAAAAAAAATGACTGTCGGTAGAGATTTGAAAATGAAAAGAAATTGAACTGGTTCCTCGCCAAAAAATATTCTTCTGAGAACGAGAAGAACTGGAACTGGAACCGGTTCTTTTCGCCAAAATGATTTTTCATGGGGGGAGGTTTGCTAGGAATTTACAAAACAAAAATAACTGGAACCGGTTCCTCGCCCAAAACAACACGAAAAGAACGGATAAAGGATATCTACCGTTCCAGTGACCGGGACAGGGATATAGACTATCTCTATTTGAAGTCGAAAAGTACTGGAAAATCAACAAAAATGAGATGCAACTAGGGAAGAACCAGTTCTTCGCCAAATCTTTGTAGTCGACCTTCAATTGAAGTGTGCGCTACCGCAAAACGGAGTAGTTCTTTGCAGTCTTTGAAGTCGAACTTCACTTGAAGTACTTTTTTGTAGGCTTTGAAGTTCAACTACGCAACTGAACTGCCACAAAAGAAAGTAGTTCTTTGTAGTCTACCTTCAATTTTTTTTTTTTTGATTTATTTGATTTATTTTGTTACATACATTTAAAAATTACAGAAATAATAAAATAATGTAGACATAACAAAAAAAAATCCCACATAGGCAAAAGCCAGTGCGTGGGTATACTAATTCAAATCATAGTTATAGCTCTCTATAGTTACATTTTACAGTATAAGGTACATTTCAAATTAAGTAAAAAAAAAAAATAATAATAATTAAAAAATATATATATATATTATTGTTATTATTATTTTTTCTTTTTTTTTTTTTCAAATTCAAAATCACAACAGATAAGTTAGTTAATTTTTTAGAATTTAGCACTTATAGTATGAAGAGGTATCTTTTGCTTTTATCCAGTTTTTTATTACATTTTTGTATGTATTTAAGGAAGTTGTATTTGAACACTTAAAATGTAATGAAAGTGAATTATACATTTTTGGGGCAATGAAGTATGCATGTCTCTGCGCAAGTCTAGTTTTGCAGAGAGGTACCTCCAGTACATTATTTATTCTGTTGCTGTAACGATTTTCATTTTTTGCAAATAGTTTACTTCGCGAAAATATGTACTTTAGGCACTGTATACAATAAATTTTTCTTATATCTAAGAGATCAGCTTCTTGGAATAATTGTATGGAGGGGTATGTAATGTTTTTATGCAACATTATTTTTATTATTAATTTTTGAGATATTTCTAACGGCTTAATATGAGTATTATAAATACCCCCCCAACCGATTATTCCATAAGATACTGATGACTGAACCAATGCATGGTACACCAATTTCATTATTTTTATGTCAACTATGTTATTTAATCGTTTAAAAATGTAAGTTAAATATCTTAGTTTATTTACAAGCTTTTCTACATGATTCGTCCATTTGAGTTGGCTATCTATTGTAATTCCTAAATATTTGACTGTATTTCCCGATTTCATTTCTACACAATTAGAGCATAAAATAGGGTTGCAGTTATTGTTATGGAACCTTATATTTAGGTTAGTTAGAGGTGCAGCCTTTTTGGTATTATAGAATGGAATATAAATAGTTTTTTCACAGTTCAGAGTTAAAAGGTTTTGGTTGAGCCATTCTTTGACAATGGAGGTGCATTTATTAGCATTTTCAGTGACTTCGTTCCAGGATTTACCATGTACTGTGATTGCAGTATCGTCAGCATATGAGAATAGTTTTCCCGAAATGTTAATATTACAGAGATCATTTATATAAATTAGGAACAATAACGGGCCGATAACTGTTCCTTGTGGAACCCCATGTCTAACACACTTTGGTTTACTAATATGAGCACCAATTTTTGTGCATTGATGGCGATAAGATAAATATTTTTTCAAAAGGGAGAGACAGTTATTTTTAATTCCTAAATTATTAAGTTTTCCAATCAGTATATTATGATTGACGGTATCGAATGCCTTTTTCAAGTCTAAGAAAATTGTTAGGCTTTTTCATATTTGAGTCAAGATTACTGTATATATTTTTCGTTAGATTAAATAAAGCATCATCTGTACCAAGACCTGATCTAAAACCATATTGATTTGGGGACAAAAGTGCATTGGACTCAAGAAACTCTAGAATTTGTATCTTCATAATTTTTTCTAATATCTTAGCAAGTTGGGATATCAGCGATATGGGTCTGTAATTGTCAAGTGTAAAAATCGATCCAGATTTATGGATTGGAACAATATTTGAGAGTTTAAATGCGTTTGGGAATGTGTTTTTTTCAAAGCAAGAATTAAATATATGTTGCAGAGGTAAGGATATATGTTGTTTAATAGATTTGATTGTGAGGCAGCTTAATTCATCGGGTCCATTGGCTGTATTTGTGTTGAGATTATCAATGTGTTTTATGATTTCCGATTCAGTTACACGTTTAAATTGAGATAAAATAGGAGTATTTACAGAGTGAGTGTTAATTAGAGTAGGTCTGGACTTGTTTCTAAATGAAGGATTATTATTTATTAAATCTGAGGCAACGTTTGTAAAAAAATCGTTGAATTTATTTGCAATTTTTCCCATATCCGTAATAACTATTTTATCGTCTGTTACAATTTTTTCAGGCAAAGTTTGTACTTTATGCTTTCTATTTGCGATTTCGTTTATGACTTGCCACGTTTTTTTAGAATTATTTAATTATTAATTGAAGTATTTGTTTCAATGAAAAATGAATGAAGTTTGAACTGCCGCAAAATGAAGTCGTTCTTTGTAGTAGTTCACACGGAGCGGTCACAACGCTAGTGTGCAGTGTGCACGTGCAGCGCCCCGTCTGACGTATAGTATTCCACCCCGCAATTGCAGAGCCGAAGCGAAAAAAAAACATGAAATTTGCGCCGGTCCTTAGTTAGTATCATTCCTCAGCTACTACTCAATCCAAATATAACATACTCACAACAATGCAACTGGTATGAGTATGTTTTTACAACATATCAACGTGGTCCACCAGAAATCCAGAAACTCTTACTTATTTACATATCCAAAAAACATGGCAAGATGCCATCTATGGGATAAAAATAAATTGCATAAAAATAGACCGTGTTTACCGTAATAATAATAATAAAATAACATTAAATAACTATTTACACATTAAAATGAATGACCACGAGATTCCTCAGTCATACATACCAGTATATCTATTGCCAAATGGTCAAAATAAATTTAAAATGGTGTCTACGAGTATTTAAAATATTAACCAAATAATACGATAACGAACTGTACTAGCTATTTTTAACAGATTTCCCCAAAAACATTTAATTTACTAAAACTACATATTTACAGGAATATACATAATCCTCAAGATATAAAATGGATGAGGTACTGTTTAAACGGTTTTTGAAAACGGTTTCTGAAAACGTTTTTTGACGGCCTGCATGGTCGAGTGGTAAGATGCTAGACTACGAATCCAGAGGTCGCGCATTCGAACCCTGCGTGCGCAAGTAATTTTTATTCAATTAATATGTTTCATAACACATTTAATTGAAATAAAATAAAATATAGTATATTTTCGGCACGTTCCAGAGTGGTAGATCCTCTAAGTATCGCCCTGGTGAAAGACCACCATTCAGCATCGAAATGTTGCTTGAAATGGCTTTAGCCGTCTTTGGTGACCAGATTTGAATAGCCAGGCACTTCCCAACCTTCCCCTTCCTCATCTCTTTCCCCTCCCTACTATTTTAAGCCTCACAACATACCCCTATCGGGGATGCCAAAGTCTCACTGGCTCTAGACAGTTGGGAGCAGTTGAGACTCTTGTGCGGTATTCACGTAAAACAAAAAAAAACCTAAAATAAAAGAATATACTTATCTATCAATCCATGCTAACAGCAAAAAAAAATACGTTGAAAATATATACCTACCTAGAATATACTCGTAGATGCTCGTTGCCTCCTTTGACCTGAGGTAACCTTAACAGTAGGGTTACATACGGTCAATACAATACAACAATAGTAAATATTTGCTAATCAATGGATATTTTTTAAAATAATAATCTGAACGTCAGACAGTCAACTCAGCAAAATTTTCAAGACAGTGGTTGATATATTTGTATACCTACATCATGGAATGACTACTCGCCCTATTGTGGGAATTTAAGTTATGAGATTTTGTAGAAATTAGACTCGAATGAGTAACCATTATAATTTTATAATATCATGACTTAAAGAAGGGTATTGAGTATTTGTCGCCAACTTTAGGAACGAAGGTTGGAGTGTAGGATAGCTAATTTTAAAGTCGCAACGCCCATCCATCTAGTGGTTTACTCATGAAACATATTTTTTGTTGTTGTTGATGCAGTCATATTTTATAATTCAGGCAACGTACACTAAATAACAAAGAGTGTTATAAAACCTTTTTTTTATTCTTGCAATGTTATCTAGCGGTGAATTAAATAATAAGTGGCGAAAACACCAGGCTTTGAGTAATTATTACAAAAAACAATAACAATAGTATTTACAAGGGTTTTTAAAATAGGTTTTTCACGCCACATCTCGTCGTTTAAATGCTGATTCACACCAACGTCCGGATCCGCTCAGTGACGATATTGTTCCGCATGAGAGCTTATTAATATGGTATGAATATCAATCATGGAGTATGTGCCAAGACAAAGTTATGTGGCAGTATATCCTTCTGCCCACGCTTGTGATATTTAACTACTTAGTTAGTTGAATAATTATTTTGAAGTGTAAAAATACTTACAATACTTAATAATTAATGATTAACCAAAATATTATTTAGTGATAAAAAAATGGTTTACAATAAAAAAAATCTGCGATTTAGTATTTTTACACTTCAAAGTAATTATTTAACTAATTAAGTAGTTAAATATCACAAGGGTGGACAGAAGGATATACTGCCACACAACTTTGTCTTGGCACATGCTCCTTGATTGATATTCATACCATATCAATAAGCTCTCTTGCGGAACAATATCGTCACTGAGCGGATCCGGACGTTGGTGTGAATCAGCCTTAAACCGCAACAAACGTAATTTATAGTTTACATATTGAAGAACTGTCTACTCAAGCCAGTCGCTGGAATAATACTAGTCTAGACGCGCCCATCAGGCCTGATTAGGTTGCGATGTGCCTGATTGCCCTAGTGACTCTATTTGCCCTACCGTTCCCATTCGTTAAAACCACTGAACAGAAAATCCCAAGAAGTATGATCTATAGGTACTGTACCGATATCAAAGAAAATCAATATCGCCGACCGTCTCCTGGGCCATAAATAGGCTAATGAAATTATTTGTATGTTCAAGAAAAAAATTCAATATTCACAAGAAGGAAAAATTGAACATTGTTATGCAGAAAGCGTCCAACCCACAATTTGCCAAAATCGAGTTTAACGTTTTTTTTTTCCTATAGATAAATGCAAGATTTATATATCTATTGAAAACATCCAAGCTCCTAATGCAATATATTTTTAGTATTTTTTTTTTTTTACTAACGCACATTGCAGATATTTGACTTAAATTGAAGTTTAAGTTATAGTTTATAAGAAATACATTTTTTTTAATAAACACATTGATAGATTATAAATTACGTAATAATAATAATGCTCACAAAGAAAAAAACACCGATATTCACTTTACAAATGCCAATTACGCATATCAATTATTTTTTATCGTCATATTTTCAAACGCCTTTTTCTCAGTTCAACTTTTTGGGGTTGGATGCTTTCTGCATAACTACGTCCAATTAAGCTTCTGGCACACGGACACGCCTTATCTCTTTAGTGTTTGAAATATTCAAATGCGTTTTTTACTGTCCAATGTTAACAGTAAAAAGGGTAATTCGCCATGAAAAACCAAAACATAATAAATAAAGCACGTAGGTATCTATAATTATTTGTTTTCGTGAGCTAATTTTTTTGTCAATTTATTAAAGTATAACAACCCATTATTTACAGGTAGGCAAAGTCAAAATGTCAAAAGTATTTGTTAAAATTAAATTTAAATTCGCGCTGACGTTAAGCACAGGTTTGACGTGTTTATTGGCCAACTTTTAGAGGGCGACTGAACCAGAAATGACGTAACTCGAAATGACGTAGGCGTGACGAAAAAAAAATCACTTTCACACGGCGGTTTTAGAAGGGGCATAGAAGGGGTTGAGTTTGCTGTAGCAGACCTAGAAGGGTGTTTTGCCCGAAGCGTTCATTATAATTAATACTGATGAGCATATTCTGTAATTTAAAAAAACTTCCAAGGATAATCTCGGGAAGTAATTGATTCATAACATTTTTAAAAAAAACTGGTCCGTATCGCTTATAGTATTGCTGAAAGGGGATTTAGAAAGCTTATAAATCGTTTTACGGTAATAATAAGGGTCCGTTTTTAATAATCTAAAATATTAATTACTTATATTCCGAGTGCATCCTTGGAAAACACTTGATATTTTTGTAACAGATTCATCAGATTTTTTTCAAGTGTAAATCTCGAGCAAGCCCCCCGTTTTGGATTGCTTTGACGCCTTAATAAAATTATCTGGTAGGTAGGTTTATCAACGTCGGTCCATACACGGATAAACAACTATTTTCAGATAGGCTACTTATCTGTGTAGCCGGGGGTCGCTACTGTGTCCAAAGATTAAAAAAAAAAAACGTTAATTTCTTTTTTGGCCGTCTGCACAAATACCCTTGCAGATCTGTAACTCTAGCCAAATATATTTGGCAGGTAAGGTTTGGACCACGTTGGTCGCGTTTAACATTATAGGTGGGTACTTTTATCGAGCATGCATTAAATAATGCGCCTAAACCGTACTCGTATTCTACGCAGTCTAATTATTATCGTGGAATAACGAATCGCACTTTTAGTATGCAATAATAATTGACGTATTTATGCCTACCTACATATTAAGAATCGATAACCTATTTATTTAAGTATTGAGCTAATGATACACGCATTCAACAGAAATAATGTAATAATTAATAATAAATATTTATTATTTCAGATTTGCATTAAATAAATAAATTCTCTGCATTTTTTTAATTACAGCTCGACACGGTTAACTCAGAAGTCGGTGGTATCGCCACCTAGATTTTGGCAACACCACTACGAAATAAATCCCTAGACGTAAAAGACATTTAGAAGAAAAAAATCTGGATATTAAAAAAAAAAGAGGTTTATAAATAATAATTGATGAAAATATTAAAATGCATAAAGTTATTAATTTCGCACGAAATAAAATGTCTACAAAATATTATCTACAAAGCCATAGGCATAAAATACAAGACACGTCATATTCATACAAATCTTACGAAAAATGAAGTAGCACTAGTAACTTTTTGTATTCCGTTTCACCCGCGTATGAAAAGGATAGCCATTCAAAGAATATGTGTGTACGGTTATAATCGGGTATTGTGCCACTAGCTTTGGTTGTCTTTCACACACATATATTTCTGCATTCGATATCTCTGTTTTCGTGAACCTCTAAACCTTGTGAATAATTGTATTTATTGAATTAAAATAATGAGTTATTTGTGGGTAATTATGAATGGAAAGAAACCCTATGAGATATGTTTTTTGCTCCCGAATGATTTTTACACCTCTCAAGGCATTTTTTTCTCAGAAAGGAGCCTTCAGCGGCGCGTTTGTGACAGTTGGTGACAGCTTGTTCGTCGAACGAATGTTTGTGTGATACTAACGTAGTAATGTCAAGTATGTATCGCGGACTCGGTTTAGTGTATCCACGCGCGTTGTCTCAGTAACGTATCTACATTATTCAATTAATCTAGGTGCAAAGCTAAGAAAACATAAAGTGGGGCAGCTCTTACTAATATTGGAATAAACAAGACATTGTATGTGTTCTAAAAGTACACGAATGCCACAGCCTTGAGAATAATGTTTCATGCATCACTTTTCATAAGTTTTCCTATTTGTATCGTAAAAAACAAAAACAAAAAACTTTGGAACAATCGAATTGAAAATATTTCGACGGTCGAATAACAAAAAACATGGCGTCTTTAGTTCGGCTTCTAGCCGCCTGCAAAGTTCTTATCAAGCTCAAACTACGTTTTATTTTTTACAGATGAATGGAAATTTTAAAGTTACATACCCGATGAAGAAAATTAAGCTGCAAGCTATAAACGGTTGACAGTCCCAGACAGAAAAGCTGAACGACGTGGCACTAGAGCTCGCTGTTCGCGAGATTTCAGTAAAACAAACAGATTTGTTGCCGTACGGTTAAGATTTCCATAGACCAACCAAGATCAAACCTTTCTCTAGGCAGATACTGTTTTTACTTTCTGAACATATTTTTCCCTCCAATTTTATTGACCTGTCAAAACAACTGGTTTGATTTTATGGCCATAATAACAAATGGAACACATTCATTGTAATTCAATTTTGAAAGAAAATCTAATTAGAAAGTACCTACCCCAATTTCAAGACAGTGTATGACCGTTTAGAGAGGTAGGTACTGGGCAAATTGACACCTTTGTTTCAGCACAGCACTGAATCAAAAATAAACGTCTTTCCAAGTAAATGCATGTGATAGATATAACAGAGTACTTACATCACAGCTCTTCATCAAACAATATTCGATAAATACGTGTTATTATGGTTACGAAATACGTACACATTCGCCTATTAATGATTTAAGTAAAAAAACGCTTGATCGATTCCTTATCAAATAATTACTACAAGCAACGTTCAAATTACTCACGTCGCGTTTTGTAAATAATAGTAAAATAGTTGTAAACAGTGAGCTAGATTTATTTCGTGTGGCGCAATTGAGCCTATGTCCCCATGCATGAGTGCATTCTAATGTTTTACACATAATACAAGTAACCTTAAAGCCAGACTTATCAATACGCTGAAATTGTAATGCGACCATTTGATTATGAAATAATGAATTATACTAACTCAATTAATACCAATCAATCAATGCCATCATATCGTTCGATAATTAAACAGTTATTATAATATTTAAACAGACCGTTAGTTACGCATTAACATTATAATGTTTGTTATTATGTGTCTGACTTTATTTAGAACAATTACCCAGAAATGTAATATGATTTTACTCGTTTTCTGGTTTCAACTCGTTCCGTGAGTAGTTCAACCTCGAACAAAATCTTTGAAAAGTGAAACGCGTAGTAATAATGCTATAATTAGAGTTGTTTTTTTGTAATTTGCTGTAAGGTGCAAGCAGATCCGCATAATAAATTACTTTTATGTTGACAATATTCACGACACGGTAATAAAACGGCGAACACTGGACAATATACAGATCTCAACCAGAGGCTGAATATTTAATAAGATTATTTTTATTGATTTTATATGTTATGGGTAATATTTATTACAAATCAATTTTGAGATAACTCAATCCACCAAGCTGATTGCATTGTGATGTGTGCGACTGTTGATGCCGCTTCGACAAATTCATGGGTGTAATTTATTTTCAATTCATTCGAGAAATTTTTAATACCGTGCAACCCCTAAACTATTTTTACGTAGAAAATAGATAGAGGTAGATAGAGGGTTATTATTATAGTTGGTCAATCCCCGACCTACTTAAGATCCAAATAAAATGTAAACTCTATTTTTATATTAAAAGTAAGTAAACAGCAAACATTATTCTTTCGATTGACCCGATTAGGCTTAACGAAGTTTACATCAGTGAAAACTAGTGAAAATTTATTTCATTCCTGGATGTTCAATAGACATATTGCAATAAATTTATCTTCGAAGCTGCTAAATTTTTGTTAGAAATCTATTGAAATAAAATATTTTGTACTGACATTCAACTTTTTTCCGGTTTATCAAAGAAGAAATGTTAACGGAATATTTCGATATCAATAATCAAGCTCTATTCCTCAAAGTTGGATGCTAAGTTTATTCCGCTCTGATCTTACCCGACCCTCTTTTGTTATACGAAGAATAATGGCTGATTCACACCAACGTCCGGTTCCGCTCAGTGCCGATATTGTTCTGAAAAGAAAACTTATTGATATGATATTGAATATCAATCAATTTGATGTGCCAAGACAAATTTTTAAAGTATATTTTCTGCCTAAATAATGATTTTTATTAATCATTAATTATTAAAAATAATTATTTAGTGATAAAAAAAATGGTTTAAAAAAAAAAAATTTTTTTTAAACCATTTTTTACACTAAAAATAATTATTTTAACCAAATAAGTATTTAAATATCACAAGGGTGGGCAGAAGGATATAACACACACAAATTTGTCTTGGCACATACTCCCTTGATTGATATTCATACCATATCACATTTTATATGTTCAGTAAGTCTGGTCTAGAAATTGTTTTAATGTGATAATACACATTTAATCACTAATTACAGTCATGCGCTTCATAAAGTGCATCATCATTCATCAGCACATGCTTTTTACTATGAATGAAACATATTCGTACTAAAACTTGACTTGACCCAGATGGAACAACTGCGCTTTCCAATTAAACGGATTATCTGTATAATAAAACAAAGAACATAACAAATAGATTCGTATGATTACTTCAGTCAATCATTTCTTATTTGTGATGTCATAATTTCTATCAAAAGGGTCGCACGACTCAATCGTCCCTAATATTGTGCTACACACCTGTTTTTCATTCGCCACTAACAATATTTCAATACAATGTTTGTTCAACAGTATCTATGACTTCTACTGCACAGTTTTGTCAGGTGTGCTATACACAATACTGTTTCTACGGTAATTTGTTATTTATGTCAATTTTTGTGTAAATGATTTCCAGAAAATGTGCATAGTCGAAGATTGTCCCAGGGTCAGTTTTAACGTTGTAATGTTAATAAATTAATTAATCTGTGTCGGCTTATTGTTAGAGCCTGAAAGATGCGTTGAAAAAAGTAAGGATGGTTTCGTCGTATCATTCCTAAGTACTTGATATATATTATGCAAATAAAAATCTTTGCATTCATTGACGTTTCAGAAAATATTTACTAATATTCTTTCATTTGGAGAAAATTTCTACCACCGATAAAGCCCCCAATACACCTTGAACAAAGTTTGAAGACAAATGAACACATGTTCGGGTACTTTTTTACGTGAATACCACACAAGAGTCCCAACTATCCAAAGCCAGTGGGGCGACGGCATCCCCAATAGTGGTATGTTGTAAGGCTAAAGGACGTGGAGAGGGAAAGTAGATGTGAAGAGATAGGTTGGGAAGTACCTGGCTATTCAGATTTGGACACTAAACAAGGCTATTGCCATTTCAAGCAACATTTCGGTTCTGAATGGTGGTATTTTAGCAGAACGATACTTAGAGTATCTAATCTGGGTAGATACTCTAAATATCGCCTTACTTTCGTATTTTTAGGAAGCATTTCAAAATGTTTGAGTTACAATGGTTACGTTAGATTTTTAAAATGATTCCGAATAATACGTACGGCTTGACTAAATTATCTCTGCAGGTCGTCAAAAGTGGAACTAACGAACTTTTTTTAAACCCACAGAGTTTTTTGTATCTACACTAGTAAGCATATATAAGTATGTCATTCATTTCGCCAGACAATCTTGTTCTGAAATATATTATAGCATAATAATATTTTAATAATAATAATAATAGTGAATTTATATAGCGCAGTTTTGTGATAGTTCACCTCAAGTGCACTTTACATTAGATTACCTAACTTAATATTAAAACGAGAAAATAATATATAACATATTTGCAATTTAAAACTATCTTAAATCATGATCGCCATCATAAATCATGAAAAATGTTCAGATATGGTTAACGTGCTGGTACTTAGAAACATCAATATTAAAGTATTATAAGTTAACGATCCTTAAAATGCAAACAGTGTGAATATAACAAGTAACAAAAGAACAACAAAAAATATTTTATGACAACCTATATGGTTTTCAGTAGGCAGGAAGGACATTTATTTGCAAGGATACAACTAAGGAATAAACCAAAACTAATCAAATCAAGGACGTTTAAAAGAAATGTGGCTTTAATTTTTTTTTCTACGTACGTGAAACTATGTTTTGTATGTAGGATCTTAAAACAATTTGGTTTTTAATACCCGTTTGAATTTTGCTAAAATTCTGTATGTTGGCAAGATTTGGGGGAAGCTTATTTTAGATGAGTGGGCCGGATATACCAAAAGCGTGATCATAGTGGACAGGTTTATTTGATCGAGATAGTTCAAATAATCGATTAGCAGTATCAACATCTGCTGACCTCAATGTAAGCTGTCTATCATTTAAGGCTTCTCGGACACACAGTTCCGATATATAGGATGGTGCCATTCCCCGCAGTGCTTTGAAGGTCGTTAAGCAAATCTTAAACTCTCTTTCAGGGCATCTAAGCCAATGAAGGCGATTCAGAAGTAGAGTTGTGTGACAATATTTAGACTCACTATATATCATTCTCATCGCAGCATTGAAGACGGACTGTATCCTGTTGAGTTGTTTCTGAGGGAGGCCAGCATATGCACTATTACAATAGTCCATACGGCAGACGACTAGAGAATGTATGAGTGATTTAGCCCCAATAATAAATGAATAGATTTCTGTAAAAGTTTATCTTCCACTAACCAGGTGTATATAATAGCTCCCAACGTCTCACATGGCATATTTGTTCATATCTCCTCAATGATACGCTCAGTTGTGCGAACGTAATATTATTTTAGCAAAACCTTCAAAAATGTGTCGCAAAATACAGACCCGACTTTGCCTCATTAGTCGTGTTTTTGTCAGGCAAATTTGTTTCAATATGTATTATTGGACAAACAAAAGTCGAATAATAAAAGTGTGGATTTACTTTTCATCGGTGCTATTGTGTAAACGTTAAGAATGTGTGCACACATACACATGCACTCTAGACTATATATCATCCGAAAAACATTTGTTCAAATAAATGTATTCTATGTGTGCTGTTAACTGTACCAGAACAGTGTACACTTCGCACGCGGCAGCCGTCTGTCGATCAAGTGTTGTTTTCGAAAATTTCACTCACCGAACCATTTCAGAGACAAAAATTTTAATCTGTTCGTTGCTATATGTATCTAGGTTATTTGGAACTAATTTATATGCATAACGCTAACATATTTATCAATACCTTTTTTAATCTCTGGACAGGGGGAGATGCGAGTATATTGATTGATATCTTAGCGTAACTAATACGAGTTTTCTTTTACAAGAAAGCGATAATAAGGGGCTATCGAAATAGGCACAAGAGTGTTTTTGTCATCAAATTGCGTACGATCCTCCACCTAAATAATATTGCTACTAAAAACAATCAAACATAAATATTGCTGTCCAACTCTCGGTGGCATTCAAATATTAGGGCATCAAATCACTGTTCATTTTGGTATTTGGTTAAGTTCAAGGAATAAATATCCCAAAATCTAATATTTGTTTTACTTCCACCACCGCAGACTCGAGAGAGAATATTTAAAAAAAATTGAACCTCAAGTCTTATTCTCATCGCGACAAAGGAAAACCTTCACGGTCTAAATATATTCTAGATCTTTAAAAAGTAGCTCCTGACATCGGCGACATTATGCAGTTATTGGATCAACAAAGGCACCGGCGCGTATTACATCACTTGACATTGAATAGTTCATCTTTATGTTCATATCTTAAAATGCTTTGAGTTCACCTGCGTCACTGAATCCATGCCAAAAAATAATAAGAGACGTCTCATTCAGCGGTGTTCTTTGAAATATGAATAAGTATTTGACATTTCTTATCATGAATTTAATATACCAATTGAGATGCTCGATATAACTTATTTTCTACACTCCCACCTATGATTCCAAATTTATATGTTGGTGAGTAAAGATGAGAAAAATAATGACAACTATTGATTTTATTTTAAGCACGACTATGATTAATGCAGCTTTCTTCAGTTTGTTTCAACATATTTAGTGTGTATTTGTTTTTTGGCGTTATAACTCTCAACTATAAAACAGAAAATCTGTGTGCTAAAGCCGCAAAAACTATCGAACGGTGAGCTCTGGCATCATGAAATTTGCACTATTTTTTTTTTCTAGCTTTTTCAACGCAAATATGTTTTTCTCGCATAATCATTTCGACCGTGAGCTATGGAGCTTTAAATATACATTATAATTTATAAGATAAGGCAATACCCCGTATTGTTTGCTCCGTACTCTTTAACGGTTCAATAAAAAATGTACATTTCAACATTATCGGAACAAAAAAATTGCTGATGAAAGTGTGTACAGTATTCGTCGACAACCACCAGTAGCATAGCAGTAAGAGCTTTGAGGCCTTGGCGGTTGGCGATTCGATTTCCGACAAAACATATTAATATGAATGTGTCAATGTGCGACGTGCGTAGATAGTTGCCTCTAAAGTGACACTAAATGAAAAGTTAGCATGCCAAACGACCGCTCTGTTTAATGAGCTGAAGCGCAATATTATATTATTTCTCTTTAGTTGCGATGCTATCAACCAGCAGATTTTCATGAGTTTTCGGAGCCTAAATTAAAACTCAAATTTTCCAGAGCCTGTTGGTAATGTTTTCATAGATTTATGTTTTACCTGCCAACAATGTTGTATTAAATTTTCTATTGGAAATGGAATGCCGTTAGTAAAATAATACAATAAAATAAAAAGTAGTTGTGGATTGCAAGCTTTCAATGGGGATATGGATCTTAAATGTTCACTTTGCTCATGAATTACCTCCGAACTAACGTGTGCTGTGGCTATTTTCATACACGATACAGTTCAAATGATGATAGATACATTTATGACAGATTCTACTAGATGAGAACCCCGTTAAGTACTAAAAGGCAGTAAACAAACAGGTTATCAGGGATATTTAGATACCATTAAGGACTATATTTTTAGATTAAAATGTTTTCCAACTGCGAATGTTTTTGTTATTACAGTGTGTATTTAGAGAATTATTTGTTCGAAATCCGTTACAGTAATGGATATACGACACCACTTTAGACACTGTAGGTGCAAATACTTTTGGAAAAATATCTAAGTAAATAAAAAGAATATTATGAATTGCACTACCAGAGAAGATGTATTATGTAGGTCAGTTCACCCTCCTCTTCGTCGTAAACATTGAGTTCCGGGAATTTACAGGAAATCAACAGAAAGCTCAATCCAAAGAGTTTTTTTTTTTTATTGCTTTAAGATTAATATTTTTTTCACAGACCCGACATCTCTAAATATATTTATCATCGTTAGATAACTACTTTCATTTAGCTTTCTATCATTAGTACCTTTTCTAAAATATTTAAGCAAATTTTATTGTTTTAGTTAGGTATGAGTATATCAATTTAAAATATGAAATTAAGCCGATTAAAATACTAACATCACTAATCATACCTCACTACAATACATGCAAAGAGCGACTTACAACGACTGTACTTTGAAATCGAACGTGCGTCGTAAGAAGATTAATAATATACTCGTACTAGTGTTTATTTCAATAACATGAAACTCAAATGAAATCATGCATTCCTTTCGCTGGTGGCAATAAGGTTGAAATTACCACTTGACGCAGACATCTTATTTCGATTTATCGAAAAAAACATCGCCAAAAGCATGTTTCATTTTATTTTGTGAAGCTCAGGCTCAAATGTTAAAATGTTTTCGGGCCAGAGTCATACAGTAAAATCAAATTCGAAAAAAGTTCGTAAGTAAAAGATTTTAGACTTAAATCATTTTTACAGGCCTAAAACTTTTTTTTTCTGAGCTTATAAAAAGTCTCGCTTAAAAATGCCCGGTTAAAGCAAAGACCAAGATGTTTTCTCCTCGCAGTATTTAATCAAAGCATTTATAATATTTCTAGACCATTAAATTTTCAAATCAAAAACACATGCTTTTGCATTATTTTGCAGTGCACGCCTTAACTTACAAATAATATGACCGTGATTGTTATACCTTCTTTATCAGTATGACCCCAGTGCGCAGTGCCCTACATTTTTGTAATAACTTGACCAGTTACTGTACCTACCCACGGTACCTACCCACTAGTACCTAATAACTAAGAACTATAAAACCTAAGGTTACTGCGCACTCCGCGTTATTATATAATGTATCGTTAAATCGATGAATGTATCGTTTTATATATATAGAGGACAAAATATTAAGTTTACTTAACATTGGTTTATTGGTAAACAAATATTATTGGTTTACGTAAAAAACAACTTTACAAGTTTGGCATCATTAATTATCTTATCTACGTTCTGCTTTTACCAATATGAATATATTATCTGCGTTACGTTGTACGAGTAAAACTTTATAAAACCTTTTTTATGATGTACTTTGAGACAAACTACGTTAGTAGAAAACATGAAAAACAGTACGGGCAAAGGAGGGGATGGAAAGAGGGATTTATCGGGAACATCTTAATCTGAGAGAAATAGTTAGGATGTAGGCGAATTCTCTATACTTTATGTTTAATCTTGTTTATTTATTAGTGTCTGTATCTATGTTATCTCCTCAATAAAAAAAATAAATAAATAAAACATGTAGTATATGGCTATATGACGGATTCCATATAAAATCAATAAATACATCCTTCAGTTAATAATTTCCTCAGTTTTAGAGCTTCCAAAGTACCATGTATTTTTTCCTTTGTTATTAACGTGTAAAATATTAATGCTTATGTCCTTATTAAAGTGATGAATCTTGCTCATAGTGAAATAATATTATACAAATTCTTATATTATACAAATTTTATTATGATTCTATTATACAAATTCAGAAATAATATTATAACATGTTTTGCATGCATACCAAGTTGCAGTGTTTTATTATAATATTGTATTTTCGTAGAGAAAACTATGATTGAAATAATATCGAAACATTTTTATATATTTATAAATATACATAAATCACAATTTTCCCCATAAGTTATCTTACTACTAAGTAAACACCCGCTACCGCGGGTTTTTTTCTGCCAGGCTCTGCAGGTGGATTTTTCTTCCCCTTCGCCCATAGTAAGAAACGTGTTTGTTGGTAGGTTTTTGCCCATGTTTACGTACAAAAAATATAATACTGGGAAGGTGTAAAAATAAATATAAAAAGTGAATTATCACATACAAATTTGAACAAAATAAAAAACTATTAATGTGAATATATTCTTAATTTTAAATAAAAAATAATTTTGTTTTAAGCCACTTTATTTATACACATATAACAGACTTAACCTTCATCAGGAACGTATAAGTATAAACAGGTCGAATTGTTATATGTGTATAAATAAAGTGGCTTAAAACAAAATTATTTTTTATTTAAAATTATAATGTCAAGCTACAAAGTGTTTGCTTCCTTCGATGATATAATAAGTGAATATATTCGTCATATATTTTGTGAAATTCCGTTTATTTGAAATTCACAGGATCTATAAAATTTACTTGGGACGTAGCTAAATCGCAAAAACAAAGTTGAAATTACCGGAATCGATTCAGATTTTTTAAATCTAATATGAAAATTCCAATGAACCGATTGAGTGAAACCTAAATATATAATTCGGATTTTCCGCTAATGAAGTTTTTTTTTCAATCTCTTAATTTTGTATTTTTTTTTTAATTTCGCCGCCAAAATTGCTAGTTTAGACTTTTGATTTAGTTCAGCTTCCCCCTAAACTTCTTTTCATCATTTTTTAAACAAAATCGGCCCAAAAAAATAATGATTTTCTTAATATCGCTCAAATGAATGATTTCCTAGTCCCGGCGCACACGTTCGGTTTTTGTCCGTCAAAAGGGACATAGTACGTCCCATCGTAATATGCAGTAGCATGATCAGAATTGAATTGTTTTGCGAATGAGCAAAAATTACCATTTTATGTTTTCACATCTACCGCTAAACAGGAGCAGAGCGTGGGACCTAGCATACTAATAAGATCTTATTACAATTTTTCTTAATTTGTTGTTTGATCTTTTTCAGGAAATGTTTTCACCGAGGCAGCACTGATGGTAGAACTAAAAATGGCCCATCTGCTGGCGGTGGCAATATTCCTGTATGTCACCAAGCTTGTCGCGGATGCTGAGGGAAATGCCTGCCTTGCACATTTGCCGGGTAAGATTTCTAGCAGCTCCTTAATTTAGTTCGCGGCCAAACGAAAGGCGGAATCCACATAATTTCCGTTCATCTTTTAGAATTTAACTTTAATTTTAGAAATTCATTAACAATGTTGCATAACAAGTTAGAATGTTTTTTTGTTGGAATTTTCAATGCCTTCTTATTGCTCTTGCCGCTGTTTACTGCAGTTCAATGCCTGGCATGCGATAGAGTTTAGATATGCGTGGATGGCACTGAAGAAAATATCATAGAAAAGGCGCAGACAAAGAAGTTTAGAGATGGCTGACACAGAAATGATATTTATAAATCAATACAGGTTATCTATTTTATCAACTCAGGTAGGAAGTTTTTCTCTTAGTTTCTTGAAATTTACATAATGGATGTTGAATTATTTATTATTATTACTTTCATTGCAGAAGTCAAAGCGCGACAGCTACATTACCAAGGACAGTCGCTCGACTTCACGCTGCAGACATCAAACAGAATTGGACATCAACTGACGACCGAGGTGTTGAAAATCTTCCTAGAGGAAGTGTTAGGATATCAACACATCAAACTGATTCAAAACGGAGGAGATCTTGGTTTGGGGAAGATGTTCAAGAATATGTTTGATACGTTCCAGCACTCGCATTCAATGTAAGCGCCTACTCAATTAAATCATTCTTCCGTCTACGAAAATTCTAAGAGTTATAAAAACATTGAGTTAATCACTGGTTATTTTTGACAATACAACAAAAACAGTAAAGTTGATGTCCATGAAGGTGATTATTTCGGGTTTATCCTCAAATCAAAGGTAAACAACAATACTGTAAGTTTTTTTTTAAATCATCGACGCGTGTTGGCACTATAATATTATGATTTTTGTATTTGCAACACAATCCGGGATGCCTAAGTTATTTCTACTCTAAATCCATGTATGAAAATATTTGATGTTCACACGAAAATATTTTGTAAACTACAATCCCAACTACCCGGAACCAGTGGAACTACGGCACTCCTAATATTGTGATTTTTTGTTGAAAGACGTAAGGAATGGGTGTCTTGTTTATTTACCAGAGACACGATATTCGACTTTAGCGATAGATTTAGGTATTGTACAATATAACTTGATAATCTATTATGTCAGTCTGATCATCCCCCTAATCCAACGAAGTCTGTCTCTCATAGTTGCGAGTCCTCGAGTGACGGAATATCTCATTTCTAAACCCAGTTTCACGAATAATGGAGGATCTTAATCATCGGAAGGGCGAGTGGTTGAGTTTTCGAAGTGTTAACAACGATTGGTCCCTCGCCCTCCGTTTCATATTCCTTGAATAAAGCTCATACGAGTGATTGAAGTTCATATTCAGTGTTGCAGCTGATAACAACTTCATCTACACTCAGTTCGTGCACACACAGGTCCCGGGCATCGTCTGGTATCGGAACCTCTAGGTTGAATAATAGTCATCCTTCAGCGCGATATATCAACCGAACAACGTCCGGAATTTTCCATAAAAGACAATCAGCACGACGGATACAATTACAGCGATGTTGGTGCAATAATGTATCCCTGTTTACACCAGCTGCAGCGTTGACTTCAAATGGAACGCTTAGTTTTCCATTGCATATGAAAGGAATGAAACTAATGATTATTACGTTCATTCGTACTTGTTAGTCATACATATGACGTCAACAACTATCCCGAGTACAAACATTCTCGTCCAAATTCTACTGTCAATAGGAAAAGTATTTTTATCAATCTTGAAAGGGGCAATTTCATGAACTAATAATATTTGTTCTAACTTGTATTTGTTTACATTCTTCTAATAGTTATATTACATTATGCATATAAAGCACTCGTAGGCGATGTCCAAGTAGAACGAATGTCAGAAGTAGGGCAGACTTTTATGGGCCTGAAGCGTAATGTTACGGTATAATATATCAATACCTATAGTTCTTATGAATCAAAGTGATGCATTTTACGTAGTGAGTAGACGATTAATGTATTATAATTTCTAAAGAAACCCTCCCAACATAAATACTATCGATTTACGAACATAGGATATTCTTTCATCCATTTTATTTTATTTAGCAAAAACAGTTATATACTAATATATTTCAAAAGTCTCAGAGCAATATTGTTACTCCAAGTCAAAAGCAATAAAAAATCACAAAAATATAGTTAACATAATTATATAAGATGTAGATAAAAACAGTTTTTAAAAGGTTACGAGAAGGTACATAATAATATAGTTAAAACTTAATAGGTTCGTGCTTAAACTTGTTGTAGTCATATATGGAAAATATTCACATTTCCTACGAGGCCGTTAATTAACCTAGTAAGTCTTCCCAGGGGCATTACTGTCGGTAAGTTAGTTCTGCGCCTGGGAAGAAACAAAAGTCTGTGATGGCGGCCTCGCGTGATATTATCGAAAAAAGAGAATCCTATTTCAGCCAGGATGTCAGGTGTAATACTATACCGTTTAAGAGTGTATGAGCCATAAGCAGTAATACTCAACCATTAGTACGTATGCGGTGTCCCGTGGCCCTCATACCTGAGATCCACTCTTAACAATGCTACGCACTAAGCTAAAGTAAAGTAAATACTCCAATATACATGCTGGAGAGTAACATGAAAACAGCAGTTAGGTTTTCAGCATAGAAATGCTTTCAGGATTCCAAAATCGATGGTCAATCTGGATGTCCAGGTAACCCCCGACGAGGATCTACGCAGCTTCCTGAACATCTACCCGATGAACGAGTGCGGGAGCATGGCCCCTCCGGGCCGCTTCGGCTGGTTCATTCCAGAGCAATTGTCGAAAGTCATCCCCAACACCAACACGGAGCACTGGAGATTCTTCAGGGACCCATCTAATGCGCATCTGTTTGATATTCATAAAGATGACGACTTACTAAAACGCAATTCGGTCAACGCTACAACAAAGCGGTAAGTGTCATTTTCATGTCTGTGTTTATTCTAATTAGCATTTTATCAAGTTGGGTAAACTAATTAATTACAATTGTCTGTCTAGATTTTTCTGTGATGAGCCATACTGCGAGGAAGGAGTATACATTCCTGAACAATGCAAAGGCCTGAAAAACAATCAGTCGTGCGCTTCGATGCTATCATCTTTTCCTGAAAGTACGAGCTTCATTATGGACCACATCGTGGAGTTGAAACTTTATATGAAGGTCATATGGCTGGGTCATAATTTGAGAGAAGTAGTCGACAAGTTAACAAACATGTACGTTGTGCAAAATACAAAAAAGTCGGTGATATTTTTGGAGTGGATACCGGGATACTTCACGATCGGACGAGAGAAGCTATCTCCGGTTTCAGTCCCCAACTGCGAACAATTCAAGTCTTCGGCGACCCTGGGCTGCAAGTACGAGATGACGCGAAACACAAAGCTGGCTTGGACGGAGCTGCAGAACATCGGCAAGCCGGCCTTGGAAGCCATACACAAAATACAGTTTGATAAAAGCGGGTACGAGAATTTGCTGCGGCTACATAATTTGCGGGCCGACAAGAACATTCACTCTACCGCCTGTCAGTGGCTGAAAGGCAACGAAAAGGTTTGGACAAGTTGGCTGCCGACGAATACCAACAAACGGGAGATTTACATAGGAGGAATATTCCCGCTTTCCGGCGCATTCTACAACGCCTACGGCATAGTTCTAGCCGCGCGGATGGCGCAAGATGCGGTCAACGACAACTCGACCATTCTCGCCGATTACAACCTGAAACTGTTGGTCAACGACGGCAAATGCAGAGCGGATATGGTGATGAAGGCATTCATCGATTACATCTTCAACAACGAGTACCAAAACCTCATCGGCGTGCTGGGTCCCGCGTGCTCCGAGACCGTAGAACCCCTCGCCGGAGTTTCCAAACATTACTCCACCATAGTGATGTCGTACAGCGCGGAAGGCTCCAGCTTCTCCGATAGGTCCAAGTACCCCTACTTCTTCCGGACCATCGGGGAGAACAAGCAATACAAACAGGTTTACTTGCACCTCTTCAAGGCTCTCGGCTGGAATCGTATAGCGGCGCTAACTGAAGACGGACAGAAGTATACCGAATACATTTCCAGCATGGGAGACATGTTTCAGGAAAATGGTATTTCCTTTATAGCCAATATGAAGTTTCCCAGAGAACGTGAAGAATCGTCATTATCTAGGGTGGGTATGTAATAGCTTAGGTAGATTTTAATTGACAAGTTATCCTTAATTTAAAAAAAACTGACCTAGGGTTTCATTTATATTTCAGTATCTACAAGATCTGAAAGATAAACGAGCACGCATCATAATCGCCGACGTGTATGACGAGGTAGCGCGCATGGTAATGTGCCAAGCTTACAAGCAAGAGATGACCAGCAAACAAGGCTATGTTTGGTTTCTGCCCCCTTGGCTGTCCACGGGGTGGTACAATATCACTCACTTCAACAAGTACTTCAATGAAAGTGTCAACTGCACAACTGAAATGATGATAACGGTAAGATTATTTCGACATAGGTACTTTTTCTTATCTGTTAAAATTCAAGGCTTTATTTGCTGGCGAAGTATTAATAATGCATGGATTCCCGGTAGGTACCAGGTGATGACACAAAACTAACTCCAAAAAAAAGAACCCATAACTATTTTTAAAAAAACACTTTCATTCATAGGACATGGTCTTAAAGAGCCGGCATACAACATAAATCAATAATGTTAACAATATTATTGATAGATTTCAAAATATCCCGAAACTCATCAATATTTCTCCGTCAATTCATCATACAACGCCTACCTAAGCTCAATTCGAAGCGGTTTCAAAAAGTTTTTGTTGACATAGTATTTCTTTTCTTACCACCCTTCAGATTAATACATTTCTTCCAAGGATGTTCGAGTGACATTATATTGTCATCCTCATTTGCCAACTTAACTGTACAACATCATCTATAAATATTTCACTTCTATAAACTTTTTGAAGCCCCTACATAGTATCATCAGTACCTACTAAAAGAATTGACCGTGCATGGATGGCCTAGTGAAATTGCTGAAAATATTAAGTATTTCATGAATAAACAATATTTAAGGCAATTAATGGACATTTCGCACTGAACCACGCCTACTTCGCCCCAAACAATATCATCATGCAAGAGAATATCACCGTGAAGGACTGGAGGAGGAAGTACGAGGAGAGGGTCTCCAACTGGTCACGAACCCCCACAGCCCGGGAGTTCAACCCCTACACAGCTCTCAACAGAAACGACTTCACGTCAGACTATGCGGGATATGCTTATGACGCGGTGTGGACCTACGCTCTGGCCGCAGACAAGATACTCAAAGACTACCCCGAGGCTTTCTCTGATATCCATTCTCAAGCGACAACTTCGTAAGTCTTATAATGCCATCACCGCTGTCACTATTAAATATATGGTTCATCTATTCTAGTTCAATAATTAGTTACTTTTTATGTTAATTTTTTGATTCCGATAGTTTTATACTTCTTTTGCAGGCAACTTGTAAAAGTAATAGGTGAATCAGACTACTCCGGAGTGTCGGGACAAATAAAATTTTATGGTGGTCCGTCTCGATTTTCGGTAATCAACATTGTGCAATGGTTGAATGGGGAACAGAACATGATTGGTGATTTCTTTCCTAACATTTCTACCACCCAACCAGATGTCGTTGGAGGCAGACTTGAATTAAATGTTTCTGCCATATCCTGGCTCACGGCTGATGGAATTATTCCAGAAGATGGCACTGCACCTCCAGACGATTGCCTGTTTGGTTTGCTGGCCAACTTTTTAAACATATCCTGTGGAGATACTATGATTCTTATCAGCGTCATTGGCTTTAGCTTACTGGGCCTGGCGCTAATTATTGCCGTAATCATGATCAGAAGAAGATATGAACAGAAAATACGGCTCACCGAGGCTTACATGAAATCCATGGGAATCGATAAATACACCATGATGAACATGACTAACTTGGACAAGTGGGAAACCTCTCGGGAGTGCGTGGTTATCAACAGAAAGTTGGGAGAGGGGGCATTCGGGACGGTATATGGAGGGGAAGCTCTTTTGGTGGAAGGAAAGGGATGGGTACCTGTTGCTGTCAAAACCCTCAAAGTAGGCTCAAATACTGAAGAAAAGTTAGATTTTCTCTCCGAAGCCGAATCTATGAAAAGATTTGAGCATAAAAATATTGTCAAGCTGTTAGGAGTTTGTACGAAAAGTGAACCTGTTTACACCATAATGGAATTTATGCTCTATGGAGATTTGAAAACATACTTACTTGCAAGAAGGCATTTAGTGAACGGAAAGTATGCTGATGAATCGGATGAAGTCTCCAACAAAAAGCTCACGAGCATGGCAATAGACATAGCCCGAGCCTTAAGCTACTTGGCCGAGCTGAAGTATGTGCACAGAGATATTGCGTGTCGCAATTGTCTCATCAATTCATCAAGGGTCGTTAAACTTGGTGATTTTGGAATGACCAGACTTATTTTTGAAAACGATTATTACCGTTTTAGTAGAAAAGGAATGCTGCCTGTGAGATGGATGGCCCCAGAGAGCCTCGGACTAGGAATATTCACCCCCGCATCAGATGTGTGGTCATATGGAGTTCTGTTATATGAAATTATAACATTTGGAAGTTTTCCTTTCCAGGGTTTAAGTAATACTGAAGTTTTAGAAAATGTTAAAAATGGACGCACATTAACCATACCACAAGGAGTTAAACCTCAGCTGTAAGCACACATTCATCTCATAATTTATTACATATATTTAGTTACCTATGTATCCTTTATTTAACTGCTTTTTAAAGTACATATTCAAATGATAATAAGAGTATAAATTAATTTTCTTTTAGAGAGGGCCTAATGAAATCCTGTTGGAATCAAGAATACAAAACTCGGCCACATGCTTCAGAAATTGCAGACTTTTTGGCCAACAGTCCGAGACTGTTAGCGCCTTGCCTCGATGTGCCCATTTCATCGGTCCAGTTGGACTACCCTCGGGAGTTGGATATTTTACCAGAACTCTTCAATAAGCACCACCTACCCATCACCCCACTGCCAGAAGACTTTGAATCTAACAAAGAAAATGATTCAACATTGATCAATTCACTGCGTTTTGATAATCCCAACTACATTACAGGAGAAATTAATGCTAATAAGAACATGTCCATCAATAATAACAGGAAACCTAATTTTAAAAATGAATTTATTGTGGAACGCATCACTGATGAGGAAGAGATGCCTTTCGTCTGACACATATTGCATTCCATTATTTGTAATAAGTTGCTGCTATATCTGTGTTCTTTATATTCTATGTTTGCCATTTTATAAGTTTAGTGAAGTATCTACCATTTACTCTGTAGATAATAAATGTGTACAAGTGGCGTACCCAGGAGTACAAAAATATTTGGACTGATAAAATAATGCTGTGGCTGTGTGACTATCACGTTAGACATATTATTCATTATTATTACACCTCGTCAAATTGGTTAGGTCATTAGGTTAATAATATCGCAAATGTTCCATGACAAGATGGTACATTATATTTCTGGTGGTGAATAAAATTTGGGGATCTCTTATACATTTAAGAAATTACTACTTATAAAATTTGAAAATTTTATGTGGTATATGGGTTTTATGTGTATGGGTATTATGATGTTGCATGCTCATTGATAATGTATCATATTACATAAGACATCTTTTTTTTAAATTCTATTTTAATTAAAGTAAGCTAATATGTTGCCTTATCTCTTGCTTTCAACATTATATTCAAAACATCTGAACGGACTTTCAGGGGCTACGTTAGAACATCCTGTCATCGATTTATTAAAATATAATTGATTGGAAAGTTTGTTTTGATAAAATGCATTCATCAGGTAATTGATTTAAGGCTTCAATATATATTATTTATTTTTGCTTTTCGAATTACCACCTGTTTACAATAATATCTACACAGGTGAATCAACAAATTCTTGGAATATCAGTGTCCATCTAAGCGATTTTCAACAATAATTTTAAATAAACACAAAGGCAAGAAGTCACTATGTGTATTCATGAAGAATGAATTCTAGGGCCATGACAATATCAACATTTTAAAACAAACTATGTAATGTTTTAAAGTGAGATTTGAGTGTAAAAGTAACACATCTTATACGTATTTGTGGACATTTCCACACTAACAAAATCAAAGTAATATATGTTCATATTTTATTACCGCATCCAATATGTACTGTATAATATTATACCATTGAAATAGTGATATTGTTGCACAGTCTTGTGCTAGTATAATATTTCTAAATGTGTGTATTGTCTAGATAACAGGGGCAGTGGAGAGGTACTTTTCCAGGAGTTTGCCTGCAATCGGCCACTAGCTAAAAAACCAAACTTAAAAATTATGTTATGTAAATGTAAGAATGATTGTCATTACATATTATAATTATGAATAATTAGTATAAGAATATTATTAACTTTATCACTATCAGGCGTGGAAAGTTAAGCTATGCATTTGACTATTAGTTGGGTGGTTGTGGGTTCGATTCCCACTGCAGCAAAAAATATATTGGTTTACATAAATTGTTTTATTTATTTCATAAAGTATTGTTTTATGATAAACCTTACAAAAATGACTTAACCTTTACACCGCGATCCTTATATAAACAAAATCACATCCATACACGGCACTCTTTGGAATAACTCCCTTATTTCGTGACAGATTTATGATTGGCTTATCTCAATGTGTGCTCTGTTTCATCTTAAGTACAATGAAATACACAAATATACAATAGATTTCAGGATGCGCCTCTAATATCTTAAACAGTGAGATTTAACATGAAATCAGGCGGCGTCTCAGTGCTGCTTACACATACCAACAGTATTCTTTATGATTTAGAGTGTACTCATCGACGCATAAACTGAAATCATCTGGGATAACCTCACATACACGGCGCTAGAAACAATGGTACTGAGGCGCGAAATTCAAAAGACTGGACTGGCATTTCCAATCATCTTCGGTTTCAATCCGCTTTATGTAAACAAATCTGAAGTTTTCACTAGTCACCAGAAGATGACAGTAAGAGGAAGGATCCAACTATTTTTTGGTTCACTTATCGGATAAATTCGTAACATGATTACGTTGTACACGACAGATTTGTCGGAACGTATAAATGAATGTGCGTGGCGCTGGGGGCTCAGTTTTTTGCATAAACATGTATGCGCATAGCGGCGTAAAGGTTAATGTCGTGAGAAATATTGGTAAATTATAAATATTAAAACCGTGTGACTTAGCATTTCTTATTGTATAACCTCTTTAAATAAAATTATGTTAACTTTGTACCTGATATTTTATAATTGACTTTTTAAATAACTAACTTTGTATAACGTTTCTAGATAAAATAAAGATTTAATTTGTGCGAACCTTTGTGGGTTTTATTTTAAGATCCAAACATACTACTCAATTAGAAAGTCTCACGAAATGCGGTGGTATTAGTGGCAAATAACATTTTGTTTGTAATTTTACTTTATTGTCAAGAAAAGAAATACTGATCAGCTATAGATTCAGGTGCAATCGTTAAAACTCTACATATTACTCTACATTCATCATTCTGAGGTAACTTATAGTTGAGATTAAAAAGAAATCATTATGGTTATTTATTTATTATGTATTTATAACATTATATTTAAAATAAAAGCCAAATAATTGATTATACAAGCAGACAGAGACATCAATGGAAATATTTAAAATGTCTAAAGTTCACTAATATACCATAATAATTTGTATAAGTCGACGTGGTTTAACCTACAAAAATACCTAAATGAAGATACTAATTGCAGAGGGTTTTGGATGATACGTTCCATTAAAAAAATACCTAGACCAACCAATAAGAAATATTTCAATGAATTCCATTGTTTTTAGCTGTAACTTCAAAAAGTTCACACTTCTAAGCAGCAAACTGTATTATCTAACTTGATATTGTTGAGCTTAGGCTTACGCCTTTTCTCTACTGACCACCTAATGTGTTTAGATATCAATAATTCATCGTGTTAAGTTATGCTATGTATAATAGTGCATTTGTGGAAATCATAAAATATACTTAATGAATAAAATTTGTTGACTATTTCAACTACTGTCCTGTGGTTGTGACATGAAGAAATAATTATTGCACTTTTTTCTAATTATGAAAACAACCAATATGTATATAAGTATTTCAACTAGCTGCAGAAGGGAACCATTCTCCACTAACTTCATGAATTAATGTTAGCAGCAATTACATCAACTCAACTGAAACTCTTCTACATATTTAGTGATTTGGGAGGAAAAAACAATTTTCAATAGCACTATCACAAAAAAAACACAATGTTATGTCTCATTTAATAAATTTATAATTATAAGAGTAAATTAAAATATCATATTCTATCACAAAGATAAATAAATCTCTTCAATACTACATTATATTCTATACATCCAAAACAACATGCATAGAATTATATCCATGAAAAATTAAGAAACCACATATTAACCACAATAATTTTACTATTTAAATTTGTTATTTATAGTTTTTGTCGTTTTGGCAAATTCTTTTTCTCTGCATCAAATTGACTCATTTTGTTTCAATCAAACTAATACAATAAAACTTACTCTTTTCAGCAAGTTTACAATATATATGTATAGGAATAACAGGTGTGCGCCACTCTTTAGCCATACTTTTTTTTTAAAGTGAAAGCATATAATAGGGTTGGAGACACAGACTATGTTCACATCTTATGTGTGTTAAGCACTGAGAAAAGATATTTAGAACTTTTAAAAAAAATTACGTGTGTAAGAATTGCAAAAAAAAAATAATTGGGTGAAGTAGTCAGTTATATAAATAAAAAATATTAAAACTAACATAATAAATTTAGAAGCATAATCGAGATCAAAAAATCACTTATTGTTTTTTTGGGTATCCACTTTTTGTTTTGTTGTTTAAGCTTGATTTCCGAAATGTAATAATTGTGATCATTATTATGGTTCCACCTTTCAAATCTGGTTGAGATGACTGCAAAAGGTTTGTTCATATAACGGCCATGAGATATTCTGTAATACTATTTCTTTTCCACAAATTGTAAAGAATGAATTCCCAATGTGACCACAAATGTATAGCCTCTCGCAATGCAGGAATGTATCCACGAGGAATGTTAGATTACATTTTTGACTACTCGGAGAGGATCCCACAGATTTATCAGGCAAAATGAAACAATGAGTTGAAAAATAAATTTAAGCAAAAATTGTATGTCATCAAAATTAAATTATTTTATTTATTGAATTCAATAATTTTATTTTTTAAACGATACAAATTCACACATCAGGGGTTTTGTAGATACATCATAAATATGGCAACTATCATATTCTGGCGCTATTATAATGGGGATCTATAATTAATATATTTGCTTTATTTGATTTGTAGTTGGGAAGTAAAGTAAGACATTAGACAAACGGTAAAGATTCTGTACAGTGAAACTACACAATATAGTGCACACACCTTCCTGCCATATGCTAGGGTAGAATCCTTAATTTAGGTTTCTCATTAAATTTATAGAAAATAAAGAAATTTACAACTTGTTTTGCTCCTCATACTTCAGAACATCTTCCATGTTCACAATATCAAACTCTTGAATGGCAGTCCCGGCGTACTGGGTGTACTTCGTTGGGTTGCCTTGGATGGAGCGTTTGAAAACTGAAATTAAGCAATTGTTATGTTATAGGATCATAGTAATATATTGTCACTTAGCAACTGAACAAACATGATTCTAAATATTATTTTATAATTTTTATCAAATCTACTTCGGAGTATTTACGAAGGGTGCATGGCAAAACTGAGCTCATCGCATTTTTTTAATTTTTGAGATTTAAATGCCAATTTGTTCAACAGAGAAAGTGTTCAAGAATAATATCTAGAGAATTATTAATAAATCCGTTTGCAGTATATGTACTCTATAATAAATTTTAATATTTTTTTTTAAATTTAAGTACTTGAATATTTTGCATAAATCATTTTTATGTTTTGGAAAGAAACATCCTCGTTTCCAATATTTCTTAAGGTGAAATTTGCTTTGTTATAGGAGTATTTTAGATTACGAACACGTTTTTGGAACGAATAATGCTCGTAAACCGAGGCTCTACTGTATATACTTTATGGGATGTGTGGATTGAACTAACCTCCCCACATTCCAGATTTTAAAAAATATTTCAGATAAAACCTAATCTTCTCAAGTATGCACACAAAAGTTAGTGCAAGTCCATTCTTTAACGCTTTGCACCCTGACGGTACAAATTTGTATTTGTCTATAATTTGTATGCCAGTTTTACATTGACCTGTCACATGGTTAATTGTGTTATTTTAGTGCTTGTTTGAAAACATAATTATTATGATAATGGATTGATTAGTGATAATTGGTATACATATTATTCTTTCAATGAGTATCATAATGTCATCCAATCCAATCGTATCAAACAACTATACACGTTGTTGGATCCGAAACTGCGATAAACACCGAATGTGTTTTCAGTTCAGATGAATTTGGAAAATAATAGACTGTAAAACAATAAACTATATCAAGTATGATGGAAGTGTCTAATTATGGATGTGGAAAGATTATTGGAAATGAAATGGGAAACCATTCACTCACCGATGTAGTTGAAGTGGAAGTTCTTGTTTCTTCTTACACACAACAAAACACCACACTTAATTTAATATTACTTGAAGAACAAACCGACGACCAAGCGAGAGACCAATGAATAACCACGTTTTTTCACATAACTCTCTTCTGTTTCGATTGTCAATTGTTTTCGAACACAGTGTTGTTGAATAAGGAATTCAAATAGCGAAATGGCGGGATAGGTAGGAACTGGATGAAAAACGTGAAGGTAAGAACCTATCAAATTATTACTTTGAAATACATCACACGCGGTATAAAATATTTTTTACTTATTGCCTGACGGTACAAAAATGTACCGTGTGAATTTTTCCTTTAAGAAGTTTTCCGAAAATTCAAAAAAAAATCGAAATGATTTCCATGTTATAAATAACAGATAATTCCGAAAAAAAATTATAAAAGTAAGCTTAATCTATGTTCAGAGATCAAAGGGTCAATCAAAGATTTAAGTTATAAATCGAAAATGCAGCTCTGCTAAAAAAAAGTTTTATGTAAATTGAAATAATATTTTTTTTATTTACCTCCACCGATAATCTTCTCCAGCATGTAGGTGGGGTAGCGCTGGCACTCCCGGGCGATGTAGACCCCCACCACAGAGAAGTCGTGCACTGGGGGCAGCACCACGCGCATGTTCTGCTTCACCGTGTCCATGTCCACTTCGTAGTAACCGTTGCGCATCTTGGTGACCAGGTCCATCAGCGACTTGGGTGGCAGCACGGCCTCTCGGTCCAGGGGCATGATAAAGCAACGCTTGCCTTCAGGGTCCATGATACCTGACAACCAAAAAACCCATCATATCATCGCAACATTTGTACAGCATTAGTCCAGACTGCCTGAATCCAATGGGACTATACGGATTTTCTGTCATTTTTGTGTAGGTGTACATTTTTTATATATTCGTAAAAAGTGGTGTGAAATTATAAAATAAAAGCATTATTTCATCATAATTTATGAATAAAGGGCTGCATATTATCTTGTTATTTTAATCCTTTGACTGTGTATAACTTCCACAGACAGGAGCCGTGCCACCAGTGTGGATGCCGTCTATAGCCGATTTGAATGTTTTCTCTCGTACAGTGACATCTCCACGCATTTTTTCCGAACCTTTTTTTAGTTTCATCAATAGATAAAACTAAAAAATAAGATATAATCTCAATATTTTGGGCAGTTGAAAATGCACAATTCCATATAATTTTACTACTGCCAATGTAGTTTCGCCATTGAGAGATGTGACATCAGACGGCAGGTACCATTTAAAAGGCTTTTTGAGCGGCAATTAAAAATGTTCTTTTTTTAAAACATCGTACATCGTTGTGTTAAAAAAAAATCACATTTTGCTTGGAGGAAATTTAATTATTCTCCTTTGTTACTTTTTTTCAATGCGCTGGCTTCGATCTGTAATGTAAATATTTTTATAAGTCTTCAGATAGCTGACTAAATTCTCATTGATAAAGTCCGCGGTGTACCATATCTAAAATATTTCTAACAGTGTTAGTTGTGTTTAAAAAATGAAGATAGCCGTTCCGTTGGTGGAATTCGATAGGAGACAAATTATTTCCATTTTGGTCTACATGGAAATGGAAAGGGTAAAAAGGAATGCTTAGTTCGATCTTTTGACTGCAATAAAATGAGTGTTTTCGAAAACCAAAACTCATTGGTAACGCAGCAACTTTGATACAACGTGGTTAGATATACTTGGATAATGTCAGCCATATTATTTAAAATAATAAAATTACTTGCTATTCATCATAATTCAATGTAGAAAAGGGTGATTAAAATATCTATTATATTAAAAGTGACTAACACTGAATTACTCATTACTAGGACCACCGCCTGGGCAGGGGTTCGGGGGCTCACCTGAAGAGATAAATAATTTAATTTTTAAATAGTAAAATAATTAAATGAAAAAAAACTTAATTTAGTGTACATATTAAGTTTTGATCAAATTGTGATCAAACAGCTGTCAAGCATTATAAAATGACTGTCATGCTTGGCAACTGGATCACAATTTAATCAAAAGCTGAAACTGGCCGAGAATTTAATGGGGACCATTCAAATGTCAACATTTCCAAATGGCGCAGCGATTTGATGTAAAAAGATTTAAAAAAACCCAACCTAAGACTACAAGAGGTTAAAAAAATGTATGTTCATTAAGTTTAGTTAAAAGGTTACTATAAATATTGAGTCCATAACTAATTTTTTTGATTATAAAATCTCTAAGAGGTTTAGTCTTTCTCAGACACGACTATTCCAAAAAAAATAATGTGAAATTATTATTCTCTACACATGAGCCCCTAATTTGCGATAACAAATCCGGTTCCTTCTTATTATGCATTCTTTTTGGGTCAAATTATTGTAAACCGGTCTTTGTTTTTATCTTAGTGTGTAGTTTTGGACTATGGTAATCTGTGTAAATTTGTGGGGTAATAATGGGTTAACTTCTACTCTGCAATTACTGCCGCCAAAGACATACTTTAATAACTCTCAAATCAAATATTCAAGTAAATAACACTAAATTTAATATTATTGTTCATTCTTTTTTATTATTGCTGTTTACATCTCATAATATGATATCTGCTGTCATATCTTCATGCCATGTCACTTGACCACATATTCCCTCATATGTCTGATGTTACATTCTCATCAATATCTCTTAGAGATTGAAAACAATAAAGATTTGATGTAATTTAACAATACCTGTGGTGTTGGTGTTGAAATCGTGAATGAAGCGGCCTCGCCTGCCGTCGTTAAAATTGGGAACGTCAATCTTCTCATAGTTGTCTTCCTCATAACCAATTTCAAAGTATTCCCGGAATGAGTGGAAGATTTCATCTACCATCTGCCTATTCCTCATCTCTTCAACTTCCACATCGGGATTATATTGCATCAGTTTCTCTCTTTGGAGTTCTGCATCCTAAAATATTACAACCGAACACAAAACTAAGAAAATGACCAAAAAAACTTAAAAACAATACACGTTGCAACAAAGCACTACCATCTTCTGACCTTATCTTTCAAATACTTACCAATGTAAAATTCATTCATTAGAATGTAGGAAATTTACATTATATTTAAAACATAAGTTTTTAAAAATAAACATTTCATCAACAAGCAGTAAATAGTTCAATCATAATTTTTTTTACATCCTGTATTGATAACATTGATTCCAAGAAGTATTATTTCAATGAAATGGTGATAACACTGTAAAAGATAACAATAACCATCAATCAACAACATGCATGAGGTCAGAAAAAACACCTTGGCAGAAAAGCTAAAAAAATAATTCAGACTGCCTGGTGCACTCAGACCTTAACCTCTAGGGGCCAGACCCAGCCCAGCCCCGAACCAAACGACGCCTGGCGCAGGCGTAATTTTTGTCGCCCGTTGACTGTTGCCCATTGAAAATTTGAAGAGTATGAAACGAGAGGTGCGAATTTCCATTACGCGCTGTCGGGTCGGGAAGTTACAGGATTGATTCCCATCCATGGATAGAATGGTATTTTTTCATTTAATACAATATATAGGCGCTGGGCGCACTAAAAATCACTGCAATTGGGTACTATCAGCGCCTTGACAATTCGCCAACTGGAGCTGACTGCTTCAATTGCACCTTTTTTTTTACATGAATACCGCACAGAGTCTCAACTGCTCCCAACCGTCTAGGCAATGGCATCCCAAATTGGGTATGTTGTGAGGCTGAAGGTAGTAGGGAGGGGAAGGAGATCGGGAAGAGGAAGGTTGGGAAGTACCTGGCTATTCAGATCTGGTCACCAAACACGGCTTAAGCCATTTCAAGCAACGTTTCGATTCTGAATGGTGGTCTTTCACCAGGGCGATGTAGTATCTACCACTCTTTGCCCCAAATATACTTGTTATTATTTTCATATGAATTAAATGTGTTATGACACATATTAATTAAATAAAAGTTATTGGCGCACGCCGGGTTTGAACCCGCGACCTTTGGATTCGTAGTCGAGCGTCTTACCACTCGACCATGGAGGCCGTCAAGGCCTGCACAGAACCGGCCAAATTCAAAATCAGGACGCAAAGGATTTGGGGTTACAGGAATCCCCATGCGAGTAATAAAGGGTTAAAAGTTATGCAATTAATTCGAAGTATCTTACCTATCGTACTTTTGTAATAAGTGTAAAATATTTTAATTAATTTACCTTCACTTTAATCTGAGACCATCCGTGGAACTTATGAACTGGAGTGGAGGCATACTCATACAGATACAGTCCACCGATGAATCCGAGAGTCAGCGCGGCAATGCCGGAAATGATAAGTAAAAATACACGCATTGTGTTCGACATTCGGCCAAATGGAGCATTTTTAGACACATAGACATCATCAGGGTTTTGAATGTCCACCGAGACCTATAAAAATGGTATTATGGAAGATTAATAACAAACAGGTGTACATAAAAAACAAAAATAAAAACCTTCGCAGATAAACACGGCCACAGCCATTGATTGAACGTACCGTTTTCACACCCTCGGGTGCTAAAAGAAGGGACTTATCCTGCTTCTTCAAAAACATTGACTTTGTTATAATCGTCATCTTTAAATGAGATAAATCAATTGAAATCACGAAACCTTTGTTATGATCGGCAAAATATCCATTATAAACAGTTTTGAAAGAATAAACAGCAGGCTTCATTCAGAACCATTGATTGAACGATTGAACAACCGTTTTCACACCATTCGGGTGCTAAAATGAATGGGACTTATCCTGCTTCTTCAAAAACATTGACGTTCAACGAGAAAGTGAAATGTTATTTTAAAGTTGGGGTTTACCAGGCCAAATGCAACTTTTTGTTCTAAAGTTATATCCATAAAGGGGAGGCAATGCCTGTAATATGAATCGTCATTTATATTCAATTGCTCAAGCAAACTGTCAAACTCTTTACAGTGAAATATTACTTCAAGCCCTGAAAAACGATCGGCTGAAAAAATAACAATGAAAATTTATCGAATCGCAAAAACAAATGACGCAGGAACAAGAATGCAGTACATGAACAATATATCCATATATTACATATACAATATACATAATACACAATGTTACCATATTAATAATACGAAAAATAAAATAAAAACTTGTTTCGAGGGTAAAAATGTTTTATTTTAGCTTTTTATTGAGAATTTAAGTAAGGAAACAACGATACAAGAGAATATTTTCTGAAATGCTTTATTTTTAAATAATCGTTTTAAATATATTTTTTTAAACACATCACACAAATAAAAACACATAATTTCAATTTTTTTTTCGAACTATCCATGAGATGAGGAAGAAGAAGTCTTCCCAAAGCTCTAATCATTTATTTTTTCAATACGTTTTACAGTAGGTACTTAATTATAGTGATGATATAATATTTTATTTTTATCCCTTATCCACCCAAAGAGGATAAGAGCTTCGGGAATATCCTCAATCCAGCTTCCAGAAAAAGATAGAACGTTTTTTATTGTTATTCACATTAGAGGTTGATTTTTGTATTATATATTTGACATTCCAACCGTTGGTCTCTAAAATATTTTAACTTAAATACTAATTATTATTTTAAGATAGAAAGCAATGTGGATGATATGGCATTTGAGGGTATTGAGAAGGTATGATGTTTTACCTGATGGTTGGAATTCAAAACGAACAGTATAGATTTTTTTTTATTTTTTAGCGGGCTTTCAATTTGTTATTGTGTAAGAATTTTCACGAGGTTTTGAGGTTTTGTTTAAGTAGGTGACTAGTTTGGCTGTATGTTTCATGATTCTTCATCGATAATGTAATGTCTCTCATTATACTTTTGACTTACAGCCGTATTTTTTTAAAACGTCCTTAACTTGACTTGTTTTCTTTTTGCTTGTATCTTTGTTATTCAATGTATTTACTGTCTACTGAAAACCATGTACATATTACTTAGTTCACACTGTTTTAATTTGTAATGTTGGAATTTTTACCCTATATCACTCCAATATTTTATTTTTTAAGTACCAACACATTAATAGTCTTTTAAATTATTTCATTTTTTTGCTTTACAAATCTGTTTGTTTTTATAAATATTTTACATCTGTTTTTTATACAGCTTTTAGTGAACTATTATACCGTTGGAGTTAAAATATAAAGTATATTCTTACTCCAAGATTATGCCCATATCTTAATAATCTTTAAGATATGATATAACAATCATGCTTTTAGATAGTTTTAATTTGCATTCATATCATTCTCTTATATATTATTTAATCATTATTGTATTAATTTATTTGGTTCAAAGGCACTTGAGGTGAACTATTACAAAATGGTGCCGTACAAATTCATTCTTATTATTATGGATATAAACTTTTTTTCTCTGTCGAGAGATTTTCAATTCGCTAGTATTAACAATGAATTATGGTTTTCTATCAAGTTAATCATATTATAATTTAATTTTTAGCTACCTTTGGAAGCTATGAGACAAACAATAAGAAAAACATAATTCTCAATTAATTTCTAATTATAAAACCAAAACATTCGTTGCGATACACGTGACCGTGAATGTTGACATTTAGGTAGTTGTGTCTTTTGCTATAATAAAATAGGATATCACGCTAGCATAATATGAATCTCAATAAAACACCACGCGATGTCTTGTTATGATTTTTATCTGAGCATTTGTCTTGTACATGTGACTTTTTCTGTGCGTGCCGCACATGTCACCCACTGTGGGTTCTTTAAAAGTTAATTACTATTGACAAGATATGTTGACTGTGTTTTTTTTTATGAAGAACGATTTGAGGATATGAAATAGTTTCTCTATTTAAAGTCTGTAAAAGTTTATAATAGCTATAAAATTTAAAACGAATGATCGCAGTTGAAAGTGAGGTTAAACAAAAATGGCAAAACTATCGAAGAAATCTTCACCAGCTAAAACCAGCTCGAAAAAACAAAAGGGTACATCCCAAAAAAGTTCTTTAGACGGAAAGTCTATCATTGAAAATATTTCTACGGAAGACTTCATGTCAAATGAATTTGATCAATCCGATTCTGAGGATTCGGTTCTTCCACCTGTAAAAAAAAACAAAAAATTGCATCAAAAGAAGGCCACAGAGAAACACCCTAGACAAAGTGATGGATCAGATGAAGGTAAGATGGTGATATGGTTAAAAATTTGTAATTTTTTCCTACAGTGCACGATAAATCCGCACATAAGTAGTTTACACCCTTATTTTTTATTTTTCTGTCCTTAATTTGGAACCCACATAATTTAAGGTTTTTCCACATAAGAGATATTCCCGCATCCATTGAAAAACTTTTGTAATTGAGTTATTTGCAAGACCAAATTTGCCCCTTCCATTTATATTTAATGCTTGTTGACTATTTAAGATTCATCAGATGACCTGGACCCGACATTGCACGCCAAATCTCTGGCCAAGTTAAAGGAAACAGATCCAGAATTTTATGCTTACCTGGAAGAAAATGACAAGAAGTTGCTGAATTTCCAACTCGACTCAGATGCGTCTGATGGAGAACCTTCGGAAGGTGAAGAAGAGGAAGAAGATGAAAATAAAAAGAATGCTGCTCATAAACCTGACGCAGATTTACATGAAGCCAGTGATGAGAGTGACTTTGAGGTATGCCTACTTATTTTAATTAGTTTTGTATTCTTCGAGGAAAATTACTTTTGATATATGGAGGTTCACACTGTAAATACATTATAAAATATGTGTTTTTGAATATAATATATGTACAATATCTACACTTATCTTAAGAAAATTTTATGTATGCCTCTTTGACGAGTACCCAAATCGTGTTGTTGCTGTTAATTCCTTGTCTACTTGATGTTTATGATAGTGTAATTTTAAAATTCAGGTTAGTATTTTTTTTCGGTAAATTTTTTATTGTTACGTTTGTTCCCCACTTTGGAGACCACAAGTCTACGTGACTATTGTCACTAAAAGTGGATGCATTTGAAAGGGTCACAAACAAAGAAATTATGTACAGGAATTTATTATGCTAATAAAGCGCGGAAATCTCAACTACTTTACTGTTCATTGAAGGAAAATTAAGTGCCGGTAGATGAAGAACCCCCAAATATTTCACATTTGAATAACTTTATTGTTAGGGATAACCATAAAGGTGCCCAATCTCCATTAAGGAAGGCACAACAAGAATAACTGGGGTGTATACTTCACAGCTTAGTATTATTATTACATGTTTTGTGAGTCACCGAGGTGGTGAGAATTCAACATCATTGCTCCTTAAACTTAAATCCTGTTCTCTTGTTTGCTTTATATAAGTTCTGATGGCTTCCCGGACATGTTGGTATCACAGGAAACAATATTGCGGATTCCTTAGCAAAACAAGGAGCATCTAACCCTATCATTATTCTCATAAATCACATCCCCCTGACATTTTTTTCATTCTCAAAGATAGAACCCGCAATGTTTGGGCAGAATGTCGGTACAATGTTAGTCAATCTATCCTATCCAAACAGGTTCCATCAATTGCCCCATCTTTCCAATAAAGATATTTCCTCACTTGAATGAACCCACCAATGAGAATTGGACATTGCTCCGTTCCCTATCACCTTTTTAAAATTCACATGCTTGACTCCCCGGATTGTACTCTATGGTCTAGAAGTGGGAACTTTAGATCACAAGTTTTTTTAGTTGTCTCTTTCTAAACAAATATCCTCTTTTCTATCAAACCTCATCTAAAATTGCCTTCCCCATTCTACATTCCATCTCTTCTTCGTCTGAACTCGACTTCAATTTTCCATATTATTATGAACTTTTCCCATTGAAATAATATGATAGTTTGCCTTCTCGTTCTCCAAAATATATTAAAACAATCGTCAAGAACACTATTGAAGGGTGAAAGCCAGAAACACAAAAAAAACCTTAACATAAAAGCGTCACTGGAAAAGATATTTCTTAATGCATTTAACGAAGCTTTCTTTGTTAATAAACCATGATGCGTATTTGTTTTTTAGGAGGAGGGTGCTGTTATTTCTAACAAGAAAATCACATTGAAAATGGTAAAGGCCTGGCAATCTGCACTGCAATCTCCCAACAAAATACCACTTTCCACGCTATCCACAATTGTTAAAGCATTCCACGCTGCTCTACAGACCGTGTGTGAAGGGGATGAGACTAAAGAAGAAAAGGTGTTCATCATTGAAGGTAAAAATAATCAATATTATCGCACATTATTCAAGAATGCTATTAAGATAAAATACTTATGTGTGTTGTGTATCTTTTATTAAAACCATTTTATATTTTTCAGGATCTGGAGTGTTCAATGCTGTCATTCAAATGTGTGTGTTGTATCTGCAACCAGCCATAAAAAAGATTCTGGGCCTACATAAAACAAACAAGGACCCAAAAAAATGCAAACGTTGGATCAAAATAAAAGGCACCCTGAAATCATATTTTATTGACATTTTCAAACTGCTCGGTGGTGTAACATCTACAAATATATTGACTGTTTTGTTAAAACATCTTCACCAAATGTCAACTTTCCTCGGGTGCTTCCCAATCTTGGCTAAAACCTTGTTCAAGAGATTGACGATACTTTGGAGTACATCGGAAGAAACTGTGAGGGTGCTGGCCTTTATGTGCATACTGCGTATCACAAGAATGAACCAGGCCATGCTATTAGAAGGCGTCCTGAAAATGATGTACATGACATATGTGAAAAGCAGCAAGTTTGTCAGCCCAGGGACGTGGCCCTGCATACTATTCATGAGAAGATCCCTGGTGGAGATGTTTGCTTTAGACTTGAATGTTTCGTATTCGCAAGTCTTCCTTTACATCAGGCAGTTGGCCATCCACTTGAGGAATGCCATTGTTCTCCACAAGAAGGAAAACATCCAAGCTGTTTACAACTGGCAGTTTGTCAACTCCCTTCACCTTTGGGCAGAATTGCTCACCCTGACCAGAAACAGGCCCCAGCTTCAATCCTTGGTGTACCCATTAGTTATGATTATAACAAACACTATTAAGTTAATCCCAACCGCACAATATTTCCCATTGAGATTCCACTGCGTGCAAGTGTTGCTAAACCTGTCGAGAGATGCTGAAGTTTTCATACCAGTATTACCATTCTTGCTTGAGGTATGCGTATGTTTAAGCTACATTTCATTTATTTACTAATTAGGCATGTGTCCAGCGTTCTTGTCATACAATTTTATTGATTTTTATTTCCTTTCAGGTGCTGACATCATTTGATTTTGGTAAAAAGAATAAGAAGGTATCAATGAAGCCTATGTCCTTTGCGTGTATTTTGAGACTTTCTAAAAGCCAACTAGCCGAAAATGGATTTAAAGACGCCGCAGTTGACAGTATCTATTCACTTCTTTTGGAATCACTCAGCATATACTCTCACACTATTGCATTCCCTGATATGGTTATTCCTTGTGTGATACAGGTAATTATAGCTATCATTAATGATTTAAATAACTTGGTTATTGTTATAATTAACTTTTTCGTCACTTTGCCTGTATATATATATATGACAATAGGATTATGCAACACTCTTTTGAAAATCATAGATTATCCTTTTTACTGATGCAAATCATTTTATGCATTAACGGCAAATAGTTTAATACATATAATATATGTACATTACACTGTATTCCGATTTTAATTAAAATCATACAATTAGTTATAGTATGTCCTGAGAAATCTGCTCATTGAGAACTAACTTTTACCATCCTATTTGATTGTTCTGAAAATTGCCACCACCTCCACTAATTTCAAAGTAATTTTTTTTTAGCTAAAACACTTTTTGAAAACTTGTCCAGTGGCAAATTATTGCAAAAAAATTCGTCAGGTAGTCGAAAAGATTGAAGAAAACATGCAATTCATAGAGAAAGAACGCAAGAGGATATCATTCCAAATTAACGATATTAAAATGATCAATGCCTGGGAAACAACAATAAAAAATAATGGAACACCTTTGCAAAATTACTTTGACAACTGGAACAAGCTCAACACCATACAAAAGAAGAAGCGAGCCAACAAAAATGAAATAATTTCTGAACAACTTCCAACAATCAAGAAGTTCAAGAAATCAAATGCCGAACCAAAGGCTGATGGACCAGTGGACCTGTTCCCGTCCGATAGTGAGGATGAGATTAATCTTCCACACGTGGATGATGATGAGGCTGAAGTACAAAATCCTGTTAAAACTAAGAAAGAAAAGAAGATCAAGAAAAAACAGCAAGTTCAAGAACTTGAGGAAATGCTCGATAAGGCTGATCTTGTTGAAGACTTTAATATTTCTGAATGGTAATTATTATTTTTCACATGTATTAATTATTGTCCTTGATACTTGTGTATAATCTTACAAGAAATAAAAATATTATTAAAAATATCTGACTGTTCTTATTTAAGTTCCTTGAATTTGTGGGTTGCCCAAAAATATTGGAGGATGTCCAATCGATCAGGAAATTTATAGTGAATTAATATGATGGACTTATATTGGTCCTTGGAATCAGCATGCAACAAGGGAATAATGGTTTAGACATTCTAAATGTTAATTGGTAGGTTTTAAATATATTGATATGGAGAATGACACCTTGTCAAACAAGAAATAAAACATTTGAAAGTAATAAATTATATTTTATGAATCCATATTGATCATGCCACATATCCTTACATTCATCTATTAAAGTAGACACCACACATTCATAGTCAATTTACCAGCTAATGTTGAATATCTTGACATTGTATATTGAGCAAAATACAAAAATTAAGCACTTACAAATGAGCGAACTTAATGTTTCATGTAATAGATGCCACAAGTTCTTTAGAAATTCTTTAAGCTGCCATGGTTGAGATTTAAAATTATTTTATTCTAAGAATATTATACAATCGATAGTATTTTCACAGAAATCCAAGGCAGCTAACTTTCTGATATTGACTTTTTTCTTAATCTTACTACATTTCTTGTTAATTTTGTGCATTTACAAGTCTTAGGCTTCCTCCATTGTATGTTTTTTATAGTGTAATTATCAACTTAAATAAAATAATGTATTATAAACTCACAATAATGCTCATTTTTGCCACCAACAAAAAATATTCTTAAAACTACATAGTTGGTACATTGATATTACAAATATTTTTGTTTATGAGTTATCAAAAATTAAAAGAAGCATCACAATAATTCAAAATATTTCATTTACATGCTCAAAGATGTTTAGAGTATTTATTTGACATATATGACTTACATTTGGTTCGAAGTGCATTGTGTATATATCACAACTTTTGAACCATCAACTGTTGAATTTGACATACATTCATCACAAAATGCCTCAATTTGACTTGTAGGACGGTCGTCGATACTTTGGTTGAATAAATGACTATTAACATGAGTATTTTTATGAGAATGAAATCAATGTTAGTATTGAAATTGAATCCATTGATAAATTATCCGAAAATAAGCCGTCTAACATTTTAAAGGCAACAAAATAAAGTATTTAATGCTTCTAAGGGAAAACAATTAATCAACTTATCCAGCAATCCTAAGCCTGAATACCATTGAATAACACATATTATAAATGTATTAATATTAGGTTTCACTAGTTTCTACAAATTTAATGAAAGATAAACTAATGGATGATTAATACCATCAGTGGTTAGGGAATTAATTTGAATGTGTGATGAATTAATCAGTTTGGCAGCAATTTCATCATACTAAAACATATTCAATACATACCACAGACAGAACCATAAATCACGTAGGAACCCTGTGATCAACACTAAAGCCCTGTAAATTTAATAAGCGACGCCCACCCCAGACTCCTCGCAGCCAACCGCCCCCTTCACGGTTCTATAAACTCTCCATTTTAATGCAACTTGTCATAGTAGTTTTGATAATTATACATCAATATGACGTAAAGTCATCAAAGTGCTTATTATCGTACTTAGCATATAAGTCTATAATTCACGCTTCTCAATTACACGGGCTAGGGCTTAATCACAATTCATTGAGCTAATACAAACATCAACAAGCTCAATCGCAAATCTGGGCAGCTTTACACATTCCCTTTTCTCTTCGTTGTATCGCACCAATGATTTGACCACAATCAAATGACATTCTTAAATATTTCATTTAATTAGATACTCCACGAATCACACATTGTGGCAGTCCTAACATAATGACATTTAAGTTCATTTTATGGATGAGTTTAATAAGTGCGCCTATTTTAAATACTGAATGGGTAAGTTAACCCTCACATGTATGAAACTACACTGCTATGCTGGTACTGTTCTTACATTGAACCGATGAGTGCGGTATAGTTATTGATTTACAAGCACTCACCCACACTAACATGTAGTGCGAAGAACAGATGAGCTATATGGAGGTTAAGATTCTAGAAGCGTTGATATATGGGTGTATAATGCATTGAGAACCAATGTTAACATGACTACCTAAATGTTTCTTGAAAAACTTATTCAATTTTTCTTTGGTGAAACAACTTTAATTTACTACTATTAATCCAATGTATTATGTAATTATGTTTAGCTTACTAGTATGTATAAAATGTGGTAATTTAACTATAAAACTAACGTCAATTCTTTTACCTAGTAACATACAAGATCAGATGTGTAAGAGTCAAATAAAACCCAATCAAAAGCACAAATTCGAAAAGGTTTTAACATAATTTATCTGAAACATTTAGAGGAATTTAGTCAAAATACAATACAAAATCTATGGCTTTACATATCGGCTGCGTTTAGGTCAAAGTCATTAATCCACATTTTTTTACAAGCAAACTTAGGCCTAGTGGTTTGACCAACTGTCACATTTTACATTGTCGCAAATTGATTATTATTTTTTTACTGTTACCACTTCAAATAATCGCCCCCGTCAACCATTGATTCTCCGCCAGTTTCGGCATTTGATCAAATTATGATCAGATATCAAGCATGACCATTATGTTATCACTAAGGCCTAAATTTCCTTGCAAAAAAATGTGGAATAACGCCTTTGACCTAAACACAATCAAAATAATAGTTCAGTGAACACAACTAAAATTTATTTACCGGTTAATATCAAGACATAGGCATTGATTATATTTATTTGAATTGTTTATATCTTATATACAGAAATTTTAAAGTAATATTTTCATTAAGTAAGATAATTTAGGAAAATCACACATAAGACAAAAATAAAACTCATTAGACTAATAATAGTGAGAAGTAATAATAAAAAACGCCTAGATTGTGTACACAGAAAATGACAAAATTGACATAAAACATTGACTATTTTTATGTGACTTTGAGATTAACTGTTGAATAAAATAACCTTTGATGCTGTCACTCATACATGAATAATCATATATGTGGTTTATGATATCTAGATAAACATAATGCCTAACAAATTTCATAAATATATTTAAGATGCAAGTTTACTCGGGAAATATATTAATGTGTTGATTTGACAAATGATTTTAAAGCCAAATATCATAATGTTGCTTAAATTTGTGTGATAGATGAGTTGGCGGTCTTGTTTAATAGACACCTTTAATTGATTAGATCATGTAGATTATTTATACAAACATTTGATTAATGCTCACTTCAGCAATCCCCCTAAACTCAAGACAAGGTGAATCGCCAATACAACCTTCAAAAGGATATGTTTACATTTTTAGATTTAACAGAATTTTAAGTATTTACACAGATTTAAGTAACACTCTTAATAGTTGGGGTGATCACATGAAAGTGTGAAAGAATTTTGTTATGTATAATTCTATTATTAACCGAAGCTGGCTAGTAGGATGTACGTTAGAAAATGATAAGATGATACTGATGAAATGCGTCTTAATTTATTTATGAATGTTCCTTACGACAGCCGTGAAACAAATTTTTCAATCAATAATATTTTTGATTAAGTGAATACATCAATGCGGACCCTTTAAAATAAACATTCTAAAAATAAAAGTTATAAAAGAAAAATAATACTAGAATTTGAGAATGAATAATTTTGAATTAGTAAATACAAAACGAAGACTAGATAATTCAGAGAACTCTGCAATGATTATTTGGAATCATTGTTAACTCAACATATGTTCCTAAAAATTGCAGACAAAAACAGAAAACAATGTACATATTTCATTTAATTCCCTAATCTTATAGGCCTCATTTGGATTAAGTTTAAATTATTATTCTCAGAGGTAACCAACTGAAAGAAAGAATTTAATATGAAACGGTGATTGATAATCATATTCAATATTGAAAACAATCCATAGCTGAACTATAACACACCAAAAAAAGATACAATTATATATATATATATTTTCAAATCTATAAAATGGAACGTTTGACTTAAATAATTCAAGCAGCACAAGTTAAAAAAAATACCTCAATACACAATACATGTCCTGGAAACGATTCTCGGAGATGTAGAAATGGAATTAGTAAAAACACAACTAATAATATTTTGGAAGATGGTACGAGAGTAACCGAGAGCCGTTTGGAATGTGTCACTTTTCATTGGGTAGAGGAAAACTTCTTGGAATTTGTTCAGTATAATTTAGTGTTTTGTAATACACACCTAATGACTCCACCAGACATTTAACACCCGATACAGACACAACATAAAGAATGCCGCATTCCAAAAGGCTTCATCCAAAACTAATGTTATATATTAAATATTATCGATAAACTTATTTGACAAGTTTATTCATTTATTATGATTATGTATTTAATTACTAAATTAAAACTACATACAAAAATTATCAAATATTTAAAGTCTTTACTATACAAAAAAAATGCATATAAATAAATGATAATATTATTTTCCAAGGTGGTATACATAGCCTACTTTCAGTGATTGGATACATTACTGAATATAAAATAAATACATTTTTTTTACAATAACAAAACAAGGCATGTTGAAATAATAAATTAAATTAAACAATATCAAGTATTATTAATTGTCAGTAAAAGTATATTTATGGAATATTACATGGGGGGGTAGCCAAATTACTAATAGTTACTAATGTAATGCCTCCATTAAATAAGTATGCCTAGTGGCAACAAGCAATGGATGAGACGGTTGGTTTAGCATGCATTGTTGTTGGGCAGGGGTCTAACTAGGTACAGCTTCTCCCCCTGCTTGTTGGTGTAGATGGGGGCCCGCTGGTAGTGCGCCACCAGCTGCTCCAGGGCGTGGAACTTCCTCTGGCCGATGCAGTACAGGGAACCTTCCACGTGCACTCGAAAGTGCTTGTTGCGACCCGGAGCCTTCAGTGAGACGGAATAGTCGCCCATCTGGAAGGATACACACATATACTTTAGAAATGGACCCCTTGTCTGTCAACCAAGAATGAACCAACACAAACTAATTGATGTTCAAAGAGGAAGTACTATTTGTTTTCACAAACACTTTATTCCTTTTCATATGACACGGATTATTATAATATTCAACTATTAAACAGACCCTGCTGTTTCCACATTAAAAAAAATCCCAATCGGTCAACGATTGTTAGGCAGTTCTACTAGTCAACATTACTTCGCTTTCAGCACAAGCTATGCTGAGTTAAGAGATTAATATTATGTACATTGTATATTGAAAATGTAACACTTATAATGGGCATTGGACAATGGAGTGCAAACCAAGTTCAGTCAGCTAACTCAGCAAAAAGGCTAGTCATGGCAATACATACATATTTGCATTTATCATACAGAAAGCAATCTAGAGCGCCCTCCTGGCCTCAGTCACACCTTAATGTCATCTTTGTTCTTTCTACCTGCTAATCTACTATGAGAGATCTTCCCCTCCAAGAAAAGCTTAAGTAAATATAATATAAAGTGTTTGCTTTTTCCCTTACATTGGTCTCGCTATCCCTGATAAGGAAGTCTCCGTCGTGGCCGTGCTGATTGAGCAGCACGTCACACTGCGCGAGCGTAATGGCACCGTAGTACCAAGGCTTGCCAGAGAGAGCGCTGGCAGCTGCACGCACCATGCTCTGGGACATGGTGCCTGTGCCCCCAACCCCTCCACCACCCACTCCACCTTCCCCACCCCCACTTTCACTGAAACATACAAAAACATTAATTGCATCTCATTCTTGGTTTGTAATAGTTTATTGTCATTCAAGGTTTCCAATATCATGCCTGCCAAAACAGGTCAGGACAGTTGAAACCGGTACCAACAGTACACATTTAAATAAACTACGCTTATTACTACTCTGCCATTTCTACATTAGACCATAAAGATTATAAGAAAATCACTTTAGACACAAAAATTCAAATTGGACCAATATCGCAAAATGCATTTGTTAGTATGAGCATGCCCAGAGGTTCTATGCGATTGATAGAAGGATTCTTTGTGTGGATCAATATGCGCAAGTCCTGCAAGGCACTTGCATATCATGCTTAGGACAAAGAGCGGGTATAGCACACAATTATTAGAAAGAATATTTTAACGAAAAAATAATGAATATGTATACAAATAGACTAACTTGTAGGGTTGCGTGAGGTACTCGGAGAGTTCTTGGAGGTAGTTCCTGGGCACGAGCCCTACTAGCCCTTGGCCATTCCTGGCACGGTACCACTCGGGATCCGCAGCCGGCCGCTCCACAATCTCCAGCCGGTCGCCCTTCTCAAACGATAACTCCTGATCATTGCTGGCGGAGAATGAGTACAGTGCCACCTGCAGCATAAATAAATAACTATGTATTTCTCGCTGCTACGGTATCCTATGGGAATTAAAAAATATATATTTAATGAACTTCCAAGATACAATTTTTTTAAGTTCTTACCACAATATCTAAAACATTTTCAGCCATTGCGTATGTGTGCACTGTGTCATCTGCGTCACCTTCTTCGCTCGTGTAATTGGATGGAAACCTGGAATTGGTAAATCAATCAGTCAGGTCATGCTAGAAAACAATTAAAAAATGTTTGCATATCAAATATAAGATTAGGAAAGATTTTTAATGTTTTTTAATTCTAAATTATTAAAACCATTACAAGGGTTATATTATGAAGCATTTGTTAGAAAAGTATATTCCTTCACCACCTTGGCTATTACAGTATACAAAATAACAGTATTGAACAGAAGTTTGCAATGTGTCCCAAGTCAACTTTAGTTTTTATATTTATTTATTGTTTTCAAAATCGGAAACAAGAATAAGGAATAATTATCATCAGGTTCATAAACAGGGGGTTTTGTGTTCAAAGTGGATTATGGTACTAAAAAGTTTGGAAACAACCCTATTTATCCCCTTTCTTAGTAGATTGTGACGTATCACTCAGGTTAAGTGCCCTTATTATTACATGCATTACTATGGGCCTAGACAACCTTCACATAGAATCTTTAATCTTATTAGATTCGTCTGTGTTGACCCTCTTACTGACTCTCTCCGCTTTTACTAGTAGAAAGATTGTTGGTGTCTGACCATCCAGTTTGTGTGCCCGACTGTCCGCGCCACCAGCCATCATTGCTCTTCTCCAGGATGAGGATGCGTGTGCCTTTGGTGAGGGCCAATTCGTCCGGCTGTTGTGCCTGGTAGTTATACTTCACCACGGCGGTGCCGATAGCCTCAGAGGGGTCGGGCGGGGGCCGGCGCGCCCCTGGGGAGCCGTGTGTTGGTGAGCCCTGCTGCGGGAGCGTCTTGGAACCGGAGCCCTTTTTCACCTTTTTCTTAATACTGAAAGGTAAGCAAAAGGCTTTTGTATAGTAAGTTGACACTTAAATAACACACTTTGATTACAGCTATAAAATATTCTACAGTATTCATATGTTAAGTCCGTCTTCTGTACATGGTTCGTTCAATTGTGTGGGGCGTTAACGTCTACGAAAAAAATGTAGGCAGTAGCGACTAGTGACTTGATGTACACGTCAGGTATTCTGACGTGTTAATGCGCGCATTACACATTGTATTTATAATGCTTCACACGGCCTCAAATACGTTTAGATTTGCATATTACCAAAATGATCCAACTTCGCACGCGATTTACTCGAAAATGAAAGTTCAAATCAAAAAAGTTATATCGCTAAATCAACTCTAAATGTGATGTAGATTCATAAGTTTCCCGCTTGTACCACGAGTTTCCGGACACCGTGTATAATACGACATACTATACCCACTATCGTGTATTTCGAAAGCAGCAACAAATATCGCAAGCGGAAAAAATAGTCATTCATAAGTAATGTGATTTTCCAATGGCGATTAAATGATAAACCATTTGTACTAAAAAGTCAAACCAAAAGAAAGATTCAGTAAACAAGTTACACCTTTTTACTAGATTTAAATTCCACTTAATATCCCCGAAATGGCCATTGAAATATTTGTACAGAAATATGACGCTATTGTAATATTGAATAATTTAAAGCGGGGTTTTCGTAGCTGTGCGATACTAGCCACCAATTTAGTATAATGAAACTTATCATAGGCACTGATCTTTGTATAACATCTATATCTGCACATTATCTTTCACTCTTGCAAATAATCTGCTGTTTGTTTCTTTAATTAAAATATTTTAATTTAAATAAAACATAAAAAACGACATGCATTGCTTTAATTCATACTATGAATGTACATTTACTTAAATTATTGATACCTTGGAGAAGATATAATAATACTTGGCTAATTTATATAGCGCCATTTTTGTGAAATATCGCCTCAAGGGCGCTGTATGACATATAATTATTACCTATCAAACAAGGAGGGTTTCTCTTTCTTCACATAATTGCTGGGCACATAGCCGGATTGATTCCTAGAATTCTGAACTCTCCACCAGTGCTTGGAGTCGTCGACAAGCATGTAACGCTCGTTCTTCCGTGAGTCCAATTCCTGCGCCCCCTGAGCCGCATAATCGTACTTAGCCACCACGTAACAGACATCGTCCTGGTTGGCCTTGCCGTGTCGCATGCTGGCCATAAGGGAGGCGTGGGGAACGGGCAGAGGCTTGCTAGTCCAGTTGGTGTCGGGAGCTCCGCGGAGAGAGCGCGTCTCCAACATGACACCCCCAGCTGCCACCTCAGCCGACTCTTTTGCTTCTCTCCTGTTGGTACTGGTGCTAGTCTTCCTTCCAGAGGTAAACCACCGTACGCTGATGAATGGGCATATATAAGCCTATGGCCGACGGGTTGACACAATAAATCTGCAACAAAACCAAAAATTTATGACACTGGAAGGAAAAACACAATAGTTACGGCGAAGGAAAGAAAATAAGACACAACTTAATTTTAGTAAGAGGAATATTCAACATCAACACTCCTGTACAAAATTATGGGCCATCATTTCTAATTTGGTTAGGTAAGACTATGGTCATTAAAATCGGAACTTAAATATATAGAAAAACTTTGAAGCTAGTTAGGATTTTTTTTTCATATTTATAAAAAACAGCAAGAAAACAGGAAAGAAATCATAAAAAACCGTATGTCCAAAATATAGCTCACAAACAAATTTAGTTTTACACAAATAACGATTGTTTTGTAATATTTTACTCGGTAGGTTCTACAATGTAGGCTTGTTATCATTTTTTGTCTATAATCAAATCTTTGAAGGATGCGAAACAACTCATAGGTTTTTATCGTTTTAGAGATTGCAAAAAAAAAACATGAGAGCGAACCATATTTACTCGATTAAAATTTATCTCGAATGAAAATTTTAAGCAGCGAATAATTAGAAATTATTTATCTTGTGTAAATGTTGTCGTTTTTTTACAAATATGTAGATAATATAATCGATTGTAAACAACTTTAGGCATTTACACCCGGTCGAGAGAACACTTTCTCCGTCATTATTATCACATTCAATACATTTAAATGTTTTGACAAAAACTTTAAGACTTTATTAAAATAAGAAATAGCCTAAATATTTTATATAGACATACTTTTTTGTAGAAAACTTAGGAGAAATGCGGAAAGTCAAAATCGGACAAATGAGACAAAATGTCTTACTTCAAAATTCTATGATTTGTGTAGAGGGAGCGATATTAATATATTGTCTATGAAACTCATAGACAACTGTGTAGAGTAAGTTGTTGGCAAATTGAATTGAAGGGCATCTATGAACATGAACACCAATAGTACAGATGCCCGAAAAACAATGTTCCAATTGAACCCAAACTGAATTAAATGTTTACAATTATTTCCTGTAACTACAGATAATGATTTCATGGTGTTATTAAAATTTTACATTCATCATAAGCCTATTTCAAGAATTAGTGGGGTCAATTGGTATATATAATAAATATTTTGTCTTGTCGAAATCAATTAACTTCGAAACATTTGTAGGTCTTTTTCCAAACAATTGTGAAGCAATTTCATATTTTTTTCCGACATTCGGTTATCACCCTCATCCACAGCACTTGCTTTCGTCAGCGGGGTGGGGGGAGACAGTTTACGAGAGGGAGACGTCAAATAGGTTATATTATTAAATGTTCCATTTTTTGTGGTAATTATTCCCCTCACCACTTGTAACTACTGTACAGATGGACATGCTTATCTATGCGGTCCGTGGCGTTGCTGCAGTAGATACAAATATTCCTCTTTGACCACCTGCACAGATAATCTGGTACACTTATCTTTGCTGCAGTCAGAGGAACTATTTTTTTAGATCTATAGATTTTTTGTATCCACAAAATCTGCACTATCGACCTCACTAAGTACAAAGTTAAGCATGTCGATTTCCATTCTAACTCCTTTTCAAAATATTAGCAAGTCAAGTTGCGATTAATTTATTGAATCGTTGCGGTCTTAAAATAAAAGTGATAATAGATGTAATTGATAAAACTGGCAGATATGTTTAAACCATTTATTATCAGTGTAACTAGGTAATAGTATTATGATTATAAAAATAATCCAAGACTTCCATAATTTATTTGCTGATTTTTGTTTATACCATTTTGATATTTCCCTTCAGAAGCAGTCTTAATTGGTATGATTAGATAACCCACCAAGAAAAACGCAGATCAATGAAAATATCATTATGCTTCAATGCTCAAAGGTTATAAAAATAATTGACAGATACAGTTCATTCTTTCACCCATGAGTCACACGGTGGCTCAAAAGATTAACTTTTGAGTCACTGTATGTGTGTAGTAACCATAATAAGCTGTTCAAACATAATTTATCGGATTGGATCACTTTCATTACACAAAGTGACTTGAAAAGGGTACTTGAAGAAATAACTGTCAGTATATTATGCAAATGATGCCAAAACTATTTAGTCATAGCCTTTCCCAAGCAAAGTGTTACCTTCCAATATCTGTTAAACAGTTATTCACTAGATTCCACATAATTAGTGTGTGAGATTCTCAGAAACAATATGAGCTAATAATAACAATTTTTTTTTAGTTTCCTTGTAACTGGGGTTGGTTGGCATATGCATAGAAATTGAATTCCGGGAGGAAGTACACAAGATGCTGTTGTATGTTGAATCGACTGTTATAACTGCTTTTTTATTTGTGATTTTATTCCAAATACAGGGTGATTAATAAGTGTACATAGCTTATTTAGGGGCCGATTACAGAAACAATAAAACATTGAAGGTCACATGCCATACTAAACTTTTCATCACTTTCAAGTTGCTACACATTTATCAGTATCACCCTGTTCGTCATATTGTATTAGAAACAGAAAACATACACTGATTTCAAATGAATTCTTAATCTTAAACCAAGGAAAAAATTGTTGTATTAAAACAATAAAAAATAAGTGAATACAAAATAATATGATAAAAATTATACCCTTGTTTAATTACATTTCCAAAATGTACACAAGATATTCATGGAAAGCATGGCTATTATTCATCCAAGAGACAAAAAATGATGACTATGAGTTTATGATTGTAAAAATACGCTAATTATTTACAGCAAAAATTTATAATTGTAATACATCAGATTCACTTTGTAAACAGCTAGTCAAAAAATAATCTTTACATTAAGAATGGTTGCCCCCATTTTTTTAATATACCAAAATCTAGGAAAGAGTGTGAAATTACAGTAGTTAACAATAATTGAAATTGGAAGGTCATATGAAAATTTCATGTTGTTATCCATTAAAATACATCAATCATAATTCTGTCAAATTTTCATGTAAAATATCTATTAGAACTTGAAGCCGTCTTGAGGAGCTGCTGCACTAGGGTCAAACTGAAAGCTCGCATCTTCTACCCGGGGGGCCAACTGCGCATCGTCATCCAGCTGCAACAGACAGACAAACACATTGTGTTAGGAACCAACGGTACTTTACTTCAGAGAGAAACGCAACCTAGGTATTTCACCTCAAAGTCCAATACTTACATCATCCACGTCTGCAAAGTAGTGCTCAATAATTTCATATGCCAATTTGTAAATTTCTACATTTTCATGCTTCTGTAATGTCTCTATTTTATCTAGGCCACCGCAGTCTTCTATCAGCGTAGCAATGTGCTCCACGGCATCTCCTGACATCTTTAGCATGTTGTTGATTCCATCCAGTACAACCTGAAAATAAATATTATTAAAAATAGGGATGTATTGGTTGTATTGCACATCGGGTTAGTTATCTCCCGCAGGCATTGTAGATTTATAGTTATTTTTATAATTTAATCTAATGCTTTTTAAAACTCTATTTAAATATTATCACCACACAGGAGGCTACTCAGGAGCCTATGCCATATTTAGGAAATATGTACTTTAATTATTTATTACTATACAGTAACAGAATTCCAGGTCAAAATGACCTCTTATCTCTTTTATATCGACGTGGAAATGAAAATTATAGAAAATAGAATGTAGGCAGATTGGCAAGAAGAATTTGAATCTAGCAGCTGGTCTAATGATATAAGAAAAGCTGCTTATTCTGCATTAGTATTTATTTATGAGACTGCTCACACATTACATGAAAATTTTTGTACAAAATGCTAAGCACTTCAATAGTTCAATAACTATTCACACATTTTAGATCACAAAAGAAGTCCATAATAAATGCACGGTGTTAAAGTAATACAAAATTCCTAAAATAAAGCTTACACTGATAACTTGAGGATCCTTGCACTCCAGCAGGTCACAGAAGGGAGGAATCACTCCAGCTTTAATCAGATTAGCTACTTGCTCCTGCGTACCACTAATGGTGAGATTAGATACAGCCCAAGCTGCCTCCTTTTTAGTTTGGAAGTCTCCCTTGGTCAGATTTAAGATTATCTTGGGTAGAAGCCCTGCGTGGATGACAGCCTGCACTTGGTAGCGATTTCCCGCAGTTATGTTGGACAAGAACCATACTGCTTCCTTGCAGATTTTCTCTTTCTAAAGCAGAAAAGGTTTACAATATTAGTACCAACATTGACATTTTCACCCAATGCATTATGAAAGCCAAATTATTAATTTTATTTTCCAGTTAATCATATAAAACAGATTTAATAGTGCAAAATGTAATAAAAATAATGATAAGAACATGCTTGATGTTATTTATATATGCACACAAATTATGCATGTCGTTTTAGGTAAATTTAACCGCAAACATGAAGAAAAAGGATAGTTGAAGTCATAGACATAAAATACAAGACACGTCATATTCATACAAATCTTACGAAAAATGTAGCACCACTAAATGTTTCACGCGCGTATGAAAAGGATAGCTATTCAAAGAATATGTGTGTGTGGAAGAGATAGCTATATGAAGCGGGTTTTGAAGGTATGTCTCGTTGACTTGGTTTAGTGCAACCAGGCGCGTTGCCTCAGTAACGTATCTACATTATTTAATTCATCTAAGGTTGATGTAGTGACTATATTTATTATTTTAAGCTACTTTACACAGATTTAAAAAATACATGGTCAGTCTTTTTCTAACCAATGACAGTCACTGATTTCACCAGCTGATAAAGGACAGTTTAATCTTGTTCTGTACCTGTCAAATTCACAAGAAAATATTTCTACATTTTTATATTAACAACCGAGTACTTACTTGATGCTCTAATAGCGCAGGGAAGTGTGACAGAACATCACAATCCAGAACAACTTGAGTCTGCTCATCGGATCCAGTGACAATGTTGCCGACAGCTCTCAGAGCCGCCGTCTGTACCTTACTCTCCTTGTGGGACAGAAGAGGGATCAACGTCGGGACAATGCCGCAGTCTATCACTATCTGGATCTGCTCATTGCCTCCATCGGTCAAATAACTGATTGCCCAGATGGCATCTATCAGAATCTGAAATTATTACATTTGTGTCAACAGAAATTTGGGAATTAGATCATTTTACTGGTAGAACTGCCATCACTTAGATTGATGTACTTACATTGAAATCAGTATGGTTAATGAGCAAGCGAAGTGCTGGTAATATTTCCTTGATTGTGTTTTTGGGTGGTGGAGGTTCCTTGTTTCTGCACAGATTGACAATGACCCAGGTGACATTGCGGAGAAATTGGATAGATATGTCTGGTCTAATAAAACTCAAAAGTGGCTGAACAACACCCAATTCAATCACGTAATCTCGCAACGCAGGGCCATCTCCGATTATGTTCCCTAGAGCCCACACGGCTTGCTCGCAGACATTCTGGTGCGGAGACAGGAGCAGTTGAAGAAAGTAAGGCACAGCATCAGCTTGCACCACTTTGTTAGTTTGTTCCGAGGTCCCGGAAGCGATATTGGTCAGTCCCCATGCAGCCTCAAATTGTAAAGATGGGTTATCTGAGCGTGACAGACAGTGAACTAAGATCGGCAATATGCCGTTATCTATTAAGTCGTCTATCGGAGGGTTCTTATCGGAAGACAGTAGTTTCCTGGCCGCTTGGACGGCTGACAGCTGCAGCGCCGGGTCATCAACTCGAGCAGCATTGGCAACAAGTTGCGCTAGGTTTGTAGATGCAAGAGTCTTGTCCGTATCGTCTTCGTCAGTAAAGTCAGAAACTGGCACATTTCGGCGCTTTTGTAGAGTTTCTTCACGTTTATTTTTTCGCAGCTCGACAGTCACCTCATTGCGCCTCCTTCGCATTTCCTGTAAGGTTACCTTCATTAACATACTACAAATCACATCGAGACACCAACACTAGATTATATTAATACGTAAATATGACATTAATCAATTATTCAACATTTATTGCAAAACTTACATCTTGATCCTTCGCTTTGTTCTTAAAAACTTCCATTCGATTCTTTATCGGATCGGGTGACGCCATTTTTATAAAAATCTACAAAAAAGTATTATCGTTGATAACTTTTAGTGAAATATTGCAGTACGCGATATGCAAAATTATATTTTTCACCACATCATACGATAACAAACTGTCGAAACATATTACTTTCGCACCAGACTTTTCTACAATCCACGATTAGCACCCCACACGCCTTGCGATTTTAGAGATGTGTAACCGCTCTGTGCAAACTGCTACAAAGAACTACTTATTTTGTGGCAATTCACCTTTACACATTTTTGAGTGTGCGAATACTTCAACTGTAGTTAGACTACAAATAACTATTTTATTTTGCGGCAGCTCACACATCAATCGAAATTGGACTTCAAAGATTACAAAGAAGTATTTCATTTTGCGGCAGCGCACACCTCAATTAAAGTTTGACTTCAAAGACTACAAAGAACTACTCCATTTTGCGGCAGCGCACACTTCAATTGAAGGTCGACTACAAAGATTTGGCGAGGAACTGGTTCTTCCCCAGGTCCATTTTTTTGTTGATTTTCTAGTACTTTTTTTGGGAAGGAACTTTTGTCGATTTGCTAGTACTTTTCGAATTGAAATCTCTTCTGACTAGTGCTTTTTTTAAGAGGATTTTTTTTTGATTTGCTAGTACTTTTCGATTTGAAATCTTTACCAACTAGTAGCTTATTTTGGGGACGAATTTTGGTCGGTGTGATAGTACTTTTTGATTTGAGATCTCTACCGACTAGTACTATTTTTCAACGAGTTTTTTTCGATTTCAGTTCGATTTCAATTGAAACGTTCACCGTGATGGGTCCATTTTTAATAACTAGCAGTTCGTGAAGCATTCACAAAACTATGAAGTTTTTCCCAACGCTAATACAAAATATTATTTTATGAGAAACCGGCTATTTTTGCAATCGGTTCTTTTTGGAATCGGTTCTTTTTGGAACCCTTCTCTCCCCCTCCGATACTATTTTTAAAAAATGCCAACGCTTACCGAAAGAAACTGGATAATGAACGGTGGAACCGAAGTGACAGCCTATTTCATATTAACCATCTCTAATATTTACTGTCTCGCTTGTTGCCTGATAAGCCTATTTAGTCCAGATTCCAGAGTGGTAGATACCCTAAGTATCGCCCTGGTGAAAGACCACCATTCAAAATCGAAACGTTGCTTGAAATGGCTTTAGCCGTGTTTGGTAACCAGATCTGAATAGCCAGGTACTTCCCAACCTTCCTCTTCCCAATCTCCTTCCCCTCCCCACTACCTTCAGCCTCACAACATACCCTGTTTGGGGGTGCCATAGTCTCACTGGCTCCAGACGGTTGGGAGCAGTTAAGACTCTTGTGCGGTATTCATATAAAAAAAAAGTCACACGGGGAGATTTTGTCGCCGTTTAACTTGACTTAACTAGGAGTTATTAAAAGTAGCAGTGAGTAGATTAGAACATGTTTAAATCTAGTCGCCGGAAACGCGCGCGAGTGTAGCGGCCATGTGCTTAGCCGCCACTACCCAAAATTGTTATGGAAAATGTAGAAAGTGAATCCCTGTAGAATAATAAGACGTTCAGCATTTAACGATTCCTTTACAATGAGATAGCAACAAACGAAGCGTGCTGACAGTTTTTCGGCGAAGTTGACTCAAATACTGTGTAAACTACAAAATGTTATTAACATTTTGTAGTTTGCATAGTGAGAAACTAGAAATTTGTCGTAAGAACTAAAAATTAAAGACAAAGATCTCATAGATTTTTTTAATTAGAAGCAATTTTAAAAGAATAAATGAAAACGGAACTAAATAATTTATGATACGAAAATAAATTAATAATTTTCTGAACTGAACAGTATGGCTTTTAACTCATTAAATAGTGAATTGATTTGATACTGAAAATTTAAAAAATTGTTTTATAATATTTTATACTAAAAGTAATGTAATTAAAATAGTATGGCTTCTTTGCCAACCTCTTGAAATAAGAGACAGTTTTTAATGAAAATACCGCACAAGAGTCTCAGCTGCTCCCAACCATCTGGAGGCAGTGGAACTATGGCATTCCTAATTATTCGAGTATGTTGTGAGTTACACGACGTACTAAAATTCAAATGTATATTTTCATAAATTGTTTTGTATTTGACTGATTATTTTGTGCACTGATTTGTTATATTTTTACATTAAAAAAAAATCAAAATGAAAATATTGTAATGACACCCGATAAAACATCGAACCGGTTCCATAAATATCTGAAAAAAAAGAACCGGTTTCGCATCGGTCACCGACTACTGGAACCGCAGTGACAGCCCATTTCAGATATCAACCATCTCTAATAATAGCGACGAAGAACGGAAATACCATATACCAAAAACATTTTTCCCTCTCTCTATTTTGCAGTCACTAATTACATGTTATGACTTATGACAGCACTTTTCAAATTCCGAACGGCGAGGGTTACGAGATTTTTTTTACATCTAGCAAATTGTTTTTCTTTTTATTTGAATTATAAAAGTTGGAAATGTTACATAAGGAATAAGAAATCAAATATAACTTTGGTAAAGTTATTGTCATTTTATGAATTGGGGATCGAATCAATAACCCAGCTTCCTTCAATGGATGCAATGTTTCCAACAAATCTTCGATTGACATACTCGGTGAAACGGTATGCAATCAGCTCAGTTAAAGGATCTACAAAATCCAGATGTAAGCAATGACGTTACAAATAAGTACAGTTTGTAACGTCATTGGATTTAGGTAAGTCTATCAGAAACTGAGTGTACTGTACATGGCCCGTAAACACTATTATTAGCGTTGTGACAGTTTTGAAAGAACTGTTTCAAAGAAGTACTTCTTTTGACAGCAGTCCCAACTTCATTCATTTTTCATTGAACAAATACTTCAATTGAAGTTGGTTAAGTTGGTACTTCCGATTGAACAATCTATGGCATCTACTTCGAACTTCAATTTTTCATTCATTCGAAAGACTGAAATATTGCATCATCCACAGTTCAATTGTTCATTCCCTTCTTCCTTCGATTTTAGTTCGAAGAATGAATGAAGCAATGAAGTATCTTTTTAGTTATCCGTTCCCTCGCATGTACCCGTGACAGTTTCTTATGATTTCTGTGCTTGTTTTGTCTATAGGACTATATAATCTCTACCTAAAATTATGGATGGCCGTTCAACGAGAAAGTGAAATATGGGCTTATTTTAAGGAAGTTGGGGTTTACCAGGCCAAATGCAACTTTTGTTCTAAAGTTATATCCATAAAGGGAGGCAATGCCTGTAATATGAATCGTCATTTGCGCAATATTCACCCTATTGCTAAGCAAACTGTCAAACTGTGTACAGTAAGAAATATTCAAATTGTACTTCAAGCCCTGAAAACGTTCACATCGCTCTTACAGAAACTGAAAATTTCGCAATTACTACATTTGCTTTTTTGCAAATTCTCTGTAAGGCTATGCATACTTATTGTACATCATTCCTTTTAAGGCATGATACCGCCAACGGCCAACAACTCAAAACATATGGGCAGCTGTCATCGAGAAACAATAGACAAGAAACTAGTAATAGACAATTCATTAATACACACATAGAAGAAGGAAAGAAGTAGTTTTTCTACACGGTATAATTTTTGTTATACAATAATGGAGGAGTGGGTTATGTGGTTGGGAGAGCTGTCCCGAATAAAACTATTAAGAAAAAAACGTGACTATTATTTGGTACATTTATCGCTAGCAACCCCCCCCGACGAGAAATGCTGTGATTAATATGTTACTTCAATTGAAGGGTTCATCGTGAAAGGTTCATTTTGAAGAAGTATCAATTCGTGAAGCATTCACAAATCTGTGAAGCTTTTCCCATCGCTAACTATTATACTATACAATTGATGACTATGTACAATATACAGATAGCAATTGCATTTCACTGTTGAGTTTGGTGGCCACTTCCGGTCTGGAGTCCCAAGATATCGAAAAAATTCAATGCTTTGTGCGAAAACGGGTAATCAATCTAATTGACTCCCATCTTAACGGACAGATAACATTAATTGAAGCATAGACGATACGTGACAACATAGTATAAAGGTGTTTTTTTTTATTGTCGCATAATAACGGATCATTTTTTCGACTTGTTTTTCTCCTTCAGTTCAGTTATAGAACGACTTGCTCTTTCTCTTATTTTCTTCTTTTTACGTCATGGTTTTTTCAGGTCTTTTTTCATGCATTACCATAATATCCAAGTGCGCATATATGTAAGCCATCCAAATTAAAACTAAAAAAGCTAAAAATACGATAACTTTGGGAGGAAACCAATAATATTAGTAAAATCTTGGTATCATTGCTTACCTGTTAAGTTATCCTTATTTACATTTTGATTTATTTTAAAATTTATAGGTTGCGTGGTCATTCATAAATTAATAATAAATATTATGTTACTATATTAATTTATATTGAATGCAAACAAGTTGTATTATGTTGTTGCACATGTGGCCATGTACACGTGCTCAATTTCCCGAACATATTTATTCCACATATTTACCACTGCCAGCACTAACCCTGATATTTTTTTACATTATGGCATTACTGGTTTGAAGTTTCGACTTTGGTTGATTATCGTGTATTGAAAATTTTGACATTTCTGATTCTGTCTAATTCTGCAATCGATAATGAAATACTAATACATATTATAATGATATACTCTTAAACAGATACGTACATAAAATAAAAATGGAGTGTTAAATAATAAAAAAAATGTTAGTACATAAAATTATACAGTACAGTAAAAACAACACAATAAGATTATTCATGTACAGAATGTTTTAAATTTAATATTCTTTTATTAATTATTTACGTAAACATTTCCTAAATTATTTGCATCGAAATGTTTTATGTGTAAGATTGAATTGTATTAGCTATCAATGCCACTGAGTTACTTTGCTTTTTTGAGCTCATAGTATTTTTTGCAAATAACTTATTATTTTCAATTAAAATAAACAGACTGATTACATCTAGAAGGCATATATCAACTGGTATATACAGTTTCATTAAATTAGCGACTAACTCTGCGGTTATACCGTATGTTACTTTAATGTCTTGTTAATATTACAGATCTGTAGTAGAATATACATTTTTTATTGTGTCTTGTCAAAATTGGATTTAACTTATTTCTGGTCGTTCAAATAATTCATAATATTTTATAATAATAATATTCTTTATTTCTAAATGTGGGGAATAGTCCCACACATCCCCAAAAACATAATCCATACAAATAAAACTAAAAAATGTACAAAAATAATAATATGGTGAATCAAGTTGTCAAATATTGAACATTTTTAGTTGTTATCAGCTCTCCCAAATAAATGAGAATATGTTGTTAGCATATAATGTCATTGGTTGGCATAGTTCATTTTGGAACTGTCAATGTAATGTTATAAGTCAAAAAATTATGTTAAAATGTAGTGCAAAAGATGAATTCTGGTCTTAAGTTTTTTATAAACCTAAACATTAAATAACAAGAGATGAGGTCTGCATACACAAAGTGTCAAAACTACAATGTCAGTGGTAGACATGTACAACTATAACTGTTTCCATACAAGCCTTTACATTATTCGTCTTCCTATGTGCCCAATAAATCTTCAAAATGCCTTTAAAAGCAATCGGTTGATTTCATAGGTTGTGGTAGTTAAGGCATTTATCTCTGATAGCTCCATTTTAACATCTCCCCCTTTCCCATAAATAAAGCATGTAACAAAATGAGAGGTTACAATGGAGCTCTTATGTAGTCCTGTTTTGGTGTAATACCTTAATTTAGAATAGAAGATTTGCTGCTGTGATCATTTTGCTGAAGTGATAACATGTTATAGTTCTGAAGTAATTGAACTTTTTATAGGGAAATGGAAGATGAGAATATGCGGGTGGCTGCCCCAATGGCGGCCCCATGGAACTACACCCAACATGTCAACCTCGAGGACCTCAAGATGGATAGTAACTTTATGTGGCTCCTGGTGTCTCTCATCTGCTCCGTGTGTTGGGTAGTGTACATCACCTACTACAACAGCCGTCTCCTGGGCTACATCATGACACGACTTGTTAATAGATTCTATTTTCAAGATGAAAATTTCGCAATTGGTACGTCATAATTATATTGATATTTTTAACATCTTTGACATGAATTATTTTAAAAAAATACAAGGAAGCTATGATAGATTAAAAAATTGTGTTAATTAAGTGTGTTATTTTATTTTGTAATCATAATAATGATAATTCATTCTATGAATATTTAAAATTTTCAGGATCTGTAACTGTAAATGCTTTATCTGGAAAAGTGATGTTTCGAGATCTTGTCTACACAAATTATGATTACACTGTTCGGATTCAAGATGGATATTTAATATTTCGTTGGTGGCGAGCATACATTCCAAAAGATGTTTCAGAAGGTGAAATATAAAAAAAAGCATTTTATCATTATATTTTAATATTTAACAAACATAAGCTTATTATTTACAGATTTACATTAGACACTCTGACACTAGACTATCTGTGATGCTAAATGGATGTGAAAGCATTTCATCATTATATTTTAACACTCTGACACTAGACTATCTGTGATGCTAAATGGATGTGAAAGCATTTCATCATTATATTTTAACAAACATAAGTTTATTCTTTACAGATTTATCACACTCTGACACTAGACTATCTGTTATGCTAAATGGATGTGAACTGCACGTCTACAACAGGTGCAATCTCTATAGTGAACTAGAAAGGACATTTGGATTGGATCCTTCCATATTTATGGACAGCACTGATGAATCCGGGGCGACAGCGAAAGAACAAGCCATGAACCTTGCCAACGAAAGAGCCAGCGCTACAGAGAGGAAGGTTCGCGCTGAAGCTGTCATGGCCAGGACTTGGAGAGATCTCATTCCTGTCATCAAGTTAGATGTCTGTTCTGGTCGAGTTGTGTTTGGTAATCGACTGGTACCCACCAGTTTGTCCATTAGTGTAGAGGAAGCACATTTGGTCTATAGTACTAAACCTCCCGCTTCAAAATTAGACTATCTTATGCACTTTGTGAAAGCCAAAGCAGAAAACTGCCGAGTAATGCTAGTCCCCAGTCCAAATTACATTGGAATGGTTGATGATCCACCAAGATACATGGGAGAGGGATTCGTTGTTATGAGCTCAAACTACATAGAACTTTACTTCTATATGGACGAGCCGGGCTTAGTTCCCGATGAACCAGTTTTATTGCAACTGGCTAACGGAGACGTGGTAGAGTCAGCGCCTCCCATTTGGGGAGTAGACATCAAATGTGGTAAAGGAACAGATTTTAGCTATGGCCCTTGGGCAGACAGACAACGAGAACACTTATTTAAGTTCTTCTATCCAGCCGACTATCAAAATCTTGTTGTGACTCCTCAACCAAAACCTGGAGATAGAAGACAAATGCAAGCCTTCGATATTAGACTTTCAACACTTAATGAGGCCACAATTGATATATTATTTTCGAAGAATAAAGAAACTAATGCTGTCCATGTGAACATCGGTGCAGGATCATACTTAGAAGTAAACCTTCCGTGGATTGTATTACAAGATGGATATACCACCAAGATTACTGGGCAATTATTGCATTTGGAAGCAACAACAAGCCTTCAGTATCGGAGTATGGCAGAAAGTGAAACATTGGAGTTTGCTGTGAGATGTCACTATCCGTTGATATGGAACCAGCATCAGAACTGGTCAATCAGTTTTACAGGCTGCAAAGCAACAGCTAATCTTGTTTATTGCCATAAAGGCTTTTTCCAAGATTTAATAAATGATTGGGCTTCTAAAAATCGTCCAGATATTCTTCATTTTGTGCCATATACATGGAAAATTTCATTACTGTTAAAAGATTTTGAACTGATAACATTGTCTAACCAATATAACTGGATAGATTGTAGTTCGACAAACCAAGAAAACAGCCATGTAGCTTTCTGCGGAGATCTCTTTGATTTATCATTCGATTTATCATTTGAAGATTTTCTCCCAATAATAGTCCCTCTGAAAATTTGGATTCAAGGTGAAGGAGTGGACATGTGTCTTTATTTGCCGGAAGTAAATACTAGCAGAGTTATTTTACTTGCAATAGAAAAGAATATGAATTTGAATTCCCGTAAAACTAACCCCACTGCTGTAAAATGGCGTAAGAAGTGTTTGAACAGTTTGGGTTGGATTAACTGCTGGTCAGTCCCTATAGTAGCAATAAGCATCAAATATGATTATCACCCTATCGCCCCATTGGGTCCGGATCCTCAAGCCGATATCACCACCCCAGAAAAGGAAGAGATTTTACTTTCTCCCATGCGAATATCCAGATCTCGAAAGCAACCACAGGTTCAGTGGAATCATAATGGAAAAAATAAATTTGATCCCAGTACAATGACACCAGATAAAATAAGTGTGGAACTTGAAATTGGACCATCAGTTATTCTATTGTATGGATCTATCGTAAGAAATTTCATTAACTTGAAAGAAAATATATTTGGTGAAGATCAGACTTTCACTGACATGCAGAAAAGCACCGGCACTGAAAGCAACTCCTTGTCTGAACTCGGCATCAAACTGAACACTAACGTTGTCACCCCGGTGTCTGGAGACTCCTCGGACAATACTAAGGTTGTGTTCGATCCCCGACTTTACAGACCTCTTGAAGTGACTGTGTCAGTTACATTGCACGATATTCAAGGTTATCTTGTTAAGAATTGTGCAGAGAATGAACAAACATATCCCATCATTCTTATTGAAAGATTTGGCTTTGAAATGAAAAAAGGGTATAAAGAAACTAAATTACAAGTTTTGGTGAGTCCTTCATTCTTAATTATAGCCGACTCTGCTACAATAGGACAGCAATCTCCTCAATCACATCTGAACCGAGGTCATTTGATGTTGTCATCTTTACAGCTTCGTGGGCACGCTATGTTTAGCGATGAAAACCGAACATTGGATGAGGAAACTATAGAGTATGCCTGGATGATTGAAGTCCAATTAGGACAACTCACTGGTCGATTAACAGTGTCCCAATTGTTTAATCTACTTAGTGCATTAGAGACATTTGTCCTTCTTGCTAGTGATTCAGAGAACAATTTAAGTCCTCCAAAAGTAATGAAAATTTGTCATCACGGATACAACACCACTTTGTGTAAACATACAAATATTCAAACAAAATATCATTGCCCAACAAGTGAAGATATAAAGTATCGAATGAGTAGAGTGGCTATAGATTTGATTGATGTTTATATTGTAGAGAACGGCACTGCAATGCAAGCTTGGTTATCTCCATTACGGTTGTGTGTTTGCAATTTACATAGTGATCGATTTGATCTTGGTGTTACTGGATTATTGCCACACTTGAAACTTATACAGTATACGCATGCCAATATGCAAGCCAATCCAATATATAAAACAGGAACACACTCGAGTCAGAAGATTAAATACTCCGATACAGATTCATGGGTAGAAGTCGGAAGTGTTGCTATGGGTCCCATTCTACTAGAAGCTGCCACTTCTCTGTCACCATCTGAAAAAGGAGTCCAAAATAAATTTCTCAAGTGTTTTGATGAAAAATTGAAAAGACTGTGGTTTTTATGGCCAAAAGAAGAAGGAACTAGCAAAAATAATCAATGTGGGTGTCTTGGAGGCTGTGCATTCTTCGGATCAAATAGAAATGGAACAAATTTTTTGAAACCTAGTAGAAATGATATTTCAGATAATATCAATGTTGCAATTTTCAACATACAAGATATTAAAAGTGGTGAATATGGATACGGACAAAGCTTATTGCATGATGGACACTTGGTATTTCATACGCCTCCGTATAGTGGATTAGATGTCTGCCTTCAAGGATCCCCGCCTATATCAGTATCCAGTCCCTCTCCCCAGCCAGCATCTTTACACCCTCCTTCTCTAAGTGCACAAAACTCCAATAATCTTACTAGAAGGTTCTCCTATACTTCAGTTTACAAGGGATCCAATAGCATTTCTAATAACACCAAGGCAGAGGTTCCGTATGCGAGGTTGGTCGACTCAGAGGGCTTATGCAATCAGAAACTCGACAGTGATTCCAAACTTAATAAAAGCATATTATCAGTGCCTCAAATGGAAAGCAGTATGTCTGATTCTAAACTGGCTTTAAATTCCTTTAATAAGCAAGATCTCGTGGGCCAACATTACTCAGCGACAAAGCTGACAAACCCTATATCTGCTAAAGATGGGATCGGGTATCACAAGAAAATGGTCAATATTTCAGAATCGCATTATTCACTTAATTCTCATCTAACAGATGATCAGGATAGTAGAGAAGTTCAGAGAACTGTGTCTATGAATAGTGGAAATCAATCTGAAGTATTTTTCTCGGCAGAAGACGAAATATCTACAAGTCGCTCATCTAGTTTAAGGATGTCCCGCAGTAATAAACGAAGCAGCAGTTCCCAATATAAAACAGCTTCATCTGGTGAATACACTTCCAATAAGAAATGCAGCACCCCATCACTAGCAGATCCCTACACTTTACCTAGAACTATTGGTTCTCTACCTCTTGATGTAACCATTCCTAACGATTCTGATGATAGTCACTCTTTTTCCTCTACCTCCTTCATTTCTGCATTATCATCACAAGAAGACATGACTTTGATCAATTTGCATGCGCAGGCCAATAAACCAATTTGCGACTCTCCAATTCTAATGGCGAGTTATATTTGCCATTTGTCACATAGTAAATGTAAAAACTGGACACATTGCTCGTTACCAACAGGGACCGACGCTTTCTCCGTGCCACTCTTTAAAAATGCTGAAAATGGTAAATTAATGTACTGCGGTAATAAATACATTCCTTTATTTGAAAAGAAGGTTGGAGAACATAAAGGAATTCGGCTGACACCACGCAATGAAAGTCAAGTTAACAATCAACAGGGAGGTGACAATATTTTCAACAAAGCAAACATCAATTCACACTTCAATGTTCAGGGAAGAATCCACCCTTACTCACAAACATGGTGGGAAATATTAAAAGGTGCAAATGATGACCACGAAAGTAACACTGAAGGAATAATGGATGATTTTCTAAAAGGCATTGGAAGAAATCAAACTGCTTTAATGTTAAAATTCAGAGGAGCTATCGATGTGATGGTTAGTCCTTTGCTATTAGAAAGTACCCAACGCTTTATAGAAACTCTGACCCCTGTGGTAGCCAACATCCACCCTGTTTCCATATTAAACCACCTGCACTTTTCTTGTGCACGGTCAGTAGAAGCTGCCAATATTTTGAAGCAGGAACATAATTTGGTCAATTGGGTTCAACACACAAACCAAAAAAAAGAGAAATCGCTAGAAAATACCAAGTTAGAAAAGAACAAGGATTCACAAATGTGGCAGCCCAATATTTATGAAGAAAATATATCCACTCAAGTAAACATTAATATTATCCTACCTAAAGTAAACATAGTTTTACTACAATCTTCTATAATCGAAGACTTGATCACTTTTTCTGCATTGGAAAATATCCAAGATCTTACATGCGCCTCAATTTTTGCTGTGTGCTTAGAAAATATAAATTTCAAATATGTTTCCAATAAAGAGATGTTAGAAGCAGTTCAGATATACTACCGGCCAACCCTGCGAGTACTAAGTCATAAGAAAACTTTTGGGATCATGAAAGCTCCAAAAGCTTTTATTTCTGCACACAGCGACAACACTCCTAATCGACAAGATAAACGAGAAGCTGTCTTTCTGGAAACTTCACAGAAGCATTGTGAGGACATCAATGTGACCCTCGACATAGGTAATAAATTCACCATTATAATATAAACAAGTTTTATTTTATACTTACTATCTTAAATTAATTACATACTAGCAGCTAAAAATCTACCATACCATCTCTGACAGCGGTTGTGAACTTATATAACATTGTTGGTTTAGTCTCGACATACTTCAAAAGGGATATAGGTAAATCATGAAGTAGCGTAATCGGAATAAAATTTCTGACTTTTGTATGTGTGAGCAAAAATTACATTAATAATTTTTCCCGTGAATTGTATCAGACCACATGTTTTTGGAAACATAGCGCCCCATACGGCGATCGAACGAATCATGTACAGAAGACGGTTTATCATATCACTATAACACTATCAGATTATAAATTATTTACATAGTATAATTTTTACTAGTTTATGTTAAATATAATTTGGTAGACTAAATTTTACTGTTTTATAGGAAAAGTTCATGCACAACTGCGAAGGATACATAATGGGGGGCCTATGGTAAAAGATGCTGTCATTACTGGTATTCCAATGCATCAATCTAAAGTATCTTTTAAGTGTATAAAAGGTCCTGAAACCCAATTGTTGGATGATTCCATTGAGAAAAATAACGTAAATATCTTTTGTTTTATTATAGTTTAATAATAAACTAATTTGTGGTGAAACATTTTTAATTTATGTTCTTGAAGATTTTCAATAATAGCGTTATTGTGTTTTAGGAGAATCGACTCAAAAAGGAAAAAGAAGACGCTGCATTGGAAGACATTGGCTTTATAATGTTTGAATGCGGATTAGAAGGCACCTGCGTTAAGATAACAAAGCATTCCCATTTCGATAAAGTGGATCCCAATGATGACAAAATGACCTGCAAAACTGACAGTGATATCTGCTATGCTGATTCATTACGGTCTGAGGAGTATAAGCATGAAAAGCCTCCAAAGATAGTAAGGTCATCTGTTATTGACGAAATATTCAAAAAGAAAGATTCAACATCTTCTAAGCCCAGCACTCCAAATCTGGGCACTTGCCACTCAGAGCCTGTTCCAGAGACGGAACCCGCATCAGTAGATCCCAATGTAAACAATCTTATTGTTCCAGTAAAGGACACAGAAAAGGCATCTTCTTGTGTAATTGATTTGAAAACAGTCTGGTTCAACTTTGCTGCACCTCCGAGAACGCCTATTACAAAAAAAATTGATTATACGAGGTAATTAATTTTTTCATTTGTAACAATTGATCAATCAAGTCGACAGTTAATATTTAATAAATGTTTTGTTTCCACATCTGTGTATTATTATTTTGCAGGTTGGATTGGAATTTGCTCACAACGGCATCTCCTGCAATCAACGCCTGGATGAATCCATGCAATGGTTTGGGCATCAAGGTGGTCGCTCTGTACAGGGCTTACTACAGAAGGGTCACAGCCACCTGTGCAAGTCTCATGGCTGCATCTCTGGACTTACCTCAAATCCACATGCCCATCAAGGTATCCATATAACTACGCCTTTTCCCTTTTGGTCTCAGCCAGTTTTCAGCTTAAAAAAACCTGCATTTTTAAGAATAATTAGTTAATCACAAATTAGTTTATTTTAATGACAAAAGGTTCCTCTAATGCATCGTTTCTCAACCCGGGGGTCATGAACTGTCAAAAAAACACACATAAGTAAATTATTTTAAAGTGATAATAGACAATTTCTGTATTTAGTATTTAAAGCCACCATAGACGAGAAGCCTTTTTCGCACAAGTAAGAAGTGGCAAGTGCAAACGCATACTTTTTCACCTTAGTAATGTAAAACTTTGATAAACATTCAAATATATAATGAGGGGGTCGTAAGGTTTATAAGACACTAAAAAGGTTGAGAAACGATGTTCTAGTGGATTGTCCTTCTCTCATAGTGTTTCCTATGTCATTGACTTTTAAATGATACATTTTAAAACTTTAGTTTGCTGTGATAGATTGGCACTGTGAGGCGTTTAACATAGTCTAGACGTGCCAATGGATCGGCAATCTGAAACAAAGAAGGTTAATCTCTAAGTCTACTTCTGGATGAAGGGTTTTAGAATTTTACTGCATTGTTTATTTCCGTCTTTTGTATTTCAATGCCATGTCTTTTTTTACCAAACTCGTTTGTTTTATCAACCCAGTAACATTCAGCCTATTAGTTCTTCTTTTTGGTCAATTGTGTTAGTTTTCTAATCTCATGGTTATGAACTATATTTCAGAGCCGCTATTGTCGACAAACTCACCTTGCTCAAGCCTTGAGAGAAGATCCGTCATTGCAGCTGTGTGCTGTTCTCTTGCGATACATGCTTCAAGCTGATGTTGCTGCAATTCAAGCCGATCTTGCAGAGAAACATCTGCCATCATTATCAACACTTCGAAGGGTAATTTCAATTATGTATATACTATATTTGGGTAAAAAGCTTCAGATTTAATCCATAAATTGCACTGGCTTCGTATAAGTTGCTGGCCCTATCATTTGCATATATGTATCTATTTATTTATGTCATTCATTGATTGTGAAGATTAAGGAACATCAGTTAACTGTGGATTTTTTTTTCAGGGTGTGGTTGTTCTTAGTCGTCAATGGAAAAATATTTTATACACTCCACTGCTGCTCGAGCATAACTACAAAACCAAAATGATGAAGCAACTCAATGTAACATTCACATTGCCTGACGTTGTTGAAGTAATGCTTTAATAAATATTTTATTTTTGATTGTATGATATTGATTGATAATATTTCTTCTTTGAATTAATAATTTTTATTACTTTTCAGGATGATTATGAAAACTTTGTGGAGTTAGAAGAAGGGGAGGTGATGGACGAAAGCTCTACTCTGTTGGCCACGGATATCCCGGGAAATAATTGTAAATTAAACGTTCCAGGTATCTTTCTACATATTCTCATTTCAAATAATCTAAAATTATTCAAAATATCGTTCAGAAATATATATGTGTGGCAATATGTATTCAACAGTTAAACAAAATTGATAAATATGTTTAACATAAATTCACCGTGTTGCTTTGCATGGCCAAATTTTTTGTCATTCCTTTAATATTAATTTATTTAGATATTTGTAACATGTCAACACTGATAAACCAATATATATTTTTAGGTAATTTGGGCATTGCGGCAACTAGTCCTGTTGGTCCGTCATTTGCGTCAACAAGCCCCCCATCTGGTCAGTTGTCATTTTAATGCAATCTAAAAAATAGAATGATATAAAATGAAATACACTGCTCAGTTCCCTTCCCCCTGTCCAATATGTATTTTAAATCCTCCAACATTATATATATATTTAATTAAACAAATCTTGACTTTATTAATGATACATATCAGCATTTCGTCGTCAACGTGAATACCTCCCATGTGTCAAAGAACGTAATTGTTCAGGAGGAAATAAAAACTGATTTTTGAAAGTTACAGATTGTTTTTTGAGACATCAAAAATATGCTTTTTGGTTTTAGATGTAATAATGTATTTTCATGAATAAAAACATTAAAACTTGAAGTACAAATTGAAACTCTACGAAATGTCATATTTAACTCATCTTTGTAAAGTTGACCACATGTGAGATATTTTCCCGTTGACAACGATTTATTGATCGGTTTTCAAGGTTATGAAGAATTTTAATATATATGCACTAATAATTCTATAGTACATATATAGTAAGTAGCAAGTACTCTCACCTTACCATGTGAATTACACTTATTACAATTTAATTTAACAATCATTTAATTAATCAATGCTAATTAATGAACTGTATACTTCTTTCATTAGTTTCTCGTGGGCCGCCACCTTGCAGCAGACAAAGTACTGCATTTACATCACTACCATTTCCTGTCAGGGCTCTTCATTTCAGTGAAAATGCTTTACCAGGTAGATATACAATTTTAAAAAATCTTATTTGACCTGTGTTGCCATAGGGAAGAAAGTTTGGCAAATAGGGAAAAATGACAAATATGGAAAATAAACAAGCGGGAAATTTAAATGGGGAAAGCGATAGAGCAGGCTTTCCTTTCATAGTGGACTCCAAACATTGAAATATATCATATTGTAAATAAAATAAAAATAGGAATTTCATTGGTAGGTCAATTTTTTATTATTTTGTTATCTTATTGATTGTGCCTCTTCATTAATCCTAGTAAATTAACTAACTAACTAACCATCATGCCGTTTCCCCACAGGGGTAGGCAGAGAGGGCGGACCGCCATATAACTCTGTCTTGGCACACACTCCTTGCTTTATTTACATTCATACATCGTCTCATACATACTCTTCTGTTATTCTGACCCGATTCAAGTATTTAATTTACTTGATCGTGCCATGTCTTTCTCGGGCGTCCTCGACTTTTTCTTCCATTCACTTTTGCATCATATATTCTTTTCACACTCCTTTCTTCGTTCATTCGCTCTACATGCCCAAACCATCTAAGCATCCCTTTCTTGATCCTATTCATTACGCTCAAATCAGCCTTGCATTCTTTTCGGATATCCACATTTTTAATACGGTCATACATGGTTTTACCGCACATATGTCTCAAAGATCTCATTTCCACAGCATTCAGTCTACTTTCATCCTTCCTCTGCCAGTTCCATGCCTCACTGCCATACATCGGGGTTGGTATAAGCACTCCATTGTGGACTGCTAACTTTGCTTCTTTGGACAATTTCTTATTTGCGCCAACAGCGTTCTGTCCTCCATTAATAGAGTTTCCTGCATTCACCCTTCTTTCAATATCCTTATCAGCTTTTCCGTCAACATACTTTCAGATTGTTCATTTTCGCACCCAAGCCCACACCTTTCAATTCTTGCATACAATTATCCATGTACAAATTTAACAACCACTGTGACATTACACAACCTTGCTTTACACGATCATAAACCCATTATGTATAATGGTATTCAACTATTTTATTGTGTTATAGGCTACGATACGCTGAAAGATGATGCTATAATAATTGGTTCCAATCCTTCCATATACTCGAGCGAGAGTCATGACAATATCAAGGGTGAAGGCAAACCCAGGGAAGATCTTTACAGCTGGATGGCCAAGCAAGATCCTGTAGCTCAGGTATATACAATATAAAACATATACATACAATATTTAAAGGAATCAAGTGATTGCTGAGACCGTTTGAAAGGTATAGTTTAGTTTTTTAAACGATGCAAGATCATCAAGCAGTATATTATTGAGTTCTAGCCATTGGTGAAGCGAGCGCACCCTGAATCGCTGGCCCAAGAGTTTACGCATGACTAAAATGTATGAACTTTTGATGACAATCTTCAGACTCCAAGATAATACTGTTGTATAAATATTTTATTTAGTGTATGTATGTCCTCTCGTTTTTTTATAATTTAATTGCATTATAAAAATAAAAAAATGGACTTCTACAAACTAAACACAAAAACTATAAATATGTCCTCTGGGGTTTTACAGTGAAATTTTATCTTAAAAAATAAAATTGCTAGATAGAAAAATAAATAAAACAATAATCTATGTAATGATTTAATAAAACAAATTTGTAACTTTATTCCACTTTTATTATTTTGACTGGACCGGTTTCAGCCTATGACGGCCATCTTCAGACTAGTCTGAAGATGGCCGTCATAGGCTGAAACCGGTCCAGTCAAAATAATAAAAGTGGAATAAAGTTACAAATTTGTTTTATTAAATCATTAAAATGGAATTCCACCACGAATTAACAGTTTCAAAATTAGAAATAATAATCTATGTAATTTGTAAGTTTAAGAACAAACATGACTATGTAAAAATTATACCCTATAATACTATATATCCTACCTACCAGCGCTTAAGAACTGCTTTCGAAATCTTTTTCTTATATTTATGAAATTTACCAAGTGTATAAAATAGTAATTTATGCAACGAATAGTTCCTGGAAGGAACACAAGTGGATCTGATGTTATATACGTACAATAGTTTTTCTATTGAAAAAAATGCATTATTCCAATAGGTACCATTCAACATTAATCCAATGTATTTTTATTGTGATTTTAAGGTGTCGGTTGAGACAAACATAGAAAAGCCACCGGTTAACATTCCGAATTCAGTCCCTGTAGGTGCCAATTCAACAGCTGGTCAGTATACCGCCCAACCAAGTCATTATCAGTTTGCAATGCAAGACTCACTCATGCTGTTAGACGCACATTTGATTTTCAAACCATTCCTATCCGCATTGGGCTTAGCATCACATCAAGTTACGCAAGGTAATTATACTTTTGTATATATATTTGATTTTTTTTATTCATCGTCATTCATTTCGCTTTCATTGATAAAATTTGTACAAAACACTTGTAAATATATATAAGTAATGTACATATCTACAGATTTAAACAAGCTGATTATGTACAGTTGAGTTATCGCTATGTTTTATAACGCTTTTTCAAATTTATGTTTCAAAGATTCATAAAACCTTACTTGTTGTAGGAGATTAAACAGTTAGGCGGTTTCACGATTTATATTGTCGGTTTACTCCCAGAAGTTATTAAGTGACATTTTTGTTGAAACTGAGTTAGAAGTCACAATCTTACCTATTTGGTCATGCTTTATCTAGTAAATGAGACATTATGTTGAATAACCCGTTTAAAGCTAAATTGAACACCCTAATAAGTACATATTTTAGCAATTAGATTAACAAATAAATCATCTGATGATTTTTACCCAAATAACAGTGTTATAGAAATGAATACCAATTGTTAATATAAAATCACTATAACATTTTAATGACTTTTGAAAGTGAGATAATATGTGGAAATGCACATATTGTTAGGCCTAAAAATCACAACAACATTTTAGTGAAAGATTCTAGAGGTTTAAATATCCCAAAAAACAAAACGCCTGATTCACAAGTAGCTGCAGTAAAAGTCCATTTAGAATTATTTCCTAACCACGGAATCTTACTATTGCCGAAAAAAATCCTCCAAGCTATACCTAGAACCAAAATTGACAATTTTCCAAATTTATTGCCTTTACGTTGATTCATGCAATGACAAAGATATTGAACCAGTGTCTCTAAATGTTTACAGGAAAATATTTTGTACCTCTTATAACTTGGGCTTCCAAAAACCCAAAAACAAAGTCTTGTGTGTTATATATACAAGCAAGCTAGCTATGCATACTAATGATCCAAATTTTTCAAAAGTAAAAGAAAATTATGACCGTCATATTGATTTATAAAAATAAAAGTTATGTATCAAAAGAAAATGATAAGAAACGGGCTAACGACGATCCTTGGTTTATGACAGCTACGTTTGATATGCAAAAGGTATTGCAAATACCGTGTTCAGGTGCGTCTTTGTTGTACTACAAGAGGAAGCTGTGTGCTGTGTGTACACAACTCTACCAGTTACGAGGCAGGCCCACTTTTTAATATGTATTGTTATTTTTGGTCAAAAATCAACATCACTGTTGTTATATACTGTCCAAAACACACACATTATTGCAAAGAAGTACCTAGAATCCGCCACACGCATGCGCATATGGAGGTCGATAGCGTCCACAGTGCAATTGGAGTATAACAAAAATATGTATCTCCAATAGAAAAAAAATGATGAAAAGACAAAGGGCTATGTAAAACAACGGTACAATCCATAAAGTTAAAGTAGTCGGATATGTTAGACTTGAAAAATTTTGGAAGTCTAATGATTGAAAACAAATCAATCAATAATGATTTGTGAAAAGGTCAAGTGGTTAAAAATAAAATGTTTAAAATACCAGAAGAATAAACCAAATATTGTGTTGTATCGTTAAAGTTATGAGGGCAAGTACAAAGAGTTAAATATCAGTGTGACCAAGGAGGACTTAAAAATGGACAAAAAATGAAATAATAATTAACCTTCTAATAGGATCAGCATCTAATCCTACTACATTTAATGTAAGACCCAGTAGCAAGAGATGGAGGAGTATATTCGACTATGAAGTCATTGAGTGTTTATATTTGATTATTTTTGCAAAAAGTCACTAAGTGCAGTTTTTTTTCTATTAATATGAATACAACAAAAAAGTCAAATTCTCACTTAAAAGCAGTTGTAATAGATAAATAAAAATGCATCGTCTTTTTTAATTATTTTAGTTTGGATATAACTGATAAAAGGTAACTGAAACTTTAAAGTCAATTATCTCAGAATCAACACTTTGTCACTTAACGACTTCTGACAGTAAACCGACGATATGTCTTTTTGAGACTATCTTCTTATTTATTACAAATTACCAAGAAAGATTAAACTCGTGTAAATAATATGTACATCACTGCTATTAATCTCAATATTCTAATGATATTATTTTTTCAGGAGCACGAACAATTTCATCACTCGACTCTTTGGGATCAAATCTCTCATTAGTTGCCTTGATGGACACATTTAGAATTGATATTGTAGTCAGTGAGTTTGGAAAAAATGATAAAGGAAAGAGCAAGTCCAAAGGAAAATCAGGTAATTTTTCACAACATTGAAATAATTGATACAAATTATTTTGCGCTTCATTCTTCTTCATATTCATTTTTTGTTTTAGATGTGATAAAAGAAATGCCATCATTTTTATGTGAGAAAGTGAGCTTGGATATTGATTTGAAAAAGATGACTGATATGACAGTCGATGATTTAATGCAGCGTCAAAATGTTTTGTACATCTCACGAGGCCAACTCAAAAAACACATTAATACCAAAATCAACTTCAGCTTGAGCATCAGATATATTTCACAACAGGTTATTATTATAAATTACCTATATTTCAATAATCATTTGTAGGTAATTAATGTTATTGTGTGAACTTTAATCTCATTTGGTTTTAGGTCAATATGCCTCTGCTAAGACTTTTACACCAAATAAGTAATATGTACCAAAATGTCAAAGAAACGCAAAGTGAGCTGAGAGGACACACTAAAACACCAAAGCAGAGTAAAAGAAGATTTTCAGGTAGGAACATAGAAACAAATACAAATTTTGTGATAACTTACCGTTTTTAAATAGTTTTATTAATTACTCTAGGTAATTATTTTCCAACGTGGGTATTTTTTTAAATCTCACCTATTAAACGGAAAATCTAAAAACCATGAAACAGTGATACTAGCGCCATAATTTTTTCATCATGAGCTATGGAGATTTTAAATATCCCTTTAACTGTAAAATTAAGACAAGACGCTGCATAGTTTGTAATTATTCAATTATTTGATAAAAATAAATAATTTGAATGTCAGAAGAAGCTGGGTAGTAACTTCTATCAGCGTATCTATGTTATTTTATAGGGACGAGTGAGGGAACTCATCATAAATATGACATGTCAGCCTCCAGCAATGTGCCATTCTCTTCCCAAGCAAATGCTGTGGGGAGCACACAAGGATTGGTAAACCCCCCGGTGCTCCCGAAAGCGCCTTCCCACCAACCCATCGGCAGAAGCAGACCGCAATCCTTTGCACAAAAGCTGAGATCCACGGGAAAAACCGTCAAGGGTAAACTCGGTAAGAGCTAAAAAAGATGTTTACAGTAAAACCCACTTAAGAAGTTTTTTCAGTCCCTTAACCTCTGGAATGCCGGATTCCCGCAAGGTACAATTTTCGTTGTACCTGTAATTTCGTAATAACTCACTTCTGTTTTACAAAATGATGTTTTTGTCAATTGTGCTATCTTCTCAGATAATGTGTTTACATATTTTTTCAAATTGCATGTCAGTGGTTTAAGTGATATTTCTGGAATAGTACTTATATTCGAAGAATTGATTTTTTGCTTCCTCATGTCACTAAAAAAAGTTTGGTTAAGAAATGCAATGATTTTGTCATTTTATCGTTATTTTGCGTGGTTGAATAAATTTCCTTCCAGAGAAAAATAAAGTTACATTAAGTTTTCCTGTAAATACAAACAGTAATGTCACCTTTAAAATCGACTTTTTTCTGCCGCACTGACATAAGCAAACTTCAAATATTTATTACTCGACTTGTACTGAACTTAACGCAATACACATGTTATATATTGATTATTTGTTCACAAGCGATTAGGGTTCATTTAAATATTCAAACAACAGCTTTTAAAGATAAACACTCCCGAAAAGATAACGATGAATGCCCGGTGACTATTGACACTTCTGGCACACTAGAGGTTAAAGACTGAAATCGAAAAAATAATTGAACACATAAAAGTTATTTTTTGGTCCCTTGGTAAACCCTATAGGAGAGTTTTACTGTAAAATAAATTGCAATAGAGAATAAATCCTCAATATTCTCAGGTTACAGTTTCCTAAATGAGGGAGCACACACCCCCATGTTTGCCGAGAGTGGAACACCACTACATGCATCCGTACTTGAGAGCAGCATTTCGAGCACAGTTCCCGAGCTGAAGGATGATCTGTCTTCAGTATTGATCAACTCCGGAGGAAAGTTAACACCGCGCTGTTGGAGGACTTTATATTATCTACTGGACCTCTACGCAACAATGCCAGATACTAAGACAGTCGCCCACAGGCAAGCTTCATATTTTGTATGTAAAGTAAAGTGTCCAACTGCCCGGAGCCCGTGGGACTTTGGCATTTGCATTTAGGGAATGTTGTGAAGCTAAAAAAAGTGCAGAAGAGGAAAAATGACAAGTACCTAGCTATTCAGATCTGGTCACCAAACATATCTAGGGTCATTTCATTTCAACGTTTCGATTATGAATGCTGGTCTCTCATTCTCTAACGAGGTGCTAATAAACATATATGGGGTAGTTTGTGTGACATCTTGAAATAAAAATTATTATTATTTAAAATAAAAAAATTAAGTAAAATCCAAATGGTAAATACTCTCACTATCCTCCTGGCGAAAGACTAACATTTTTAATCAAAACATTGTTTGAAATGCCTTTAGCCGTATTTAATGACCAGATTTCAATAGCCAAGTACTTCCCAACCTCTCACTTCCCTTCCCTCTCCACCTCCCTCATCCTCACAACATTCCTCTAATTTCCTTGAAGCAGTTGGTACTCTTGTGGGCTACCCACAAAAAAGGAAAGATTTACTGAGTAGGTACTCTACGAATGTATAATAACACATATGTTTCCAGTAGGTTTTCCATCACCACAGACATCCCAGACGGGTATAAACACCAGAAGCCATCAACTCCCCGCTTGCAGTCCAGAGATCCCGTGGCTCCTGGAAATGGACTGGGAATTGCTATCATCGGGGTTGTTCGCATTCACAGAACTCGTTTGCTAGCCTCGCTCTCTGGTCTGAAACTGGAAGCAGAAATGACATCGCTTCAAGTTTCTTTGACAGCTTCAAAGATATCACAATGGTCTTTGGCAGGCCACTTGGGTAGAACTATGATTGTTCTTTTGGAAGGTGCAATACCCAATCAGCAGTGAGTGTTCTTTTATTAAGATCCAAATTTTAAAATTACTTGCATAATAATATTTTTTTACATAATATGTATAGGCTGATAGCTCCCTTGTGATTTCTCCCTCTTTCTTATAATAAACATTTTTGTTATTTATGGTTTTAAAGTTTATTTTGTAGAACTCCATTTTAATTTTTAGGTTTTTTACTTTTATTTAAACAATAATTATTATTAATTTAAATTTTTTTTAAAAACAGTTTTTAGTTAAAAGCTCTGCGATGTAATTATTTTACAGCGTGACAGCTGTTTCGCCTTCTGAGGGCATTATCAAACTGTCAGTTTGACAGTTTGATAATGCCCTTAAAAAAAATAATTACATTGCAAACTTTTAACTAAAAAATAAAAAAAATTTAAATTTTAATAATTATTGTTTAAATAAAAGTATAAAAAAATAAAAAACATTTTGTTATTTGTTATTTAAACAAAAACACAATTATTATTTAAATTGAAGAGAATAATATATGAGGTTGTCTATAGTTCAGTCTTCCTCACTAGGGTTTTCTGTTTTGAGGTAGCCTGTAGATTGTGATAAACGACGAATGTACAAAAAAGAGCAGTTACAAAGAACCTCTCAGTGGCAGGACGGCATCCATTCCATGTTTTGTTTTTTTTTTTAATTCTAGATATAAGAAAATTACAATTTTCACTTACTTAACTACAGTACAATTTTTTTTTACAATAATTGTGTTCTTTTATCCACTCATGCAATCAATGCGAAAAACTGACCGACAGACCAGATACTTTCATTATTTAGGGCCAATAATGTGGCTAGTGTATTTTTAAAGTGGCACCTGTCATCTATTGTAATTGCCCTAGTCTACTATACAGCCGATGACTTTAATTAACTGAGGACTTGCATTCATTATTCTACAGCATAATCCACGAGACATCATTATTTTGTGAAAATGTATGGGTACATTTCTCAGCACATTTGTCTTTTAGACTTGACATGCGAGTAGTTATAGATATTATAACATGCTCTGAAGATTTTTAAATTTTTTTCAGGACTGTTGTGCGGATAACTGTGGGAAAATCCCAAGCCCTATATTCATCTGATGGTAGTCGCAAAGAACGTAGTAACTCAGGACTGTTGAGCATCGGAGCGATAAGAATGGATTTACCGCAGCATCCCGTTGCTCTGCACGGCATGATGACTCGATCCAGTCGGCAACTCTCATCAACACTTCAGGTACTGTATTATTCAATACATGTAAACAATTGAATTTTAATACATTAATTGCATTTCTCCATTCATATTCGGTGGATCTATTATAAAAAACAATCAAATGCAGTCAAAGATCTCAATCTTTAACAGCCAATCAATTTTTCTAGGTTTGCATAGTGACTCTTATTACAATGCATGTGATCCCTCTACCCAAAAGAAACTGAAATTTATTTTTATAAAAAAAATGTGTATTTATTTTTACATGTTCAAACTTTGGTCACCTTTAAAGTTCTCTTCTTTTGATGCACTTTTCGAGTTGGTTTTTCCACTGCCCAAAGCAGTGTTTGAACCCATCTATCTTGATGACTTTTAGTGCTTCTTGTCTTTTTTTGTTTTACTTCTTCACATCGGAAAATTGTTTATTTTTAATGACTCAATTAATTTGAGTCCGACTCTGATTTGTATTGGAGCCTGTCAAAATATCACTTATTTAATGAATGTGACAATTTTATACCATTCCAGGAACTAGGTGTTACCAGGACATCGTCCCGTTCATCACGCCAGCCCCACGAGGAGGCTATGGACTCTCCGGAGCACCCTCCTCCCCCGCCTCCACGCCCAACGCCCCCACCACCGGCCCAGCCCCCCAAGCCGGTGCAACACACTCTGCTGCAGCCTCTGGTTATGCAATTCTCTATTGCTCTGCAGGTAAATTTCAATATAAATCTTGACTTTACAGTTTCCATAACTAAACTTGTTTGACTGATCGCCACCTTTTCAAAAATATATTTCTTCAGCTCTAAATTCTGCCTTTAGCATTTCGCTGGGATTTCTATTAAATCTGACAAGCTTTAAAGGTATACTCAGTATTTTCAGACCATTCAGCATATTATCTTTGTTAATACTGTCAAAAGCTTGTCCCCGAAGTCGATAAAGGATGGTGGAGTGTATTCTCTTATTTCATAGTCTCCCTAATAATGTGTATGTGCTAGTATCATAATTAATAACTTAACTTCTTAAATAATCTTTCCAGAGTCTCAGTGTGACTGCAGCCTTGCTTCCCTCTCTCCAAGCCCAGTATAAAATGGACAATGTTCACAGTACTGGAGTCACAGGATCAAAAGCCAACTTCACTATAGATCTTCCGCAGCATTCTCTGAGCTTTGTCACTAAGCTACAGGTATTTCTTATTGTACTGTTTAAATAATACCTATGTCAATGATATGTATTTAATAACATCTTTAGTATAATGTATTATCATTATTTGACAAAACTCTTGCTAGCTTTCAAAACTAGATCCAAGTTCAACAATAGAGTTGTTCAAATAGACACTTATTCAGCAAACTTGTGTGTAAATATTCTTAAAAAATAATTAGATACTTTGTAAACTTTAATGTACAAGTAACTAATAAAAAATAAATAAAACTAAAACCCACTTAAGAAGTTCCTACTTGAGAAGTTTTTTTAGGATGTACATACGCAAAGTAAAAAAAATATATTTTAAAACTAAGGAACTATAATGAGTAAACGAAATAATCAAAATAGTCTTTAAATAAAACAAATTAAAAACGCTGACGTAAGTAAACACAAGAGAAGCGGTGTCTTCCGTCACTTGTATCCGCGGGCAAAAGAAACATCTTTTTTCTCTGCTGGCCATGTATTATAATATGCCTAAATAGGCGAAATACTATATTAAAAAATTGGCCTAATTTAAATAGGTACCATAATATACAGTTTTCCCACATAAGAAATTTTTTTTCCAGCACCTTTAAAAACCTTATAAGATAGTTTCACTGTATTTAAAATTACATAATGATTTTCTCAGGCAACGGAAGCCAATCTACCAAGTGCGGCGAGCATATCCCTCCCGGCCGTACACGTGTCAGCCCAGTACGTATCTGAGGGTGGTAGGGGGGCCCCCCACCACGGCACTGACAGCCCCATGGAGGGGGTCATACTGAGGAGTGGCTCCTACCTATCTGCCACTGCAGACATAGGAACGTTTGAACACTCTCTTTCCACTGATCTGCTGAACCATCTGGTGTTTGTGCAGAAAGTTTTCATGAAGGTAAGGAGAAAAAAATAAATTATGCACAGCTGCAAACTGATAATGTGCATGAAAACTGTTATCAGCTTGTATGATGATTTGTCCCCTGATTTAAAATATTTTGATGTAAATACATTATTAATAATGAATTTCGACGCTTTCACAACTAAACCAACCAGGCTCAGTATTCAGAATTTGTTTGGAACTCTTGCATGCTTTAAAATTAGTTATATAACAAATCTATATATCGATGCCCGAATTGGATTGAATTAATTAAAGTGGGGTTTGAATCCTGACTAAGGTATTATGTGTTTTTATTTCATTTTACTCACTAATGTTTTTTATTATTATTTCTTTATTTTTAATAAATAATTTATTAGTCGTACTAATATTTCAGCGTGAATTTTAGATTTGCTGTCATGAACATGATATTTTGCATGACAAAAGCACCTCTGGCTTATGTTTCTGATACTTAATCTTCTTTGAGGCAAAGAGGGGGTGAAATCTGATATTTATATAAGTAGCTTTTTTTAAATTTTGTACAATGTTTTCTCCTGAAAAATGGCAAATTCATATTATCTTGCTACGAACACAGTGATATTCAATTCAATAGTATGTTACTGTTTGTTTGTTCTGAAATGGTTTTATTTTAACTTGCAGGAAGTTAATGAGGTAGTTCAGAAGGTTTACGGCGGGGAAAAGCCAGTTCCACTGTGGTCTGAAGAAGATGATATGTCCACATTGTCAAACCGACTTCTGTTTTCTCTTATTATACGATTGAAGGTAAGCTTTATGTAAAAATTCATTCATTTACATGGTGAATGTTGATGCATGAAAATGATTTATGCACTTATTATAAAGCCTTTGTCATTTTAATCTTAACCTCTTAAAACGATCTGCTCTGAGCTGTCTAATGATTAGTTTTCTTTGTTCAGAGAATTCAACTGACCGCAACAACACCAAGCAACTCTGCAGTTCGTCTGGAAACAGGAACGGTGGAATTCCAACTGTCCAACAGATTTGAAAATGTATCCCAGACTTCAACCCCGTACAACATGAAGTGGTTCGCCAAAGCCCAGGTGGACATCAACCTTAGCCTTGGGCAACTCATTAAGAACGCCATGTTTGAAGAGGCTGAACCAGAATTTCAACAATATGCATTTTTCAATACTAGAATAGGTAACGTTCTTTTAGATTTTTATATTATTATGTCTAAAAATCTTTGAAATTTTTACAAAACACTTTGTTGTTACAGCTTTGCGTAATGCCTTCCAAGATGAAATGGTCTCTGGTGATGACAAGGAAGTTGTATTGATCACATTAAAAAGGCCGCTCATTTATGTGCAGCCAATGGCAATAGACAGGGCTATACTCGTTTGGTTGAATTATAAAAATGCATATGAATATTGGAATGAAAAAAGGGCAAACTTGAACAAAGAAGTACTAAGAGCAACGATGCAAGTGTTTGAGAAGGTTCAGTTCAGCTCCCAGTTGGGTACTTTGCCTCATCTGAGTACACTTTTCCTGCAGCTTACTGTCGATGATATGGGGATATGTTTACCTTTGAATCAATTGCCCTTGGTAAGTTAGATGCTCCAATATGTTCAGTAGTTCCTAGTCATATGATTGCTTCCATCATTATTTTGAATCTGTAAGTCGATGCTTGTAGTAAATGTGTCTTATATATTTCTATACAGGCTAACTGGGGCCAAAGAAGCATGTATGATTTGGAATCTCGCGGTGCTGTAGTAGTAACTCTAGAGAATACTAGCATATCTGCCTGCAGTTCTGGCTCCCTGGTCAGCAAGGGAAGATTCGTTGGCCTGTGTCTGCGCTTTGCCGAGGACTTTGAGACTTCCCTGGACGACTGGAAGCCGGACATGGAGGATGCTTCAATAATGAATCTGTGCAGCGTGTCTGAAGGAACCTATGAAGTCTGTAGTAGAACCATTGCCGCTAAACAGAATGGTGGTATGTTCATTTTTTTATAATTTAAACTAACTAGTACCCGGCATGTTTTGCAATTCCACTCAAAGAAAGATTTTTTGCTGTTTCAATTCTTTTTATTTAAGTGGTTTTGCAACATTACATCTTCTCCATTAAATTTAAAATTGTAGCAAAGATGACATTGTTCGTCATCTTTTTCACTAAAAGCCTGGTATCGTTATGGTGTATTTATATTTTGGAGAAGAATGATAGGCACGCCAATTTTCAATATTAAAACGTGCGGCGGCATGCTTGGCAAATCAAGTGAATTCAAGAATTCAGTTGGATAATTGACAATTTCATCTTGATTCATTACAGTATCAATGGAGTTATATACGTTTTCGCTTTCCCTGTTATTTCGTTTGGAATACGAAAGTTTATGTTATTGACATAATTATTTTTGGCTGCTAATATAGCACGTTCACTGAGCCGCTGATGATTTTTGTAATTCTGTGTGATATTTAGGAAAACTTTGTAAATAAATTCCTCTGTGGTTGCTGTTATTTTACAGAAGCTTATTGGCAATGTGATACATTGTGTTGATTCATCGATTGTTATTTTTTCATTCCCAAATCCAACAATTGTTTTGCGAAACGTTCAGCGGATGCATCATGTTGTAGTTTTACATGCATATTGGTCTTCAAAGTTAATTTCTGTACCATAATTAATTTGACATCGAAAGTAATGCCTTTTGACAACTATTACTTTCTATAAACAAAGAAATAAAGGAACATTCATTTGAAAATTTTATTTGATTCAAAACATTTATTTAAAAAAAAAAACTTAAGTAGGTACCTAATTGTGTTTTTTATCTGTGGCTAACCAGAGTGGTAAATATATGGGCTAACCTAGATATAAAATGGCGGGTTCAATGTTTTTCATACTAATTTAAAAACCTTATAGCAAATGTTTTAAACATTTCATTTTATACAAACTTTGACGGCATCCATGGTCGAGTGGTAAGACGCTCAACTACGTATCCAAAGGTCGCGGGTTCAAACCTGGCATGCGCCATAGTCTCACTGGCTCTAGACGGTTGGGAGCAGTTGAGACTCTTATGCGGTATTCATATAAAAATAAATCAAACTACTCTCTAATCCTTTCCTTCACTAATAAAAACAAACTGTGCTATTTTCAGCAAAATCTGTCAAGTAATTTTTGAAAAAATCGAAAACAGACATAAATAGAGATTTACATTATTTTTTATATATAGAGGAGATAAAATGGGTTATTATAAATGAATTAATTAATTTTATTATTTTATCCGTTAAACTAAAAAAAAATAGTTCTCTGGAATAACGACCTTTATAACATTCCAATTTTTTTAAATATAAAAAATCAAAGGTAGACGTTAGCGCTTCACGCGGCGATCGATCGAATCATGTACGACAGGCTTTACAATATTAATACTATTAGAAGTAAGCATGCTATATCATGCATTGGCAGTTGGACCAGCTAAAAACCGCCTGCAGGGTCTAGCAAGAAAAACCCAGAGCAGCGGGTTTTTATCTGCTAGTCAATAAATAATATTGGTTGGGATAGGTAGTTTTATTTCTGATTTCTAAAATATTCTTTCAGAAAATGCCAAATGGTTTTTGAATGTTTCGTGGCAAATGGAGGGAGTTGACATACACTTAGATGTAAATGTTGGAAAACAGCTATCGGCACTGGGTCATACTTTGACTATGCTTACAGGTAAGGATAAGATTTAATGTTTTATTTACACAGAACTTTTAACTTCCATTAAACATAATTATGTAAGTAATTTCACTAAATATTACCTATTGCAGGCTCAGAGGAAGAGGATCCATTAAAAATGGATTATGATAGCGATGAATTTGATGAAACAGTTATAAGCAGAGATTCACAGGTAAATAATTTGTTAAATACACGTGTGTATTAAACATATTATAAATTTATGATTGAAAGGTTTGTTTTGATTTCACCAACATTGTCTTTAATTTGAGCAGGATAGTGTGGTGCAGCGTTCTTCTCGCAAGTGGTCCGATAACTTGCCGGCATTCTTGTTTGATTCATCCATCGATGCCAAAAAGCGCTCCAAACTGATTGAAAAAGAAATGAATGAACAGGCCAAAATAATTAATGACCTTCAAATATTGGGAGCAAGTTACGGCACCATCGAACAAGAAATGAAAAGGCTTCATGAGCTGGAAGCCTTGGTATTCAAAGATTTCAGAAGGTAAAAAAAGCAAAATTAGTATCTATATATCGACCCCTCCTACGTAAACTATTGTATCTTCATAATTCCGATTGTTGAGGAGAGTATTTTAAAGGTTCTTTTGACTACATTAATTCCAAATTTTAACCGATAAATCCTAATATTTTAAAATATAATACATGTAATTAAAATATTTGCTTAGGGAGTTTGGATTTGATCGGAATACTTAAATTTACAGTGATCAAAAGAAACGCTCTCCTCAAAAATCTGTAATTTGAAGATACAATAGTTTACGTAGGAGGGGTCGATATGTAACTTTCTTCCCTAAATGATGTTACTAAAACATAATATGTCATCTTATCTTTCAGAGACATGATACAGAAACTCAGAAGACAAAGTGTCAAAGCATCATCTATTACAAAAGGAAAATTAGGTTTGGGTTCCAACAGAAGTCGTTCTTTTGTTGTCCCGAGTCCTACTCCAGAAGACCAAACAGATGTAGAAAGGTATGGACAAACTGAATTAATACCACTATAAAACTTTACCATCTGCCTTACAAAAATACAAGGTTTTCCAAAAATTGTACTTGTTTTACTACTTATATTTTTTAAGATTGATATTTACTTACTTTATATTCCCAGTTGTGACAGTACTATTGTGGCCAGCTTATCATCTTCAAAGGGTGGACGTGGATCCGAAGAGACACTCCTCCCAAAGGGTGACATAGACAGTACTCTCCCTCTCCCTGATGACGACATCTTTGAGGAAAGCAGCTGGAGCTCTGTGGAAAACTCACCACACCCCGGGCCATCACGATCTGCGTCTCTTAGAGACCGAAGTGAGATGAACAGCAGGAGGATTGTGACATTCAATCCAACCATCACGAGGCAGTCCTCATTGCCGAGTGGGGGGATGGGTGTGGGAGTGCAAGAGCCGGGGCTGGAGGCAGCCGATAGTTGGGGCAGCCACTTGGACGTTCAGGGAGAGAGTGTACAGCTCAGAAGGATGACAGTTCACAGGTTTTGTTGCACACTCCTAGTTTCTCTACTTTCATTCTTTTAACTCACCCATTAATATAAGGGGTAACCGAGAACCCCTTAATCACAATTCTCGTAATAACTTTTCATTGAAATTACATCAGGTTACTTATTGACCTCAGATGGGAGTGCATGTTTTGTTTGTAATTTGTACACCATTTTATGATCATGATTTAGTTGTTAAAAGCACTGGCTTTGGGTCTGTCGGTTGTGGGTTTGTTTCTGTTTGAAGTACATAAATTGGTTTACAAAATTGTGTGTTTTTATGTTGTGTAAAAAGTAATTTTGGAGGTTATCTGTTAAATGAAACCAGTATAAAATAAGCTATCGAATTATTATGGTTAACATTATTACTGATTTTTGTTTCAGCATTCCACCCCTGGAAGGATCAGCAGCTGTGGGAAGTATCAAGAAAGCACAGGAGCCCAACATAGATTTTGAACTAGACGTGAAAGTCTTCATCAATAGTGGGAAATGTGTTCTACACACCAAAGATCCGAGTAAAGGAGAAGAAGATCCTAAATTGTAAATATCATTTCATTTCAAATGGATTGTTTAAAAAAAATTAAATAAACTAAAGACACATTAGTATTGCTAGTAATACATGTTGCAAATTAAACTGTCAAGACTATCATTTGTCACTGTGCATAAATAAAAGCATATTGCTGGTAGCCCCATTGTAAGCTCATCTTATTTTTCGTTGATGATGTATGTAATTTTGTATTCAAACACAAAGGAGCTTTTATAATTAACTACCGAAAACTTAAGCGCCCCTGAGATGATATTTCACAAATATGGCGCTATATAAATTAGCCAAACATTATAAAATCCTGCAGTAGTCATCCGTGTCAAGCTGTGGTCTCAGAATCGGCAGTACATGTGTGCAAATAATTATTTCCTTTCTGACACCCATGAACTGCAACAATTGATTCATGACGAATAATGACTTAAATCTCACAAATAATAATAATTTATATAGTGCCATTTTGTGAAATATCACCTCATAATAATAGATGACTTGCTATTCTATTTAAGTTAATTTCTTTTATTTGGGAGTCACATTATTGGCAGTACATACTTCAAAATAATAGCTTCCTTTCTACTCATGAACTTCAGAAACGCCCCCCGGATACGCAAGGAGAGGTCCGCTTCTGGGGGCCTAGCGGAGCTAGGCGGGGGCAACCAGCAAAACCAGACGCCTTCCAGCCCCTCCACCTCGCGCAAGCACACCAAGCAGGCATACTCTCAACACTCACACCATTCGCAGCCGCATCTTACGAGGAACCAGTATCATCTCATTGATCTCACCATATTCCATGTCCCTGGACTGGATGTAAAGGTTAGTTCTCGTGATTAATTTCTTTTGATGTAAGGGGTAATGCAACACAACTCGCATATTATAAGGATTCTTTCGTAAGAAGGTTTTGCACTTAAGAATGAGAGAGAACTGACGATATTATGAAGATTTGCTAAAATAGTTATAATTTTGGTTGTATGTGTCACCCTCATCGCATTTCGTAAACAATTCCGCCAAAAGTTAATTGTAGATTGTTACTTGAAATGGATTAGTTTGCAGTATCTGCTCTTAGACCCGAACTTGCAAACGAACATTCCCGAACAACTAAACTTCGACCAACTTCGTGTTTTACTAGATTTTGATTTTTCCCTATAATTTGGGGGAATTTCCCTGATATTCCTTATTTTGTTGAAAATATATTTTTTCAAAAATTACATTTACTGCCATAGAGCAGGTGGATAAATTATATGCTTCAAAGAGTTTGATTGGGGAAGTAAATTGTGATGTTTTTTTCGAATTAACACTTAAAATCTATGTTAATGTTTAATTAAAAATATATCTCAATAAAGTTAACAAAGCTATATAAAAATCTGCTACTTTCAATATCAAATGACGATTAGATGCACGATGAATTATTTCACGTATACTAACGAAAAAACAAACATATAGGAATAATTCGATTTTTCCCTAGACACGGAATTTTTTCCCTCAGTAAGTAATACTACGACATGTGTTGTAGGTAGGGCTGGCACAGAATGTTAATAAAAACGTCTATGGTGTTTTTTTATAGAAAGCAACAGTGTAATATAATATTATAAAAAAAACATAACTTATTGCCTACAATAAACAACATTATTATATTTAATATTCTTTCAAATTCGATATGGCAACGATGATTACACAAATAATACAAAAATATTGTCTTCATCTTCTTTGAATGAGTGGAGATTTATGTGTTTATTGTGTGGTAATTTGTTGGCGGCCTCTGTTGTCGGGGGGTAAATACTAGAGGCCCAGAGTTATGGATTCAAATCCATTAAAATCAACCGACACCAAGTTTTGGAACCCCATTTGTGTACCACATTTATTATAAATACTGGAAGAAAAAAAAAAGTTACCTGATTTTCATTTAAAATGAAACAATAACATTATTACACTTTTTAATACATATTGCCGACCGGGTTTTATTTTAAGATAACAATGTTACGTCACAAAGTTACCGCTTCATATGAAAAAAATAGTATTGTTTACTAATTTTTCACATATTATATAATTTGACCAAAAAAATACATTTAAATACATCAGGATTTTAATGATAAACGAGCTATTTGCACAACCCTATCAGCTATGTTTTGTAATTTGATATATTACACGCGCTTCATAGACAGGAATATGTTAAAAAGTGCAATTATAAATGTCCAACTACGTCGTTTTGACACATTTCCTTCAAATTGTAAGAACATGTTCTATTGTCTGAATTCATTTCTTCCAGGGTATACATATTCTATTTAAAGCACCAACACATACATATTTTTTAACACCACTTTACGGAGCAACTCGTCATGAAAAACGCACACACAGCAAGGGAATCTCTCATGAATGAAATACTTTAACTCACCACACCCGGGGCCATCACGATCTGCGTCTCTTAGAGAATACTTTCTTTCATGCAATCGCTTTTATGTCTTTTAAGTATTTAGAAAAATAGCAAATCACCAATTAAATAACTTTTTTTCTTCTTCAATTTATATAACAAAAATACTGTTATATTTAACTGTATTTTTTATTTACTTACTATACAGTTTTTTGGCACATAAAAACCCGTTCAAAGTTCATTGATTTACTTGTTTTTGAAAAATAATATTTATCGTTATTTAGTCATTTATAAAATATTTCGTGGTATAGATCAAACGATGTTCTATTACAAAATATTTTTTTAATATTTGCATTTGACCACAGAAGAAGAACATTTGGAGGTCGATTGACGATTAATTGAAAACAGCTCTTTTAGAAGTAAGAAAATTATTTTTTTTTTATATTCTTGCTGGTGTAAAACATACATATATCTAATGTATATTTTAGTAAAACTTTTTTTTGAGGTGCTGTTGTGGATACAGGCGACTTTTAAAATGCGCGAAAAACATAAAAGAACTGAAAAATCCCTTCTACAGTATTAAGAAATTTAGTTTTTGTAGTCTCTTTGAAAACTGAAAATGCCCTAATTTGGAACCCACATGTAAAATTTTCCCACATAAGAGGTTTTTTTTTCTCTGACCCTTGAAAAACCTAAAAAGAAAATTTCACCGTATATATGTTTAAAAAAACAAACAACTTAAAAAAACCTAAAATCCGTTTTTAGTAAGCCTACTTTGTTCTGTGTCTTGAGTAAGTTGATATGTGCTGTATGATTCAAATGGATTCGTATGACTATATTGACAACATTGATCAGGTCATAAATTAATCAAAAATACATTTCTTTATATAACAGTTCAGCCATCGACCAATATATCTAGACGCGGCGTACCTCTCTGAAAAATAATCTCAAAATTGCCGCGTTACCAATGAGTTTTGGCTGTCGAAAACATTTATCAAATGGCTTACATGGAGCGAATTCATTTCTCATGTTTCCAGCGAGTTCATTTTCAAACACAAAATTAAAACAGTTACAAATTATTTCTAATTTAAAAACTGATAATTTGTGATGGGATACCGTTTTAATATGAATTTATGATAAAAAAAACCTTTATAACTTATTTCCACTTATTTATTTTTGACTGGTTTACAATCTTGTGTGTTTGCACTGTGTTCACACATAATTTTACGCTAAATGTTTCATTAATAGTTACTATAATACGTCAATTTTTAAAAAATAAAATGGTATTTATTATCATCGGTAAGTTACAACAAATCTTCTTATTTTTGTCTATCATTTATATTTATTCTCAAATCGGTTGTGCAGCCGAAACGTAATTATTGATGTATTAGTTTAGATGTTGATATGTCACTCACAACGTACACACTTCAGTTAGTGTGTGTGATTTGTTTTAGTTTGACTGAGAAGGATAGTGTTAGACAATTTTTTAAAGCGTTTTCCCTTTTTTATTATAAGCCATTTTTTCTCGTATGGTATCTGTCATTCAAGCTTCTAGATCAGATTTAAAACAAGCATTAGGAAAATCTGATTTGAGGGCAGTTTGAAAAGCTTGGTAAAAAAATAAGTAAAACATATTTTTATTTGGAAAAAAATCATTTTATTTTTCAACATTCTCTTTTGAGTATTGCACACTTAGTCCAACGACTCTCCTATTTGTTCAACCTATTAAAAAAAGCTTCCATTAAGCTCTGCAAAATAGTCATGGTATTAATTATTTAATATCCAAACAAGTGAACATGGGATTATAGTTTTATATGTTTTATTTCCTAGGTGCACTATGAGTCTAAAACAGTACAAGGAGATGTGACGTCTCCCCAAGATGCCCCTAAATTGGCACAGATTCCAACTAGAAAAGGTGGAATAAAGAAAGCGTCCTTGTTTGCATGGGTCACACTTCAGAGCATTCCTGAAGAAACCATCATTAGCCCGCATATCTTGGAATTCTTGGAGCAAACGTTAGAACCAATCCCAAGCAAAACGCTGTCTTCGGCTGGGGGTAAGTAAAAGTTTCATTCCTGGGTACTCCAAAATAAGCTTTCCCAAATACATTATTTAGTGTTACTTAATGGCATCTAACTAACTTTTTAGCATACATAATATATTATGTACAGCTTCTTTTCTAATTTTATACCAAAATTATCGATTTAATCTTATATTATCAATATTTTTGGCTAGTGTGTAGAATGCTCTGAACCCATTCCCACATCACTATTCACATAATATAGTGTGCAAATAGTGTGTCATCGAGGGTCATACACACGTCCATTTCTATATAGTAGATACTGAAAGCTTATTTTTTGTTTTAAATTATTTGATTTTTTTCTTTATATTTACAGATTCCGTAAATGCCATGTTCGAAACAGATAACGATGATACAGGAGTAGCAGGTTCCTATGGTCAATATGTTTACGCATCCTTCCCCGTAGACGTCATTGTGTACTTTCACATGCAGCCGTCCACGTTCAGGTTCTCGTGCTTGCCCGTGTCAAGGGTGGAGTGCATGCTGCAGCTGCCATCACTCGGCATAGTGTTTAGCTCCAAGAGAGCTCAAGAAGAGTAAGTATTTATATGGATTTAACATTCAGCCTATTTCACTTCACTACAAACATTAATATAAAAAATTTTCTTCTTTATTTTGCTTCTACATGCGCTGCCCATAATATGAAGTACCATATCGACTGTATAAAGATAAAACCTTTTAATCTCTGGAATGCCAGATTCCCGCAAGGTACAATTTCTGTTGTACCTTGCTGACTGTAATTTCGTAATATATATCTCAGATAATGTGTCTATGTATTTTTTCAAATTGTATGTTAATAGTACAAGTTGTTTTTCTGGAATAGCTACTTATACGGGGAATTGGTTTTTTCTTCCTCATGTCACAAAAAAAGTTTGGTTAAGAAATGTGAAGATTCTTTTGTTATTTTATTGTGTAGCTCAATAAATTTCCTTCCAAATAAAACTAATTGCATGAGGTTTTCTTGTAAATACAAACAGTAATGTCACTTTGAAAATAGTTTTTTTTTCTGCCGCACTGAGTAAGCAAACTTAAAATATTCATTACTCGAAAGGATAAAAGCTCCTGGAAAGGTAATGATTAGGAGCCGCAGACGCGACGGCAAAAACAGGGCGGTAATCAGTACTAGGGAAAAACATGTTAAAAAAAAAACAAATCTAAGAAACATTTATTTTTAGATCGTTTCCCGATTTTAACAGGCAAGGAGTCGAGTATGTTGTCGAAAAAAACAGTTTTTTTGAATTATTGTAAATTATCGTTTCCTGCAAAGTTTTAGAAGTTCAAAGCAGCCTATATTGGGGATATCCATCACATTCAAACTATTTTCTCGTAATAATACTATCAAAATTTATTCATTATACTAATAAGGTGATAAATAGGGCTTTCCTATTGGGAATTTGAATAACATGTACACGATGCAGGATTAATTTGTTTTGACATCAACATTACTTTTATAATACACTATGAGAATCCGTTCTATGTTTTTCGGAGATAAACCAAACCCCTTTTCAAAAATCCACTTTTGTGAAGAAAATTATCGTTCCACATCGACAGATTTCAACGGAGAAAATTTACATAGCTATTTGAAATCGATGAAAATATTAAAATTTTCACTAATACATTGTAATCCATCATAGCCAGGATTTCGGTCTAGTCTTTTTTCTGTCCACTCTTCATTCCTCTATGATAAATCGAACGATTCAATGATAGAAAGGTTAGGATCTTCTAGGTTATTTTATTACATTTGAAATTGTTCCAAAATATTCTGTTATAAAAATTAGTTTACCCTTAATTCTTGTATCTTCAAATAAAAATTACGCTTTCGCTTTTTGCCAAGGCGTCCTTTAAAGTAGAAACTACGTTTTTGAATTTTCTAATATCGTTAATTTTTCTACAAAACACTTTATTTAGATACACTATTGGAAGAGTATATTCACTTGTAAAACAATTACAACACAAATATTTAGAAGATTATTTTTTTTGCACCCAGTCCCAAACTGCTCCCAACTGTCTAGAGCCAGTGAGACTATGGCAGCCCCAATTGGGGTATGCTGTGAGGCTGAAGGTAGTGGAGAGGGGAAGGAGATGGGGCGGATGAAGGTTGGGAAGTACCTGGCTATTCAGATCTGGTCACCAAACACGACTAAAGCCATTTCAAGCAACGTTGCGATTCTGATTGGTGGTCTTTTACCAAGGGCGATGCTTAGAGTATCTATCACTCTAGAACGTGCCGCAAATATATATGAATTAAATATGTGATGACATATATTAATTAAACAAAAATTATTTGCTCACGCCGAGTTTTAACCCGCGATTTCTAGGTTCATAGTCGAGTGTCTTACCACTTGACCACGGAGGCCGTCAAAGCTCTTTTCCATTTGACTTATTTATGAAATGATTTATGCTAGAAATGTGCTAAGAAATGTGTATTATTCAAATTTTGTTAAAGAAATATCTTTTTATAATTGGGAATAATTAATAGACGAAAATTTATTAACATCCTTGCTGTCTGCAAATGAATTGTTTCAAGATTGTTTACAAAGAAGACAGCCGGATAACGTGTCTCCTTTTCAAAGTATTTTTTTACTATTTGTTTTGTGACCAATGCGCTTAATAACTGTAACATAGTTGGTAATATTTGCTTAAAACGACAAGCTAAGATGGTCGATATAGCCCAGTAGGTAGGGAATGCTCAACTAGCAGTATGGTTTTCAGAGCGCATAACGACTCACTCTCTTTTCAAAACAAGTTATGCTTAGTGAAAAGGTAAACATATATTATGTTTTACTTATTCTAGTGAGATGAATCATCCTGGAGTAGCAGTAGGTGGCTTGAGTGTTACTGGATGCTTAGCTGATTTCTCTGTGTACATCTTCCACCCGTACGGAGGCAAGAAACCTGGAATCAAAGAAGCCCAGTGGTCTCCGCTCTCAGACAGCGAAAGAAAAGATTCCCTCAGTATCAATGTTGAATTTGTCAAATTCCATCTCTCAAGATCCAGGAAACTTGATTTTCAAGCTGATCCTGACCAGTCCACTGCTGTTGTACGATTTTCAAGTAAGCACTTCACAAATATAAATCAGCTATTATGTAATCTGTTTCTGATTCTTACTGTTTGTTTTGGATTTCAGCTATAATTGATATCGGTTCTGCATCCTTCAAATATGATATGCGAAGACTGACTGAGATTTTGGCTTTTCCAAAAGCTTGGTACAGACGAACGATTGTTCGTCGTCTATTTTTGGGAGATATTAGCCTCAGTGCACCTTCAGAGGCAGACACAAGGTATGTTTATTTAACAAATAATTTGAATAAGTAACCAAATTGTAAATACATAGACATATATCCTTAACATTATTATTATTGGTTTGAAACATATATTTTATTTATTATTTACATTTGTTTGCAGTGGCCAAGATAAATCCTGTGTTTCACCGGTGGCATCTCACCGAGACAAATCTAAAATAAGTATCATCCATTCCAAATTGAAAGGTATTTATTTTATAGTACTTATTAGGATTACAATTCATTTATTTTTTAAGAAAGACCAACATTTCCCTCGATCGAAAACTGATATTATTAGCTTTACGTCTATCACTCTAGGTCTGACAACTATGTTTGGTTAGCATAAAATGTTATTTTTACATGGTTGTTGACATAGAAACTTTAATTGGCTGTTGTACTACTCTTCATTTTAACATATTATGGTCCTACGTTGAATTATCCAGATATAACTACAGAACTGCTTAATGCATTCCAGTTATTTTCAAAATGTTGAATAATTGAAGATATACTATTTTTTTTGGTTAATCGGTATGTTTGTCTCCAGACAATGGCAGAGGGAGCAGCATCGAGACAGCGCAGTCCAGTTCGACAGATACACCCGCTGCCGCTTGGGAAACCCTGGTTCTGTTTGCTTTCAACTTCACCAAACTCAATGTTCACATGAATATGGGTAACGTCATGGGAAATGTGACGTAAGTGTTATTATGTGAACAATATATTCACCATGACAATACATTCACCATGACAATATATTTACCAGGCCCTGTGGACGGCTTTTGGTTGGGCTATACCCAAGTTTTTGGGACCATTTATAGGGCTTTGTCCTTTTTATAGAACTAACAACTGGCAATGTCTGTTATAGCATACTTACTTAAAATAGTCAAAAGGGACATAGTGAGTAAATCATACAATCAGAATTGAATTGCAAACTTATTTACGTATGTGCAAAAATTACCATTTCTGATTTTTCCCGTATATCATATCAAGCTAGTATATTATGTACAAATGTTTTGCAAACGTTAGCACCCCACACAAAAATCCAACGAACCATATACAGAAGACGGATTTAATGTATTAATACCATAGATGATATTTCTAGGGTACCTACTCACCCACTGTTTAAACTTATTTAGGTACTAAAATTATTATTATGAGTATTTTGTAATTTAAAATTGTTGAATCTGTTTTTACCAGGTGGTTGAGTAGAGATTTCCATTCGATGGGACGCCTGAACATAGGAAGTACTGGACATCGTAATATGTGTGTAGGTGTCGGCCTGGGTAGCAGTGCTCTGGATGCCAAGGGAGGTATTGTCGGTGGAACCATCTCGCTTTCAACCATCGATACATTTGGTAACTACCTACTACATAGATTTTATATTTACACCGCATAGGAAGAGACCCGACGTTTCCCTCAAGGCCTATGTCATCTTTGGGGATGCTGTGTGGAAGGGAGATTTACTTATTATTGCAATCTCTTTTGTGAATTTTGATCTGATAAGTCTAGAATATAGTTTTTAACATGCAATCTGTATAATTTGAAATATTTCAGTTCACATAATCGAGGAACCTGGCTCAAACCCAAGCCACCATGCTGGCCTAAGTCTCAATGCATTAGAACTGCGGCTGGATTACATGGGAACATCCATGCTGATGGCCAGAGTGAGCAGTCTCAGTGTCATTCTCAAGGATGAATGGATGGCACACATTATGCAGACACACCCGCACCATATTGCCACTAATCGGTGAGGAAAACGAAAAAACCATAATATTGTTACTACCTACCTTGTGACATTCCTGTAATCGAACATAACCAACAAAATTTCCCTCCCAATTATTTAAAACTCGAAATTAGAACTACATAAGTGGTATTGCAATAATTATCTAACAATGAATGTATGTACACCTACCTACCTAACTTTGAGAATACCTACCTTACTTTGAGAATATTTATAACTTCTTTGGATATAAAGAAACATTTGTATTAATAATTAAAAATAATATTGTTTTATCAGTCCGGCTATAATCCTTGTGCATGGAACCTTAAATTGGCAACAACTACAACTGCTCATAAGCCGCAGTACCACACCGGATCTCTTTAAAATGCAGTTGAAGTTGGAAGAGTTCTTTAACCAGCAGTTCAAGAGCAGCAAGCGTGTCTTCAGCAATCTGTATACATCGTACACTGCTAATGCCGGCACTGTTCCTCCCAAACCAGGAAAAACACGTAAAGAAGGTTACTTGGTTATTTTTATTTGCTAATACATATTATAAATACATAATGTACCTATATATCAAGGGTTGAGAAACGATATGTTGTAGGTATGTGATGTTTTTTTAATAAATTTATGTTCATAGCATATATTACCTATATCATATTACTATGGTACCTATGTATGTACCTACTTATGAAATAATAAGTAGACCTATTTTTTCACTTGCTAAAAAGGAAAGTTTTTATTCCATCACTTATTAAGAGGAAGCTGTCAATATGGTCCCTTTTTGGCTTTATAGTACAAGAAATACCACAAATGATTTATCTGTAAATTCTACACAGGTAGTTAGTAAAATATCTAAGACTCCCGGTGAACATTTAAAAAAAAATGTAATATTTTAATTTCTATATGAAATACAAACTACAATTTTACGAAGAACGTTCGAAAATGCCTTTTCTGGCTTTCTACCTGCGCCTATTACAAACATTTTTATTTAAAATCCTTCCATAATCTCAGAGTAAATAAAGTAAAGTTCTCTGTAAATAAATTTAAAACACTCCAGAGTTACTAGATTTTTACTGTAATTAGCTCAAACTCTCTGCATTTTTAAATTCTCGTCCGCCGTACTAAATTCGTATGGAATTCTAACGCCGCTGTAATATCTCATAAATACAATGTAATTTCGTAACTGTCTCAGTCCGCGAGCTAACTTTCAAGGGGAGAGCATGTCTCTTGGTTTTTCGACATTTTTATCCGTTTTCAAACCACGAATAATCAAGGAAACTGGGGGTTATTCAATCAACCAGCCAGAGGGTATGTAAAAATTAAATTATTATTATATATTGAATAAATTTAAATCCTGTTGTATGTGCTGTCTTTATTTTTGTTTTTTTTTTTTTCAGTTATTAAAAATGGTAAAGAACAAAGGGAATATTTTCTACAATGCAGCAAAACAAGAAACCTGCGCATTGGACAAAAAGACGAACAAGGTGATAATATCAAAATACATAATTTGAGCGGTGCGATTTTTTTTAGTTTTCTACCAATTAGATTTAAATTCGATATTAGGGAGATTGAAGGTGCGCTGAACTCGAATCTAATGTCAAAATGCATAATTTCGGCGGCCATCTTGAATTTTTTTAGTTTTCTACCGATTAGCTTCACAATCGGGATTAGGTAGTTTAAAGGTGCGCTGAACTCGAATCTAATGTCAAAATGCATAATTTCGGCGGCCATCTTGAATTTTTTTAGTTTTCTACCGATTAGCTTCACAATCGGGATTAGGTAGTTTAAAGGTGCGCTGAACTCGAATCTAATGTCAAAATGCATAATTTCGGCGGCCATCTTGAATTTTTTTAGTTTTCTACCGATTAGCTTCACAATCGGGATTAGGTAGTTTAAAGGTGCGCTGAACTCGAATCTAATGTCAAAATTCATAATTTCAGCGGCCATCTTGAAATTTCTTAGTTTTCTACCGATTAGGTTTAAATTCGGTATTAGGGAGATTGAAGGTGCGCTGAACTCGAACCTAATGTCAAAATGCATAATTTCGGCGGCCATCTTGAATTTTTTTAGTTTTCTACCGATTACCTTCACAATCGGGATTAGGTAGTTTAAAGGTGCGCTGAACTCGAATCTAATGTCAAAATGCATAATTTCGGCGGCCATCTTGAATTTTTTTAGTTTTCTACCGATTAGGCTTAAATTCGGTATTAGGGAGATTGAAGGTGCGCTGAACTTGAATCTAATGTCAAAATGCATAATTTCGGCGGCCATCTTGAAATTTTTAGTTTTCTACCGATTAGCTTCACAATCGGGATTAGGTAGTTTAAAGGTGCGCTGAACTCGAATCTAATGTCAAAATGCATAATTTCGGCGGCCATCTTGAATTTTTTTAGTTTTCTACCGATTAGGCTTAAATTCGGTATTAGGGAGATTGAAGGTGCGCTGAACTTGAATCTAATGTCAAAATGCATAATTTCGCGGCCATCTTGAATTTTTTTAGTTTTCTACCGATTAGGCTTAAATTCGGTATTAGGGAGATTGAAGGTGCGCTGAACTTGAATCTAATGTCAAAATGCATAATTTCGGCGGCCATCTTGAATTTTTTTAGTTTTCTACCGATTACCTTCACAATCGGGATTAGGTAGTTTAAAGGTGCGCTGAACTCGAATATAATGTCAAAATGCATAATTTCGGCGGCCATCTTGATTTTTTTAGTTTTCTACCGATTAGGCTTAAATTCGGTATTAGGGAGATTGAAGGTGCACTGAACTCGAATCTAATGTCAAAATGCATAATTTCGGCGGCCATCTTGAATTTCTTGAGTTTTCTACCGATTCGCTTCAAAATCGGGATTAGGGAATTTGAAGGTGCGTTGAACTTGAATATTATGTCAAAATGCACAATTTCGGAAGCCATCTTGAATTTATTAAGTTCCCTACCGATTTGTTTCAAAATCGAGATTAAGGATTCTTGAATGCTATTGTAATTTAGTCACAGAAGCTATCGGCAAACACGTACGTTATTTCTAGTAAATAGACAGATTGAATTAGTAGTTGATTTGTGGAATTTTTAAAACCCACATAAGTAAATATTAAAATATATAATCCTTATGCATATACTTGCTATAGTGACCTGGTATTCTTTTTTGATGTCAACGTTTGTTTTTTGCACAGGACGAACATGTATTTTTGGTGGAAAATTCAACGGAAAACCAAGTTCCAGCCGAAACGAAAATCAAGGGTCGATGACTTGTGGAGTTGATGTATTTTATGCAGCAATTACAGAGTATAAGTGACTATGCCCCACAATTCGGATGTAATTTCAACTGTCTTGAAATTATTTCTGAAGTTCGAAAAGGATTGGACTCAAAACTGATCATTAAAAGCAGAATGTGCGAGCGGAAGTTTAAAGAAAGTTTGATTGAAGAGAAAAAAGGATAGAATGGATGTAAATAGTGAAATAGTTTCCGCTGTAATGTCATGTAGATCGGGCAATACACATTTAAGAACCATTACAGCCGCCGTTGATTTACCCGGAATTTACCTTTCATTATATTTATCTATCCAAAACCGAGTTTGTTTTTGCTCATGTTTGGGCTCATATTAAATAAAGAAGTTATAATTTCGGAAATGTTTTATATTTATTTATTAGAGCATATGTTTAAAAACTAAAAAAGCAAAAAAATATATGAATGCACACTTATAAAAAAAATTAAAAATTGTATTGCCGGGGTCAGGCATAACATTTACTATAATTGCATCAGGCATGCGGAGGGTAAACTAAAATAAATATATTTCAATTGTAAAATGTACTATGTATAGTCAATTAATATCAAACTGTATTATATGTATTACTCTTCAAATACCTGCCTATTCTCATTAGAGCCCTACATTATACCTACAGAACGACATACTTTACTTTGCAGTCGGCGGCATCACCAGTGTTGACTTTGTGAATATTTAAATTTATGCATTTAAAAAAACGTTTTTTTTCGTTCGCTTGTTCCTACTTTAGCCGCCTGCAAAGTTAAGTCGGTCAAGCTGTATCCATTTATTTTCATACAGCGAATAAATTAAAATGTTATAAAGTAAGTGTATTTTTATTTCGTATTTGATCGAAATGCTGCGTCCTTTTTAAATCCATCATCGTCCCAAGCAAAGTTAGCGAGGCGAAGAGAAGCGCCGGCTAGCGGCGATCCGCGTTGTCTATTTAAGAATGCATGTAACTTACACATTGTAAGAATGTATGTAACTTACACATTGTAAGAATGTATGTAACTTACACATTGTAAGAATGTATGTAACTTACACATTGTAAGAATGTATGTAAAAATCACTTTTGAATGAACTTGTGACAACTGGCTTTAAACTTTTATCTTTTATTTGATTTTTTATCATTAAAACTACAATAATTAATAATTTGCATACATTTTTAAAGCAATTTTATGCACAATTTTAGGAGACGTTCCTGAAGGACGACAACCCAGGCATTGGCAAAAAGTATTAAGTTTGATTTCTGGACTACAACTTTCTACATTGCCATCACCTCTTCCTACAAATGGTTGGTTATTTTATGATAAACTGTGATAGCTATTCCACTTTCAGTATATGTGATGAAATCATTGTAAATAAAAAAGTTCTGTAACAATTTATTTTTTATACTTAAATATGCATAGTTTGTCTGCCAATGACTTCATTACAGTTTTAAAATGGCGGGGACAGCTGAAAAATTATATTAATTTAGTCTCGTTTAATAATATAATAATTAAATTTTACTTTCTTCCAGGTACGGTTTTGGGAGGAACTATGGAGTTGCAAGGTGCTCACATATCTTTAGGTTGTTTCCACGGGATAAACTTCAAATCAAAGTCTTGGGCTTTATTCAGTTTGAAGGATACATTCATCAGTTTTGCAACAGAAGCGCAGCAGGTTCCTACCGAAAATGGTTAGAATCAGCTCTTCATTCAGTTTACAATATAAATAGGAAACCCCCTTGCCCTTGGTACAATATTACTATGATCATGTTGTTTGTATTGTTTCCACCAGGCGAAGTAGAGGTGCACATAGTCCAGAGCCTGACGGCCAGCCTGGGGGCGAGCAGCGGTACCGCAGTGCAGCACGAATCCATGGCCACCGTTTGCCGCATGAGCAGGAACATGATATTCCCACCGCAGTTCAAGACGCTGCGCGAGTGGTTCCACTACGCCTTTTTCAATAGCGATATTGATGGTGATTGACTTACAAGACACATATTTTATCATGGAGCTTTACCCATGCAATAGTCATGTTAGAAATGCAATTCAAAATCTGTTTTTTTTCTGTAATCATTTAAAAAATTTACTTAACGGTTAATAATTCAATGATTGAAAGATTATCACATATCAACAGTCTTCAAAGAATATGGAAATAGAAAAAGACATAGAAAATAAAAAGATAGGATTTGTCTCTATATATGTCCATATATATGAGGTGATTTTTCAAAAAAACGGCGGTATACAAATCGTCCAAATATTATTATTATTATTATTCTTTAAAGATCTTAATATTATTTTAATAATATAATCATTGTTACAATGAAACATAAAGCATTAATAAGTTAATTTTAATTTAAAGTTAATAATTGGCGCTTGAAGGGATTTTATATTTTGACCAGATATATTGTATTTTGATAAAAATTGGTTGCTGATAGAGCATTTTACTCCAGTCTATGGAATCAGTTAGCTTAGTAGTAAGTTCCATTTAGGTGGGAGTAAAAAAACATGCCAGACTGCTTTTTTTACTCCCGTCTGAATGCAGCTTTAATATTGTCAAAAGAGCTTTAAAACGTATGACCCGGAAATAAACAGTTAGTGGTCCCTCAAAGCCACTTTTTACAAAACAGCCGTATCCTAACTGCTTTTTTGTTTAACTACTACATATCTACTCAATTGACAGTGGAACAAATCACCATTCTTTGAAAAATTATTTCAAATTTAATATATATTACACCAATTTTTATAGTTTTAATATAATTTATACATTTTTGCAATTTTTATATAATTTATGGTACACTAGCGGTGGAGTGTTTTCCCTCCCTGGAGCGCGATGCAGGCTCCCTGGAGAGAGACCGGGAGCAGCGCCCCCAGCGGGCCGTACCCACCACTTGCTCCAAGCTGATAGACCCTCACCACACCCGTGAGGTCATCTTCTCCCTTCCTTCGCTGCAGCTGCACCTCAAAACCCAGCACTCGCAGCACGCTAGGGTGCCCAATAACCCAGGCAAGTATACTTAGTTATAGTGTCTGTGAACTCTGATCTTATTGATGAAAGGGGGTCTTAACTTTGGAAGCTGGACAGTACGAAGGTGAATCTAGCATCCTAAAGCTTAGGGAACTACAAGGAAACAGCAGGAGTCAAAACCTTTCCACTGATGATGAATTTCGCTACAATCCTTTTTTGCAACATTTCTTAGATCAACTATTTAAACGTAAGCTTCTACAATTTTTCAATTCACCATTATTGGTGAATAATGGATGTGAATGAAAAATTGACTATTTGAAAACTCAAAGTAATTAATATTAATTCATTCAATAATTGACTATTTGAAAACTCAAAGTAATTAATATTAATTCATTCAATATTAATTAACTCAAAGTAATTAATATTAATTCATTCAATATTAATTAACTCAAAGTAATTAATATTGAATGTTCAACATGTTTAATATATTTCTCTTGCAGAAGAGAAGACTACTGTGGAATGCAGTTTCATAACAGAGTTTGAGGATCACATCTTTGTAACTGTGGACGCTGAAGCATTCTTCTTCCTTCATGATCTCATCTCATCATATCTGCGCGAGAAAGAACGAACGGTAATACTTTTAAATATATCTTTTAACTCGCAGCATTCTTTCAGCAGTTCATTATTAACCCACTTTCTGTTTGTAGGCATCAACATCATCCCACGCCGGGAGATCGCAATCTCCAGATGTCAGCAGTCTTGCTTCCCAGAGTTCAGAACCTGGAACTAGCAAGGCCTCAGATGATGTCCTCTCTCCGCCGGGTTTACAAAGGTCAACTGACACGGCTTCCAGCTCTAAAAATGCCATCAAGATTAACCTCTATGAAAAGGATTGGCGAGTTTACCACTGCAAGACGTGGCATTTGGAACCTACTGTTAGGTAAGAAAGATGAATTTGTTTTACTTCTACGACAGCGAGTCATTTGACAGTATGTAATTTTTAATATGTACCAATAACATCCGCTTTTAGATTACTGTCCTGGGCAGGAAAGTCTATTGAACCATATGGTGTGGATTACATCCTGCAGAAACTTGGATTCAGCCATGCGCGCACAACAATACCCAAGTGGTTGCAACGCGGTTCTTTGGATCCCCTGGACAAACTTTTAGCACTCATTCTTTTGAGACTAGTTGCCATTATTCCCCATAAACAAAATTAATTGACATTTTCCAAAAAAAACAAAGAGACATAATTCTGTGGCATTTAGGTGAAGAGGTACATGTAACAATTCTCTGATTGTTCAGGAGGGGTAAAGTTAATTTCTCACCACCTTTATTTCTTAAAATAAGGCTTTCCGTATGTTGTATGAATAAATTAAAAATGCACAAAATTTAATGTCCAAGTTGTATCTCTTTACCTGACCTTCCCTAGACCTTTTAAATTAGAACTGCGTACTAAACTTATTTTTGGATATTTCGTGACATATACCTGTTTACCTAAATAATGCCACATAATTATTGACACTCTTTGCATCAACATATACATAAATATAAAACATAAAATGACACTTTGTATTATAACATACATACTATATATATATTTTTAAGACTGTTACCAAATATTGTTTTCATTAGACTAGTCATTAACCATTATTTCATTGCTTCATTTGTTGGAAAAAAATTCTTAGGTAAATGTTGGTTTATTTTGAATGGTGTATGTATTTGTTGCTGGGCAATTTAGAATAAAAATAATATGTGTTAGAGAATGAGCTATTGAATTCATTTTATATATAAAAAAAATGTTATTTTAGATAATTATTTACTAATCAACTCTTGAAATTCATGAATACTGAAGATCCAGTGCGGGGCTTTCAGTCAATTATTGTTTTTTGTTGGCATATTAATATTATGTTCTACAAACCAAATAATATTGAAAACCACATATCGACCCCTGCTACGTAAGTTATCGTAACTTCATATTTCCGATTGTTAAGGAAATGCTCTTGAAATCAAAGCTTCTTTTGGCCACTTTAATTCCAAATTTTAACCGATAAATCAAAATATTTTCAAATATAATTTATGAAATTAAAGTATTTGCTTAGAGTTTGGATTTAATCGGAATATTTGAATTTACAGTGATCAAAAGAAACGCTCTCCCTCAAAAAATCTTGATTTTGAAGATACGATGTAGGAGGGGTCAGATTTGTAAAAAATAAACTAACTTTGTGTATGTCATTTTATTTATAATCGGTTGGTATTTTGTTATAAATAAAATTGCACAAAGTTATTGTGTTTCATTTAATATTAAATTTTTCAAAATATGAATAGGTTAGTTTGAAATTCATTTAACTGCATTTTAAATTTAATATAGTAAAAAAATAAAGCTCTCTCACACTGAAGTGTGGTTTTTTAACCTCCTTACGTGTATTTCTCCACCATCATTTGTCAAAACAATATCCAGGCAAATTATTTAATTTCAAGTGTGATATATATTATTATGTAACTTGTCAAGGTATTGCTGAAGTGCAATGTTAAATATAAGATTTTTGTAGTCCTAGGCAATCTGTATTCTATGTGATTATCATTTCTGTAGTATCTGCGGCAATGCTTCTTTCAACCACAAAACCTATTTTCAATACATCACTAGAAACAAGTAGATCTAACTGACCCTCATTCCATTTATTTTCTTAATCAGGAAGTATGCATACAATAATAGAAATACCTATTTAAATTTTCCACAATCTGCTATTAGTGTTTTTATTTTATCTTTTTATACAGAAAAAATAATATAAACATGTGTAATAAGATTGAAGAGTAAACAATAATTTGTGTATACAATACGATGCATCTGCGGCTGGCCCAGAGTCATATAGACTGGAATGATGAAATGAAAAGTATTTTTAAATTCACAACCCGTGAGTTTATAATTCTAAAGACTGATGGCTGTAACATTTTTTTCGATTTTCATAAAAATCCCCTTTTTATCTAAATAGGTGTAATCTAAATTATTGATAATGTCGTAATAGTCAATTGAGCTAATTTCATTACCCAGCCGTTTTATAAAAATAATTTTTATTTTTGCATATTTGAAATAATATTTTATCATGCTTGTAGAAACCAAAGTGAACCCCAAAGAATTTTGGTAGATATTTATAATTCGGCAGTAGGCTGGTGGCGCATCAACAAAGTTATTGATTGTTTTGCTGTCTATTTTAGGTAATTAAAAGTAATATTGTATGTTTTAATAATAAATATCTATAGAAGATTTCAGATAGATTAATAAAGTACATAAAAAAATACTATTAAAAGTTTTATCGAATCTTCTATATGTAAACCTAGAATAATTCACAAACTGTTATATTTCACAAATAAATTAATTTAAAAAATTAAAAATACCTATAGTTTCATTAAAAATAATTTATTAACAAAATACATAACAAATCAGGCATATTATCTATAATACAAATTTTATACATCTAATATTTATAACATTGCAACACTGAAACTGAGAGAAATTTTAAATGACCGTAAACCAAGGCTCTTTGAGAAAGAAAAAACAACAATTTTCAAGTAACTTTATATAAAATTCATAGCTGGAAAGCGATATTGTCTGCAAACTACAAGTATTCTTGGATTTATTTGTAAAATTCTTTTAGGTACATCATTTTTCAATAAGTTTACTTCCTTCTTGAGTTTCCTCCACCGGCGAGAAGGGTTGCTATTCTAATAAATATGTTGAGTGTGTCCATATAGATTGACATGGCCCTAAAATAAATTAATAAAACATTAGAAAAAATATATAATATATATACAGTGAAACTCTCTTAACCTTTTTATGTATGTGTGTAAATATAACGTCGACACTTCCGAAATAATTTTATAACTGTACCTTAATCACATATGTGTACCAAAATAACAACAACAAAAATCGATAATCGAATGTACACAGCCCACGAAAATTCAAAATTCACATTCTCTTGAACAGGCCATGTATATTATGTGCTTAATTAATGTGCGTGTAGAAAACAGATTTTGTTAATATTTAACTATAACATTTAAAAAAAACTTTTTTATTTTAACTTTTCGTAAAATAATTCTACATGCGGTGATATAAAATCTGATTTATATTATTCTAAATCAGAGGTTCCCAAACTTTTTTGTCCCGTAGACCACATGCCGATTTTTTCTGTTTTGTATAGACCCCCTGCTTTCCTAATATTGTTTTTTTTTAGCGTTGGGAAAAACTTCAAAGTTTTGTGAACGCTTCAGGAACTGCTAGTTCTTTGAAATGAACCCTTCGCGGTGAACACTTCAATTGAAGTGGAACTCGCCAAAAAATAGTACTAGTCGGTAGAGATCTCAAATCGAAAAGTGCTAGCAAATCAACAAAAATTCCGCCCCAAAAAAAAAAAGCACTAGTCTGTAGAGATTTGAAATCGAAAAGTACTAGCAAATCGACCAAAGTTTATCCCCAAAAAAGTACTAGCAAATCGACAAAAAGATGAAACTAAGGAAGAACCTGTTCCTTCCCAAATCTTAGTAGTTCTTTGTAGTCTTTGAAGTCGAACTTCCATTGAAGTACTTATAATGCCGCAAAATGAAGTAGTTCGCACCAACGGAACTACCAACTTCAATTGAAGATTTGTTCAATGAGAATTGAATGAAGTTGGAACTGCCGCAAAAGGAAATAGTTCTTTGAAGTTTGCGGGAAGCCAACAATTTGGTGACGGCCTGCCTAAATGGAATCCACTCTCGTGGACCCCCATTTACGTCTCATGCACCCCCAATTTATTTTTTCATTGACGTGGACCCCTTGCAGATCGGAATCAACCCCTGGGGGTTGATATAGACCACTTTAGGAATGACTGTTCTAAATCGAGTGTTATGTGTTTATCATGTGTATTACTAAATCGTCATTTAACGATTAAAGAACATTGGTCTACAGATCCGCTTCTTTTGAAATTTCTCTTAAAATCATTTTGGAGTTGTACTGAATATGTATGTAATATTATTGAATTCAGAATAGAAGAGTAAGATAATATAACGCATCCAAAGAAATTATAAATTAAAAGTTACTTACGCATTAATAGGATCAAACGGTTGGTATCCATAGGGAGGATGCGTTTCAGCTCGTTTTATGATTCTTTGCGTGTCGTAAACTAAAAATCCTCCAAATACTACGAGGCCTCCATAGAGTGAAAGCGAATATAAACCTGGAAATTAATAAAAACTTAGTGTTTGATCAATGGGTATACATTTTGTTGGGAGGAAACAACATAAAAACAGGATACCCTAAAAGCTGCTGAATCAAAAACTAAACCAAGTCAACGAGAGACCCAAGGAATAGGAAAGATTTGTGACTTGGAGATCAAAATATTCAAGATATGGCATCAAAATAAACAAATACGTATACCCACCTGTATGACCAAAATATATTTTTATTTAAAGTCAAGATAATGCCACAATAATGAGGATGCAGCATAATATACTTTGGTTGAGTCGTTTTTCTGTTATCTATAATATCTAATTGCAGGATCACTATTATGTTAGAAAATTAGTTAAATATTCCATTAATTTAATTATGTAATTTGCAAAAACTACTTTAAAAATAAAAAGGCTGTAGATTTTTCTGCTAACAGAAATTTTCGCAAACCTTATGGAATAAGAAAAATATATACACAAGGTTTGTTCATCCCTTTAAAGTAAAATGAGGACATTTAAAAGCTCTTATTATGTTGAAGAGATTAAATACCTGCTCCCAAGACAGTTGTTGGTGGCAAAAACATTCCAGCCAGGGAAGATGCGAAAACGACTCCTAACCCCATGGCCAGGGGGGCCCCCATAGTCAGAAACTCTCCAGAAGGCGCACAGACCGCAATGGTACTCAACCCACCAACTATCCCAGCCGTGTACCTGTAAATAATTTCATTGAACGACTGTTATTAGTTTTACAAAATTACTATCTAATAAGAATTAAAAAGAGTCTGCCTATTTCTAAGAACATCTTTAACCTCTGGTTTATCAGAGTTGCCTATCGGGTACACATGATTTGTATCCGTCGTGTGCTGGTGTTGCCTTATGTAACGGTATCGAGAATTTTCTTTTTGTGGGTTTTTATACTTTAAAATCTGTTGGTAGCATATTTAAATGAACCATGAACATGAAATAACCAATCAGAAGAGAACTTTTGCATTGCTTGAAGGTTGGCACAAGTCAGGCAATAAATATTTGAAATTGGTGAGCGCCGTATAAAAAAATATTTCCGATTTTCAAGTTACATTACTGTATGTATTTACAGTGTGCAGAACACCTTTTATTCCTGGTACACAATGGCAGTTGTAGTTTGCGGGAATCCAGCATTTCAAATATTAAATTTAAAAGACTTAATTTTATAATTTTCGCCACCGAATAACATTTTTGTCCAGAAATCAGAAATCTCGAATTTACAAATAAAAAATGCATATGACTTTTTTCACAGTTTTCACTATCCGGAAAAGAAGTGATTTGTCACTAAACTTTTTAAGCTTGGAACAATCAATACAATGGAGAGTTTTGGTAAATGAACTCCTTAAGAGCTAGTCCCAGATTGATATCTGAGAGGTTGAATTAGATTATTTGGTTCAATCTAAACAAATTTGACTGTCTTACCATGCAGCCCTGATGAGCAGGGGTCCTCCCAGGAAGCAGAGTGGAGCCACCATGGCACCCATGACGGCCGAGTGCAACATCCAGGCAAACTGCTTGGTGCCCACACCAGGTTTGTATTCAATGCTTCTCATCATGGTGCCCGTGCCAATTATCAAGGCGAATGATGCTAGGATTGCCTGCAAAGAAAAATGTTAGCATTAAAACTCAAACACTGTATGTTTTCCATTGTTAACCTGATATAAGCTGCTGAATCCCATATGTGATTTTTACAGTGTCCTACACATTTGTCTTCTGGTGCCTTCTCCTATCGGATCTTGGCTATCATCAAGGCAAACTTAACTTAGCAGACTGCAGCCCAGAACAACTCTGGGGAACTTCACTCATACCAGTCACATAGAATTCAAAGTCACAAAGTGTGGCGTCTTCCTCACATCGTTGTTGCAAGCATAATCCATAAAATTGAACAGTAAAGTCAAGATTCGTTGGTCAATATTAGTAAGACCTTCACTTAAATTACTCAATAATCAATCTTACCAATGACGTTTTGTTTGTTTACAAAAATCGTAATTATTTCTGATCTCGCAATCGGGTCAATATCATGCAAGAAAGTGTTCCGTTGCTGTGGCGAGATGGTGGCTCAATTGGCGAATCTGTTCAAATGAAGATATTTTTTGGACCTTGTTAACTTCATTTACAACAATTGTAAGTGTTTATTTGCAAAACTTACCATCCAACCACTTCTGCTGACCAGGTTCATCATAGTTGGAGACCGGAATATAGCCATGGCGGAGGCGGCCGTCAGTCCCAAGGAACCACCGAAGTAAAGGTAGGTGTCTTTTATCCTGTCCTTCACATACTGGGGCCACATGCTGCAAGGTAATCATCAAAAATAATGTAGCATTTCACGGATATTTACAAATTTAAAATATATCCAAGGTTTTAAAAATCAGAAAACTTTTGGCTATCCTGATTAAGGATATTCATAGACACTAACAGATAAAAAAAAACCCTTCTGTTGGTTTTCCCTGCTAGACCCTGCGGGTGGCTTTTGTTTGGACTACTCCCAATTTAAGAGTTAGTGACTATTTATAGGGCTTCGTCCTTTTGTAGGACTAACAACTGCCAATGCGTGTTATAGCATGCCTACTTAAAATAGGTAGGAGTATAAAATAGATTAAGCCCAAGAAAGTACTTGATGCTTGAAAAATACATTAGTAAAGATCTCTTACAACTCTTCACAAATTAAAAATATGTTATTACTTACTGGGATTCTTCTAGAGTGCCAGGTTTGGCAGAGAGGCCAAGGCCATAGAAGCAAAGAGCGCTTATGCCGATAGCTGATGCCCCGGCAATTGCACCCTTGCCAATTCCGAAAGCTGAAATTTATCCATTTTTATTTACAACTCAACAAATAATAAGTGTTATAAATTGATCAAAATTTAAAAAAATATATTATAAGCTATATTAATTATATATTTTTCAAGATTCTTATGGGATTTAATAGAAATGTTTTGTGATAATTTAATAATTTGTGATAATACAAAAAAATATGTGATGTCAAAGTACAGTAATAATTGCTTTTGCAAAATATAATGTAATAATATTATAGTACTCCAAAGCAGAAATCGTTTGTGGTGGAATCAGGAGCTACAGATATCATTGTACATTAAAAATTGTACTGAATAAATGTTGCAGCTTCTGATTTTATTGCGGTAAATCTACTACTGGTCGTATTATATTATTAAATTGTCACACCAAATTACTAAAATAGATAAGTACCATTTTGCATTAAATATTTATGAAGATAAAGAAAATATAATAAAGTTTGGGGTTAAAAAATATTTACCATTTGGTCCTACTGGTGCCATTGCCCTCTCCCATAGGGTGGGTCCAGTTTTCGTTCGAATACTCGTTCGAGAATCTCTTGCGAAATTACGCATAACATGATTCCTGACGCCTAACTGATTTCCTTGCGCTGTTTTTACAATGCAAGACACGTTAGATTGCGTCAAGATATTTCTTGAGATGCAAAGTCGAGACAACATTTTGGAAATAGGGGCTGACTGTGGATTCCTGAAAGCGAATTAAATAACATTAAATATATTGCACAACAATACCAAACTATTGCGTTGCTTGTTTGTATTGTGCTAAAATAAATGTATATATATATTTTTTTATAATATTCTGTGACAAACCTAATAACTTACAATAGACTACTGGAAAGAAATTCGTTGCGCAAAGGTCAGTTGAGAGATTTGTATCGACTGTTTCTAGAACTTATCGGTCCCGTTGGTCACAAAAACACTGTAGATTTTATTAATGTGACAGCTGCATAATACCCAATCCATAGATTGCATGCACCTAGACAGTAGATAATTATAATATTTTGTCTATAATAAAACTAAAGCGATCCACTCATGATGAAAACAAGTTTCATTAATACAAATTAAAGACTTATAACTAGTTTGAATTTCAGGTAAATTAATCGAATGAACACATAATTTTTTATTTTGGTTTTAAAAAGAATTATCAATTTAACTCTCTTCATATGTAGGTACTTTTATTCAAAATGCTGCATTATTCCCGACGACAATCAGAAAAGTTTATTTATGGACCAATTTGACAGTCTTCGCCAAACCGATTTGACAGATGTCTCGTTGGTCTCGCTTTCCCGCAGATTTTCTAGAGGGGCTCCTTCAGTATTCTGGTTTTTGCGAACCTTACAATTTGACTCCGCTCTTTTTTCGCTGAATATTAATTAATTTAACGAATGTATTCATCCAAAGATAAACAGTAGTGCATTATTGATCGCTGCATTTTAAATGAATCGACCCATCACTTTCGATTTTTTGGCACTGGTTTACAGCCAAGTTCATTGAATTTGGTTTACCCAATTGTTAAATATTTTCGGAAGATGTTGAAATTCACAAGTGAAATTTCTTAACAAGGAATAATATACTGGAATTATGTTTATGCAAAGTAGGGAAGCTGTCAGAGTGAAAGTAAAGGTGAGCTAATCATTATTATACCGTTAATTACATTAACTAATGTAAATCCATGAGATTATTGTGTTTTTTTACTAAGGAGTACCCATTCGTGTTTCATTTTTGAATACTTCAAATCAGTATTATAATCGCTTTCTGTCTCCCAAGATTTAAATTTTGATTCTGATTAAAAAATATATATTCATGATTCAAATAATGAAATTAATTTCCTATATCTGCAAAATCAACTTGCATAAACTGGCAAGTTGAATAACTTACTAAGTAATAAAGCTATTAAATTTAGAACAATAAAACCAATTATTTGATTATTAAACACAAACTTAAGAAATTGCAACACAAATGCGGCTTAAATCTATGTGCTTTTACCAACATACTCTTGACACAATTATGTGTTTTCAGTCTTATTTCTTAACCAAATGATATAATCACACACTCGCAGAGTTTAAGATCGATCAATGTGATAGTGTCTAATATAAACAGCACTATCTTACCTAAATAAATGATCCAAATCAATAGATTCTAAAGACCATATTAACTATAAGTATAGAATTGAATAATTGTTAAGCTTATTATCTTGTAACTTAATCATTTGCCATGAATAATTTTACATCATATTGATTACTTTACATTCTTACAAAGTACTTGTTTGGTGTAAAATTTTATAATTGAACACTAAAATATAATTATTGAATGAAAAAAAAACGATTTTAATACAGAGTTAAATTAATGAACATGTTTTTATTTCAGAAGTATGACGGTAGGCTTCCACCAGAGCTGCAGAAGTTCTCAGTGGACCCGCAGATCACATCGCTCGAAGTGTTACAAAGTATTTTGGCAAAGGCATTTAATTTAAAAGGAGACTTTTCTTTATCTTACAAGTCCATCGATGATGTGGGTCAAGAAGACTACCTTGCACTGTTCTCTGACTGGGACTTGGATGCTGCATTCTTACGGTAATAAATATACTAAAAATCTTTTTTTCATGATGTCTTTAGTACATAATATCAACCCTGTTCTAGCATCATCATCGTGGTGCTACATCCCAGGGTGAAATTTGACCTCCACAGATGCTCTCCACTGGCTCCGTTCCCTTGGCATTTGCCTCCAGTTTTCAGACTTTCCCGTCCTGCCCCAATCCTCTTCCACGCAGTCAGTCTACCTCTTCCTTGCCTTGCCTATGGGTCACTTTCACTGGGGCACCCACTTGAAAACACACTTAAAAAAACAGTCCTCTTTCAACAAACTACCTACCTACCTATGAGTACCTACCTACTGCATTTGAATTTGAGAACAAAAATGTTATCGAAGAGAAATAATTATTTTATTTTGTTTCCAGGGCTCAAAATGCATCTTCCTTACACGGTACAGAGCCGTGTGTTAATTTACGAGTAGACGTCAAACCCTTGGTCGAGTGCTCCGGGGAAGTAGAAACAGAGAGTCAAGTCTCCACCACCCGCAGATGGCCCTCCAGACAGATTTCAGATCCTTCGGCATCCACCACGCAGTCATATAACCAGGATACTTCTTCTGAACAAAGACAAACTCAGACTGGATTCCAAGGAATATTTATGAATCAGGTATCTTAATATTTTTAACAGTACCCACTGCATTGAATCTGTATTTTGTTTTTCTCTGTAGAACAGTTTTCCTGTCATTGTAGCATTTATTGTCTTATTTTACCAGAACAATATCCCTGCTATAGTGGCATTTATTTTCTCACGTATTGAAATACATAAGATTTTTTTTATATTTCATTTTAGTTTGCTAAATAATTGTTATACAGACGCAAAATATAATTTAAAAAATTCATATGTTTACCACACAACAACTTGTATCGACGTACAAGATTTTGCATCGCTGTATATACATGCCCACAGTCGTATTTTGCTTACACCTCCTAACCTAACCCGACTTAATAGATAGAGTGTATGTGGGAATCGGCCATATGGAGCAATAATAAAAGAAGAGGAACGAATCTTAATTGTGGTATCAGCAATGCTGTTAGGTTAGGTTAAGAGGTGCATGCACAATGCAATCGTGAGCATGTCAATACTACTACGCAAAAACTTGCACTTTTATTTTCAGTTGTATTTTTTAAAAGTCATGTGTTCTTATTTTTGTTGCAAAATTGTCACCCATTATTTAATTGGCTGAATTAATTTTAGATGGAGAAGACACTGAGTATCGTTTCTCGAGCTCTAAATTTATCTGAAGATCCTAACATCCCGATGCGGCAGCCCCTAAGTGATGCAGAGTTTAGATCATTCTTGGATCCCGTGGGACAAGTAATTCAGGGGACCAAGTTACGGGAAGTAATATACTGTGGAGGAATTGACCCTAGTCTAAGGTATTTCTTTGATACATGAATTCCTTTGTTTTTTTTTTTTTTTTTTTTTAATTATCTCTACCTAAATAGATGGGTGTTGGCTTCTTCATTCCTTTGCGATTTTCAGTTTTGATTAAACTTTATCTCGCTACATTGTCAATTTTCTTATGAAATGCCATTTTCCGTATACATACATATACAAATAGTTAATAGCCTTTTTTTGTTTTCGCCCTTTTAGGAAAGTTGTTTGGAAACATATCCTGAGTGTTTATCCTGATGGCATGTCAGGAAAGCAACGGATGGATTATATGAAGAAAAAGTCATCCGAATACTACACACTAAGAGACGTGTGGAGAGACTGTATTCAAAGGGCACAGGTAATCGATTTTCTTGATTCCATCTTGCAATTATTTTCCTAGGTTCAAGGCGGACAGACCTATCCTTTAGCAGAACTGTGAGAAAAAAAAATCCGTCAACATCTAATTTATGCAAGTAATAGAAAAATGAAAACAACATTTCCATGTTTTCATTTTAGGTGTCGAGTGATTTAGCATACGTAACTAGCATGGTTAAAAAAGATGTCTTAAGAACCGACAGACATCATAAATTTTACGCAGGCAGTGATGATAATCAAAATATTGCTTCATTATTCAATATACTGACTACGTAAGTACAATAAAGTTTTTTATTATTATTAGTTAAGGTTATGTAGTTTTCCAATCGTGGAATAAAAAAGATCATCGCATGATATTACTAGAATGTACTTTAATATTCGATTTTATGCCTATGTATTCTAATTGAAGTCCTATTTATATAAATGTATTATAAAGATGATTGATTATGTGTTGTGTTATTTATTTAATTTAAGGTATGCCTTAAATCATCCCCTTGTCAGCTACTGTCAGGGTATGTCAGATTTGGCTTCACCGCTTCTCGTCACCATGAATGATGAAGCCCATGCCTACATCTGCCTGTGTGCGCTCATGTCACGACTGTATCCCAACTTCCTCCTAGACGGAGAAGCAATGACTCTGAAGTTCACGCACCTCACCGAGTCATTACAAATCTATGATCCACAGTTCTATGCTTACCTCAAAAACCAACAGGTATTTATGAAACCAAACACTTTTTTTTTCATTCTCTAATTTTGAACATTAAATTACATTTTTTTGTTTGTTTTCAGGCTGATGATCTACTCTTCTGCTATCGATGGCTTCTACTTGAAATGAAACGAGAATTTGCCTTTGAAGATTCTCTCCGCATGCTGGAGGTGCTGTGGTCTTCACTTCCCCCCTGTCCGCCATTCAAGGAATTAGCTCTCAAAGACAAAACATTTTGCCCAAGTTATTCCATTGAGGGCATTGATGAACCTCCCATCAGTCCCCTGATAAAAACTCCTCGAGACAATGCTTATACCAAGCTTTGTGCCATGCGAAGACAAAACTCCTCAATGAGCCTCGCAGCTGCCTCCAAAACTAAAATTAAAACATACAAAAGGATGAACCAGAGTCTCGATGAGAACATTGGTAAAAATAACACTAGTTCCACCATGTTGGTCTTTTCTAAAGAGTTTCAAAGTTTAGACGACGCCACCATCAACACACACTTGTATCAATCCTTGCATACTAGTCATAATGATTCTGATGCTAAAGGAACTCATAATACCATATCTGGCAGTTCGTGCAGCGTGTCCACTGTTTCGTCTCTTGAACAGGAAGGAGATCTTGTGAATGTCATCCAGTATGCTCATTCAATAAATAATAGCAATCAGCCACCAAAGTCGGCCAGTACTGAGAATCTGATTATTAGTGAAGTTGAGATTGTTGCAATTTCTCCCGATGTCTCGATAAGCAATTATAGTAAAGAAAGCCTTCAGCGACTAGCTCTCACAGAAAAACTAACTTCTTCCCCAGATAAACTCAATTTTCACAATAAACATTTTGATGATAAATCGTCTGTGAAGATCATTGAAAATTTTAATGAGTTCAAAAAGTTATCCACGAAAAACGATGTGAAATCTGTTACTAAAAAATATATTTCCGATTGCAATCAGTCTTCAGAAACTTTAAGAGAAACTGAATTTGAAGACAGTAGTCCGGATGATTCCAAAGAATACTCCCCCATGACAACTTCCATGACTAGAGAACTTAAACTTGAATCTGAAAAGTTTGATCGCCAACTCTGTAGTCAGTGCGCTAACAGATCAAACCCTTCTAATTCATTTGATGGTGATTCTCTGTATGAAGGAATAGATTACAAATGTTCAAATTTTGAATGTGACATTCATATTAATAATAAAATAAAGAAAGATAGTTTTAAGATTCACACCAATAATGGAATGACACTTTACGAAAGCAGCGGTATTATCAACAAAGGGGGAGACAAAAGTAATCACAACATATTCGTATGGGAAAACCCTCTCCATGATAGAGTTCCAGGAATGGAAGAAATTAAAGCGAGCCTTAAACAATCTGATTCCAAAGAAAGTCCAAATGTGAATCCAAAAGATCAGGAAAGTGTTGAAACAATGAACATTCCTCACGAGTCAATAGAATTCCTCAATCCAATTAATAATCATTCCCAAGAAGATAATACTGGAAGATTTAAATGTGTCGAATCTGAAGCCAAACCAAATTCCAGGTTCTTTTCTAATATGTCACAAGAACTGGAAAATGCCCGTAGAAACTGTGAAGTTTTATTAAGCAATAAAAAACCTTCCAATTTACATTCCATAGCTGCTACCATATCAAATTTCCAGAAGAAATATGACATTCAACCTCAACCTTTGAGTACTGCAGACAGTTACAGTGCTGGCCGCCTACCCGGAGGCCTGAACGTTGGAGAGGAAGCCGGAGACATCAGTGAACTGAAGCAGATTCCTTGTTCATTGCCCTCACCGCACGCCTTTGGGGGCGGAAACCCCTTCCTCATGTTTCTGTGCTTAACAGTACTAATGCAACACCGAGACCACATCATGAGGAATCACATGGACTACAATGAACTTGCTATGTATTTTGATAAAATGGTCAGAAAACATAATGTCAATCGTGTTTTGAATCAAGCCAGGCGAATGTATTCACAATACTTAAAACTTCAGAGTGACCATTGATTATTCATAAATATTCTTATTCTTACCCGCATTTTCTTGCTTCATACTTAAAACTGTGTCACAATCTCAAATAATTGAAAGACATTGTGTATTATTTTACAAATGCCCAACATTGTGAATACTCCAGTATGATTAGCTTCCACTGCTTGGTATTCTTCAACGAGCAAGCCGATAACTTCCAGTTTCAATGCCTGCAACTCGCCTTTTAACATTGTAAATAGTTGTATAAAAAATCTGTGATCTTTATCTTGTAATATAATATGAATGTTCCTCTTTTTAATTTTTATCAAACTTTTACTTGATGCATTTTTTTCTGCAATAATTATTTTTCTAATGTTTGTACATACTTTTTAGCAAGCTTTACTAATTTTGTGAAATTCCATTATGAATAGGAAAACTGATTGTTATCAAAAAATATTATAAATGCTATCCACATAGTTCCTAATGTTGCTTGTCACAATTATGACTTGAAATGGCATTCACTGTTCTAGATAGTGAAATTTCAACACATCCTCTCAATGCTTACATAAAATCCGAGTGTACTAATATCCAAAATCCATTTATCGTATGTGCTTATTTTAGTCAGCCTCTAAAGATTGTATTGTAATAATTAATTATGTAATTAATAATTACGTTACTTGTGAGGATTGTAAACAAAATAGTACTATGATAATTTGTTAATTAATTCTGAAACATATCTCCTTGTTAATAAAGTAAGCGATGTCTCCCAAAAATAAACTGTAATTTGATTTAAATTCCATGTAATTTAGGAAATGAGAAATTTCTATCATCAACAGGATTAAAGTTAGTTTATTACTTTTGTCAACCAATTTACTGGGACATCGTTGACTGTAATACATTCCATTACTTGCTTGTCACTAAAAATACTTGCTCTCAATTTTTTATGGCATCAATTTAAATTTAGACTTCTGAACTCGAGTCTTGTAAACTTAGTAAATAAATAGAATAGTGTATATTATAATAATAATTATGAAAATTACCGAAATTCTCCCAATGATTAAGTAAACAAAATATTGTATATTGTTGTAGTTAGTAGTCATTAATGATAATAAAATTCACTCATACATACAGCATACAGTATTTTTATCAAAAAGTTCTTTATTGTTTTGTATTTTTCCCCTAGTTGTTGCTAAAAAAAAGCATGTTATGGTTAAACCGTCTCCCTTCCAAAAAATAAGACATTGAACTGACTCCAAATCGACCATTCATAAATATGTTCTCAATATAATAGACATTATTTCTAGATTCAATAGACATCATCTACCTCGGTTTTATTTTTATAGAATTACAATAATAAAAGATAAAATATAAAATTATTATTACTGCTGACTAACTACAGAAGTAGTTTAGCAGAATTTAAATGTTGATAAAAATGAAACAGTTTTTTTTTTTACTCAACATAATAACTACTTTAAAAAAAATGAAGATGTATCATTATAATATTCCATATTGAAATTATCACTCATTAATATAATATAATTTCTAATGATTAATTAAATTTTAAAAATATATATTTTGAATTCCCTACATTACAGTAAAATTGAAAAATTCTCTAATATTATGAATAAAATGTAGCACCACATGTCGATATTTTGTTAGTATTTAAGTACTTGCTAAACACTTATTTTAATGTAATTTTTTTATTGGGTTAACATAGCGCAATTTATTTTGGGATAGAAAGAAGTTGGTTTTTTTATATACATAATATTCAAGCACAAAAACAGTTTTTAAATTTCTCAGCTTTCTCACTAAGCCCAATACTCAAATAACTGTCATAGTAATCGGCAACTTTAATATTGTCTCAACAGCCTGTGCAATAGGAGATTCTTAAAGTGTGCCGTTGGCTTTTCTAAAACCTGCCTGATCAAAGGTGGAGGTGACGTGAGATGATTGTAGGTAAAAACAAGAATTAATCATTTAACAAATATTTTGATGACATTGGATATGGATTTAATACAGATTTTTGCTTTTGCAATATTCAGATTCTAAACTCCTATTCTACTGTTATAATTATTTAGGGTTTCTACCTTTTTTCTCCTAACATGTAAATTGTCTTTAGGTACAAATTTTTATGTTGATCGTTTGAGAGATGTGAAGGCTTTAATATGAACACAATATAAGCACTTATTTTTTAATGTAAAAAGTACGTAAATAATATAATTTTACCTAACTATTGTTGATAATAAAGTTGTAATATTATAATTAATAAATTAGTGTGAGTGAAACTCCATTTGCTTGTACATAATAATTCAAAAATAGTAAATAGTATGATATATCCAGCCAACATTTTGTATTATTGTGTCAACCTAAGTTTGCTTGTGATCCCCTGAGTGTCGTAAAAAAAATGTGCATTTATTTGCGGCATTGTCAGTCTGGATATCATAATTTCAATACTTATTTTTAAAGGCTGCCTTAACTGTCGCAACATTAATGAATAAATAAAACACGGGTTTAATATGAACAACCAAAATACTGCACATGAAAGATTTAGATAATATTTGGCTAGCAAATAATGTATTTGTAACATATATCTGAAATTTATTCATAAAAGATAATATTGTGCTAAGTGGAGAATTATTACAGCTTTCGGTTACTACAAAATATTTAGTTAAATAATTATATATATTAGCGTTGTGACCGCTCCGTGCGAACATTTTTCATTGAACAAATACTTCAATTGAAGTTAGACTACAAAGAACTACTTTATGTTGGGGCAGTTCAGTTGCGAAGTTGAACTTCAAAGCCTACAAATAAGTGCTTCAATTGAAGTTTGACTTGAATTGAAGACTACAAAGAACTATTCCATTTTGCGGTAGCGCACACTTCAATTGAAGGTCGACTACAAAGATTTGGCCAAGAACTGGTTCTTCCCCAGTTCCATTTCTTTTGTTGATTTGCTAGTACTTTTTTGGGGAGGAATTTTTGTCAATTTGCTAGTACTTTCGATTTAAAATCTCTACCGACTAGTGCTTTTTTTTGGAGAGGAATTTTTGTTGATTTGCTAGTACTTTTTGATTTCAAATCTCTCTTTGGCGAGTTCGACTTCAATTGAAGTGTTCATTTTAAAGCACTAGTAGTTCGTGAAGCATTCACAAAACATTGAAGTTTTTCTCAACGCTAATATATACATTAAAAATATTATTTTTTTTATACTTACACACATAATATTATTTTTGTTAAACAACACTTATAAATTATTACTAAAAGAAATCATTACCTACATAAAATAACATTTAATTAATTACTTTTTTACGTTTTTATACCAGCAAAACTGGGTGGTTGGTGCAATACCCAATCTGTCATATTACATGAGAAAAATAATGTAATAATTTAAAACAATTAAATACACATAAAAATTAGATTCTTTTTTCATTTGCCCACGCTGGAATTTTAACCAGGATCATCACTAGCAAGCATAACATTTTACCAGTCCACCTCCTCAAGCCTCCGTTTATTTTCGAGAATAATACAAATTCACCCGGTTTTTTTCCCGCAATATTTCGACCGTAGGCATGAGCTTACTACGCATAATTATTAAAAGTCATATTCTTTTTATTACCATTCTCATAGTTAATACATTTAAAAACTGTTTATGAATTGCTATCATGACTTATTTTATTTCTCGATTGCTCACTACACAAAAACTTTTTTATAATTATTTCGTTACTGGCAGCAATTTTTATTCTAGCAACATTTTAGTATTGGCAGCACTGAAAATTCATAATATCGAGCAAATCCAGTAAATAAATGTTTTATCTAATTAAACAATTTTTCTATAACCTTCGTCTAAGGATGGTTGATATCTGCAATCGAGTGTCACTGCGGTTCCAGTCACCGGTGACTGGCGAGGAACCGTCTACCTATCCAGTTATTTTTGGAACCGATTCTTGGTACCAAATAGGTTCCAAGAAGAAGATTTTCGAAGTTTTCGGAAAATCTGAAACCGGTTCCTCTACAAAATTTTAGTTTTCATGGGGGGCGGGGGTTAGCGATATTCTGGGACCGAAAAGCATTGGAAACGGTTCCTCGTTTCTGGAAATCGCGGGTTATCGAGGAATTTCTGGTAAAACTGCTCGACATTTTCATTTGCCAAAACCGGTAAAAAAAAACCGGTTCCTTGGAAAACTAATGGGTGATTCACACCAACGTCCGGTTCCGCACAGTGCCGATATTGTTTCGCAAGAAACTTATTGATATGGTATGAATATCAAGTGTATGCAGACAAGAAATTTGTGTGGCAGTATATCCTTCTGCCCACCCTTGTGATATTTAACTACTTATTTAGTTAAATAATTATTTTGAAGTGTAAAAATACTTATAACGCATATATATATATTTTTTTAACCATTTTTTTTATCACTAAATAATATTTTTATTAATTATTAAATATATTATTTAATGATAAAAAAATGGTTTGAAAAAAAAAACTGCGTTCTAAGTATTTTTACACTTCAAAATAATTATTCAACTAAATAAGTAGTTAAATATCACAAGGGTGGGCAGAAGGATAAACTGCCACACAAATTTGTCTTGGCACATACTCCTTGATTGATATTCATACCATATCAATAAGTTTTCTTGCGGAACAATATCGGCACTGAGCGGAACCGGACGTTGGTGTGAATCAGGCTTTACATAGACGATTCCAGTGACCGCCGTGGAACAGGTTCCTTGTAGACGGGACGGGAATACCGACCATCTCTACCTCATTGTCATTGTTGAACTGACAGATTTCGAAAATGCTGGATGCAGGATAACTTTTTGCCGTTTGTTTGTTCTAACAGTTTCTAGTGGTATATTTTAACGTTTTACTTTTATATTATTTTTATTGAGAGGAGTAAACAAAAGTTACAACGTATCAACAGTTTCTCAAAATCCACTTTTTAGGTTTTGCTGACGAGACCGAATAATTGAATTTAGTAAACTTATTTACCAGTAAAGACAATATGACTACTACTCCCCATATTGACCGGGAGTTGGATCTTTCAAACGCCGGCCGAGGTGTATGGCTTGTTAAAGTCCCTAAATATATCGCCAATAAGTGGGAGAAAGCCCCAGGTAACATAGAAGTGGGGAAATTAAAGATATCCAAAAACGCAGGACAAAAAGCTCAAGTTGCGTTGACTCTATCGGAAGCTGTTCTATGTTTGAAAGAACCAGGTGAAGAAAATATACCCAAAGACCATAGATTGGATGTATCAACTGTGACTCGACAAACTCTAGGTGTTTTTTCACATGTTGCAGGTTTGTTTTATTTAATAATATACCACCAGAATTTATTACAATAGAATATCATTGAAGAGTTTACTTTTGTGTGAAAATTATAATGTATTTCCCTGATGAATTAATCTCCCTATATTAATACTAATCTGCTCCCGTCTGCATGTGTTTTTATTTATTTATTTTCAATATTGACAAGATATAGATAATTTGGGCAGATTACATGTCTATTTTGGTAGTAAAGTGTTAACATGAGTCGTTGAATTGCAAAACTCGCTTCGGAAGCTTTTTTTTGATTTCGAGATAATCCCAAAAAACTGTTTGGAACACATTCAATGTAAAATAACATGTCAATTTTAGATAAATTTATAATCATTTTGATATTTAGTACATTTATATTCTTACATTTAATGTGTTCCAAATATTTTTTTGCAATTATCTCGAAATCAACAAAATCTTTCAGAGCAGATTTTGTAATTCAACGACTTATGTGTTTTCTGCCAAGATATAATTTTAATATACAGTATAAATACAAAAAATCTCCATTGACAGCTATGAAACATTGGATAATTATTTTACTGACTATCAATGAAAATTGAATTGATGTACAGTCGACCCGCGGTAATCCGACAAATTTTTTGTAAGGCGGTGTCAGATTATCCAATTTGTCAGACTATAGAGTACTGCCCCCGACCCCTTGAAGTCCGGAACTTTTCGGAAAGGAGTACTTGTAATCTGACAAATTATGAAAATGGTGAGATATACATAGATAACACAAGCTTTCATATTATAGAATTAACGTCATAAACACAATTGCCATAACAGTTACAAAAAATTACAACTAAAAAAATTATTTATGTATTATTTTATTTATTATAATTTCTAAATTATGTTGTGAGCAAATTGTTTTTATCAATTTTCTTTTGTTTTAAATTTGCATAATGCAAGAGTAAAGCCTTGCCTCTCAGCCTCCTGAGAAGTAATTGCATACCCGCTTCAAATGCGTTGATCACATTTTTTGCTGTAATCTGTGGGGTAGTTACAATGACTTTGTCGTCATCATCGTCTTGATTTCACATTGAAGCAGAAACTTTTTAATAATTGCATTATCAGACGTTTGTTGAAATAATAAAATTAAACTTTATACACAAAGCTTTGCCGTACATATGTACTACTTGTATTGGCATGCCGAATTACAGGGGGTGCCGGATTAGACAGGGGCTGGATTACTGCGGGCCGACTGTATATTACATGGAAAATTTTACTTCTGAAATTGGGTTTTTAATCTTGTTAAATTTTGTTTGCAGCTTCCAATGTGGACTCCGTGGTACCAGAATCGGAGAAACTATTCATGGAGGGACGCATCGTACAGAAATTAGAATGCAGACCGTATGCTGACACATGTTACATGAAGTTGAAGAAAGAGTCTATTCGAAAGGCTTCTGTCCCAATAAGACAAGTTCAACAGCTTGACAGGATTGTCCATAATTTCAAACCAGTCTCAGACCATAAACATAATGTAAGTGAAACTATTAAAGCTTTTTTTTAAGGCCGCATTTTATTACTTACAAAAGAATAAAAACCCAACATATAAACGGCCCTCCACACTAGTTACCAAATCCTCGTAAAAGAATTGTTTCATCTGAGATTCAATTAAAGATCTAAGCTATAAATCACAAAAACAAATGGTAATTTAGCTCTGCTACGTTAAGATAAATACATTTTTCTATTGATTGTCATCTTTTAATTTGCAATTTATTGATTCCCATGAATTAATGTTTTTTTTTCTTTATTTTTGTGTATATATGTATTACAACTTTATTTTATGTATTATTATCAATTATGGAATGTTTTGCATTTCACACTACTCCTGCATACCTTCTGGAATAAAAACTTTATTATTATTATTAAATACCGTATAATAACGAATCTGGGTAGTAAATCTATTGCAGTCTTTAGTTTCCTTTCATGTAATCTGACACCTTTCTCTGAAGTTGTAATATCGCCGGTATTCTGCAAAAAAACAGTTTAAAGCATGATTCACACCAACGTCCGGTTCCGCTCAGTGCCGATATTGTTCCACAAGAAAACTTATTGATATGGTATGAATATCAATCAAGGAGTATGTGCCAAGACAAATTTGTGTGGCAGTATATCCTTCTGCCCACCCTTGTGATATTTAACTACTTATTTAGTTAAATATTTATTTCAAAGTGTAAAAATACTTACAACGCAGATTTTTTTTATCAAAAATCATTTTTTTATCACTAAATAATATTTTTATTAATTATTAATTATTAAAAATATTATTTAGTGATAAAAAAATTCTTTAAAAAAAAAAAAAATCTGCGTTGTAAGTATTTTTTACACTTCAAAATAATTATTTAACTAAATAAGTAGTTAAATATCACAAGGGTGGGCAGAAGGATATACTGTCACACAAATTTGTCTTGGCACATACTCCTTGATTGATATTCATACCATATCAATAAGTTTTCTTGCGGAACAATATCGGCACTGAGCGGAACCGGACGTTGGTGTGAATCAGGCTTAACGGTTTTCAAGTCTGTTTTTACCAAAACTTACTTTTTGATGCAATTTTAAAAATCATTTTCAAAGGTTACAATTTTTAAGTAGAAAGCATTTTATTTCCTATTGATTATTTTTTAAATAAAGACAAACATTCTCGGGTTACGAATAACCTGACAATATTTGAAACATTCCTACTGCCATCATAATAAGCGGAAAATATTGCTTGTGCAATGATGGAAGACTTAGCTAGCCGAGGAATTGAACCCACAACACCCTGGTGGACATCCAATGCGTTAATATATATTAAAAAAATAATCCCGATTTTACCATCCCATTCACAACTATATAGAATATTGACTATATGCCCAACACCATTTCTTAATTTCAGATTGAGTACCAAGAGCGCAAGAAAGCTGAAGGTAAAAGGGCGCGAGATGACAAAGAAGCTGTTCTCAATATGCTTTTCGCTGCTTTTGAAAAGCATCAGTATTACAATATAAAGGACCTTCAAAAGGTTGGATTTCTTTTCTTTCTTTGATATAACTATTTTTTTTTTCTTAATTTGATTTATTGTTCTCACCAATATACATTATGTACCACTTTTATTCTTTCCACCCAACCAAACTGTCATATTCGTCCACTGTACACATGGACATCCTTGCATGGCAGACGAAAAAAATATTTTATTGTAACAATATTATTTTTCATGGAATAATAATTTTTTTTTACTAATTGTTACCTTTGGAAAATCACAAGATGTAACTTGACTTGCCAAGATGGAAACAGAAATTTCATTTCTACAGAATCATACAATATTTGTTTCTTTAATTCACTTTTAAATTTTATTTTCTAGATAGCTATTAGCCACCGAAAGTTTAGAGGTTTCAAAATGTATGCACATGAAAAGTTGTTAAGAGTCCGTGATAGGCATTCGGGTATATTTTGGTAGAAAACAGTAAACATTGACTAGATTTACAACCTTTATTATGTCATTCCCAGACTTGATATTTTTTATAACCAAAGAACGGACAATTTTTTTTCACTCCACCAACTTAAAAAAAAATTAATGGTGACAATCAACTACAAAAAATTAAACTGTGATACACAATAAAACCCACATTTACAAACTTCTTTGCCGATTTGTAGCATTAATAAAGATTTAAGACAAAAGAATTCATTTAAAATACGTAGATAATACACACTTCTTCGACTTAACGGCTTTTTATTTTCGTTATTATATGTTTATAAATCAATTCTTCCGTTCTTTTTTTCGACATATTTGCAACGTCTGCGACAGCAAAGCTAAGTGTGTCGATCTGTTTGGCGATAAACTATTTGAGGTAAGCCAACGAACCGTTCAAAACTAATGTGACTTACCAATGACGAGTAAATTATGAAACATTAATAAACAGTAATACTGTATCAAAATAAAAGATTCAGTAAATGAGCTATACCTTTGTACTAGGTTGAAATATTACTCAATATTCCTGAATATTATAGACATATTTTTTTACGCAACTCAAATTTTCTTTTTTTTTACACGAATACCGCATAAGAGTCTCAACTGCTCCCAACCGTCTAGAGCCAGTGAGACTATGGCATCCCCAATAGGGGCATGTTGTGAGGCTGAAGGTAGTGGGGAGAGGAAGGAGATGAGGAAGGGAAAAGTTTGGGAAGTACCTGGCTATTCAGATCTGGTCACCAAACACAGCTAAAGCCATTTCAAGCAACGTTTCAATTCTGAAAGGTGGTCTTTCACCAGGGCGATACTTAGAGTATCTACCACTCTGGAACGTGCCGCAAATATACTATATTTTATTTTATATCAATTAAATGTGTTATGACACATATTAATCAAATAAAAATTATTTGCGCACGCCGGGTTCGAACCCGCGACCTCTGGATTCGTAGTCGAGCGTCTTACCACTCGACCATGCAGGCCGTCAAGTTTCTTAGTTTTGTAGCAATATTTCACCGGCGTGCGACACTAGCGCCACTTGGTGTCAGATATTGGAAGATGTTTTGACATTTGTGAAATTTCATCGAGCCTTTCACGGACCCTTAAATAAAAACTTAATTACTTACCTATAATCAATTTAGTTGTTACAAAATTTTATTTTCTAACTTTTTTTATTTTAAACAATTATTTGACATTGACTTGCTTTCATTTAAAAAAAAAAAATCTACACATACATTTGTTCCACTTGCATAAGCATTTTTTGACCAATATGGCTTAATATTGGTATAAAAATATATTTAAAAAAATGACTGCTAAAATATATAGAAATCTGGCCTGTCATTGTAATGTTGTTTGGATTCGAAGATTCTTTTTATAAATTGAAATATTTTTAAACACATACATAATTCCCAATTTTGAAAATGTCACTCATACGCACAAGGAAATTATATTGTTTAACCTCTTGAGTGAGTTGTGAACGAACCCTGTCGCTCTAATGAAAAAAGTCTCAAAGATGTATGAATGATAAGGTTCATTGCACCCTTTAGTCTATCGATTTTTGATTTATTAAAAAAAACTATATTTTAAATACAAAAACTAAAATTTACAATATGTAATAATGTTTGTAAATAATAACATATTTAACACTTCCGTTAAATACATTGTTAAAGGGAGGTTCTAATGTCACCTCAAACGAAAATTTTGTGGAATATCTTAGATAAAGATTACTGAAATATTATGAATATACTTCTCTCTAATTATTATCAAAAACAAGTTCTCTAAGATTATGTCATGAAAATACTTTAATAAGCAAGATCAAATGGGGAAACTATGTCACCACCCTTCGTATCTTATGTTTGATTTTTATAAGAAAAGATTTATAAAAATTTTTTTGTTTACGATAACTATAATACTTCAAAAAGAAAAAAAATTGCATCAAAAATAATTCGCTTTCTATATGCAGTTTTAGTTCACAAAAACTCATTTGTTCAAACACAAGAGTTTAATGTCTTTTTTGCATTGTACTTATTGATGTTTGGTATAATTTAACTAAAATTTGTATTTTTAGATTACCCGGCAGCCGATTGTGTATTTGAAAGAAATTTTGAAGGAAGTTTGTAATTACAATTTAAAGAATCCTCATAAGAACATGTGGGAACTGAAGCCCGAGTATCGCCATTACAAGCAAGATGCTGCTGAAGAAGTAAAGGCTGACAAACAGGATTCTGATAGTGACTAAGATAATATATTGTGATCTCCAGAAATCCCTAGGGATATAATTTTTATACAGATTGATCTTGTTATTCATGAATATTATTAATAAAACTGTATTTATTATACTTATTTTTCTTCGGCTCTTTGTCCGTTCGTTCAGTGCCTATACTGTATCACAAATTATGCAGAGGATTTAAAATTAAAAGTTTTTTGTTTATACGGTTTATTTGAGCATTAAGCTATAAATACATTTATTAAGTACTTTATTATATTTATATATTCTTTAAATCTAGTAGAAAATCAGTACAGTAATAATAACCTAAGACAAAATAACATTAGAAAATAAATTGGTTATATTATTAAGTATATCCTCGATTATAAGATGCATGTTTATTTTGTGTTTCTGAATTTGAGGTTTTTGTTTCCGAATAGCGAACTGTAACCGTTACAGACACACTAACGAGATTCAAGTGTGTACGCAATGTCCACGACCACGGTAACCGTAATGGCGAGCCGGTGTATCCGCAATTTTCGTTTCGAACTTCAGTACGTCGTACAAGGTGTTTCTTGCTTGCAGTAGATTTTTTAATTTTCATTCGCTACCTTCTTTACAATGCCAATATGTTAATCACTTTCTTTTTGGAGACCGCACTGCTTTCATTTATGTCAAAACCGATTTTTGCCCAAGTGTCCTTCAAATGCCTTTTATAATAATTTTTGTCCTTGGGGTTCCACGGAACTTGGTTTTCTTTGTATGCATCTTTTAAGAGCAGATACTTATCTTCCTTCCAATCACTCATTATCACTATTTTTGACGGCGCACACAAATTAAAGACGGAAATACGTAAATGGCTCGCAGCATACCACGGCACTCCTGTTTGACGTCCACGAGCCATCAGCAAGCGCCCTTTAATCCGCGGCAAAAACTGACAGGTGTCAGCTCACTGTGAGCGCAAGACGAGTGGCAGGCTTGCGAACCACGTCCACACTACGATTTTTGGTAATGCGTTACGGTTACAGTTACAGCTCGCTAGTGAATACCCAGCTTTACAATCACTGTCAAAAATTCGACAGTCGTAATACACTGATGAAAAGGTAAAATCGTTTTGTCCAATATGCAAACACCCTCTGCACCTGGATCTATTGAATTTCGAGTTTGTAGTTTTATTTATTTTTTGCTATGGTTCGCCGGACTAAACAAACTCGTGGGCCGCGAGCCATATACAACCTGCAGGCCAGACGTTCCCCACTTCTGCTCTATGTCATAACATCATATTTGGCCTTCTTAATTTGATTAGCTAAGCAGCAAGATATCATTGCTCCAACCAAAGGGAACATTGAAATCCCAACAGCTATGCCCAACACCCAGTTTAGATTGTTTTCAAATAATGCAACTATGAGAGAGTAGCATCCCTGAAACAAAATTTAAAAACTTATAGTCACACATTAAGCTTATAAATAAAACCTTAAATGACATCACCATATAAGGTATACAACTGTCCCATACCAAAATATCTGAGAACAACTAAAGTTAATTTTGTAAACATTCTCCATTCGAAATTGAAACTTTCTTTCAGCATAATGTAACATAACAGACTGGGAACATTTTTGCACCCTCATTTTTTTTTCTTTGACAGTTAGTAGGTTCCTCTATACCCAATAATTTTATTCAATGTATACTTCTTTTTGATTTGACATCTCCCAAAAATTCCTCTGTAGTTCTTCTAGTTGTACAACTAGGGGAACTATATCGCTACCCAGTTAAGCAATGTTGTGAGACGTGTTAAGGAAGAGGCTGTAGGAATGTATATTATGTTATTGCTGGTCTTGAAGCGGCCCAGGTCAAATGAGGGAGAAAAGATCAATGCCAGTAGCTGTGCATATGTGCACCGTTTTACACAAGACCGAGTTAGAGAAACAACCCATTCTCATGCAGCTGATATCTTCCCTACACTTATTAAATTATACTCGTATAACCTTATAAAAATACAATAAAAATTGGATACAACACGCAATATGAGAAAAATATCTAAAACCGGACATCTTATGGAATTCTCATTAATCTGAATAAGAAAACCAATAATAAAATTTTTAGATCTGTTTTATAAGGATTCAAAAAAATTTCAATGTACCTTTTTCATAAACATTAGTTACCTGTACAAAAATATCTCCTGTGCTTGAAGTTTTGCAGTTTCTAGTGTCTTGACAACACGACAGAGGAATTGAGCGTGCTGGGACTGTTAGTAACCAATCCGTGTAGTTATGAACGCCACAGCATTTTAGCTAAAATAGTAATAATCACTACAGTATATAGATTTTTCCAGGATAAATAGTTTTTGAATGGAAGATAATTACCCAAGGGCAGAAAAATTACGCCCTTTTAATGGGAAATCGATAAAATGTCCTCCCAAATCAAATAACATGATTATTTTTAGAAAGAATATTCTTCCAATAATTCTGTTCGTAGGGGGCATAGGACATCATGTTCGTGTAGATAACTTCACGGGAGAGCAGAAAAATAAAATGTATTTAATATTTAAATGAAAAGTCCTTCAGGGTAGACAACAATATGTGGATATGATGCCACGAAAATGCCAATACTGACTTTCAACTAGATGCAATATGCTCTTCAATATAGACGGACATAGGTCTATAGACCAATCCTTTTAGTATTATATTAAATTTGTGATAAATAGAATAAATACTTATGTGATCCCAACGTTGTCCGCCTAAGTACAGGATCCCCTAGTGAGCAGGACTAAGACAAACCTCATTATTTGTATTATTTACTTTAAAATCGATTATTATGTTCAAACTAATTTAAAAAATTAATGTTTTAATATCATTTTTGGTAAGAATGAACATGTTGTCCTATGCCCCTGAGGTACAGAATTATAAATCAACATTATCAAAGGGGTAAAACTTGATAAAAATTTAGTTAATCAGCTCCAGTTAGAAGTACTTAATTAGTGTTGAGGATAATGCCTAGCATACCGATGCCTGTATGAAATCGAAATCAAAGGTCTTATCAGCACTTCCTCGGTGGACGTAGTTAGCAAAGGAAACATTCATTCCGCGGTCTAAGGCCTCTGATAATCTGTGTTTGTATGCGTACAGTGATATCTCAACGCCAACCTCCATCACGAATATTACCGCTAGGACTCCACCATACTGAAATAAATAATATAAGCAAATTATACACTCAGAAACTTGTGGTAATACATATTATTTTGATCAGCCAAAAAGGTTCAATCATCAGTATCAATTATTGTTATTTTATTATAGAAAAAAGTAATTTACCAGAATATGAAATCATTGTGAAAGTATAAAAGTTCATCTCCTTACATTTTTAATGGAAACTAATATGTTCTTACTTTTATTGAAAAGTATTTTTTAAAATTATTTATGAAGTATGTAAATTGAACATCTGTGTTTTTGTTATAAGCACTTGTCAAGTAAACAAGATCAACATCTAATAAGAATCAAAGAGAAAAAATAAATAAATTATTGAATTATTATTAAAAAATATGCATACCACGTAAAGTAAGACAGGTTGCCCCTTTATCGTACAAGTGCAGGCCAAAGACGATATAAATACTGACAAACATCCTATCCCAATTGAAACATACGGAATCGTATCGAAAAATTCGTAAGAATGTTCAAAATATTTATGGATGTCGATTTCGGCCCACAGTCCTGCTGCTAATATAACCATCCCTGAAACCTGAAAAGAACAAAAAGAAACGATTCAAATTTAATCGTTATACAAATAGACTATAATTTTTACGTGAAATATTTATTTTATACTCACCCAAAAAGCAATATTAAATACCATGAGCAACGATTTCATGCACGCTATCAGCGCAACATTTTTGAATTGATTTCCCATGTTGGTAAAAATTATAATCTCACAGTTTTTAATAGAAGAAATGTGTGTTTATAATGTTATCACAGAAACTCGTTAAAAATATTTATTGTCGGACTCAGTGACTCTCGTGTACCGTCATCCGCTGTCGACAGTCGACAGTATTGACACTAATGTTAGGGGCTATAGGCGCGGGCGCGAAAATTTAGGGACGCACGCGCATTCTCACATACCATTTTACGAAAACTTGAAATGAAAGTAAGTAACTACCACATTTTGAAAACCTTGTTTTGTAAGAAAACAAAACTTTCCGTCATCTATTTATTTAATTATTTAAAAGCACCATAGAAAAAGAAACGAAGTTTCACCGCGAAATAATTACGAAAAAAAAAATCGTTTACATTACGCCTGAGAAATGGTTGTTGTTCAATCTACGTAACTTCTTAGATGTGCATATTACAGAATCAGACATTTTGAAACCATCTGATTTTTTGTTATTTACTACCTACCTATGTATTCCTGTAATCTTAATTTGTTTTTTTTTTTACATAATATGTTCATGATTTCAAACGATTTTTGCCCCAAAAACTCCAAATCTTATTTATAAATTAATATGCATTTATTTATTTGTATACGCCCAAGTGGGCTTTTACATTATTGAAGATATGATATTATAGCCTTTTAATTATATTCTGGGCAGTTAAATACATCAACCATATATTCGTTGGAAAAATCTTTAAAAATCAGCCCCCACATATTAAAAATTAATATATTTGTATGTAAGTACTAGCGTTGTGACCGCTTTGAAAGAACTGCTTCAAAGAACTACTTCTTTTGGCAACAGTTCCTACTTCATTCATTGTTCATTGAACAAATACTTCAATTGAAGTCGGTAGTTCATTATAGCGTTCATTCATTTTAATAACTTCATTTCATTGAACAAATATTTCAATTGAAGGTGGTAGTTCATTTTAGCCTTCATTCATTTAATTTCACTGAACCAACACTTCAATTGAAGTTGGTAGTTCATTTTAGCCTTCATTCATTTGATTAACTTCATTCCATTGAAAAAAAACTTCAATTGCAGTCGGCAGTTCAGTTTAGCGTTCATTCATATCATTGAAAGAAGTACTTCAATTTGAAGCAGTACCGTTGCGAAGGCATTGACATTTCAAAATAAAGGAACCAGCTCCAGTTCCAGTAACATAAGCGGATAAATTCAAATCTCCTTTTTGCGAGTTCGACTTCAATTGAAGTGTTCATTTCGAAGGGTTCTTTAAAGAACTAACAATTCGCGAAGCATTCACAAAACATTGAAGTTTTTCCCAACGCTAGTAGGTACTATAAAATTCCGAATCATTCGTTACATAATTAAGCTTTTTTGTACTAGTTTGAAAAGGAGACAAACTTATGCAGAAATAGCAGTCCAAAATGAGACAGCTAAGGTGTAATGGAATGTTGATGAAATAATGAAACAGTGCAATATGAATTTATATTGCTGACGCATTCTTCAATGTTGACTTTTAACACTGTTTTTACCCACAATACGAATACGCGCGATTTAGATATGTATTCACAATGAACGCAAAGATCATTTTTGTGTAATAAAATAAATATTAATTTATAAAATTAAACAATAAAGTAACCTAGCCACTTGCGCTTTTTAAAATGCACAATCTTTTACCTTTATGACATTTTGCAACTCTTGACCGTTTGACGTTGCTTTTTGTTTTTGCGTAGTTTGTTTTTAATTAATAACACACGGATTATTATTGTATTGTAAATACACATTCTTTCGCAAAATTAAAATAGATATCTACTGCTAAAATGTCGTACAATCGTAAAAAATCTAGTGGGTGGGAATTTAAAAAGCTAAAAAAACTTCGATATAAAGTTTAAAAAAAGCAAACGAATTCTATGAATAAATTTATTAACACTTATTTTATTATGATAATACCAACAAACTGCTTAAAAACGATATTGTGTCATTGAGTCATTCAACTGATTCGGCATTATTGGAAAAGTTAGCAGTCACAACTATCGTAAGTACTCTATCACAGCATGATCATTATAATACTGTATTTAATACTGATTTTAAAGTTCCATCGAAATGGCCGGTGCATTTGAATGATAATATTTTATTAGACTTTGAAAAGAAAACTGGATACAAATATTGCCTTTTTGGTATGTCGTTGTTTTGTGTTTAGACGTCAAAAAAAGTTTTCGAATATTGAGGTGTTTAAATTTAGGCTTGGACAAGGGGCGCCAAAAGTTAAGCCTGCGCCAGGCGCCGCTTGGCTCAGGACAGGGCCTGAACCTAGGTACAAGCGAGCATCTGAAAGACTCAGTCCTGAAATTTTTTTACAATAAAATAGAATTTTGGTTTGAGTAGTTCTCGTTAGTATGTGAAAGGTAATAAGGTTCAGAAAATCAGGGCTGTCTACAATACCATTGACAATTTTAACCCTTTGCACTCCAATTTTTTTTCTCATGGTATACCAGCTTCTCTCTATAGAGTGTAATGTAAAAATTACGATATTTTTAGAAAATTAGATTTTTTTATTTCTTTTAAGGCAGTAAATAAAAAGATGTAGTTGTGTTAAGAAATATATATTTATTATCATATAAGATTGTTAAAAAGAGAAAAAAATGAATATTCTGATCTTACAATTTTTTAACGTGTGGTATTTTAGAAAGTAGTCGCCCAAATGCATACGTGGCTTATTAGGACACGTGTCACTGTACTCACTGGTTTCCCGTCTGCCACCTTTTTCTGCCCCTTTTCGAGCAGGCCACACAGTCCCTCTTGGGACATTTTCTCAAAATATGGAGTTTTCCATTGAGCCTGGTATCTGATGGAGTGGAAGTAGATGGTCTACTTCGAGGCTTTTTTCACTCACCCACTAATTGATCTACCAAAATTTTGATAAATTTCAAATGGCTCAATGGTTTTTCATTGTTATTATTTTTTATAGATTTATATAGAATGTTATATGGAGTTAATGGAACATATTTATCATATGTAGATAATCTACTTCTGAAATACTTGAACTGCTACTGATGTCCAAAACACGTGATTTTTTCATCTATGTCATCACTCTCACTGCTTGAACTTATAATATCATTATTACAATATATTAAAGTTTCATCGGAAAAGTCACTTTGCACTTCGAAAACAAACTCATCTCCACTACCACTGAATTCTAAAGTCTCCTCCATATTTATTGCGCAGTAAAAAATATTCAAATAAAATGAATGCGTAGTTATTGTTATTGTTTATGAATTAAAATTAGTTGAATGTACATGCAGTCTTCGTTAGTTTGTACAAGTCAAAAGATTTTTAAATCGTCGGCAAAAAAACAAAACTTTAATATTATTGTTAAAAATATGTACAATGTCATTAACATTTTAGTTTATGTCTAAAAAAGACCAATCTGCACTTTCAAAATATTTTATTAGACGCGGATAGTCTACTTTGGCCAAATTGTATGAGTAATTCTAAATAGTGTTAGAGTGTGTGTAGTATAGTCATTGTTCACATAGGGTGGTGAGAGTCGATGGGGGGAAGGGGATCTATTGATTGACATAATTTTACTGAAGGATCGCTGCTGAATACAAGGTCTAACTAGTAGTGCTTAGAGTTAAAAACAGAATTAATTTGCATTAAACCTAAAGAGTTTGACATGTTGATAATTTCACGAGTATTAGTAGATATATTGATAAAGTTAGTTGAGTTATTACAATCGGCAAGCCAGTCTATATTTGGAATACATATTGTAGTCGCTGATTAGTAGCATTTTAGCCTCTAGAAATTTGAGTTTAAGGTCTTTAATGTGGTTTTCGTAGATTTGTGTAACTGAACCAGGTGAAATGTAAACACATCCAAGAATAACTTTACCTTAAGTTGTCATAAGTAGAACAAACAGTTATTCAATATTTTTGTGTTTAAATATTGGTCTGGATAAAGTTACAGATTTGGAAACAGATATTATTAGTACTCCTCCTCTTCTTGATTTGGCGCTGGTAATGGTACATCTATCGTAGCGATAAGTGTTATGAAACCTAATTCTTCTGTGTTGAAAGACGAATCCAACCAAGTTTCAGCTAGGAAATACATATGGTAGGGATGGATTGGAAGAGCTGATCTTAGTTCGTTAAGTTTGGTGTGGCAGCCTCTGGTGTTTGATAGTTATTACCCAAAATTGGTATTAGTGTTTTGAAGTGATGTTCACTATTACAGGTTTATTGTTTATGAATTTTATTGTGAGTCCTGATTCTCCTTCGCATATTCGTTGATTAAATCATAATCTTAGTTTGGTTAGATGATTTCTTTGAGCTGCAGTTTGGTCTGAGTAAATATTTATTTCAGGGTAATCAGTAGTGTTTTTTTTTTTAGCCAGATATCCATGGTTTGGGTAGTGTTGTTCAGCATAACTTCCAGTGGTCTGGGTTTGTCAGTTTTTTTGACCCCCCAGACGGAAGGTACCTACATATGTTAGCTTGTTTTATGGTTGGCGTAAGAGCTGATAGTGTTGCCGAGATTTTTAAACTTGTCATATGAGATATGACATGTCCCTCTAGGATCCCAACATTCACACCTACATACAACGTGGTGCCAGATAGGTTAGAGTTTTGTTAATAAATTAGCCATTTGATATTTTGTGAGTTTCAGTGTGGGATCAGTGATTGCCCTATGGATGCCACAAATTTCCTCTTTGCCTTTATCAATGAATGAAATTGCATTGGTAGTATTCATTTTACAGAGTAGAAAAAATTGTTGGTCTGTTTGAAATGTAAACTGTGCAACAGCCCTGTTAAATCGGGTGATTAGGGAGGTTATGTAGATGGAGCGCTGGGGTGGGGGGGGGTCACTCAAATTCGATGCACACACTGTTATCACATAGAAGTATTGTACTAGGGAGAGTAAACTATTTTCCTAATATTCATTAATTATTTATTTGCATTGAGACTCTTTCAGTGGTTGTTTTTTTAAATGGGACCACTATCACTATAAGGAATAAAAGAAAATGTTATTTTTTCAATCATAATATTTTTATTTATTTTAATAGACTTGCATGTAATATAATATTTTATATAAATATAACTGCACTCTAGTTTATTCATATAATTAAAGCCGAATGTGAAAGCAATAAAGATTCACATCAATACGTAATATATTTTAAAAAAAACAAAAGGTGTAGTGTACTATTTCTGCATAATATCGCGCTTTTAAAGCAAAATGTGAGGGCAAATAATATTATAACAAACACATACATAGTATTATATATGTAGGATCTATGTACTTGCAGTTACGCGTAAAATTAAAATATTATAGTAATATTAATTTCAACATTTTATTTATTTATCATAAAGCACCTAATATTTCGAAAAGACTTTTTTTAACAACAATTCTTAAATGGATGTAACTGTAAATGGTTAATATGTTTATTGAAAAATAGAGATAATATACACACAAATAATTTATTATGGGAAGAATACAAAAGATTGAAATATGTACAGAAAGGTTTGGAATAAGTCCACACCTATACTACCATTCCGATCTAATACATATCGTCGCTCAGCATGCAACACCGTGTATGTGACATAAAACAAATTCAGGAGAGAAAAAACCACTGTCCTTGAAAGCGGTGTTATATATTAAAAATAAAAACGAACATTTTAATAAATATATTTGGCATTCTGTGAATAAAAATACTCTGAAGAAAATGTTAACGAATTGAATGGCAGTAAAATTACACTTTTGGAATAATTAAATTGTTCAGGAGAGTGAAAAACCATGACACATAATGCGGTATTGTTCTTAGAAGCTGCGTTACAAATTGTCCAAAAAAAAAAATCATTTTTAACAAATATTTGGCATTCTGTGGATACTCATACTCGGAGAAAATGATAATGAATTGAATGGCATTAAAACTTCACTTTTGAAAAAAAGGTCACATAGGAGGTGTTGCATGCCGAACAACGATATTTAAATATAAAACATTAGCAATAACTTTATCCATTCAAAGCAACAACTTTTTTTTTTTCTTTTTTATATATTATTCAAATTAGTCAATTCAAAAAATAAACATTTTGTAAATTGTACTTTTGTCAAACCAAGGGACTGTTATTTCTATGACCGTTTATTGAAAACAATAAAGTTTAGTAATTGAAGTAATTTATTTGAATGTGGTGTATGAATGGAAAGCACATAACTTAACTGTTCGGTTATTTAAAGAAAACTATATTATTGAGTTTATTAGAAATCTGGAGTTATTTTAAGAAGTATAAAAATAAATAAACCACCAATTTACCATATTTTAAGACAGCTATTAGGAAAAAGTTTCCAGTATTTATACATTATCAACTTTAATATACTAAGATGATATGCAAAAAATATCAAATTTTTCAAATATACTGAATAAGGCAACCACACCAATAGTGAAATAGTATTTTCAATTTTTAGTGAAGCTAAAAACTTACTAGGTACCTTGGAACAGGTTCAAATCCCGTGCAGGAATATTATTATTCTACGTAATATTATTTTATACATTATAAATAGAACATCATTTGAAAATAATTATAGTAAAACAATTATATAGGCTTGTACATTTATTTTTAATTGCTGGCTAGTCGAAATTTAGAGAAGCTCGAATATTCTATCAAATCATGACTAAATTCAAGGAGTATATTTTTTAAACTTCTAATGTATAGTTTATATTTAAATAAAAAAACAAATACCTCTACTAATTTTTTTTTGCATCTTAACATTAAAATAGGTATCTTTGTCGACTTTTACATAAAATTTGTGCCCCATTTACTGTTTTTATAGTCAATATATGAAAGGAACTCTGATGTTTTACAATATGTAGAATCTTGTTTGATCAACCTTGAACCTGTTTTGTTTTCTATATAAAAATGAAGTAGTTTTTACTTTGCTCTTAAATGACTTATATGTGTAAATATTATTTTATGGGTTACACGGATGATTTGAAAAATCAAATCACTAATCTCAATTTTTCTAGACATTGTTATAAAGTCATAATAAAAATAAGGATATTGTAAAAATATTAAGAGGAAAAAACCAGTTTCTAAAAAAAGCATAATCCAATATTGTTATGAGAGTAAAAAGGTACACTATTATTTTTTTAACCTGAGTTCCGAAGTAGTATAATTTTAACAAATTAATGCCTGCATTTACCATATTGAAACACATTATTTACATATTATTTATGCATTAAAATATAATGGACCTTACTGAAAAATATTGGAATTCATAATACTGCTAAAGTAACACAGATATTTTTAAACATGGATAAAACTTTGAACAGTTCAACGAGTAAATTTTTAAACATATTTAATCATAATAATTAATCTGGATATTTCTCCCGTAAGAAGGACACCAATTTTGGTATTATTTGTCACTTGGTGAGTAGCGACGTCAGTGTTGATAAGTGGGACTTCAGGTGCTGCTTCCCTCGAGACATGGCAGAAGGAGATTCATCGTTAACATCGGAACCCTTGGTGGACACCTCTTTGGCACTGCTGCAAAAAACATGCTAATTAATTGATGTTTCAAATAAAATTTTTCAAAAGAAACTAACTAACTAACCATCACGCCGTTTCCCTCAGGGGTAGGCAGAGAGGACGGACCACCATACAACTCTGTCTTGGCACACACTTCTTGCTTCATTTACATTCATACATCGTCTCATACATACTCTTCTGTTATTCTGACTCTTCACATGACCCGATTCAAGTATTTAATTTACTTGATCGTGCCATGTCTTTCTCAGGCGTCCTCGACTTCTTCTTCCATTCACTTTCGCATCATATATTCTTTTCACACTCCTTTCTTCGTTCATTCGCTCTACATGCCCAAACCATCTAAGCGTCCCTTTCTTGATCCTATCCATTACGCTCATATCAGCCTTGCATTCTTTCCGGATATCCACATTTGTAATACGGTCATACATGGTTTTACCGCACATCCGTCTCAAAGATCTCATTTCCACAGCATTCAGTCTACTTTCATCCTTCCTCTGCCAGTTCCATGCCTCACTGCCATACATCAGGGTTGGTATAAGCACTCCATTGTGGACTGCTAGCTTCGCTTCTTTGGACAATTTCTTATTTGCCCTAACAGCGTTGAGTCCTCCATTAATGGAGTTTCCTGCATTCACCCTTCTTTCAATATCCTTATCAGCCTTTCCGTCTCTTGTAAACATACTTCCTAAATACACACTCATCCACTTGCTCCAAGTATTCATCATTCACAACTATATTGCACGCTGTTCTCGTACTCTCTCTTTCAAACACCATCACTTTGGACTTACTTACATTCATCATCAACTCATTTTGCATACATACTTGGTTCATACTAGACACGAGACACTGTAGATCTTCCATATTGTCAGCAATCAGCACCGCATCGTCCGCATACAATAGGCAACATACTTTCACATTGTTCATTTTCGCGCCCAAGCCCACACCTTTCAATTCTTGCATACAATTATCCATGTACAAATTGAACAACCACGGTGACATTACACAGCCTTGTTTTACACCTTTTGTGATGTTAAACCACTTCGTAAAATCACCGTTCACTCTAACACATGCAACGCTTCCCTCGTACAAGGACGCGATTGCTTGTATAAGATTTGTGTTAACTCCATACATGGATAATACCTTCCACAATTTGTTCCTATCAACTCGAAAACATTGTAAAAGTTGAAATGCTCATAAAATAATGCAAGATTAAAATAACATACGTGTTTTGTATTATAAAAAATGGAAAAGATACTAACAGGTGCCTGGTGAGATCTTCAATATCCACGAGCATGGAGTCTTGGCCCATATGAAGTTCGTCCCGAGCAATCAGCATTTTAACCAAACTTTCATTTAGATATTCAATTTGCGTGTGCAGCTCATTAACTATCACCTAATATTGGAAAAAAAAAACAATGATTCTTTTAAATTCATATTAACTATAATCATTTTGAATAAATAGATCGAACCAGATATATTTGGAAGCAGAAAAAAACATTCTTACTACCTCAATTTTTATCCTAAAGATTTTAGAGATAGTCAATGTGTAAAAATATTTTTAGTGTTATTATAGTATATTTAAATGATTTATCATGTTGAACAATACCTGAAGTTGGGCTACATTCATGTCGGTTAACATTTGTCGGGAAACTCTCCGCCTGTCTCCAGTTAATGTAACTCCTGCCTTCAGCAGACTACTTCGTAACATTTCTGTTATGGGAGAACTCTCTTGTTTCTGTCTCTCGATCTGTAAGAATCAACAAAATATTAGAGCAAATCTAAAATACTTACATCTAAATCAGAGTTGGAGTAAGTCTTTTTCATTAATCAAAAAATTTACCCCCCATTTTACGATCTGACAGCCGTGCATGGTAAATTTTTGTTTTCCAAGGAAATACTTGAAAATGGAACACGTTTTGTCAGTCGATTTTCCAAAGTAGAAATTAGTACTTAACTAGAAATTAAATCAATCAATACCCCCTTTTTTTATAAAATATAGTTTATTTAAATACCACACAAGAGTCTCAGCTGGTCCAAACTGTCTAGAGCCAGTGAGACTGGCTTCCTCAATAGGAGTATGTTGTGAGGCAGAAGGTAGTGGGGAGGGAAAGGAAATGAGGAAAGGCAAGGTTGGGAAGTTGGGGGCTATTCAGATCTGGTCACCAAACACGGCTAAAGCCATTTCAAGCAACTTTTCAATTCTAAATGGTCGTCTTTCACCAGGGCGATACTCACCAGAGTATCTACCGCTCTGGAACGTGCCGCAAATATACTATTTTTTATTTTATATCAATTAAGTGTTATGACACATATTAATTAAATAAAATTTATTTGCGCACGCCAGGTTCGAACCTGCGACCTGTGGATTCGTAATCGAGCGTCTTATAGCTGGCGCAACGAGAGTTGAAACAAATAATACATGCATAGCGTTGGGTTTATTGTGTATCGGTATACACTCCAGTGGCGATGTGTCATAAAGAAAGAGCCCTTTGTCTTGTTTACGCCTACTTATTGTCACTAGTGGAAAAGGGACAGCGAGTGTTTATGTTGATATTGTAAATGCGTGGCCTATTCATTCAGTTCGACACGCTGTACGTAAGCTATGCATCTGTGTGAGTATTGGCCGGCACCAACTCTCGTGGTGAGACCTATACCACTCGACCATGCAGGCCGCGTTGTTACGACAATTATGTGATAATGGTTGGGTATTACAAAACTTTTTTATTTTTATTTACCTCCATTTGCATACGGGCCATTTCTTTGGCTTGAGCCAAGGCCATTCTGGCTTCTGTTTGTAGACGAGCTTGACATTCAAAGAAGGCTGCCTGAGTAGACAAGCTCGAAATGAGTGATGGCCTTGCCGTGTCGTTAAGGGCAAGGGAGGATGGTCGGGTCAAACCTGGAAGCAATAAATTGAATTAATTTAAAGTAAAATAAATATAGTGTCATAAAAATCTCATTTAAGCACTGGAATGAGCTGGATTGTCCATGCATTTGTGAGCACAATATTAGATCTATGGCTCTCTGATCAATTACAACATTTCTCTGCCAATGAAGTACTAAATTTCAATAATAGTAATCAAATTTAAAAGTAATGTTTATTATTTACCCTTAATAAGCTGTTTGTTGCTTGACAGATCTGATTTCGATGAGCAATTATTTACATTTAGACTCATGTCACTCAACTCTTTACACTTATTGCTTATTGTGTCTGTACAGTCATCTGAGGAGCTGTGGCCACCATCGTTACCGAAGTCATTTTCTGAGGGAGATTCCATGTCTGATGCTGTTTCGTTCATGAAGCAGATTTGCAGATTCATTCCTTGAAAAAAGCGATTACAAATTGGGTAAGTAAAAACTTCATTAAAAGGTATTGTTCTACTGTGGGAACTTCAAATAAAAATCTTTTTAAAAGTGTCACAATAAATATGCACAAATTTCTACTAAATTAGGCACCTTAAAGTTCTGCTGGAAAAGCATTTAATAAAATGATGCATTATATATAATTGAATTAAACATCACAAGAAGAATATAGGCACTTTACTAGGGATCAGATAAATATGAAACATGTTTAATTTATTCAAACCGCATTTATAGAACAGAATTGTTAACAAGAACAATGAAGTTAGTGAACTTATTAATAATTATTATCAAACTCACCACTTTGTAAACGAGCTTGTAAGCTGGGTTTCCGTCCGGGACGATCGCCTAAGTGATAGAATTCATCCAACTCTGCTCCCATGGCGAGCCGGCGTCGAATTTCTTCTCGGTCATTGCGGCGCTAAAATGACACCTTTATTATAACAGGTGTAATTCTTGAATAAATAAAAAATAATGCATAAAAAATGTGTATGTACGTTTGGGGACAGAAATGGAGTATCGTCGTTAATTGTAATGACTTTATTAAACTTATTTATCACGTAATCATCTAACTCGTCGGTTTCCAATCGTTTATATGCCATCATTGCTGATTTTTAAATTTAGAAATGCACTATGTCAATATGACATGCGTCGATATGTATTTTGTACATTAAAATACTTGTTAGATAATTTTAATATATATATATATATATATGATTTCAGATTTTTTTTAACAACCACAAACACCTTGACAATCAAACTGACACTATCAATAAGTTACAAGCAAACCCGAGCCTGAGCAAAACAATAATAAACAAATGACAGCCGGCTTTTTAGTCAGAAACTGTCAGTGGTGCCATGTGTGATTCTTTTTATTGGGGTATGTTGTATTTTCTTTAGTTATTTCGTAAAATCAATAGGCAGCTACCTATTTTTCTGAAAAAGTGCGAATTTATGAAACAGTATTTTTTAAATAAAAAAGTACAATAACTCTCGCCATTATATTGTGTGACCATATAACAAATCAGAAAAAAAAACATTGTTAATATGATCAAATCAAATAAATAAATAAATGACTATGTAATATGATAATGAAGCCCCTTCGAAATAAAATATTGTACCTGCACAACTGGACGTCTTGATACTGAATACATAATTCTAATCACTAATCACCCATTCCACAAAATATCGTCTTGTAGAATGAAATAGTATAAAATATATTAAAAGACACTCTGTAAAATATTATCAGATTAATCGAATGAACAGCATTAATATCGTTGTGAATGAACGCGGCTAGCACTAAACTAATCTGGAACTAGTATCAGATCAGTGCTGTGTAACATGTATTGTGTATCGTGTGCCCAAAAATAATTCGACGACTTTGTTTTATATATTTGATGGTATAACATCATAACATGACGATGAACCAAATATTATAAAATTTCGATAGTGAATAACAACCTTGGAGGACATGGAGAGTTACCTTTGTGAAACAGTGTAGTCAGGACGGTTGACTTTATACTGACTCGATAGAAAAAGACAAAGATATATTAGGATGTTAGATAGCCTATTAGTTATCGCCTTGAAGTAACAATATATGGAGAGAGAGCTAATTATTTTTACACAACCTATACAAATTTGGGATAAATAACTTTCTCCGGGTTTTTACGTCGTACATCACGAGAAAGAAAGAGACAACAAAATCTCCCAAATTATCACACCGCTTTAAAGTATTGTTAGAATGTTATTCGTGTCCCGCGTCTTCGTTGACTCCGCCCACACGTTTTGATACGCGAAATAAATTAACATAACTCAACGGTTTATTAGGTTACATGCTATATTTTTGTTTATAACAACGCTGTGAAAAAGTGGTTATACGAATAACCAAAAACATTATGTCGACATATGCTATGAATGGATGTATAAATACCCTAGCCCTAGTCCTAGCCATGCCCAGGTCTAGCCGAGTCCGGCAAACATCATAAAACTGACTACAGCAGCGCTCTCTCTTGTATATTATTGCTCTGAGGTTACCGCCCACATGGAATTCGGACACTCTAAATAAACATATTTGAACACATAAATCAAAAAAAATATCACACAAACACTAATAACATAAGGTTTGCCCAAAAAATGATGGAAACTTTTTGTTGATTTTATGTCTTTATTTAATTAAAAATGTGAAAATTCTAAAGTTCGGTCAAAAATATTTAAAACTGTTGAAATGCCCCTGAAAAGTGAAGTTTTATAATCTTTGTTTGGTCTTATTTGAACATTCACGCATAGCACATATCACCATCATGTTTAATTTATTTGTATAACCACTGTAAGTTTTTAAATCAACACAAATATAGGAAATAACCTCAAAATCCGTTGTCGTAAGTTATGCGACTCGATGACGTGAAGTTATCGCGGACGGAGAACATTCTTAGATACTTAGAAGAAGTGCTGCAATATTATGTGACGACTTTTCTTGTCTCTTTCTCTCTCATAGTATACGACGTAAAAACCCGGAGAAAGTAATTTATCGCAAATTTGTATAGGTTGGGTGAAAATAGTTAGCTCTCTATCCATATACATTCTTACTCCCTTTACCCAAAATGTACTTTTAAGATAAACGCCTTTGAATTTTTCATGGACTAAAATCTACAAGCATGCCTCTGCTAGAATATTAAAACTTTTCCTATCTTTTTTTGTCAATATGTGGATACAGGTAATATAATATAAAATAGTTTGAATTTTATTTTTAAATTTTATTGTAGTGATTAAGATCAATGTATATTTTTTAAAGGTACCTTTGAAACAACAACAATCGACTTTATTAACTTTTTAAGGTTGTAATAAGAATAATGAATTTTGTGTTTTCATTATTGTTTTTAGGAATGCTGTAGACCGTTTTAACTCAAATATCGACGTTTTTTTTAACTTCTTATTGTCTTTAACTAGGGGTGAAATATGTTTTAAATAATTTTCCTGAGTAGGGAGCTACGATTATTTTTTTACCAGATTAGTAATAGAAGTGAGATTAGCTTTGCACTGTGTCAAATTGCAATTATTTAATTTACCAGCATACCCTTAGTTGGCTTAAAATAATTGTTTTATGTTTTTAAATATTATTTTTGGTGTTTGCTGTTCAAACTGGGCCATACAGTATAAGTCTGACCACTGCGATGAGCTCGTATACATCAAGGTATACATATGCGATGAACAGCCCCGGATCCACCATTCGTTCAAACTGTGCAAAACACACAGGCGCCATATCTGAAGAAGCGCCGCGGCCGTGACAACATTCTTACATATTTAGAAGTGCTGCAATATTATGTGAAGACTTTTCTTGTCTATTTCATGGTATACGACGTAAAAACCAGGAGAAAGTGATTTATCGCAAATTTGTACTGGTTGGGTTAAAATATTTAGTTATCTCTCCATGTATATTCTTACTCCTTTAACTTTACCGTTCATTCTCCTATAAATACTTGAAATGGAACAAAATTCGAGGAATTTCCAATCGAGGATGGGTTTTATATAATAATTATTGTTAGGGATTTCGGTCTGTTGACAGCTTGTCCATTTCAAAGCTGTCAATTTCACTGCATAAATTAGAAATTTATTTAGAAACTATTAAAAATACTTGACCGTTGTGTGACTTTAGGTGTTTTTGGGTTATATAAGTGTCTAAAGATTTATTTGCATTAGTTAGGCTCACGTTATGCTAGCACTACACATGTTAGCACTACACGATCGTCCGACCGTCCAACTCCCAACAGTTGGACGATCGTGTAGAGGGGTAGTTCGTGCGCGTTGGCTCTAGTTCGCTCGAGTGGAAAACACCACATCAAAGGAGTTTGAACGAGTTCGCCCAACTCGCATTATGCTAGCATTACAGTTTTAATTGGTCTGGAAATCGTCGATTTCCATTATTTATATTGTTTAATAATAATAATATTTAATAATAATAATAATAATAATATTTTTTTAAATTTCTTATACATTACAAATTTTTTGAATTTAATGCATATAAGAAATAAGTTATTTTACAAAATAAATACAAATTATATTAACAAAAAATAAAATTTCAAAAAATAAAATTTCAGGCAGTGGTGATGATCAGGTCAATGAGGAGAAAACTCTTTCAAGAATCAATAGGATTTCACTTCTGAATCTCTCCTCACTGACATGAAATAAGTCGATATCGGAAGAGATTTTGTTCAGGAGCAAAATACTTCTCCCCACCGGCAGAACCATTGGCAGGTTGGTCCTACAGGCAGGAAGATAGAATAATCTATGAAGACGCTGTCTTAGATAGTCATCAGGAACATAGAGACTTACGCGCTCCAAAATAGCAGGGTTTACAATATAGCCCCGCAGCAGTCTGAAGAAGTGAGTGGCGGCATACCCCTCTCTCCTGAGCTGTAAGGAGTGAAGTCCGAGCGTGCCCAGGAGAAAGTTCGTTGGGTAGAGCCACGGGTAGTGGCCGTACTCCCTCATGTATAAAAATCTCAGGAACTTTTTCTGGACCCTCTCCAAGATGAGGGAGTACCCCACCTCATGAGGATTCCAAATAATTGAACCACTCTCCAGCCTACTGCGGACCAAAGAGAAATAGAGTGTTCTCAGAGTTCGGGTATCCCTAAAAACTCTGACGGTTCTGAGAACAAACCCTAACATTTTCAATGCCGACTGGCACACCCCTTCGATATGAACACGAAATGCAAGCTTACTTTCGTACACAATCCCAAGATCCTTTATAGTGGAAACGCGTTTGAGATTATGATCGAGCATAGTGTACCTGTGGTAGGTGAGACTAAATGCTCTGGTAAAAGAAAGGACTACACATTTCGAGATATTGAAATGAAGCTGGTTTTGTCGACTCCATTCAGAAATGTTATCGACGTCAGCTTGAAGAAGCAGGCAATCCTTAATACTTCTTATTTGTAGAAATATTTTAAGGTCATCTGCAAAAAGGAGAAAGCGAGAAAAACGGATGACTTCGGCAATATCATTAATAAAAATAGAAAAGAGAAGTGGACCTAAGATTGACCCTTGGGGAACACCAGAAAGAACAGAAAACTCAGCGGATTGGAAGATTCCGTGTGTGACAAATTGTTTTCTGTTTTCGAGGTAACTTCTGAAAAATTGAAGCATATGAAAGGAGAAGCCTATTTGGGCAAGTTTGGCGAGCAAGATATCATGATTCACGGTATCGAAAGCTTTGGAAAAATCGTTATATGAACAGTCTACTTGGTATCCACTGTCTAAGGATCTAGCAACATAATCAGTGAATACCATCAGATTGGTTTCAGTGGATCTTCCTCTTCTGAAACCATGCTGTTCAGGTATAATGTACGCGTCAATTTGAGGCAAAATAAGTTTATAAATTAATTTTTCAAATAATTTAGCAGGAGCGGATAGTATGGCAACTGGTCTATAATTTTCAATAGATTTTTTGGAGCCATTCTTAAAAAATAGGGCAAATTTTGGAAACTTTCCATAATTCTGGAAAAGCGGAAGTACTAACAGCTAAGTTAAAAATAAAACATAATGGTTTTTTAAGAAACTCAGCGCACCCTTTAATAAAAAATACGGGAACAAAATCTGGGCCGATAGAGTGTGAGTTCTTCATATATCTAATGGCACTCGTAACGTCAGAGAAGAGATTTTATGTAGTGCCAGAACATCTTGGGATCGTGCACGATGTTACCTTCGATTGCAGACACATAGGCTCGATAGGCCTCACGAACCTTGCGCCTAACCAATGCCCGGTGAGAACTAAACAGATCGTATTCACTCTGAAGGCCTTCAGCCTTCCAACGCTTATGATGGGCGTGCTTGATCTGTATGTTCGAGATGACTTCTCTCGAAAACCACTTCGGATACTTGCGACCACCACATTAGGAACTATGAATCCACATAAAATAAAATTAAAAAAAACTGTCCGGCTCGCAGAATTTTAAACGTAAGCTCAAAGAACAAAATCATATCAAAAATTGTTCCATTAATCCAATTGCTCCGATAGTAAATAATATTCCCAGCACATCACTTTTGGACATAGTCTAATAAGATTTTTTTCGGTTGAATCGAAAGTTTAATAATAGTGACTATAATTTAATATGGTATGGAGAGCTTAAATTGGATCCCGGATGTTGGCCAAAATTGTGTCAAAATACAATCGGTTTATTAATTCACAAATGTCTCAAACAGCTCAAAGATTATAATGTTCCTGTTACTAACAAACGACAATTTATTCCAAAATATTATAAAAAAACACTGCCAAATGGAGAAGAAATACATAAGTCTTACATTAAGTACATAGGTTACTCTTTGAATAACAACGTTAATTTAAATTATTTTCTATATCTAGTAATAGTGATTTGTTTAGTTCAGGATTGTATGATTTGAATCATTTGTTACAAAACTTAAATTCGCAAACAAAAGGGAGGGGGGGTGGGAATTGCAATCGGTACTTACTGCACAGGGCGCGAGATGTCGTGGAACCGGCCCTGGCGATGAATCCCGTGGGATGAAACATTTGGCCATTTAGCTTCACTTACATTAGCATTTAATGCGTAAATGTTTACAAATGATGGATATTTCTATCCTTGATCTGTTTAGCAAGCTCGTATTTTGTGTTGAATGTTAGGTTACTTAAGTATGCGAGACTTGATGAGTGGTAGAAAAAAGATATTTCTATTTATGGAACAAGCTCAAAAAGTAATGCCTAGTATCAGTTAAAATATTTTCCATCATTGTTAAATAATAGACATCAATTTTGGTTTGTTTTGTGAAAAAAAAGCATTCCCCTTTTACTGACGATATTTTTTTGACATGGGTTAATATTTATAATTTTCGCTAAAACGTAATTTGATTCAATAGCTAGGTAACGACATTTTGTGACAATGTGGAAAAATGGCTATAAACATACCATCCTCTCTTCCTCCCTCGCAGCTCTCAAATGGTTTTCAATGGCATCAAGATCAATCAGAGGCATGGCCGTCTCAATGTTGTAAACATCAAATCCACCTAATAAAAGATTTCGGAAAAATATTAGAAAACTTTTTTAAACTTATATTAGAAGAGACATCTATCAAAAGCTTTTAACCTTTGGTACCACTATTTTTTCGATCTTTCCCAGTTGTTTTGGATGTGACCTCAACGTCTTTCTTTGAAAAAGTATGTTTTTTAATGGATTCATTTAGTGGCGTAATCCTGAAAAATTAAGGAAAATACATTTCTGTTCTGTTTAATTTTAACCTTATAATAATAATATAACGAGAATCTATCCACAAAAGTTTGAACTTTATACCTTTTAACGTTAGCTTGTTTATTATTGCTTTCTGCGAATTCATTACTGTTTGTTAATATTTCTTCCTTAACTCCATTTATCTTTTCGGTGGTTTCTGTTCGAGCCACGTTACAGTTTGCGTCAGTTGCGTGAACGCTTTCTTTCGGTACACTGCTTTTATAAAGTTCAATAGATGTGCTAACGTCTTCATCGCACGATTGCCCACTCTCCGTATAGCTTTCGGAGCTTTGTGAACCAAACAAGTCTTCCTTTACGTTAGTCATGTAAGCGTCGTCCATCTTTAAACTGATTTCCTCTGAGAGTTGCTCCAACTTGTTGTCCATATTGTCTTCGGTATCACTGACATTCTGGGCAGGTTTTTCTTCAAAACCAAAAATTTTCGATCGTAATCTTTCTTGAGAATTCAAATATTGATTGGAAGCTAGTTCACTGGTGAATTGTTTGAATGCATTGTCTTCAATTGCGTGTTGGTGGTCTACAATACACTTTATAACATTGTTGACTACCTCGCTAATGTTTTCGATTGTGTTTGCCAAGGGTTTTTGAATTTCTTCGTATATATCTCGCTGTAACGCAATTATATCATCCTCGAAATCAGACACACTGTTTTCATGAGGTAAATTAAAGTTTTCCTCGTTAGTATAGCTGGGAATGAATAGTTCTTGATTTAGAGTTATATCTCTAGAATCCGCACTATCACTGTATGCAAATATATCTGTTGACACGTGAGATATTGAAGAATTGTCCCCATTTAAAAGTTCACCGCCGTCATCCTCAAAACTCAAATGTTGTCTTCCGTGTGGGGAATGTTTTGTGGGAATAGAGATAACCTCGCTCCTTCTTAAATTGGCGATATTTTCAAGTGATTCACTTTTCTGCTCGAATGTGTAATCGGTTTTATAAATTTCATCACAATTATCACCAGTTATATGAGTATCTTCTGTATTGTTATTGGAATCGTCATAAATATCATATTGTTTTAAGTTTGACAATCTTTCCAATTCTTCCTGATTTTGGCTAATAATATTAACGTTTGAGAACAAACTATTTTCATAAGAATTTGGGCTTTCCAAAGGATAATCCTGAAACAATTATCATTATTCCTATAATCATAGGTACACATATAAAAGATTCAAGTAAAATAGTAAAGCATGCACAGGTTTCTAAAATTGTCTCATAGATAGGTACAAAATTCGTGATTATCTTGTGTGTCATCTTATATGAGTCTAACTGGAATCTTGTATGATCACAAAAATCTGTGAAATTATTTTTAAAGTGCCCCCCCTGAAACTCAAAGCTTACCTGTAATGTATAGGCTAGATGCTGAAATCCTGGATAATTCGGGTTATGTATTCCCCTTGGTAGTGGATGTTCCTCACTGTCATGGATGTAAGATTCGTCGCTGTCAGAAGCTTCAAACATTCGCTCGTCCTCATCTTGTGGAGTGATATCAGTGGAGGAACAACTTCTGTCTGTTTCTAGAAAATGACAGTATACTTCATTAACACTTCTGTATATCAGCGAGGTTAAAATTCAGCTACGATTTCATAAAATTTAATACCAGTTACTCAGCTGAAATTCAGTAATAACCAATGACGTCAAAAATATACGTCATTACGTGTGTAAGGTCATTGGAAATAACAAATTTAATTGTTTGAAACCACGACGTAATTATTGAGCGGGAGAATTAAAGTAAGTTGTTGAATATAGTAAGACTAATCCGGATGTAGAAGTGTGAGCACGAATAGAACAATCCAGAACGAGCATAACTAAAATGAAGAGTTTTCTGTGCAACAAGGATTTGATAGTGAACATTCGATACGGCATTCGGCATGGAGAATTTCCATATCAACAACATGGATCTTCTTTTGACGGAATGGAAATCTACAACGAAGTCAAGATTAGAGGCCTGACAATGTTGAACCATTAGTAGCATGCTGAATGTATCCTCCGTATGAAGCCCAGAGGGGACTTGTTCATCACGAAGAGAAAAACTGCAAACCATGGTTCAGAAATAGTGCCTTGATCAACGCGTTAAGAGGAAAAATGAGGGCGACGACAATGTTCCTGGGGAAATTGAGGAATGAACCTTTGCTAGGAAGCATACGAAGGAGAAGAATTTTCATTAAGGACTAGTTAAAATAATGAGAAGGGTGCTTAGTTAAAGAATATTTGTTTACCTTCATAGTTGAATAAAGCTTCGTCTGTTTGACAATCATAGCAGCTTTGCGACAAGTTTGTGAGGATGTCAGGATCTAAATACGGTTCAGCATTACCACAGTTTTCTATATAAGGATCATCCGTGTTCTGTATTTGTCTTTCAAGGCCTCGCCCATACTTTATTTCATATTTCATAAAATCAGTAATGTGCTCGCTGATGCTCTGACGAGTGTTGTTATCAAGGTCTAGATTATTGTCCCGGTAAGGAACAAATCGAGATTCATCATTTCTAAGACCGGCTATGTCCACATGGTCCGATCGCATTTCAACGTCATTGCCTTGAGTTATTTGGTCGTTGAAGTTTTGGGCATCATTTCCACGTCCACCAACTAAACTTTGATAATTTTCTCCACGCGAGATGGGGTACGCGTGCACCTCGCTGTTTATCCAGGAGTTGGATTGGAACTGACCGTCTTGAGGCAGGTTTCCATTATTGCTTATCTGAGCAAAGTTCAACTCGGGTTCTTTCAGAAACATTGCGACTTACTGAAACAATAACAAGACATCAATATATATATATTTGAAGTGCTTCCCTTTACATTTTAAACTGGGGAGGAGAAGGATAGAATATAATAACGTAGTGCATAAACACCGCTTTGATTTCACACAGATTGTACACAGAATTTTCAGATTTCAATTCAAGATTTCACACAGAATTTTATTTTATGTTGGTGCATTTTTTTTACATGAATACCGCACAAGAGTCTCAACTGCTCCCAACCGTCTAGAGCCAGTGAGACTATGGCATCCCCAAATTGGGTATGTTGTGAGGCTGAAGGTAGTGGGGAGGGGAGATCGGGAAGAGGAAGGTTTACCTGGCTATTCAGATCTGGTCACCAAACACGGCTCAAGCCATTTCAAGCAACGTTTCGATTCTGAATGGTGGTCTTTCACCAGGGCGATACTTAGAGTATCTACCACTCTGGAACGTGCCGCAATATACTTGTTATTATTTTTATATGAATTAAAATGTTATGACACATTTTAAATGTTGGCGCACGCCGGGTTTGAACCCGCGACCTTTGGATTCGTAGTCGAGCGTCTTACCACTCGACCATGGAGGCCGTCAAATTTGTGCCAGAAGTCATTTTTGTGCCAGAAGTGCAATATGGTATTTTGTCGCAAACGCGACGTTCATATTCCTACCCAATGATGTCAATGTGTTATTGCAGTTTAGCATGAAACATCCAGAAAAGCTTCAAGCACTATCTTCTAGTAGGTATGTGTACATTGTATACTACACCTTGCGCAAAAATCATCTTCCCAACGATACACTTGACGGCTAGCGGGTCGATACTCTTTTCCCGTAGACTGTTGGAAAGAACTAATGTCACGTTTACGTCTAGCGCACCACAAATTGATAATTCGTTCTTCACTGTTCACATTAACAAGAACACAAATAAAATCAATATCGCTAGCCTTATATCCGAATATGATGAACGCGCCAATGCACCACACTATTAATAAGTTCTCTCGGTTTTACGACTTGACTCCTTGACTGAGATCGCAGTCATAGGGAAATTAGCCAATCCTTGGCAGTCAATAATACTCGCGGCGGAGGTACTGGGACTGAGCGGTGCGGATGTGGCGGAGTTTCCTCGATTAGCTCGACTCCGCCCAGGGCGGCGGGTGAGGGCGGAATGGGCCGGGCCCGCCCGAGGCGTCTGGCGCTGCGGCCGCTGACGACATCGATTCTCTGGTACAGTACGGATACTTGGTAGAAAGGTGCGTGGGATAAGGATTAACAATGCATGTTTCAAAGGCGCACAAAATGAAATCGGAAAATGTGTAACAAAACATATTGTTAAAATATTTATGGCGTGAATGAATAGGACGTGAGAATAGTCTTATTGGAATCATTGCATTTTTCTAGAACTTACTTTTAACAAGCTTTTTACCCTTTACAATCAAAACCGACGGTCGGTACCTACGTGCTGACTAATTAAAACAAATCAAGTCAGTGCCTAGTACATACGATATTTTGTCCAGTAAAGGGCAAGATTTTACAAGACAAAATAATAGGCACTAGGTGTATGGACTCGAGCAGATTTATTTACGATAGTAACCTTTCTACATGAATCTTTAAAAAATACTCAAAAACTTAATTACGATATAAACTTTTTTTATATGAGTACCACACAAGAGTCTCAACTGCTCCCAACCGTCTAGAGCCAGTGAGACTATGGCATCCTGAAATAGGGTATGTTGTGAGGCTGAAGGTAGTGGGGAGGGGAAGGATATAGGGAAGAGGAAGGTTGGGAAGTACCTGGCTATTCAGATCTGGTCACCAAACACGGCTAGTAAAGCCATTTCAAGCAACGTTTCGATTCTGAATGATGGTCTTTCACCAGGGCGATACTTAGAGTATCTACCACTCTGGAACGTGCCGCAAATATACTTTTTTATTATTTTTGTATGAATTAAATGTGTTATGACACATATTAATTAAATAAAAGTTATTGGCGCAAGCCGGGTTTGAACCCGCGACCTTTGGATTCGTAGTCGAGCGTCTTACCACTCGACTATGGAGGCCGTTTATAAAACCATATTTTTTTTTTTGTAGAATTTGTCACAATTTGCACAAATTGTTCCGTATTGTCCTGTTAGTCCAATTAATTAGTTGGTGACTTCATTCGGTGACCAGATGTGTTCCTAGTTCCTAGACCTACCTACGTGCAACAGAGGTTAAGTCAAATGTTATATATTATTTAATAACCTAATACAATAACTAATTACTGATAAATCTGATTATTGCATCTACAAAAATGAAGTCCATTCTATTATTTTTAGGAAATCACATGGAAAATCAGGTCCAATCAAAGCATAATTGACCAAAAAGACCACATCTTTTCAAGTGCCTTTGTTAAAATTGTAAGGTGCTTACAGCCTACCATATATCATAACTCTGCGTGGGTAGGTACAACATTAAATGTAATCATAAAAACAATGTACGAGTATGCTGTAATCTACATATACCTAAACGTTAAACATGAATATACCTATATTATATTCAAATTTATCAATCCAGTATGAAACCGTGTTTCTTTTTACACCTTTTCCCTTGCAAGCTCAATATTTGTAGAGCGTGAAACCACCCTGCCATAACGTATTCAAATCCCAAACAAAGGGTGTACTAAAACGCAAACCCGTGTAGGAAATACCTGACTTGGGGCGGATATATCTACGGGAAACTACGATGGAATAACTAAAAAATAAAGGATTAGTTACGTTGGAATATTACTTAAAAATACTGTTTTTACCGGAGAGGATTTTTTTTGCGAAAAACAAAAAAGGTTTAACATTTTTTTTTTTAATGTTCTACTGTGGTCTGAATGAACCCAACACTAACAATATTCTTAAAATAATGTGATGGGTATGTAGCTATTTAAAAAACGTTTTTTTCTGCAATACTTTTGGTTACCTACGCAGTGGGGTTGAACGAAATAAATAAATAAATATTGATTTAATTTACTTCTCATGGTGCAGAAAAAATGCCACTAAAAGAGATGAGATAAAATAAAATATTCTACGCGCCACCGAGACTTTTAAAGGCAATATTATAGGCAATGACATACGTAACGTATCAAAAACAACATGTCCGTGTAGTTCAGTCATTCCCAAAGTGGTCTATATCGACCCCCAGGGGTCGATTCCGACCAGCAAGGGGTCCACGTCAGTGAAAAAATAAATTGGGGGTGCATGAGACGTAAATGGGGGTCCACGAGAGTGGATTCCATTTAGGCAGGCCTTCACCAAAATGTTGGCTTCCCGCAAACTTCAGAGAACTATTTCCTTTTGCGGCAGTTCCAACTTCATTCAATTCTCATTGAACAAATCTTCAATTGAAGTTGGTAGTTCTGTTGGTGCAAACTACTTCATTTTGCGGCAGTTCATATATTTCAATTGATGTCGGACTTCAATGAAGTACTTTATTCTAAGTACTTCAATGGAAGTTCAACTTCAAAGACTACAAATAACCAAATAACTACTAAGATTTGGCGAGGAACAGGTTCTTCCTCAGTTTCATCTTTTTGTCGATTTACTAGTACTTTTTTTGGGAGGAATTTTTGTTGATTTGCTAGCACTTTTCGATTTGAGATCTCTATCGACTAGTACTATTTTTTGGCGAGTTCGACTTCAATTGAAGAGTTCACCGCGAAGGGTTCATTTCAAAGAACTAGCAGTTCCTGAAGCGTTCACAAAACTGTGAAGTTTTTCCCAACGCTAAAAAAAACAATATTAGGAAAACAATGCAGGGGGTTTATACAAAAAGAAAAAATCGGCATGTGGTCTACGGGACAAAAAAGTTTGGGAACCTCTGGTGTAGTTGGTAAGGGTTGTCTATACGCTTTGTAGCCACAAGACAAGTTTTTTTTACGCTTCAATTTTTTTTCTGGAAAGGCGGAATTTATAACATTGTTTTGGCAAAAGTAAGCTTGTGCGAAATTACGCTGGATTGTGTCAATAATGTTGAAAGTTATTAGTGTTTACTTCAGTGAAATCAAAAATCTTACAACAGTGTAGACTTTTAGTGTTGCAATTAAGATGTAAGTGTGGCGAATTAAACAAACCACATTATTCATTTAGCAAACAATTAAATATCAAAGACGTTAAGTGGTCCGCGGGGGTTTGGGTCAAGCTCAATGGTTTTTTTTTTAGATTTCAGTCGCCTGCTGCAAATTAAAGTAAATTTTCGATAACTATTAAATACAAGTTCTTATACGACTTGTCGTACTTTTATGTACATAAGTATTAAAAATGTTAGTGTATTTTTTTTAAATATGACTCATCTTTTTAGTAAGAGCTTCCTCCTTCTTCAGCCTACGTTTTGTATAACCTTGACACCAGTCAAACATAACATAAAGAAGCAGTCCAACAACAAATTGGCCGTAAAAAAAAAAAAAATCCAGTTTATAATATTAGACTGGCATGGAGGTACCTACTACCGTTCAGCTGTATGGTGTGGGAAAAGTGGAAAACTACCCAACTTTTTATTACATCAAAAGAGTTTTCTCGTTAGACAAGTCGCTCTTTACTGTTTATATTTGCGCGGATACGTTCATGTGGTGGAAGCCTTCTGGGATGTTCCACGAGAATATGATGGCTAGTCTATTTTTTATGACTATAACTTTACTACTCGTACCATTTACTAGCCAGCTTTCCCGGGATTTCAACACTATGTGTTCTTATTTAAAAAATATTAATATTAACACACCATATTATGGCGTCCTGTCTTATTTTCTAACAGTTACAGATCTGTAAAGTTATCTGTGCAGCCGGGAGCGTCGCTACTGTAGATTTAATGGATACAAAAAAAAAACGCTAATTTTTTCCGTAGAAAATTATCACAGATACGAAGTGGGTATGTCTTATTTCAAACGACCATGACCCATGATACAAATCATGTGGTGAGCTGAAAATATTTACGTTGATATTAATGATTGCGTTCTTGACAAAAAAGCTACTGCTCAAATTTCACGACGCCAGAGCTCCGTTTTCGAGTTTTTAGTGAAACATACAAACAGATTTACTGCATCATAGTTAAACTACCTACTAATTTAATTTAAATACTTTTATACTGGTTGCGTAGGTACCAACTAACGGTCTATATATACAAATTACTTTACTGAAAACATGTGTCACATGAAAAAACTTTTTATTTGACTTAAACGCTCAAATAACCACCCTATGGCTTGGACTCATCCCCTTGAGACAGATCAGTTGCTACAATACACACAGTGAGCTTCATTTGTTGAGAACCACGAAAATAAAATTTCCGGAAATTTATGATTTTATTCAAAGGGTTTCCGGAAACCCGCAAGATCACAGCAGTGCTTAGGTACAACCCTGAAAGGAAAACACCCTTAGAAATATAATCTCCTCCAAAGAACCTTCGTTTCCTGGATCTGCACGTATTTTGGCACTAAGCCAATGATAAAGCGATTGCAACTTGCAACCAATAAAAAATATTTTTCTTCCGTGTCAATACATCAAAACTTTATGCCAAATTAATGTTATACCAAAGAAGGTACCTAACTACCAAAATAAACTATGCTGGCTAGATTTTCTTAACGACCGACTGACCTTTTATTAGTCTACATAGAATATACATGTACATGTACAGTTCGTTAATGAATACATAGTCTGTAAATTATTAATATGTATGTATAGTTCTCTATAAAAGTATTGATTTTTTCTAAGGGCAAGTCATAATACGACTTTTCTCTGTTACAACCAAAGCAGTAATAGCACCATCACGCTATAAAATATCATGGCCACTCTGTTACATGTACGTGTTTGCCATATAGCTAAATAATAAGTGATTATTAACTCTTTCATTCTCTCACACACGATTCTTTCGGAACCTTTGTTCTTATTGAACAATTCAAAAATATGTTACCAACAATATGGCGTACTATCTTATTTTATCGACATTCAAATACATATGATATAAAAGACTTTGCGAGCGGAAAATAGTCCCGTTGATCTAGAAATTTAAAAAAGTAAAAACTTTAAAAATGACTCCAAAGCTCACCCTTCATTATTCCTCTCACTCCACGTACAACCCCAACATGGTGGACATAATATTATGCATTTCCATAGCCCGTGGAGTGTTATAAGAAATAAATCTATTATTATGTATAATTAAATTAACTCGAACGAGCATTAGCACTCCCAAAACCATACAACGCACGCGCCATTTTAAAATAATTATATTTTATGTTGTCGGACGTACGTAATAAGAAATAATAACATTCCCACATAAAAAGCTTTTTCGTATTACGTTTATTAGTCTAAAATAGGCGCCAATCTGAAAAGCATAACAAATAGCGGTAAATGATAATGAAATTTCATCATTTTTTGTTATAGCACTCAAAAAAAATGTTTTTTTTTTGTGAATTTGAAGAGTTTTTAGAATTTGTTTTTTTCGGCAAAAGGTTGTTTTTTGAACATCAAACATAATTTTTGAAATATATTTTGTCCGATAGTAGTAATTCAAGATATTGAATTACTACTATCGAACAACTTTTATAGCGCCGTTTAGTAATAAACATCACCTCAACGGTGCTTTTTTTCTATTTGTCAAAGGAAATGTTTCTTGGATTTTGCCACACTGACTAATATGAATTGCAACAAAAAATTAACATTATTATAAGTTTGATTTTCTGTTAATTTCACCGAAACGAAACTTTCAACGCTGTTCAAAATCCATCACGATATTTGTATAAAAATACAACAAAATCTGCATATCTTGTAGAAAACCAAAAAAAATGAAAGCACAAAAATATCTCATGCAGCTACTGAGCGCATAGACATGCAGAAAAAATCGTACAACTTACATATTTATCGTGCTTCAAATAATATAAGAAGATAGATGATTTTATTAATCTTACTTATAATTTACACAATAATATACCTACATAGGAATGTGAAACAATACAAGATATCCAGTAATACTAATACATAATAGAATCGTTTTTCGTTTTCCTGGATATGGGTACATTTATTTAGAGAATTTGTTGTCTTTAATGATCGTATTCGTATTGATAAAACATTGAGGCTATAAATAATATGAAGAAAACGTAAATATTAGGACCTTGACATTATTTACGCAGTATGTGGAAAATTGCATAAATTTGTAGTAAATTATATTATGGTATAATTCGTACAGCATTTTAAGACGTCGCATATTTTTTATACCTACCCCCTTCGTGATGTTTTTTATTCCCAACCTTGAAATGACATTTAATATGAATCAAAGAACACAAGAAAATTTAATAAAGGAAAAGGTTAACTTACGTGTCTTTCCGATAATATTTACAATTTACGCACTGGATTAAGTCATTCGGGATTTATTTATGAGGAATTAAACCTATCTTTTTAGTTGAAACTATATAATCTAGAGAGGATATATAATGGTCCTCTTAGTTTCACTGACGTAGAAATTGTCTGTACTCTGTAGCGTAGGGGTGGCGCATTGGACGTAAACCAGGCGGCCTGCGCAACATTCATGGATCGGGTAGTTTGGTAGAGTGGAAACACAGACGCGAGTGTATGAAATTTATTTCGTGAAAGCAGGAACCCAACCCTTTACCAACATTTTTAATAATTGGTTTTTGCATTTTTGGTGGTGTAATTTCATTGGTATCTTGTTTGATACCTAACTAACTTTTTAATTTGAATTGTTGCAAATAAATGAGATGCGAAATATATAATATAGATTAAACATATATAAAATTATTAAGGAAAGATGAACACCCCTGAATTTACCGATCTGCCTGACTACAAAATGAATATTAACATTTCATCTCAAGCTTTGTTTTTTGGTTGTATATTTTTCTACATATTTCCTGCAATTTTTTTGTTTCCTATTTATTGATCACCTTTTTACTCGTCTTGTTTAACCTGTTGTAGTTTTCACCTATTATTTGTATACAACTGTTAATATATTAATTGTAATACATAAAACCTACACTAAGGAATATTTTCTATTACCTACTCTTACTGAAGTCCTTCTTATCTTGTAAAATACCATAATAATAAATTTAAAATATATTTTCTCAAACCCGCATTGTCAACATCTTGTAACATTTTTTAAATAATATTTTGTAAAGTAACCAAGTTATTATTTTATTTACTTTTTTATTTCTCATTGATACCCCATAATTAAAAACCTGCTTTAGAAAACTTAGTTGTAAGCTTACTATGTATACCTACTTTTTATGTAAAAGTTCAGTTAGGCATATATATTAAAAAAATAAATATACAAAGCAATGAGATCAGAACAAATGAAAATAGAATAGAACAAAATAACAACGTTTTTTTTTTTTTTAAAACAGGAGTCAGTTTAAGTTCAGCAATAAACATAAGAAGGTTCTGGGTAGGCAATATACATAAAACAGTTCAACATAGAGGCAACCAAAGCCAAACAATTAACGGAGACTTGAGATTAACAGTAGGATAATAATTTTGTTTTTAAAGCCCATTTAAATTTAGCTAAATTTTGAATATAATAATAAGAGCTAAGGGAAGGTTATTCCATATGAGCGGACTAGTTAAATGAAGAGTGCAATCGCAGTAGACGGCCCGATTTGACCTAGAAAGTTTGATTAAGCAATTAGTAGCATCCAGATCTGCTGGCCTCAAAGTAAGCTGTCTCTCGCTTAAGTCTTATCTGATACATAGTTCCGATATATAGGCTGGGGTACAATCTTAGAGTAACAAGGGTACAATACAACATAATGACACGCTTATCATCTGGTTTGGGCGGCCAAAAGTGCGAGAATAATGTGGATCCTGTTAAAAATCGGGTTGACAAGGTCTTTCTTGTTATTAGCTATGCTCCTGTTAATTCTGCAAGCGATGAAGTGAAAGAAGAGTTTTGGACTAGTACGAGCTATTTAATGAGACTGAAAAATACTAACGAAAGGATTATAATGGCTGGGAACTTGAATGAGTGGGTGGGAATTATACGGCAAGAGTTTGAGTCGGCTTTAGGTATGTTTGGGGATAAAATAATGAATGACAATGGTAACAGAGTACTTGAAGATAGAGTGGAACCTGTGTCTTTCAAATACTTTCTTTGATCATAAAGGATATACGTTGGAAAGAGGAAATAAGAGGTTCCTTTACTATAGGTTACTGATTATACCCAAATAAAAACTAATTCTTTTTACCGTGAAAATTGTGTATTTGTTCAAATAATCCGTTACAGCTTACTATTTTTTACTATTATTGTTGAAAATTTATTTATTCTTTATCTTTAAATTTGACATTTACTAAACACCTAAGCATAAGGCCTGAGTGCCCGCTCTAGTTGAGCGTTCAGCGGGGCGAGTGTCCTGAGTGGCAGACGCTTGAGCGGTTGACAAAGCGTTCTTGCTTAGGTTCAAACCAGTTTGTGTTTTAACAGCGTTTCTAGTACTGATGTGTTATGTCGTTAAAAGAAATAATAATATAAACCTTAAATATGGAATATAGTCAAAGGTTGACACTGACTTTCTTGTATATTGATGGAATTTGTCTTCATTTAATCTCAAACTTATATATAATGTAGAAAATTCTGCAATTTTTTTCTTTGTTTTACAATTTCATTCTGACTTTCCTTACGCAATAAATCAATTTTTATATAATTCAATTGAATTAAATTTAATATTATTATTATTGAGTTCTGCTATTTTAAGTTTTTTATTTTAGTTTTTAGTGACAGCTGTTTCGGCGTTTAAGGCCATTGTCAAACTGTCTTAAATGCCAAAATGGCCTTAAACGCCGAAACAGCTGTCACTAAAAACTAAAATAAAAAACTTAAAATAGCAGAACTCAATAATAATAATATTAAATTTAATTCAATTGAATTATATAAAAATTAAAATGGAGTTCTACAAATTAAACACAAAAACTATAAATAAACAAATTTTATAAATTAATTTTCTTCTAAATACATGTCGATAATATTTAGTGAAGCCATGGTGGCAGTTTCAATGAAAACTTTTTCCTTCGAACGCCGTCTGTTCACTGAGGTCAGACAGCGAACGCTCAATGGTCGCAGGCTCCGCCCCGCAGAACGCTCTACCACTCAGACCATACACAAAGATAGCAGAAACCTTTCCTAAGAAAGTGCAAGGGAGGTGTTTTTTGTAAAAAAAATCCTGTGTTTTATATCACCTTTTTTATAGATTAGGAAAAAAGTAAAAAAGATCTTGATCAAGAAAAAGTTGTTCTTTTATTAATAATTAAATTTGTTTGTACCATGCTTTTCAAATAGCATTCTTTAAATAACATGCCCCTACTTGACACACATGTTAATTTCCTGGAATTGCCATAATTTATTGCCTTATCAAACCAATAAACTTTCTACTTTTCAATTAGGAAATTAAATCTAGGTTATAAAAGTAAAATAAAAACATAATTTCAGAAGTTTTGTATTAAAAATTTGGATGTCAGAAAAAAAAGAAATAGTAACAAAATAAATATGTTGACAACACAGCATCTTATATTGGAACAACAATTGTAGATTGATAGTAACCATCGGGTCCCTTCGTAGCTATTTGCGAGAGATGAATATTGTTTACAACAGTCTCTCCAAACTCAAAGTCAGAATATTCACTTAATACATTTGAGGCGTCAAACACCTTCCTCTTGGCTTCTTCATCATCTCCAGTAACACCGTAGCGGGAATTCATTAATGTTATGTGTAATTTAACATTATCAAAGTTACCTGTAAGAAGTTCTGAAATCAAAAAAAAATCATCTATAGTGTAAATTGATAAATTTAAATAAAAAGGTAACATTAACCCAGAAAGAATATGAGCATGTAAATGTTATTCATTAACCATTTCAACAGGTTCCCGATGTATTTGGGAAAGCGAGAGTGCGCGGCAATCCTTGTGACAATCATACATTTCCTTTTGAAATGAATGGGTAGATGGATATACTTTGCGACGGGGCATAGAAAATTTGCAAATGATAGTGTTGGCTGCAAGACTAAAACGCATAGCGAGTTAAAGAATCAGTGAAATGATAAATATTCTTTGCAGTTTTTTTGTTTACTTTTTACATTCACTAAAATTTATAACTTAAAGAAACACTTTTAGCAATCTGGCATGTTAAGGCACCCGTTTAGTTCATCATTGTAAATTATGTATGAATATAAAAAATTGGAAGCGTTTACAAAAAATACTACTGTACCACTTTTGGAATATAAATTGTTCAATTCGTTTGTTAACTTTGTGAGAACCCCACATGAAGAATCATCAACTTCAGTAAGTTTTGCATACAAAACGTGGACGGCTTTTGGGTCATCATTCATATAAGCTACTCCTTTTACTTTGATGTTAAGTTTGGTACCATCTAAAATAGAACTGAAGGATTTTTTTTAAATTAAAAAGTCATTAAAAAGCATATTTAAAAAACAAAAAATAAAATGAAAGTAAAAGAGTAGTAAAAAAAATCACAAATCTGTTGAAAAACAATAAGATTAATGAAAATAAAAATATTAAGAAATAATTTTAAAATTTGTGATGATTTATTTCCGATTTTGTTTTAAATTGCTAGTACATTCATAGGTACTTACTCAATGATTTTAACTTTACTTTCTTCTAATAAATTCTTAGCTATCAGCCTTTCTTCATTGTCTGCAAGGTGCAACATCAGAAGCGTGATGTGAAGTTTCTCTGGTTGGATGAAAACTGATGGATCTATTCCAGGATTACTATTTAAAACTTCTTCCTAAAATGGTAAAAGAAATAACAATTATAATTAAGCATGCAGCCCTAATTTGCATCCTAGATTCAGTGATTCTTAATTTTGAACATTCACCCCCTTCCAATGCAATAGAAGACGGTACATCCCACTTTGGGAATTACTGCTCTAGTTTATAAAGAGAAATGATTGCAGAACTAAAACTTATTGAGACCAGTGATGTGATAATACTTACTTTGAATTTGCTGAAATTCTGTTTGATGACCTCTGAATTCATGGGAATGGATAAAAAGTGGGTTGGACGCTGTTTGAGCCTTGCAGCCGACACTATCATTTTAATTCTTCGCGCTGCAGCCGATACACACTGAAACATTATTATTTTACAAATAAAAGACAAATTATAAACCGAAAGGTTATTTTAATAAATAATAAAAAGTACAAAATTATTAACGACCAACAATTCGGATTTTGACGGAACCGGTCCGGCAGTGATTTTCTTGTGTATGTGATGCATGTTTGGGGGCGGTGCTTGAGATGTTTCGGTGAGACCTAAACGGTTGCACTGGACATTTATAAAGCCTTTGACCGGGTCTGGAACTGAAGACTTGTCAACAAACTTCCATCATACCGACTTCCCGCATCCTTGTGTATGTGGGTTGCCGATTTTTTGAGAAAGAGGTCAATTCAGACGATTGCTGATGGTGTCAACTCTTCCTCTCGTTTAATTAATGCTGGCGCCCCACAGGGATCGATTCCATTTCCAACTTTGATTTTGTTGCACATCAATAACCTTTTGTCATATGCACCGATACATTGTTATGCGGATGACAGTACAGTACATGATTATTTTTTGTTTGACAAGCCCCCAAAGTATACAGAAACTACGACGGCTCGGAGGGCTTTGAAGCAGAGAATGGACAAATATCTCGAGAGAATTTCCTCAATCATGTTTAATTTCGACTAAAATGGATTGTAATGACAATTTAGTTTCCTTCAAAGGAAGAGATCTTCCAAACAAGCCTTCCAACGGCCTTGAGCGGGCGGCCCATTTGATAGATTCTCCTATCTAAACAAACGGATAGCAATCTTTGGAACACAAAAGTCAGGTGGGAATGTTGTCCTTGTTCTACCGCTATTTCAATGGAGGATGCTACGAGAAACTTGCGTCATTGGTCGCTTTGACACCGATGCATAGTCGGGAAACGAGCGCCCAACATTTGTACACAGTTGACATTCGATACATGAAAACGGGTCGTTTCTAGGACTTGTTCTTGTGTTCAACAGCTCGGCTGTGGAATGATTTTCCGGCCTCTGTGTTTATATATACGAGTATATATATATAAATAATTTAATTTCCTTATTTATTTATTAATTTCATAAATGTTAATAATTTTTATATTTCATCATTTCCCTCAGAGCCTGCCGTGGGTGAAAATGTAAACAAACAAAAAAGGATTGTCCAGCCTTTTGTGGTGCCTGGGCCACATCCATTCAAAATACTAAAGTTTAGACTATTCTGCTCCGAAAACCATGTATTTCTGATTGAAATTTTTAAATATATTATATACAGTATTAGCTTACCTTCTCGACACTACCTGTAATAATGATGTCTCCACTTTGCCCACGAGGAGGTATCTTGATATCAGTCTTTGTCTCATTTTCAATGCGCTTTCTAGTAGTGCCTTTTGCTCCGATGATAAAGCCAAAGAAACTTCTGAAAAATCATATAAACTTGTGTAAACAAAATTGATTTTGAATCGCTTTTTATATTAGAGTAACGGGTTGAAGGAAATTTTGCTATACCAATTGTTTAAAAAAGCCATCAATAACAAAATTTATAAAACTGGGATGGCTCTGCTGGACAGGGCGCATAGCGTTGCCGGTTCGAATTCCAGCGTGCATATATTATTAACTTAAATAATATACTGTATATTTGCGGCACTTTCCAGAGTGGTATATACACTCAGTATCGCCCTCGTGAAAGACTACCATTCAAAATCGAAATGTTGCTTGAAATAGCAATAGTCATGTTTAGTAATCAGACCTGAATAGCCAGATGCTTCCTAACCTACCTCTTCCCTATCTCCATCCCCTTTCCCACTCCCTTGAGCTTCAGAACATACCCTAATTGAGGATGCCATAGTCCCACTGGCTCCAGATAGTTGGGAACAGTTCAATAAAATTAAAATAATCCAATAATAAAGACGTGCAGGTATTCATGCACAACTCACACCTCTCAAAATAAGAAGATGGTATCAAAAACATATCTGCAATAACGCGGAACACTATATTAATCTCTAAAATGGTAGAAGTAAAAAATATCCTTGTACGAATATTTTAAAAAAATACAGGCGATCATAAAAAATAAAACATTTCACTTACTGTGGTATGTGCACTGCGGTTCTGATGCGCCCGTTCGCACATTTGGTTAATATTAAATCATCTTCCCTATCATCATCTTCATTCATGCAATCATCTGAAAGAAATAAATACTTAAAATATAGATACCTATATAATTAGTACCTGTATAATTTGATACCACGGAATAAAATGCCGAATTCCGTTCTAAGATATTGCAAGAAAACACCGGAAAATATGTAAAAACCGATGGAATTTCTTTCCGCAGGAAAGTGTATTTTTTTAAACTTTGACATGAAGCACTCACTTTGTGGTAAGACATAATTAAATTTTAAATAAAAGTAACTTTGTTTTGACACCACTTTATTAGATACATATACCAACATTCAGGGTTGAACAAATATGTATTAAATTAATACATAGAAAATTTAATACATATTTGTTCAACCCTGAAGAAGGTTCAGGTAAAGCCGAAACCGGTTGGTATATGTATCTAATAAAGTGGTGTCAAAACAAAGTTACTTTTATTTAAAATTTAATGTATTTTTTTAACACTGAAACAACTGCTAAAATTACTTATTTTGCTTTATTATTATAAATTCAAAACTGAAATGTTAACAAGACACCAAAGTATGCAGCTTAAGTGTAAGTGATCAGCGCGTCGCGTAGTGATTCGGCGAAGTAGTGGGTAACAAATCCTGGCCGACCTTAACCGATATTTGTCCAAGCTACCATCACGGGTATGTCTCCGTAAGCGTAGAATGGAACATGATCTAAATATTGTTTCGTATGGAACTGTGTCCTCTATTATAAATACTTCTGAGTTAAAATTTTAAAAGATACTTTTCATAAGTTTAACGTTGTAATTACAAACAGAAATTTAAAGAAAAAACCAATCTTAAAAATGCGTATACTTGAAATGAAAGAATACCTTGCTCTGCATAGTTATGATACTCCTCGTGCCTTGGAAGTTCGTGGCAATCATTAATCCTGTAACAAATTCCTTCAATCCAAACCAATTCTGGATTTATCACGTCCATTTTATGTTTTTAAAACTTTGTTATTTAATTAGTTACTAGCATAAAATAAAAAAGAAGTTTTGTGTATTTTCTGTTCAGTGGTTACTAGAATAAAATAAACAATTAAAAAGAAAAAGAAAACATTTATTTACAATTGTTTTGAGCATTGACATGACAGACTGAACCGTCGATATTGTTTCTCCGATAAACCGGTTCCTTTTTTTTGGAAAAAAAGGTGAATATCCATGGTAGAACCGGTTCTACAGTTGTAATGCTTTTCGTTTTAGGGAATCGCTAGCAACCCCCCACCCCATGTTTTTTTGGCGATAAAGCGGTTCCAGTTCTTATCGTTATCAGAATTTCACTAGCAATCCCCCCTCCCCCCATTTTTTTGGCGGTGAGGAATCTTTTCCTAATAAAAATCTTTGTGGAACTTTTCTGGAACAGGAACCGGTTCAAAAATATTTGGATTAATAACCGGTTCCTCGTCAGTTACCGGTAACTGGAACCGCAGAGTATATAGAGTGGTATCAATCCAAGGCAGTGTGGTCAGTTTTTGATATTTTTTACCGGACTCGGCGGACCTGGGCGTGGCTAAGACTAAGGTTAGGGTATTTATACATCCATTCATAGCACATATCGACATAATGTTTTTGTTTATTCGTATAACCACTTTTTCACAGTATTGTTATCAACAAAATATAGCTTATAACCTAAAAAACTGTTTTTTTTTCTCTCCGATGAGAAATTTCACTACATTTTTTTATTAATGTTAACCATCTGACTTAGTTAATGCTATTTTTTTAAATATATCAAAATTTCATATGAAAATTGATTTTTTATCTTTGATTTTTTTTGTGTATCCCACCGAAAACAGCATACTAAACGGTATTCGTTGCCTTTGCCCTTAGAGTACATAGAGTGGTACCTATCCAAGTCAGTGTAGTCAGTTTTTGATGATTTTTATACATCCATTCATAGCACATGTCGACATAATGTTTTTGTTTATTCGTATAACCACTTTTTTGCTATTAACAAAAATAAAGCATATAACCTACAAAAACTGTTAAGTTGTGTCCAGTTTAGTCGCATAATAAAACATGTGGGCGGAGTCCCCGGAGACGCGGGGACCAAGATCATCCTTACAGTACATAAAAGCGGTGTGTTATTTTTATGGTCCCTTTTTCTCTCGTGGTGTACGACGTAAAAACCCGGAGAAAGTGATTTATCGCAAGTTTGTATAGGTTGGGTAAAAAGAATTAGCCCTCTCTCCATACATTGTTACTCCAAGCCTTTGCCTATAAACTAGAGATGGTCGATATCAGAATTGGGTGTACCTGCGGTTCCAGTTACCAGTGACCGGCGAGGAACCGGTTATTTATCCAGTTCTTTTTGAAACCGGCTCCTGGTGCCTGAAAAGTTCCACGAAGGAGATTTTTTCTAAAAGTACTAGCAAATCGACAAAAGTTCCTCGCCAAAAACGCAAAAGTACTAGTCAGTAGAGATTTGAAAACGAAAAGAACTGGAACTGGTTGGAACTCGCCCATAAAAAATACGAAAAGCATATCGATTTGCGAAACTTTGGATTCGGTTCCTCGGAGAAATAACATCGACGCTTCCAGTGACCGGCTAGGAACCGGTTCCTTTTAACCGGGGTAGGAATATTGACCATCTCTACTATAAACTTGGCTGACAGCTGTCACGTCTTTACCCAGCCGTCAGTCACATATTTTGTAAGCTTGTGTTTTTTAAGTTTACCGCTTTTTATTTAACAATACCTTTTAAAATGTCATGAGATAATACGTATTATTATGCATCGTACCGATGTATAAGTATTTCTGTGTCCGAAAAGTAATTTATCATTGTTCCAAGAAATACAGTTTTACATTAAAAATGCTGTAACCTAAATAAAACCGCTCTCTGTCATATTATATGGGTTTTTAATAGTTTTGTATGTAAATGGACACTTTTTAAGCTCATAATCACCTGATTTAGGTTGGAACAATCGTTGAAACTTAAAAGACAAACTTTTTATTACGTAAACAAGATGCATGCAAAATATTGCAAAACTCCACAGAAGTACCACATAACCTCTCCCACTTATTCGCAAAGTATGTATGTAACAGAAAGAGATGCACTATGAGAATGACAAAATATGTTCTGCCGGTATTACATTGTATGCAAACATCTGAGTTCATTCGACTAATTATGAAACATTTATATTTTACGGCCTTTTAATAAATTTTCAAATGGATTTATTAATTCTATGAATAATCTCACAGAAATATATATATACAGTCGACCCCCGGTAATCCGACAAACGTTTTTCAAGGCGGTGTCGGAATATCCAATTTGTCAGACCATAAAGTACTGCCCTCTTGTAGTCCGGAACTTTTTGGAAAGGAGTACTTGTAATCCAACAAATTATGAAAATGGTGACTCACATAGATAGAAAGACATGGCACGATCAAGTAAATCGAATACTTGAATCGGGTCATGTGAAGAGTCAGAATAACAGAAGAGTATGTATGAGACGATGTATGAATGTAAATGAAGCAAGGAGTGTGCCAAGACAGAGTTATATAGCGGTCCGTTCTCTCTGCCTACCCCTGCGGGGAAAAGGCGTGATGGTTAGTTAGTTAGTTACACAAGCTTTCATATTATAGAATTAACGTCATAAACACAATGGCCATAGCAGTTATAAAAAATAAAATAAAAACTATTATTTTATGTATTATTTTATTTATTGTAATTTGTAAATTTAAATTGTAAGCAAATTGTAATCATAAATTTTATTTTGTTTTACATTGGTATAACGTTGTATTGGTATAATTTTATTTATTATAATTTGTAAATTTATATTGTAAGCGAATTGTATTTATAAATTTTCTTTGGTATAACGCAAGAGTAAAGCCTTGTCTCTCAGTCTCCTGAGTCAGCCTATTTGCATTAATTAACCCCATTTGCTGTAATCTGTGGGGTAGTTACGATGACTTTGTCATCATCATCGTCTTGATTTGACATTGTTCAGAAATTTGGTCGATAATCAAACTCATTATCAGACATTTGTTAAAATACTCTTTCTTCTTCATCCATTCCAAGATACCAGTTTTTTAAATTTCTGAACTAATCCGCGTTTCGATAGTGACTTGCTCTATGACTTCCGAAGAAACACTGATTTGTCTGGCCTGTCGGATTACAAAGGGCGCCGGATTAGACAGGGGCCGGATTTCCGCGGGTCGACTGTATATATATTCAGAATCAGTGTTTTTTGATCTACAAGCACTTAACTTTTTTACTTTCAAAGTCAAAATATTTTTTACTCAAATTTCTTATTCATCAATGTGATAGTAAAATGGAGTACTACATAAAAATATCCTATTTAAAAATGCTTTTGGATTTCAGGTGTTCTGGCAAAAAATGACGGGGATGATAAATTACATAAATAACTTGTTCAGGCTTTGACTTGAATGGTCTATCAATGTATATTTTTGTCATTGCTTCATTCAAATATTATGTATGTGCTGTTCTTTTTCTATTGCGCTTTTTTCTCATTTCGTGTTATGTATTTTTTGTAATTGGAAATGGTCCATCAGTATAATTTTTTTTAATAAATATAACAATGTTAAACTTTACATAAAAATATGCAAAAACTTGTCCTGAAAAAGTTAAAAAACGGTGGGAGACAAGCAACCATTTGATGCTACAGAAATATTTAAAAAGTTGGAACATTTTGACTTTGGAGAGCAGAGTTTAAAAGAAATTCATATTTCACTGATGGGAAAAGCAGGAGCAGACGAATATTAACAATCATTAGCAGTTGTTCCCATATAACTAATGCATTACCACTTATGACACAATATTAATACACAATTTGTTTTATATCATCCCTATATAGGGCTTAAATCTAAAGCTCTCTCTATTTTATGAGTTCAAACATAACATACAGCTGGCAATACTAATAAGATAATTTTTATACCAATGCACAGTTTAAGTTTCTTTTAAAAATACTTATCTTTACTAATACTGGTTATGGTTGAAAATAGAAATGTATTTTAATAAATTATAAAATAAATTATTTTCAAAATTGTTGAATTCTCATTTTCATCATACACATCAGAACAATTTAACTGCAAATCATTATTCCAAACAAATTGTGATTGCATTTCTAGGTTTTTACAACCATATTCTGCTCGCAACGTCATTCTCACCATAAGCTATCCATTTTTGAAAGATCTGTTAAAATGTCAAAAAATTAAAAAGTCCCTTGTATTGTTTGTTCTATATTTTTCAATAACAAAATAAAATGTTTAAACTTGGGCAAAGCCGGGTAGTAACTGTTGTATTACAAAAATGTCAAGTGTATATTGTTAGTTTGACTGTCCTCAGATAGAAAAATCGTCCTATTGAACAATCAATACATTTCTTTTATTTTTGTCGAATATGTTTTCTGTACTAAATAAATATACATAATAACATTTAATAAAAAATAAATAAAAGTTATGTTAGAAATCCAGGCTTAATGGAACAAAGATTTGGACACGGAAAACTTCTAACTAGAATGATATTCACGTGACTGATATGAATGCAACTCATCATTCCTTATCAAGTATTCATTGCCTGTAGTGTCAACTGATAAACCTAAGTGGTTGATTTTGTGTGAGATTTGTTATTTACACTGCTTATTGTGTACATATTTATACTGTTATCTCAGCTCTAATGTCAGAAGTGTCAGCTTCACAATTCAATAATTAATTAATAGCAGACAGTACAACGTTTGGAACACTTCCAGCATAATAAATTGATTACATTTAAATGTGACATCACAACATGAAAAAAGATCTGGCAGAAGACCCGAAAAGTTACCCCTATGAATACTCCTCGCTACAAGTAAACAGTCAGTGAGATATTTTGTTTTTTTTTTTAAAACAAGTGTTCTTTTACATAAACATTTGTGTATTTTATATTACATTATTATTATTATTTATAGATTAGATACATGGTCATCTTCTATCTGTGTTATTGTTTTATAAGTGACAACATGGAACATGTTTTGAAATACATCTTCATTTTTGACTACTTTATTTAACAATTCTAAAAAAGTGACAAACCGTTGTTATAAGAGAATGGATTAATAAAATGACTCGGTTTATCGAATCATTTTGTTTTTAGTTGAAAATGTCCTTACCAAGCAAACGTTTTATTTTCAGATATAAATGGAGCAAAGCGGGTAGTACTTTTTTGCCTCCTTACTGCAATTCTCCCGACCATACTAATTATCCTTCCACTGTATCTCAGACATGTCACATTTGCGGATGTTATTTATTCAGTTTCCGAATCAGATGTAGTTGAATTACACCAAGGCTTATCTACAGTGTTTTGTCAAAGCCATTCATTAAAAATGAACAGAAGTTTTAATGCATTTCAAGTGGATAGAAAGTCTGTGGTCACAAATAGTAGGAAACATATCAGGTTGAAGAAATCAATGACCCTGCCAGATGACACATTGGAGTACTGGGGATTCTACCTGCTGAAAGGGGCTGTCGTAGAGTTAAAAGTGTGTTCTCGATACGACGGATCTAACTTGCTTGTGATAAAGGGAGATAGAAAGTTAAATACTTGTGGTTTGTTAAATGACTACGCTAGTAAAGTTGATGCAGTCCTCGCTCATGGACACGAAAAAGTGTCTGTAACATTTGAGTCTGCTGCAAAATCTTTAGATTCAAATAATAAATCTAGCCGTGATCATAACGCAACTGTCAAGCAACAAAAAAACTCTAACAAGAACAGTGTTCCGTCGTTTATTGAAGAGTCTGATAGAGTCGAAGTTTATGAAAGGTTTAATTCCAGAGTCCGTCGCTTTACAGATGATTTGGATAAACCACTGCATAACCCAAACCATGTCTTAGATCGGGGGGTGAATCATGGAGGAAACGCTTTAAACTATTCAGAAAAGACGGAAGAAAGTGCAGCTTCAAGTTTTGAAAATGGTCTACTCAATTGCTATGATGGAAACATTCTGTTGAATCAAGAATTCCCTGCAAGTAAATCTTGTTTGAATACTAGTTTCCTGGAAACCCCTCCACAATCTCAGATGAGAACTACTCACGAGGTAGTATCCGATGGCTACTATTATTATATATTTTATAGCGATAATGACATAACGTACAATAATATATTTGCAATTTTTGATATCTCTAAACCTACATTTCAATACGCTAACATGTCGGAATCAAAAAGTTGCCTCAACCAGACTGAGTGCAAGTTCAGTATTACGTTGTCGAGTGAAGAAATCGTCATAGTAGAAGTGCCAACACTTAACGGTATAGAAGAGGAAGATAATATATCATTACTGACATCCACTTGCCATCCTCGAATGGGTGTTTATATTATATTTCCAACTGCAGTTTTATTTGTCATACTGGGTTTTGCATTTTTATAATAAATCTTTTCCAAATAAAATATTTTTATTTTTTTGTAATTAGTAAAATTATACGAATAGTACAGTTTTAAATACAGGTATGCGGCAAATCGCCAAGGTGCTGATAGTACCTAATCACAGTGCTTTATATATTTGATATAAAATGAATAAATCATACCATTCATAGACAGCAATTGAACCTGTAAGTTCCCGACACGGCGGCGCAAAATAACAACCCGCACCTCTCATCTTATACTTATGAGTTGGTATCAATCTTCTGTTCGAACAAAAATCTTACCTGCGCCAGGCGCCGTTTATCTCAGGGCCGGGCCTGCATATAAGTCATATATTATGAGGGGTAAAGAATCAAAAGTTGTGGGAAACTGATAAACCATCACTGTTCACAATTTATTTATTTTCTTAGTGTTATTTAATTGACTGCAAGCCATAAAATATTGTTAATGTGGAACATATTGGTATTGAATGCTTTAAATAGTCAATATAGAAAATTGTTTTTTTGTTTTAATTGTAAGTTTTGCTAACAAGTTCTGGAGTTTCTGAGTTTTGTTATTCAACGAGAGAAGGATTTACTGATTTATGGAATGAATAATTCTAATATTGGGATTTTTTAATTATTTTTTATTTGATTGATAAATTTTTTTTTAAATTAGAAAAAAAAATTACAAAAGTAAAAACATTAATTAAAAAGAAAGAAACATATTAAAAATCATAAAAAAAAGAAAATAAGGAAGAACAATGTAGATATAACAAAAAATCCAACATAGGCAAAAGTCAGTGCGTGGGTATACTAATATAAATCAATAGTAGGCTCTCTATAGCAATAATATAAACAGTATATAATACAATAAATAAAAATAAAATAAAAGTTACATTTATAAAATTAAATCACAGCAGATAAGTTAGTTAAGAATTTAAAAAAAATAGCAGTTATGGTATTAAGAGGTTGGTATTTTTTGTTTTTAACCAACTTTTTATTACATTTTTGTTTATGTAAATGGATATTGTGTTTGAACATTTAAAATGTAATGAAAGTAAATTAAAATTTTTTTGGGGCAATGAAATATGCATGCCTCTGCGCAAGTCTATTTTTGCAGAAAGGTACGTACAGTACATTATTTATTCTGTTGCTGTAACGATTTTCATTTTTTGCAAATAGTTTACTTCGCGATAATATGTACTTTAGGCACTGTATGCAATATTTTTTTCTTATATCTAAGAGATCAGCTTCTTGAAATAATTGTATGGTGGGGTATGCAATATTTTTATGCAACATTATTTTTTTAGATATTTCTAATGCCTTTATATGAGTATTCAAAATACCTCCCAACCGATTATTCCATTAGATACTGATGACTGAACCAATGCATGGTACACCAATTTCATTATTTTTATGTCAACTATGTTTTTTCATCGTTTGAAAATGTAAGTTAGATATATCTTAGTTTATTTACAAGCTTTTCTACATGATTCGTCCATTTGAGTTGGCTATCTATTATAATTCCTAAATATTTTACTGTATTTCCCGATTTTATTTCTATACAATTAGAGCATAAAACAGGGTTGCAGCTGTTATGGAACCTTATATTTAGATTAGTTAGAGGTGCTGCCTTTTTGGTATTATGGAATGGAATATAAATAGTTTTAGGTGTTGGTTGAGCCATTCTTTGACAATGGAGGTGCATTTATTAACATTTTCAGTGACTTCGTTCCAAGATTTACCATATATGTACTGTGATTGCAGTATCGTCAGTATATGAGAATAGTTTTCCCGAAATGTTAATATTACAGAGATCATTAATATAAATTAGGAACAATAACGATTAACAATAAGAATTAAAAACAAAATTCAGGACTAGCAAAAATACTGCAGGTTAGGCCCTTGAAGTGATTTTTCAAAAAAAAGGCACTATACAAATTATCCAAATATTATTCTTACTTTATTAAAACATTAAAAATTAAAGTCATTAGTAGACATAATTTCTAAAAAAAGGATAATAATTTTACGGCAACCATGACAGATGACGTCATATTTGTTTTGGATTTTCATTCTAGGCATTTTAAATTTTGCATCACAATTTTCACGCCTATAGATAAAAATGTCGGAATTATAAAAAATATGGTTTCAACATGTATAAAAATTATAGTTTTGTATGGTCAAGTATGGTTTACAACAAAAAGTTTGTCTTCCAGCTATTTTACACCAATCGGCTTATTATAGAGGCTACAATTCTTAATTTTTTTATTGATGTACTTTGTCTCATGTCTCTTTGGGGTGTTTTCTAATGTTTTCACAAGCATATTTCTGCATACTCTTGTGCCAGATAAATAGTATTCACAAGAAAATTGCTTCATAGTTTTTAATTTGCTTAATTAATTTGAAAAATAATAAAAGAAAAAATATATTAAGATTAGAAATTTGAAGTAAAGAGCCAGCTTGTTTGGATTTAGATGGCAAAATTAATAAAACACCAAGCATTCAATATATATCATAGTGTAAAAATGATCCACGACCACGATCTATTTAAATATTCACATTTAAAAAATAAAATTACGTGAATACCGCACAAGTCTCAACTGCTCCCAACTGTCTAGAGCCAGTGAGACTATGGCATCCCCAAATAGGGTATGTTGTGAGGCTGAAGGTAGTGGGGAGGGGAAGTAGATTGGGAAGAGGAAGGTTTAGAAGTACCTGGCTATTCAGATCTGGTCACCAAACATGGCTAAAGCCGTTTCGATTCTAAATGGTGGTCTTTCACCAGGGCGATACTTAGAGTATCTACCACTCTGGAACGTGCCGCAAATATACTTTTTATTATTTTTACATGAATTAAATGTGTCATGACACATATTAATTAAATAAAAGTTATTGGCGCACGCCGGGTTTGAACCCGCGACCTTTGGATTCGTAGCCGAGCGTCTTACCACTCGACCATGGAAGCCAATTAATAACTTCATTCGAAACAATTCTCCACAAGAAAGCAATAATAATTTATATGTTTTGGACCCCATTTAACCCTTTTGTTTGTTTTTGCAAATTAGATTCAAACTTAAATCTTTTTTGTAAATTATAAAAACATGCTTAGAAACCTTAGTAATAATTTTACATTCGCATATCTTTGTGCTGAGATACCATACAGCCTGGATCTAGTTTGTATAAAATGGAAAATAATTTTCTCTTTGCAGTGGTATACATACTACACTTATTTTTCGTTAATCTGTGGATTGGATCTTGTTTGCAGAACTAATTCCAGTGTGTGTAAATATTTTTCAATTATGTTGTGTTACTTCACATTTAATTATAATTAACTAATATTATATAGTGTGATTGCGGCATATTCAATTCTGATAGATACTGTTTATTGCCCTGGTGAAGAAGAAATACCACTGTTCAGGTTCGGAATTGAAACGTTGCTTGAAATGGCTTTTTCTGTCTTTGGTGACCAGATCTTAATACCCAATCTTCTTATCGCCTTCCCTTCCCCGCTCCTTTCAGCCTTACAAAATGCCTCAATTAGGAATGCCTTGGTCCCACTGGCTCCTGACAGTTGAAAGTAGTTGGAACTTCTGCAGTATTCACATAAAAAAAATATTTAACTAAAATTTGTATTCACAGATAATTTTATTTATAAATTTTGCGTTGAGTAACAATTTGAGTAAATAATAAAATTATTGTTTTCAATTTTTATTTACATTTTAAAGTTTATCAAAGTCCCACCAAATAAATATTTGATTTCTAACAGCTGGTCAACCAAAATAGAATTCGAAAAGGCAATTATGAAAAGTGTCAAATAAATAATATTTTTTAAAAAGCTCAATTTTTAAGAAGATATACTTAAGATATTCACAAAAAAAATATAGTAATAAGACACACCGACAGTATTTAGAAATATTTCACAAGAAATTTGTTAGTTTGGTCGCATTGACAAAATCAAAGTGACATTTACACGGAAATAACTATAAAATCCAAATGTTAGATTATTTTTTAAAATGTATATCTGAATATTTATTTATTTTTAAATGGGAGGTTTAAATATTTTTATTTATTTTTTTATTTTGTGAAAATAGTTGTTTTGTTGATTAATCTGAATTGTGAAGACTGAAGTACTGAAGCATTGCCACAGTCACTTACTTGACGTTAGTTCTTTTCCTTTTTGCGAACGCAACTAGAACATGTCTTACTCACAGGATAGAAGGTAAGTTTCAATTTTTGTGATTTTAAGTGTATTTCCATGTGATATGTCTCTATTTTTCAGCAATTTAAATGTAGAGTTTGATAATACACTCACTTTATGACCCCTGCATTCCATATTTTAATATCCGTTCCGTAAATGTTCAATGATTCTCACGTTTTACAATTGCCAACATGGCGTACATTTGAGATTAATTATTTTCATTGTATTGCACGTGTTGTAATATCGTCTAAATCCAACAGCAAGTTGTAATTATATTAGATTACCGCGAAAAAGTGCATTTGAAGCCGTAAATCATTCCAAACTAACCGTAATACTACTACGACATAATCCAAATTGTCAGTGTATCAATCGATTCTCAAATTTATGTGCTATATTTTCTGCACGTTTTTTTTTAAAGGTTTTCGCGTAAGTTGGAGCCTATGAACCGTATAATTGTTTATTCAGTTCTATTTGAAAGCGTCATCAACATATAAACAACGCTTTGTGTCGAGAAGTAATGCGTCATTCGTGCGTCTGCAGTGACCAGATTTTAATGGTACGTGTTTTTCAGAAATGATTGGGATACGGAGAGGCCGAAGAATGGCCCCTCCGAGGAGAAGGAGGTCCCTGCATCCTACGAAGGACCCCCCGGTATGGAGCCAGATGGTGTCATCGATACCAACTGGCACGAAGTTGTCGAGAACTTCGACGACATGATCCTCAATGAAAGGCTGCTGAGGGGTATCTACGCCTATGGTTTCGAGAAGCCGTCAGCCATTCAGCAGAGGGCTATTATGCCTTGTGTCAAGGGACATGATGTCATTGCCCAAGCTCAGTCCGGTACGGGAAAGACGGCTACATTCTCCATCTCCATCTTGCAGCAAATTGATACATCTCGCCTTGAGTGCCAGGCTTTGATCATGGCCCCGACTCGTGAGTTGGTGCAACAGATTACCAAGGTATGTACAAAGTTGACATTTTACAAGTATCTTTGTTGTCTGTGATTTAAAACCCTTCCTGAAAATATGACCTCTTCTTCATAACGCCAGGAGAAGGTTGTCTTAATCGATCTATCTGCTTAATTGCAATATTGTCTTTAATTATATTTGTGTGTTTTATCAACCATTCATGTAATTATTTACTTTAAACTGACAAAATCATTTCTTATGGATAAATAAGCTAACATAGAATTTAAGGAGAACATATATTTTTTTTATCTGACATTAATTAGTTTTCAGTGGCCAAATCTAAAATTAATTTGCCGTAATTCTCAACATTTCAAAGAACAAAAGGTTCACTTAAGCCACTCTAAAATATGGTTAAATGCCAAATCATATCAATCTTATCTCTTGCTCTTTGTCTCCTTTAAGTGGATGAGTCATCAGCATTAGAAATGAGTTTTGTGATTTATACAGATTCCCCTCCAAGTAATAATACCAGCGATTGATTTTGACTATTAGAAAAATACCTTTTGGTTTTGTAAATTTTCAAACATAAAATCACCGACAGTCGTGGAATTTCTCTTGTTTATTTTTTCCCCATTAGATGGGCATATTAAAATCAACCCCTTGTCTTTTAAACGTTACGTAAAATGATTTTGTACCTAGACCTTTCAAACCAAGTGTTAAATTACTGTTATAAACCTATTAATTCTCTCCGACTGTAGTGTTGCAATTCTGCCACAAACTGATATTGCTGTTAAGGTCATAACTTCATCCTTTAAGTAAGTTCCCTAATGGTGATATTAATGTTCCCCATTAATTATTTCAGGTAGTCCTGGCTCTCGGAGACTATATGGATGTGCAGTGCCATGCATGTATCGGCGGGACCAATGTGCGTGAGGATATGCGCATCCTGGAGATGGGTGTCCACGTAGTAGTGGGAACCCCCGGTCGAGTCTTCGACATGATGTCTCGTCGCGCCCTGCGGCCCGGAACAATCAAGATGTTCGTCCTTGATGAGGCTGACGAGATGTTGTCCCGAGGATTCAAGGATCAGATCCACGATGTGTTCAAGATGCTGCCCCCCAATGTTCAAGTTATCCTGCTCTCCGCTACAATGCCCAATGAAGTCATGGAAGTATCCAAGTGCTTCATGAGGAACCCTGTCTCCATTCTCGTGAAGAAAGATGAGGTACAAATCACTTATATTAAATACTATTTTAATTAGTTTGAATAACATAAAACCACTAATTGCAAATCTAAGGCTTGGGCAAATTAACCGTCACCAACGATATATTAATCCAAATGACTCTTAAATTTGGTCTATATATTCTCCCATACTAATACAAAATAATGTTTCAGCTCACCCTGGATGGTATCAAACAGTTCTACGTGTCTGTGGAGCGAGAAGACTGGAAACTGGAAACCCTCATTGACTTGTACGATACCCTCTCCATCACCCAGGCTGTCATCTTCTGTAACACACGCCGCAAGGTATATTTCTTTTTATTGCATTTCCAATTTAAAGTGTTCATGCGAGATATACTCGTAACTATTAAAATAATTATGCAAACACATCAGCAGTGGTGAGTCTCACCAGACCCACTTGTAAAACGTATTTTAAAACATTTCAGGCATTCATTTGTAACTTCTTCTTTTTTTTTTTTTTTTAGTACATACTCGACTACCATGAGATTTAAAGGCTACTTAAAATTTATTTTAACAATTTTAATATATCATATATAGTTTTTGCTTGTTACATTTTTTTTAGAATAACAAGTAAATTTTTATTTAAAAAAAAAACTTATATTATTTATTACAATACGTTTTAATCATTTTTATACACATTTATTTTAACTTATAACTCATTCGAACCTGGTCTGAATATATTAATTTGTTACTCAAATTGTGGGTTTATATTTGATAAAAGATTACGCTAAAGGAAATAAGCCCCCAAAAAATATCCACTGTGTAATTATTTTGTTGTAAACAACGGATCTGGCTAGCCCCACCACCGGAGTCAAGGAGTTAATGACATCTGTTCTAAGTTTGAGGAAGGCATATAATACGTAGCTTGAGAATAAAGTTAATTTTGGAAGTATTTATTTGCAACCCCCTCTTTCCTAACAGATGAATCACACATTTATTTTTATTTTAGGTCGACTGGCTGACCCAGAGCATGCAAGACAAGGACTTCACCGTTTCCAGCATGCACGGAGACATGGACCAAAAAGAGAGAGACACAATTATGAAACAGTTCCGTACCGGCTCTTCACGTGTACTCATTACCACCGATTTGCTTGCTAGGGGTATTGACGTTCAACAAGTGTCTCTGGTTATCAATTTTGACTTGCCTTCAAACCGTGAAAACTATATCCACAGGTAAAACATAGAAACTAAATAAATCCTTTCTTTAAGAGTTCTGAGTTCAACCACTTATTTCAGTGAATTGACCTGGGTAAATTTTTGGTTGATTGCAGAATTGGACGTGGTGGTAGATTCGGTCGTAAGGGAGTTGCTATCAACTTTGTGACGCTGGATGATCGCCGTGCACTGAAGGATATTGAAGAGTATTACAGCACCGTGATCGATGAGATGCCACAGGACGTTGCCAACCTTCTGTAAGAGCAGCACCCCTTAGTGCGGCCCTGCGCTAATTGGGAAAGTTCATGTTGTGAGTATTCGAGGTTCTCTTGTGCTGACCAATGTGATTCCTACGTTGTTTTCTTAGAGTAGAATGTCGCTGGGAACGTCCCATTGGCTGTGTGGATGGGAGGATACAACCAATGGGATGCCTTTATATTATGTGTAATTATACTTAAGTTTGTGTACACAGGTCTTATTAAATTGTCCTTATTTATCCAATATTTTATTTTAAGGTTCATTTATAGATCTTAGTTAAATCTATTATAAATATTAATTTAAGCTACCATAGTGATTTGATACTTTTTGATCAAATATTTTTAATGATTATGGATAATTTTAAAATATCATCAACATGCGATGAAATTTGTATTTAGTATCTGGTGAACTGGGTTAGGAGTTGTCAAATCTTGGTGTACCAGCGAGGTTACATTTTCCATATAAACCATTGACTGAAAGCTCCATTCCCGCTAAAGAAATAATTTATTCATCGTCTCTTAGTTATCCTCTACAAGGAAGGCACTTATAACTGCCTCAGTGTATGATTAAATATTTTTATAATTGGAATGAGTTTGTTGGGAGGAAAGGAGAGTGAGTGAATAATGATCTCTGACTAGAAGCCCTGTTGGATTCTGGAGGGCTTATATTCAATGGGAATAGCATAAAAGATAATTGTAACCTCTTATACCTATTGTTTTGTAATACCTTGAATATTAATAAACTATCTTAAATGAAATGATTGTTTAATTCTGCATGCTCTCTAGACCTCCTGTTTTATGGGCCCTTGTAAACAAGAATTCCTGTTTGTTACAGAACGGCCAGGGACACAGAGAGAGAGGATACATCTTTATTGGAAGTCCAAAATTGCAAATTGTTACATTTTTACTACACCCCTTATTCCTATTGAAAATCTTATAGGAGTCTGGTTGAGCTTAATACTATTTTTTATAATTATATGTGTGTATTTATGTAAACATATTTATGCAACTTTACATACCATATGTTCGCATACATACACATTAATATACATGTATTAATTGAAAGTTTGCTTAAATGCACAATAAAGTATGTATATTATAATTCCACTCTTTTTTTTTTTGCAAATAAGTCTTCACCGAAAAAATATGATTCATTCATTATAAAGTTCACATTGATACTTCCTGGTAACTGATAATATCATTTAGCCTTCCAATACTTTCAATGCGTGATATGAACAAGATCTATGTGACTGATTTAATTAGTAGACATACCCAACCTATTTATTTCAAATTACAAATATTATAATATTTTTTACTTGATTGCTATCCAGCAAGATATAAATTAAGTCTAATCCTACTTCTTTTTACCAATACAATGATTTACCGATCTTACAGTTTGCATCATAGAAAGTTTTATTTTCAGCCTACTTATATAAAATTGAGAGGATAACTTATTGAAAGATAAAAAGAAATACAAAAATTATTGCTGTCCAGATTTTTTTATCTCTTCGGGGGTACGGTACATTGAATAAGGTAAGTATAAAATAACAAATGGTGCAATTAGAGATGCGTGCTAATCTACATACAGAAATGCGTTATTAAATAATAGTCTTTAGTGTTGATCTATCAGCATACTTGACTGCTTAAAACCTCAAACCACTGGTCAGTTGGTGTAAACTTAGATGTACATATAATAAAAATAATATATTTTTTTAAACAAAAACAGCCTACGAGAACAACTTATTGTCATTAAGTTAGATTGTAGTTATGTTCTTACATGCAGGTGTTTTTGCTGAAAATGACTGGTCGAAGCAATGACATTATAAACATATTGTACCGTCATTTGGTCAAAGTGGTTAAGAAAGATTGTGAACCCGTGTCAGAATGATATTAAAGCTGTCTTAATGGTATTTTTGCTTGTTGGAATGCCTGTCCTATGGGCAAAATCATAAAAAATGAGCAAATTTGGGCACTCTTGGTCTGGCTTTGAAAAATTCCATTATTTGATAGAACCTTTCAAAATTTTATGTTGCAAAGATTGAAAAAAAAAGCGTTTTTGAATGGTTCAAAATAGAGGAACATTAATTATTAAATGTTGTAAACTATCCGAGTTTTGACCAATGCTTTCAAAGTTTTTCATATTGATAATTCACTGTTTTGGTAACTGCGAGTGAGTCCTTTGAAAGGGAATATTTACAATTGCTTTACAGATTTGCTAGTTACTTACTACAATTGTGTTAAACATTTATTTTACTTGCTGATGTTTTATAAATGAATATGAAGAAACTTGTACTTGAACTTGCAAACAAATGCATCATCAGAATCAAAAGGTTTTATCATTCCTACTCGGGTTTTGTTATTCTAATATTAACCCCAGCCTATTTTGCATAGTATGTGTGAAAAATCCACAGCATTTTTTTTCCCAAACCAAAAATTGATTTTATTTTACTATTTATTTCAGCTAATATTCACTTCTAAACATTTTTTATAGCGTCATCTCTATGAAGTATAGAATAATAAACAATAGTTTTACAATATTTGGATGATTTGTATAGCGCCGTTTTTGTGAAAAATCACCTCAAGGACGCTGTAAATTGGTTATAACATGAAAAAATAACAATTACTAATATTATAAAAGCAATAATTTATGAGTTTGATTAATTTTAATTGGTTAATGTGATTACATATAAATCTTTAAATGCAAGTTTTTTTTATTTAAAAAAAACTAGTATCACATGTTAGTAAAATTAGTTCTTAGTAGGTCCCAAACAAAAAATAATTATTTAAAATTTATTACGAAAGAATTGACTAAATAATTTCTTTTGTGTGTACGCACTATAACCTAATAAATTATACAACGATTGCCCAAGTACTTACTGCACTACACAAATATATGTGCAACCATATTATGCACGGACGTCACTAACGAGAAGTGGCACAGAAAACAAAATCTGGTCGGTACGCAGCGAGCCAAAAAACGAGAGGCGAATCAACTGCCGAGAGACTCAGAGGTGAGGGAGGAGAATAAACCGGTTCGATCGAAACCGCGAAATTCCCTGAAGAAAGAGAAGTGTGTTCTCTCAAAAAAACGGACAACTGAGGAATTGGAAGGTGCTAGATGACCAAGATATTTCTCCGCATTATGTAGCATGCCATTTTACATCCTTATTGAAAACTTTCAAGTGAAGTTGAATGAAATGAAATTGATTGTTGTTTGTGTTTGTAGTTCAAAGAAAGCATTCCCTTCCAAGACTGGTCAGACAATTGTTCATATTGACTACCAAACTAGGCTACAGTACATATTTTGGTATCCTTAAAATATGTTGCTTTAAGGTTTGATCAATTTCAATGCTCTGGATGCTTGTGCTCCTTTCTATACAACTGAGCCTTTATCGGTGCAGTTTTGATCTATAAATTAGGGAACATGATTATAACAGCCAAAACTAATTGCAAATATCAAAAAAATATTTAATTAAGTGGGAAGAAAATAATGGTGGTGTTTTAAATATTAGAGTCATGGGCACTTAAACAGGTTTTTCATATAAAATGTGAATGCACAATTATTTATATAATGTGAAATACTAAAAAAGTTATTTGGTGAGTTAGTTTTTACCGGTAGACATTTTACTTTTGTGGATGTGGCACAATAAATATGCTAACACTCTGGCAGCACTTTTTCGTATCATAATCGAACGCGATTCCGGTTGTACGTCACCCGTAGCAGTATCTGTATCTCCCCATTTCCTGTCTATGCTTGCATCCATTTTGCATCAGACAGTATTGAAACGTTCGTCGGTCAGCGAGGCCTGGTGTTTGAAAGTAAAGGTGTTAGAATATTACCGGATTAATCATGAGCTGGCAAGATTATGTCGATAAACAGTTGATGGCGTCGCGGTGTGTTACGAAAGCTGCTATAGCTGGACACGATGGAAATCTTTGGGCAAAGTCGGAAAATTTTGAAGTAAGTTTGGTTACATGTGTGTTAAAAATACTTAATTTTTTTTTTTTACATGAATTTGTACTATCCGTTTTAGTGTTTAGATGGATATCAATATGGAAAAAAGAAATCTATTTTATTATCAGTTGAAATATCCGGGCCCGCGCGCCGGCTCGCCGGAGAATGGAACGGGAATGTGACTTTTCTCTTGTGAAGAACGCCGACTGTGCTTATTTTAGTTATTGTTACAAGAGTATTTTAAGTTGTTATGGCGTGGATTCTCCTCAATTTTATAAATTTCTTGTTTCTTTGCGTTGTATGACGCATAATCTTGGCACATCTCAACAAGATGGCGACAACTGACGGCCGGCGAAAATTTGGTCCATCCTCCATTGCTCTACAAGTGAAGTTCCCCGCTGTCAAAGGCTGCTGTAAAGATCTAAACTCCTTTATATTCTGAAAATATGCTCTTCTTGCTGTTTTCTAAAATCAATTTGTTATTAAGTTACCCATTTTAAGAATGTAAGATCGGCACATTTGGAATTTCCTCAAGACCGTTAGATGAAGGGGTGAAAATATGGGTGTACCCTAATTCAAAAAATTATAGTTTTTTGTACATATATATCTACGTAATTTATCTCGGAATTTTGAGGTTTTTCTCTAAAAATGTATTTACTGGATTATTTTATTAATGCATATATTATGTCTTATGTTTAAATTAATAGTTCCATTTACCTATTGATTATAATTTGAGACTTATTCCCTTCCAAATGTCAGATACTTGTTTCTTTCTTTCTATTTTACCTTCTACACCCACCCCCCATTCCTTTGTCAGCCGGTGCACAGTGATTTAAGCTTCATAGGCCGAGGGAAAACCACATCCCACTTATGAGAGAAATCCGATGTCTCGATTAAATTTCGATTTGGTATCGAGGACTAAAATTAAATATAAATCATCGAAGTGCACAATTTAATATAAATGGAACATGGCATTAAGTAGTTTGTGGTGGTGACTGATATTGATTTTTACATTTATTTCGCGGTACGATAAGAGAGAAACTCCTTTGTGATACGTGGTCGGTCTTTATTCCGTTTCTGACTAAGCGCATCTGAAAATAATATAATATCTACAAACTGCACAAAGCCACCGATTGCTTTTTTGCCCAAGTGTGCAGGTGTCGCTTGGAAACGCAGCTGTCAGTTTGTCATAACAAACAACCTATCACTGGACATCACGACTTGTATGTGGATAGTGATATTCAGGGAAAAAAAGCTTGATGGCAGTGCACTGCATTTTTTTCTTCAACTTTGGTCTTAAAACATCTCTAACGAAATACAATATTTTTATTTATTATTAAAATTTGTGCGGCATTTTTATCACAGCATTCGTAATTATAATTATCCTGAGAACACTCAGAACAAATCTCACGAAGGAATCCATTGGAGAGTTCATGACCGAGCACAAATAAGAACGAAGCACGGTTGGCAATAGAAAATCACAAGACCTATTTGGTGACTTTCTTATTTAGTGTAAAAGGTTAAACAACGAATTGCACGGGTTCACAAATGAGTTTTTATTTTCAGTACCTACGGCTCCTGAAAGAATAGTTGTTTAGTCCCAAATATCTAGAAATCTTTACTAATGCGATAGTAATAAACCGTCATAATTCGTCAATCAATATCGTTGTTTACAATTGCATTGCATTCTGGGATATCGCTTGTGGTACTAAATAATTATTGGTACGTTTTTATTTATTAAAGGCGTTACCACGGCTGTCGAGCAATGTTGTAATGTTCATTCAAAACGATCAAGGTCACAAAACCCAGTCCCAAAAGTTAATACACAGACCACTACGCTATGGAGGTCGTCGAGTGGTGTTAGGCGGAACTCACCCCATTCATCCATCATCTTCGCCATTATCAGTCACCGACATTTCTATCGTTGAACGACCGCTATGCTAAAATTTCGGTCAAACGCACAATCTGTTTAGAAATGAAGCCGGCATAGATTGACCACCGCTAAGCGTTGAACTGTCAATGTTACGTCTATCCAGTTTTTCCGATGACTTGGACTGACATGAGCAAAAGTCATCCGCTAAAAGTACATTTTAGCTTTGCTTACCGTTCGTCCAACGTTAATCAATAAACAGAATTAATCACTTGTCCAGTCTCCCCGTAGTCAGGCAGTCTCCTAAGTGAGTTGTTTAATGTTTAATTTCCACGAGTTTCAAGCGCAGCCTATCGTAAGTAATGAAAATGTGAGTATTTTGAGAAAAACTATTCACGGAAATGTTGCGTCGTAAATAACTAACTTTTGTGAATAATTCTGATTCAATCGATAATGGTCGGCATTCCGAGCGTTCATAATATTATCGTTTCGTAGTTATATTATACTTATTTCATTGAAAATGTAGGCTTTGCATAATGACTTGATTTTGTCGACCGCTGTATGAACAGCGGGCAGAGCTTTAAGGCTGATTCACACCAACGTCCGGTTCCGCTCAGTGCCGATATTGTTCCGCAAGAGAGCTTATTGATATGGTATGAATATCGATCAAGGAGTATGTGCCAAGACAAAGTTGTGTGGCAGTATATCCTTCTGCCCACCCTTGTGATATTTAACTACTCAGTTAGTTAAATAATTCTTTTGAATTGTAAAAATACTAACATCGCAGATTTTTTTTATCAAAAACCATTTTTTTATCAAAAACCATTTTTTTATCACTAAATAATATTTTTATTAATTATTAATAATTAAAAATATTATTTAGTGATAAAAAAATGGTTTAAAAAAAAAAATCTGCCTTGTAAGTATTTTTACACTTCAAAATAATTATTTAACTAAATAAGTAGTTAAATATCACAAGGGTGGGCAGAAGGATATACTGCCACACAAATTTGTCTTGGCACATACTCCTTGATTGATATTCACACCATATCAATAAGTTTTCTTGCGGAACAATATCGGCACTGAGCGGAACCGGACGTTGGTGTGAATCAGCCATTACTCCAAATAGATACCACGGTTACATAACTTGGGTTGGAAGTAGGAATGCTAATATATGTTCTGAATTAAGATGAATTCGTGGATGTTATTTAGCGAATTTATTTATTTATCATAAGTTTGTATCCCTGCGTCGTATTTCCGGAGTGGCCTACATCGCTTGTGGCTTGCGTAAATCGGTCAACCTGGTTTCGTTTGAAGATGCGAGGACATTAGACATTTCTCAGTATTTAAACAGGTGATTTATTTTTGAGGAATCTGCTAGTAATTATTATGAGTGCCTTATAACTGCCAACGTCCATTGGTAGAAATAAATATTTTTGAAATGCTTCCCAAAAGACTTCGATACGAGTATATTGACCCAATGCTATAATGGCAGCAGAAGCAGAGCGAAATGTCTCTAAAACGTTCTCTTTGGGCTTAGTCACCGAATAATCGTGAGTCCAACATTTGAGATCTATAAATATATGCAATATTACGTTGACGTCTTCCCATGCGCCAGTGGCGTGCCGTGTTTTTTTTATTATTTTTAGTTTATGGGGGTATAAAACTGCTGTAAATATCGTTATTAACCCCTAATATTGATCATCCAAATAAATGATTATTGGTATTTGCCTTTTATTGCACAGCGCGAGATTTCTGTGGTTGATTAAAAAACCCCAATTTTTATTATCGGTTTTTGTAAAGAATTAAGACGACAATCCCGATTTGAAAAAAACAATCAACTGCAAATCTATACAAAACTGCTTCACTACATTTAATATCTCATTCTGCCGTATTTATACATACTTGGGTTGGTAGTATCCCGCTTTTGGTCACTATATTTGCTGTACAGACTTGACACAGCCTCCCGATAGTTACAGGGCCTTTCGATCTGTGTACTTCTACTTGGGAAAGTAGTGCAGCTTTTGCAATTAATTCTTATAACATAATAACCGCTTTTTATAACTTCGCTGCCCTCGGCATTATACCTGTATAGTTGGGGCGTGAAGTTTTCTTATGGATATGGGGTTATTTTTAGAACGGAAAATTGTTCATTGACTGGCCAAGAATTTAAAATTTAATTACGAAAAAGAAATCATTTGACCATTTCCCTCTTTTGAGCTATTTCTGTATTTTTCACCTCGATTTGTTTTCTGAGTCCCGCGGGAGAATATTTTGGGGAAATGGGGGTAGGAGAATTGGCTGAAGAAAACCATACGTGCGTTATTTGCACTCGATATATTTAATTGGTGTCCTCTGGACCCAAAGACGTGACTCTTATTTTTGTGCCTACATTCACTTTATGGCCTATCATACATAAAATAAATTGTTAATTTGACACTCGTTTGTGGGTGTCGCCGAATTATCATGAGATAAGTCAAACATGGAATTAACTTTACTCTCACTTTTCTCCGAGGTTTTAATTAGCGTTCCACCGCTCACGCAACATGTGGTCTCCGTGGATTTAAAGTCAAGTCACTATGACTCAACAAGTGTCGGCATTCTTCTACCTAATCTAACGAACAGTGCAGATATCCGATGAATACTTAACCAAACTGATGTATTGTCCGCAGGTATCAAAGGACGAACTCGCAAAACTCGTGCAAGGATTCGACAAACAGGAACTCCTGACGAGCGGCGGAGTAACGCTCGCCGGCCAGAGATACATCTACCTTAGCGGCACAGAACGAGTGGTCAGAGCGAAGTTCGGCAAAGTCGGAGTCCACTGCATGAAAACACAGCAAGCCGTCGTAGTATCACTATATGAGGAACCAATCCAGCCACAGCAGGCAGCGTCTGTCGTGGAGAAACTAGGCGATTACTTAATTACCTGTGGATACTAGAGGTAAATACACTTGTATGTGCACGCATTCCATCCATACCCATGTCTAGTTGTGACCGAGTCAGTATCTCATACGCACGTTCTTCTTTTGCAGACGCGAGCCGTGATCTGAGGACTACTACGTTAAGATTACTTTAATTGTTTTTTTAAATAAGTAATTACTTTTGTATATTGTATAAAATGGCACGGACACTGGGCGCGGGTACGGGCACGCGTGCCGAGCGCGCGCCCCCCGCGCCCCGCGCACTGCCTCGCCGCCGCACGTATATTTATATTATAAAATAATAACGTATTACTATATGTATGTATTTATGTACGCGCTGCACAATTATTTCCCGATATTTGGACCGTACTCGTCTCTCTAATGTTATAACGCTCAGTATCTGGACACGTGCGGTGGGGAGGCCCGCGCCCAATGATTAAATAAATATATACAGCGAGCATTTGTGTACGCGCTTTCCAGCAGACATATTTCATACTGAGAGAGTATGTAATAAATTAGGATTTTTATCGAAAAATCTCTAGTCCCGTAATTTGCCTCGACTCTGTGACGCCACTGGCCTGGCCGTTATGCCCGACTGCTGCCATTCGCCATACCCATCATGTCAGCCCGCGCGACACCTCTATGATATAATACTATACTGTACTGTACTGTTCTAGATAATACGTTACTAATGGAAGTCGTGGATTAGATACGAGCTCCATCGCTATACATGTTTCATTTGCCACCTTTCTTTCCACACCCACATAAATACAGACTAATGAAGCGCTCGATGAAATTTCCTTTCGGTTTTAAATGAAAGCTTGCATTCAATAAATAAATAAAAGGTGTATATTGTTCTGTCCATGAAATATCGTGGATTGATATTAAAACTATAGCTTTGTAAATTGTTTCTTGTACTATGCGGATATAATGTGTCTATCTGATTTAAAATAAATTTGTATTATAAAATGTATAAGTTTTTAATTGGCGAAGTAATCTACACCTCTGATATCTGATTAGAACACCCATCGTACGGAAGTCACCACCACTCGGAGACCATATCATTTATACTGCCCTGTTTGTAACTTAACATTTGTATCAAAAGCAATTTGGTTTGTTGATTGTCTCCATTAAACGATAAACTTTGCAAGCACATCTTACTTTCATTCCCGACCCCGCTCACACCCAACCAACCCCAACTGTGAACACACGCCAGACACCTGCAAGAACACCCCGATCAAAGATCAAAGGCAAGTAAACAACGCGCAAGACAAGTCCTTTAAAGAGGAAAAATCATTGGGAAGTAAGTATTTTGCCGGTCCAACAAAGCCTTTGGTGAAACCGGGTGTCCTAGTCTCGTCATGTCGTCACGAAGATCTTAAAAATGAGCATTAAGGCTGTTCACACCAACGTCCGGATCCGCTCAGTGCCGATATTGTTCCGCATGAAAGCTTATTGATATGGTATGAATATCGATCAGGGAGTATGTGCCAAGACAAAGTTGTGTGGCAGTATATCCTTCTGCCCACCCTTGTGATATTTAACTACTTGGTTAAATAATTATTTTGAATTGTAAAAATACTAACATCGCAGATTTTTTTAATCAAAAAACATTTTTTTATTACTAAATAATATTTTTATTAATTATTAAAAATATTATTTAGTATTAAAAAAATGGTTTAAAAAAAAAAAACTGCTTTGTAAGTATTTTTACACTTTAAAATAATTATTTAACTAAATAAGTAGTTAAATATCACAAGGGTGGGCAGAAGGATATACTGCTATACAACTTTGTCTTGGCATATACCCTTTGATTGATATTCATACCATATCAATAAGCTCTCTTGCGGAACAATATCGGCACTGAGCGGATCCGGACGTTGGTGTGAATCAGCCTTTATCATCCACCCAACCTACCCGTGTCCGTGAATTTCGCCGACAAACCTCATTTTTTTTTCTTATAAGTTACCTCCAGAATAACGTGGTCCACTACCGTCTTCCATCTATGGAATTCCAGATTGGGGTATGTTGTGAGTCTTAATGGAAGGAGCTGGTGAAGAGGAAGGTTTGGAAGTACCTGGCTACCCAGGTCTGATTTCGATTCTGAATGGTGTTATTTCACCAAGGCTATAGTGAGAGTATCTATCTACCCACTCTATAACGCGCTGTAAATATACTCTATTTTTTTAATGTGATTACACAAATTAATTAAATACAATTTATTTTCGCACCCCGGGATTTGAATCCGCGACCTCTGGATTCGTAGTCGATGATGCTAACTGCTCGACCGGAGGTCGTCATACTTATCTTAAAAAAATAAATGAACACTGAAAAATAGCATTTAAATAATAAAACTGCGTTAATTACATTTTTACTATAAAATTCGCATATTACTCAAAGTAGAGGAAGTTTTATTCCTCAGAGATGTATGAAATGATAACTAGTAGTTACCCGTGTAAAATCCCGGGATGTAACTTGACTTGCCAAAATGAAAACTGAGAAATGTTTCTACAGAAAAAAAAATCTGACATACATTTCAAATATAGAATAAAAATAATTATCTGGTAAAATGTTTTATAGGTAGGTACTTTATCACTTGTCTGGATTTGAAAAGATTCTTTTTATAATTTGATAATACATTTTCTTGACATAAGTTCGAATCTTGAAAATGTCACACCCGTATGAGGAAATTATATTGTTTCATTAGTCTCCCGTGGCTCCTGATGAATCTAATCCTTATGCGCAGAACTGCAAGGACTGCAGGAGATTTGAAAGGGGGCATATCGGCGCCTTAGTTGCCGCCTAGTCGTCTCCGCAGTTCCACAGTGCGGTGTCCTTGAGCCAATCTGATCGGGTCAAGTTCGTAAAGTTCTAGGTCAGCCGGTTGCTCAAGTATTTCAAAGCGAATTCCAAATTCGTCGATGTGCTTAGTTTTCGGTTCAAGTAGAGATATCAAACAATGTTAATGACAACTGTCGTAGCCAGGGCGCCACGATAGATGCCGCCGCCTGTGTGAAAACAGAAAAGTTATAATTATAGTATCTATAGGTGATTTGTGTAAAAAGCAGAACATTAAACAAAATGCACCTGGTTAAGATTACCTTTCTGTTAAAAATATACATTTTAACTTAACATGTGCGCATTCAAAGTACTGCTTGCCTACCGCCAGAAAAATGCATATTACACATTAAATTTCTTAATAAATGTGTTATTTTTTAATTGATTTCAAAAACATAATAATCATATTGCTGATAATGTGTTAATATAACAATGAGCAGTAAATATGATAATAATAACCAAATGAAATATATAATATAAACACATACTTTGGTTTATCACTAAGTTAATGCTTTTCACGAATATGTGAAAAATTTTAAATCATATTTCTGTGACTGTTTGCTTTTGTTGACTATGAGCAGGTTTATTTTTAATCATGCAGTAAAACAAACAAACTATCGTTTGTCTTAATAATAAAAAAAAAACTAATTTTTCTAGCTCTACGCAAATTGCGAACAAACACAATTTATTAAATATTACTTTACCCCTGCAGAAAAAGGTTAGCAACTATTATTTAAATTTTTATTGCGACATTAGCGCCGCTACGGAATTTTATTAAAATTTTCCTGTTATTCACACGGCATTTTACTCTGTCAACTTCTGCGCTCCTGATACCGAGAACGGGAAAGACTGAATGAAATATCGAATTTCATCGACAAAACTCTCCCAATGAACATTAAAATAATTTCTACAAATTACTTTCTTACATGCTGTGCTCCTGGTAAAATGTCCATCATCGTTATTGTAAATAGGTTTTAAAAACTTTTCCTGCCGAGTCTTCCGGTATTATTTTACTCGGCCGTATTCTGCGCTCCTGATACCTATAATGCTAACAAACGCTCGAAACTACATCAGAATGAATATCAGAGAAAAACACCCATTTATAAATAAAAAACAACCTTCTTAGACATCTGTGCTCCTGGTAATCTACGATGGATACTGACCGACAATTCATAATTTAAAAAAATAAATTGTCACTGGAGTGGATTTACATACACTGCACAAGATGGATAGCGTTTCTGTTAGCGTTGGGAAAAACTTCAATGTTTTGTGAATGCTTCACGAATTGTTAGTTCTTTAAAATGAACCCTTCGAAGTGAACCCTTCAATTGAAGTCGAACTCACGAAAAAAGAGATTTGGATTTATCCACCTGTTTGTTCAGTTCTTTTTGGAACCGGTTCCTCGCCGAAAAAGCACGTACTAGTCGGTAGGGTTAGCTCTTTGGGACTGGAAAGCACTGGAACCGGTTCCTCGTCGAAAATACACCTGCTAGTCGGTAGAGTTTAAAAACTGAAAAGAACTGGAACCGATTCCTTGCCAATTTGAAAAGTACTAGTCGGTAGAGATTTAAAAACCAAAAGAACTGGAACTGGTTCCTCGCCACACAAATCACGTACTAGTCGGTAGACATTTCAAAACGAAAGGAACTGGAACTGATTCCTTCATTTTGAAATGTCAATGCCTTCACAACGGTACTGCTTCAAATTGAAGTACTTCTTCCAATGGAATAAAGTTCATCAAATGAATGAAAGCTAAAATGAACTACCAACTTCAATTAAAGTGTTGGTTCACTAAAATGAAGTTATTGACATGAAGTTAATGAAATGAATGAAGGCTAAAATGAACTACCACCTTCAATTGAAAAATTTGTTCAATGAAATGAAATTATTAAAATGAATGAACGCTATAATGAACTACCGACTTCAATTGAAGTATTTGTTCAATGAACAATGAATGAAGTACGAACTGTTGCCAAAAGAAGTAGTTCTTTGAAGCAGTTCTTTCAAAGCGGTCACAACGCTAGTTTCTGTAATTATTCTAGTTTGTCCGTTCATTAGTAGGTAGGTACCTCTTTTAGCCGCTTGCACAGATACGTATGGGAATCTGTATATATAAGAAAATATATCCGGGAAGAAAATAAGTGTGAATGGGACAACAGGCGATTATTGATCGAAACGTGCACCGATGGTCAAATAAATTTATTACGCACGTAAATTACATTTTGAAATCGTTGAAAAAAAAAAAAATAAAGTCGAAATGAGGCACATTAAAAAAATAAACGATGTGCACGTGTGAAAGTATTATCACAAGCAACATTTTACAATTGGGATGGGTTAAAATTTATTAAAGATTCGTAAGAGTCCAGTTCCGCTGAATTGTTCCGGCAGTCTAGTCTGCCTGGTGAAGGCTGCCCTTATGATATCCAACCTAGGAGAGGATACTTCGGTACACATCATCGTTCTCAGTAAGCATACTCACCTTCATATCTTAGAAGTAGGATCGTAGAGTTACAATAAAGTATTTACTATAATACTATTATTACCATACACATTACACGGTTAGGGAAGAGCAAAAGGGAACTCATAAAAGAACATATTAATTGTTGAATATGTTTATTTTGACAAAATCTACATTATACAAGACAGTAACATGATTAACACAAATACGTACACATAAATACATATTTAATGTAACTAGTGTAGTAGGTATATAATGTCGACATCCCTTAAAATAATAATTGCTGGTTTACAACAATTCTCGAGTTTCAGTGCAATATAGATATTGCCAGCCATTGGATGACTCGTAATGATCTCTTGTATTTGAAGCCCTGTGAATTGCAAACGACCTTGAATTACGTAGGTATTAGTGTTAGGTTGTCGTTAGATTTAATTCAATAAATATATCGGATACTTTGGTTCTGGTGATTTGTACTACGCTGTACAAGCAAACGGTGAAATGAAACAATAAGGCCCGCCCCTCGGCTCCTTGCACTGGCTGCCTATTTCGTACGTCATAATGCAACGCCTATTACCTCTAATTACTAATTTGGGCGATCCTAATAATTATGAATTCTTTCCAAAACGATCAAATGGAGAGTTTCAAGTTACGCGGATAAAGTTATCTATTGCTTACCGCTTTCCAATACATACGATCAAAATAATTGTTCACAAGAAAAAATCACACTTCTAAATTGAACTTGAAAAAAAGTTAAAGTTCTATTATTATAATTCCTCAATACATTGATTAGTTACCTGTTGCCTGTTGCCTGTCGGCAGTTAGTTTGGTGTTAGTTGACATGCTCGTTACTTCCGCCAGCATATCTGTACCCTACAACAACACGGACCGGGCGGCTGATGGCTGATGGCTGAATCCTCTCGCACGCTATACAGGTATGTTACCACTAGGATGGAGGTCCATTACGGCTACTGCCTTCAATATAATAAGTTATGACGTCGTCATTAAAATGCATTTCCTAAAAAGGGAGAATTCATTCGTAAAATGGACCGTGTTAATAAAAACGAATTGTGCACATCTTCTAATTAGTGTGTTTCCTTCCACCTGGAAACCTTACATAATGTAATATAACAGAGCTAACCTGTACACTGTACTGCAATTAAATACCTCGCGGGATTGAACGCACGCCGTTTAGTATTATATAATATATGCACAAAGCCTAACAGATAGACTAATTAAAATTAGTATTTATTATCAAGAGCGTAACAAGCTATATATTAGTAAAGAAACTCGACAGATGTATATAATAACCTATAGCTTATGTTATCATTAGTAGATACCAATCAATAAATTAGCAGAACCTACTTAGCTCTAGGTTCACCACTTATTGATTTTAAGTCAAAATTCCTGATCCCGGGAGCTCTTCTATAGGAAGGGCGTATTAAAATTATTTATTACAAAAGTAATTGCAAAATAAATTAGAACGACTACGTAATGAAAATTCTACACTACCAGAATAAACCTGTCACTTTGCAGAGCAACTTTAGATACAGAAGTTATCGAAGGAAACAAAAGAATATGTTTAGGTGTCGTGTGTCTGTCTCGGGCTCCTCCCCGCGGAGTGTGCGGCACGGGGGCGCCGCTCCCTCTCACGGGTGCTCCAGAGAGTAGTGGCGAGACCTCTTCCAGAAGTTCTTGAAGAATCCTTTGCGCTGCTTCTGGGTCTGCTCTTCACCTGAGAACAGAAAGATTATTCACTTCAAATAATTATCTCGATAGCCGATAGCATGTCTCCGTTATTGGCGTCAAATTATCATATTCCTAATATTGCTTGCGGCAGTCTATTATTTTAATTATTTAAATAACTATTACTCGGCTTATCAATAAAATAAAAACATTACCTGCTTTAATCCCCCTATTTAAAAAAATATATATATTATAGGTAGGTCCTCTAACGTACCTATAATATATTATTTGGGTTTTGAAAATATTATTTTTTTAAATTGACATCATTTCCAAATTTGAAAACATCGCACTCTTACCTACTCACAAAAGAAATTATTATATTGTGTTACTAGTTGTTATCCGTCACATTTCAAATATAGAATAATGTCTGCTAAAATACATTATAGGTGGTAGAGATTTAAATTTTAAAATTTGATTTACATCAGCTCCAAATTTTAATTTTAATCTTGTTAATAATGAGCAATACTCATAATAACTAGCAGATAAAAACCCGCTGTCGCGGGTTTTTGCCATAAACCCCTGCGGGCGGCTTTTTTTTTTCGGCTGCGTCCAATTCGAGTGTTGGTGACCATTTATAGGGTTTTGCCCTTTTGTAGAACTAACAATTTCCAATGCATGATATAGCTATAGCATTCTTACTTCTGATATTAGTATCAATATATTGTGGAGCGCTAACCTCTTCCTTTGTTTTTTTTTTTATATAACAAAAAAAAATAGGTATGATAAATAAGTCGTTATTGCAGAGAAATTTTTCTATTTAAACTTTTTATGATATTTTTTATTAAAGGAAACCAAAACAATGAAACGGGTAAGTAATTGAAAAAAAAAAATTAGTCGAGACATTTAAAAAATAAAATAATATTAATCATCGGAGTCTGAGTAGTCTTATTCATCTTCTACTATGTATGTACTGTATGGATTATTGATTATAATATTACTTGTCTAATTTATATAGCGCCATTTTTGTGAAATATCACCCCAATGGCGCTTAATCTTATATTTACAAAAGATAAAATTTTCTGTAGCTAATTTACATTTTTTGTTTTCATAAACTTCAAAAGGCTGGCTTTTTAATCCCGGGTTTCATCATTCAAATTGAGATTTTCATATGGTTTAAATTTGTTTACATTCAAGTATTCAAATTTGACATACATTTCCCTAAAAGATTGGGATGTCATCAAAACTTCGCCTCATGGCAAGTATCGAAGTAAGAAATATTTTTTTTTTATAATGAACTGGTATCCTTTAAACTCAGTACTATAAAAAATAAAAATAAAATGATTATTTCCTTCCGAAGTTTATAAATGCTTACAAACCTATCCAGCAACGATCTAAAGATGAGGGTATAGGGTCTCGGAGTCTAAGATTATTCGTTAGAATCCGAGGATGCTGGAAAAATCATAAAATATTTGATACTCGTGCGTATGGTGTACTAAAGTACTACAGGCTATGCAATTTTGAAATTGAATGTGCTCAAGAACGAAAATTATTGGAAACAATAAAAATTGTTGTATCAACGATATCATACTTTGAAACACTATTAGGGTTTATTGTTTATTAATTTAAAAAAATGTTATATTCTATTGAATGTGAAAAAATATGAGTAAATAACTATACATATATATATGGTAAATGAAATACATTTTTTTTAAATCTAACTTCGAATGTCATAGTTGTTTAAAAAATATATTAAAAATGTGTCGTTATAATACTAAAAGGTATAGTGTAAGGTAATAAATTGTTCGGGTGTTATAGTGTAAGGTATTAAATAAAATATTTATTCGGAAAAAGAATCAGTAAGAACTGTCAGATTCAGGCAGTAGTTTATTTGAGCCGCGGGCGGTGTAGTTTGAACACGCATAAAGAACGCTAGTTACTGGTTTAGTCGCGACACACACATCAAAAGGAACATAGTGACTAAATCGTGAAGGACTGTAATCGGAAGAAAATTCTTAAATTTTGTATGTGTGAGCAATTATTTTATCGGACGGTCCAGAAGACGGCTTAGCCAATTAATACTATCAGATCAGATAACCGACAAGTAAAAATAAACAAACAAAAATACCCAATCATATTTCTGAGACCCTGGTATTTTGTTATTGTTGGCTTGCTTATGTTTTATTGCCACATTAGATGCGGAATTGGATTCAAATTCTCGCGGTGTTTATTCTTCCAGCATTATTTTACTCTGCCGACTTCTGCGCTCCCGATACCGGAAACGCTAAGAAACACCCAACGTTGACGATTGACATCAATCCGACAAAAACAAAAAATATATATACTAGAACCCTCTCCATATAAATCCAAAAGGTATACTTGTATAATATGTATTTGATAAATAATTTTGATAGGTCACCTTCTTACACTATATATACCTGTGTTTATGTGATTACCACAAAAGAGTACCTACCAATCTGAAACGTGCTGAAAATGTACTATATTTATATTATTAATATGCGAAACAACACTTAAAAATTTAATTTAATTTATTTGCACCCGCTAGTTTGAACTTGTGACCTTTGTATCTGGAGCCGAGGATCTTAATCGCTCGGTCGCGGAGGTCGTTAATGATCAAAACGCGTACTGATAGTGAGTAATTTATTACATAGGGTAATTTATTTTTAAAAGGTTATGTAATCTCGTATTTACTTATAATTTTATCGAATGTATTTATAATTATTGGAGCATTCATGGTCGATATCAGAATTGGGTGTACCTGCGGTTCCAGTTACCGGTGACCGGCGAGGAACCGGTTATTTATCCAGTTCTTTTTGGAACTGGTTCCTGGTGCCAGACAAGTTCCACGAAGGAGAATTTTCAAATCGTAAAGTACTAGCAAATCAACAAAAAATCCTCTCCGAAAAAAAGTACTAGCACATCAACCAAAGTTCCTTCCCAAAAAAGTACTAGCAAATCAACAAAAAACATAGAACTGTGCAACCGGTTCCTCGGAGAAATAATATCGACGGTTCCAGTGACCAGCTTGGAACCGGTTCCTTTTAACCGGGACAGGAATATCGACCATCTCTACATTCAAGACGTTACTATTAAAGTGATTTTTTTAAGCTAGTGGTGGGCCTACACCCATGGGCGCCCACAGAAAATTTTGTAGGGGGGGGGCAAAATTTTTTAGTAATGTTTTAATATAGTTTTAATTTACTGTAGCGTATTTGTATGGTGAACGAACGGACAGGACACTACTGTAGTAATGAAGGGCATAAAGGGAAAGTGATTTAAAATTAAAATAACATTATTTGACTATTTTCAATCAATCAGGGGGGGGCAAGTGCCCCCCCTTGCCCCCCTGCGGGCGCCCATGCCTACACCTGATCTTCCGTGATTTATTTTTGATAAGGGAACTAAAAATTAACATTTTCATAAAACTTTTAAGGATGTTCACCAAAGTCGACCTTATTAAAGGCTTTAAATTTGTAAATAAATAGTATTTCAATCGATTCGATCCAAATGTCTTTATATAACAGTTACGGGATGTCGTATGTACTAATATCTCGACTTATAAGTATAACTGAAGATTGAAAAATGAACTATGTATATGTGCCCGTATGCCTAGATTGCCTAGCACACATTGCACATCGTATAACTGGGGCACGGATACACGAGGAAAGAGTCATGAACAAAGCAAAGTGGTTCCACTTGTTTCTAACTACGCGGACGATACTACTGAAGAAACAAAGAATCGTGTTTTATTGCTCAGGAACTTATCTGGATCTTATTTTGATTTTAGAATAAACTCGTGAAAAGAGTCGATCGTTGTATTTTCAATCTGCTATGTTTTCCTTTAGCGGTATCACGATAAAAATAAAACGTTGTGATGTATCTTTTCAACATGTCCATTGTTTTCTGGGTTGGTTTGTTTGATACAAATTAATTGTTGATTAAAGCCACCACATAATATTATACTATGGAGTGTGGAGTGTGGACTGCGTACTGCGGGCTGTGGGCGGCCTATAATCCGCTGTAACGGGACCGTCCGCCGCGGCAGGATATGCAAACGCGATTAACTTCCTTAAACAGATGGGGTGATTGGTACTGACGCTGTATTATTATCAGAGCTTTCTGTCATACAATACAATATACTTTATATCGTTTGCCAACAGCGGTCGCTGGTTGGTGTTCTATTTCAACTTGACTAATTGAGTGCAGGGCAAGAGCACGTCACTGATTACTGATTGTGATTAGTGTCGATTGCTGATTAACCTATCGTTCCATTTCGACTGGTAAACCCAGTTTATGTTCGCATCACTGATTTACCTACGTACAATGTGTGCTGGTAAAACAGTTTCTATTTTTGAGGTCTTATTCTATTACGAAACGCTACTGCTGCGCCAAGTAATTTACAGAACTTTACTGTTTGCTGGTTGCTCTATAATCCACATTGCTAAACAATACCTTCATATTTTAGTTCCCAGCAAAAAGGCTTCTACAATAATTGAAGAGCACTTGTGAAAATTGGAATTCATATCGAACTCGCGCATGTTAGTTTTCCCCAGAGGGGGTTACAAGTAAGAAGTCATAATATTTTACGAATCGTCGCTGGGCGCCTAATACCTCCAAGCATGGACAAAATGACAGAACGGAGCTTTGTTCAATGCCTGTGGTGCATTATTCATTTTCATTTCCCTGCCGGCAACCCGGATGTTTATTGGCATTAAATCGGTTGTTACAAACACACGTATTTTACCCGTCTCACTAGACGATGTCTGTTCTGAGACGAGTAACCATAAAAAAATATATATATGTTTTTTTTTTTTAATAATTTTCTTTTGCATTTGCAGAATCTATAAATTCTATGAGGACGTGTCTTTTGAAATTTTACAAGAGAGTGAAAAAACTATATTTTAAGCAGGAAAATGAAGGGAGACTCCCAAAATATATTTAGTAATTTACACTACCATATGCAAAAAAAGAATTCCCTTCGTTTTCCTGCTTAAAAATGAGTTTTTTCGCTCTCCTGTTAGGTTTCAATTGTTTCACATTGGAGGTATTACGCGCCCAGTGACGGAATGCAATATTCTGTCGCGGTGTACCCACCACAGAACAATGAGCGTACCTGTACCAGAACAAAATTTAGATAGCGTTGTATGAAATATGAATAGAATTACTATCTTCGCCCACTTCGTTGGTCGATAGTCGGCGGCCGGTGGCGTCTCCGTGCCAACCACTAACAACACTGCAAGCAAGCAACACGTGCAGTGAATAATTGCAGTGTAGTGTACTCAGACAGTCTTCCGCCACTCTACGACAAATCGGCGATCGATGACTAGTCTTAGCAATCGAATATTAATACATTACATCTGAATTATACATGGTTCTATTTTAATTTACAAAAAAGTAATGAATGTATCGCTGCATATCGACGCCGGAAAGGCAAAAGGGCTGAAGCGCCATTTTTGGAAGCTAACACCAGAGCACTTTAAAGTTTTTTTTGTTTTACAATAAAATTCACAAGTCTTCAGTAACTGGTTAAATTTTGAGAAAAAAAGTTAACTCAGGTAACTCAATGCTCTCAATGGCAGAAAAAAAAACTGATCAAAACTGCGCATTTAACTCATTTTTGATCAAAGTGTCGCTTAATCCCTTTTCCAGCGTCGATATCTTTATTACTAATAAGTGTTTTCGACTCGTGTTATTAAGTTGGGCATAAGTTTTGTCGTCGAACACAAAAGGCAATGATCTCCGGTGTTCTATTGCAAATGAAGATTGAAGGAAGCAACCCAAGCGTGCAGACAGACGTTAGCGCAATAAAGCACGATGGAGTCACCGGGCAGTGCACCGGGCGCGCGGGACAGTGGAGAGCGGAGACCGGCAGCGAGAAGTGTGATAATGGTGTCCGCCTCTGCTGGCCGGATATAGGATACAGGGTCCGGTCGCCCATTGTACCTGCGCCTGCACCTACCACCGCAACCAAGTACCCAGTGCAGAAGGTTGGCGCTGACTAATCGCGAGCCACTTGTAGACCCCGATTGCGATAGGTACCTGCTACCTGCTACCTACCTACTTCCTCACTGACCATTGTTATTATTTTATACACATAACGGTCGTCTGAGAGGCATCCATTTATCCAATTCATTATTACTTGTTTGGTATGCTTACAATGGCTTTATACATAAAACATATCCCATTTTTGGTTTGAGTTCTGATCAATTGATCAAATCGATCACTAGCTTGAACCAGGGGTCTGATAGGGGATACTAACATAATTTCTAGTATTTTTATGTATTTTTATGTGATATTAATCTATCATTTGCAAAATCCAAGAGCTACAAATATACAATCATCACGGCCCACTCACAAATTTAATCTCGGTAAATACCATACCGCAGACCATAATTTTAAATTCTATTTATCAAAATATAGGAATATGGTACGAAAAATACATTTTTGGTCATATTATTCTAAAGGAGTTAAAAAATACTCAATCCGAGTTTAAAATAAGCAGTTAATATAGTATAAAAATTTAAGTAAAAAGTAACTCCAAAATTTTAGTACATAGTTAATATATTGTTATAATAGATTAATAAATTGTGAAGTACTAGATATGGAATGTCAAATTTTATAACTCAATAAAATATATTAAAAAAATAATATATATAAAAACAAGAGTTCGCGAAATCTGAAATGTTTTTAAGCCTTTTAGAAGTTTGTGGTACTATTGAATCTCCGATTTTCATTACGATCAACTCAAATGGCCGAACGATGACGATAAGAAGGTAATATACTTCAATTAATTTAACCGACATGGTCGACAAAAACATCCCATTGCTACGATAAATTATCGTAAACTGCAAGTAGAATCGTAGCAGTCAGCATTTCAATTAAAATATTTGGTGGCACACTAAAATAATGACATGGTTAATTCTTATTACCAGTTCCTAATTGACGCATAAAGGGTAATAAGGATTTGAATAAATTATGATTTACGGATTCGTATCCTGGTCGTCCATGGTCGTCCATGGTCGTCCCTGGCCGGTTATTGGGCTATATAAAGGGGCAATAGAATTTTAATACAAACCTACATAGATCCACACAGTCAAATTCAGTTCTAAAACTGTCTCGTTTTTCAATAGCATAGCTTTAAATATATTTGATGACGAAGATTTGAGATTTTAATAGTCACGTACTTCCCAACCTTTCTCTATCCGATCTCCTCCATTTCTAACCGCCACGGAGTATCTAATTGGAAGGACCATAGTTTCATTGACGTAAAAAAACTAAAATGACGTTTTCGGGAGTGAGAACCAACATAATTGAAATCTTCTGAATTTGTGAAAGCTGAACGGTTTTCACCCCGATGAAAGGCTATAAACCTTAGCAAAATCTCTTTTCTCAGTGGAAATTGGAATCTTCCAAACCAAGAGCTGACAAGGCAGCCTACTCGCAATGAAGATACAAACAGTATATACTCGTATGTATTACATAAGTAATCGATATTGGGAATTTTATTCACGTGGTTTAGAAAAGGAATAAGATGGCTCCGAACTAGTTTGGCTGGGTGGCTAATGTTAATATATAGAACGCGCCTATCAATGAGGCGATTCAACTGCTTTTTAACGACGCTGCCACGACCGTTGACATTTTCAGACAGTTTAGCGACTATCTTTTGACATATGCCATGACTCATGACAGTCATGACGTTTGAAAAAAGCGATAAAAACTGACGACTCCTTTCTTATTTTTATACATACCTTTTTTAAAAGTTTTTTCTGGATTAAAATTTTAGAAGAAAATTTATAATTTTGTGAAAATAAATACATAAATCGATAATACAGAAGGTGTAAGCTGATAAAAAAGGAAATATGAAACACTGTACAGCGATTATAGATATCTCGGTGTACATTAGTAATATTGAATCTTGAAAAAATTGCAAGTAAAGTATAATATATAGTTGTAATCGTATAATAGTAAAAAAACATTAATTGTAACATGTCTCAGATAAGGTTGAAATCAAAATATCAAATTATGAAGTTAATTAAATGTAGTTAACAAAGTTGTGGGAAGCGCAGTACGTTCCACACAATGCCCCTAGAGATGTTAGCCATATTTGCATATACTCGTAAGTGCAAATAATGGCCAACATCTTTTTTGCATTTGCTAAAACGAGTTTCCCAACCAGCGACCAACACATAATGTACGAGTATATGTAAGCAAACATCTGTAGGTTTGAGGGATTAGGAGCTTGTACCTTATCCCCTGTCTCATTAACAAAACTGTTTATGTTAGACAGGAGGTTCTCAGCAATCATTCACGAATTAAAACAAGGTTGAAATTCAAGAAAACAGCTTTCTTGCTAGAACAGTGTTGTCCCAATAGGCTAAAAATAAGTTGTTATTGGAGCATATTTGGAAATATTTTTATAATTAATATAGCAATTTTTTTAATACAGCAATATCAGAAACAGATCCTAATAAGTAGTGGTTATATGTATTGCTTCATTAAACGCTGTTTGATCACTCACATTTGACGGGCAATTAAATGCAGCATTCGTCACCGCGTTGCACATAAAACAATATGACGTTACCTAAGAGGTTTGCCGCAGCCTTGAAGTAACATGTATGGATAGAGAGTTAATTCTCTTTACCCAACCTATACAAATTTGCGATAAATCACTTTCTCCGGGTTTTTACGTGGTACACCGTGAGAAAGGAGGAGACAACAAAATCTCCCAAATTATCACACCGCTTTAAAGTATTGCTAGAATGTTCTTCGTGTCCCGCGTCTCCGTTGACTCCGCCCACACGTTATGAAATAAATTAACTTAACTTAACGGTTTATTAGGTTACATGCTATATTTTTATTTATAGCAATACTGTGAAAAAGTGGTTATACGAATAAACAAAATCATTGTGTCAACATGTGCTATGAATGGATGTATAAATACCCTAGTCCTAATCCTAGCCACGCCCAGGTCTAGCCGAGTCCGGCAAACCTCATAAAAACTGACTACAGCAGCGCTCTCTCTTGTATATTATTGCTCTGAGGCCGCAGCAATGTTTTCATACCAAAGAGGGCTCAACGAGAGTATCGCATATTATAATTACTTATTTTTGCGATAAAATGATTAAGATGTTTTTTCGAACAGCGATACAAAAATAGGCTCTTACTGAAAGACTAAACCAATGCGTGAAACTTGCCGCACGATGCAGGTTTTTTTTAAATTACGTAATTCTATTGAAATAACCATTAAAATATGTGTTAGAACTGATTCCATTGATATTATAAAGATATTATTGCCTACAAGCACAATTAGGCGCAGTGCCCTCCTAATAACGGAGTATTTCACGTTTGGAATATTGACCATAGTTTGCTTTAGAATACGTTATTAAAGATTCGTAAGATAAGTTTATTCCCGTGCCGTTCTGTGATACGGGCCTGGGATTGGAGGCGTGTGAAAAGTGACAAACGGTAGCGACGATAGTGGCACATGTGAGCCGACCAGAGTACCAGACCCACAAAATATGAAACCAAATATCTAGGAGACCCGTTATATATTTAGAGCGGTGTGGCTCTCCCACAGAGACGGAGATGTCGCGGGTGCATTACCCCGCGCCGCACGACTCACTCCCGGCACCGCGCAGGCACCACGCCGCACGGGTCGAGGGCCAAAGGATGGGACACGGGACATGGGACAGCTATGTCCGTCACATAGACATTATCTATAACCGAGTTGATATCTTACTCTCGCTTATGTACTTGACAATTTTTAAAGGGCATGCTGCTATCTTTTGGATCTAAAAACAGTCACTGAGTAAGATATGTCATTATTATCGCGTTTAGGTGTGGTATTGCTACGAGATATGAGAAATTAATGATTTTATACATTGCACGTATTTAGTTGCGACGTTTCAATAAAATATTATAAAACCATCAAAGTCTAGTTGTATTTATGGAATTCTGACACCTGGCACATGGGCAAACGAACAAAATAAAATAAAACTTGTAAAAAAATAACCTAATAGATCTGATAAAGTATAATAATGGAATGCGGATATAAAGGTTTTGCAACGTAGGTTCCTATATATAAAATAGTTTTCGCTGTTGCAACAGACCCGGAATTACTGCGGAGGTCACCAGTCACAACGTATTTCTATTAATTGCTTGGAAATATAATAAATACAAAAAAACACTCGAAACGAAACAGTGTCAAGTGTAAATGCAGTTTTAATTTGAATGGTCGGCAGCTACACCCGCAGAAGCGAGAAGGAACTAAATCTATTTCGAACGCCGGCGAGTTTTAAATATCCAGCGGCTCGGAAGATGTTTATAACACTTTCTTTTTATTAATTTGTAACTCAAAACATATGTTTATTTTTTTCTATAAAAGATGTAAAAAAAGATTTATTTACAACAGTAGGTAATTATGTTGTAGATGACGAAATGTCTATTTTGGTCTTATTTATCGAATTCAATATTCGAAACAATAATTGTTTATGCGGTTCATCGTCACTGTTTTATCTGTTTAAAAGCTATTGTCCGACTGATTGTGCACTTATCTATATAAACCAGCAGGTCCTAGAAAAGATAACTGTATTTTTTTTACGTGATTCATTTGAACACTTTTCCTGATATTGCAGATAGCGAACGCTCTCAATTTGTCATTCATCTCGTTTTCCGGGAAGGTTACGCATCCCATTTGCTAAACCATGAGATGATTCAAATAATTCTAGAAAAACAGTAGTTTTTGTTTTTTTTACATGACCTCATCAATTATTTTACCAGCACAATATATATATATATAGAACTATAATTGATCATCTCAAACCGGAGAAAAAAACTGTCAAAATATAATTTCCGTATTTTTGAACTACTTACTAGGTATAAACAATGATTGAGTCACCGTTCCATTTCAGATGTGACGTCATCCGGTTCGTCAGAGGTTTAACAAAACTGCGATGATGCGTTAGTAGTGCCGTACTGCCGTAGTGCGTGGCTTGAGGTTAAGGTGCGAGGGTCAAGAAGAGGTCACCTAGATTGCCGAGTCACGGCGTTGTTCGTGCATAACTGATTGCAGTGCCGGAATTTAAGCGTGAGAATCGCCTGATTGAAGAAGAAAGTCGATTCACCAAAGAGAAAACGGACTATTGTTTCAAAATAGTTTTTATTCATTCATATTTACGAATAATTTGTACCAGAATAAATCATAATTAACATAGGCCCTCAGCCTGAATTTCAATCTAGAGAGAGTTAAAGCTATGATTAACATTATAACGCGAAATACATAAAGAGCAGTACACGCCCATATTTTTTTTTGTTTTTATTGCAAAGCGCAATGTGAATTAAATGATAACTTAGTAACAATTTCCAGTATTTGCGGTTTCCTCACGTTCGAAGTTATATTGTAGAAGTACAATTTAATCACAGCGATAAGATATCGGGCTGCTAAGCTTGATAGGTGAGACTCCGCCGGTTACCACAAAAATCGATAAGAATTACTAAGGTCCGTATGGTTAAGGTAATAAATTAATTTTATGAACAAACCACCTCGCCTAACATCAATACAACTATTTCAAATTTCAGAGAGACTTCCAAGGTTATTGCACAATTATCGTATCTGAAAAAATCGTACAGACAAGTTGTTGCATCTAAAACTACTCTAAATATACGATAAAACACGGAATGGTAGAAAACCAGGAAATCAAGCATTCACCACGTGACAAAACTTCCGAGTTGATTTAAAACACTGCGGCAATCAAGGGCGCGATTCCAAGATAACACAACAATTTGAACAATTAATACAAGTTGAAAAACAATAGTTCTCCTCACAGCGAAAAACCAACAAACGTTCAACAAATCCTCTTACTTTTTCTGCCCGAAAACAAGTGAATGGTTCGGTAGGTAGGAACATTGGATAAAATACATGTAGGTAAGAACCTAACACAATATCACTGCGAAGTCAAACAAAAGTTTTTTCAACTTTTAGCAATTGCGTAGGTTTATACTGCACTAACTTGTAAAAAGTAAGCCATTTGAAGCGCACATGAGGTGACATCACAATACTGCGCTATATAAGTTCACTGTTATTATTGTAATTATACATTTAAATTAGTAAAACTTACGTAATTTAGCTAAAAAAGCTTGAAAATATTAAAACATTATATTTTATTATATATGTGGAAAACGAGTTTTTGCATTGTTAAATGCACGGAATATAGCGGTTTAAAAGATTGTGCTATAAAGTCAAACTTTATCTAAATTAGTAGAATGTATATATATATATATATATATAAACAATTTTAAAACTTTTATATTAAATACATGGCCTGTTAAAAAGAAAAGGTGAATTTTGAATTTTCGCGGGCTGTGTACATTCAATTATCGATTTTTTTTTGTTACGTTGGTACACATATGTTTATCATATGTTAGCATTATCAGCCATTTTTTTCAAAAGTAAAAAATCGAAGAACACACAAAAACGTGACTAACCTTTCCAGTTGTCAAAAACAAACCGCTAATCCAAAATGGCTGATAATGCTAACATATGATAAACATACGTGTACCAACATAACAACAAAAAAAACGATAATCGAATGTACACAGCCCGCGAAAATTCAAAATTCACCTTTTTCTTTTGAACAGGCCTCATACAATGACCCAAAATTCACCTTTTCTTTTGAACAGGCCTCATACAATGACCCATAGCGTATTAAAAAAAAAATGATTACCCCACAAGAATCCGAACTAACCGGAGCCAATGGGATTATGGAATTCCCATTTGGGAATGTTGCGAAGCTTAAGGTAGAGAAGAAGGAGTTACCTAGCTATTCAGATCTAGTCACTAAACTAGCTAAAAAGTAATTGCAAGCAAAGTTTGGTGGTCTGTCACCGGGACGACACAGAGCGTTTACCACTGTGGAATGTTTTTGGTCATACAACGTATTATTTATAAGTCTTCATTTTATCCAATAGAAAGTTCATCTGTGTATATTTTGTAATAACTTAAGTTGAAGACAAAATAATCAAACGACTATATTGTATCCAACCACAGAGTTGGTAGAGTAGTATCTATCCAAGGCAGTGAAGTCAGTTTTGGACTTGTTTTTGATGATTTTAACCTGACTCGGCGCACCTGGGCGTGGCTAAGACTAAGGCTACGGTATTTATACATCCATTCATATCACATATCGACATAATGTTTTTGTTTATTCGTATAGCCACTTTTTCACAGTATTTTTATCAACAAAAATATAGCATATAACCTAAGAAACCGTTTAGTTGTGTCAAGTTTAGTGGCATAAAAAAAAATGTGGGCGGAGTCCCGCCGTGAACCAGGACCTTAAGATCATCCTTACAGTATATAGAAGCGGTGTATTATATTTGCCGTCTCTTTCTCTCTCATGGTGTACGACGTGAAAGCCCGGAGAAAGGGATTTATCGCAAGTTAGTGTAGGTTGGGTAAAAATAATTAGCTCTCCCTCCATATATATTGTTACTTCAAGTATCCAACATTATTTCATTAAGGTGTAATCCTCACGAAGTTTGCGTTACGAGCCGGAAGAAAATGCAAAACGTTTGTTTCCCATTGACAGCTATAGAGTAAACTGTATTGCCGGTAATGGCATCATTCAGAGCGATACCCACGTGGACACTATTTAGCTAGTTCAGTAATCCATGAATGGTTGGGCGCCGCCCCCACCCCCGCCCCGCCACGTGGTGGGTGACGGGAGGTGACGGTGACAAGGGCAAGGGTGGCTGTACCGGTGTAGGGTGTACCCCGAGACGTAGCCTCTCCCGACTCCGGCTGTTGGCTGACTCACCGCGAACCATTTCGCCCAACAAATGAATCTGGTATACCCCGCAAGTATTTTTTATTGATGGTTTTAAACAGTTCACTTGTGAGCATTTTTGGAAAAGGTAAATGATACGGCATTCAGCAACATTGCTTTGAGAGCGTGCCGGATAAAGAGTGTATGTAGGCAGTTTTGAAAAATTGTTTTTTCTGAAATTTCTAGGATAATGCAACTACTATTTTCAGTACGCAACATCACTGCAATCAACTTAGAAAAATATGCATTTAACAGTCAATATACGCAACAGTGTAATAACGTTGTAATCTCAGATGAAGCCGGGTAGTAAAGCTAGTAGGTACCTTTACCATATGTTTTATTTAAGTCGCTGGGATATACAATCGAGACGGTTTGATTATTGTGTTGCTTTAATGGAAGCGATTTCGCATCCTCACTAACAGTTCACATTCGTGTTAGCACCAGCTCGGATCCTGCACGGCGGTGGGTGCGCAGGGCGGCGGCGGGCGGTCAGTTTCCCTTTCGCTATTGATCGCTCCAGCTTCCCCCTGCCCCCTCTCCTTCTCTCCGCCCGCCGTTGCCTCCCCCACGCCATTGCCCCACAGCATCCCCCGCGCCCGCCCCCGCGAACAATGCAGGAGGTATGAATTTACCAGGATCGCAGCAGGAGAAGTCGGAAACATCCCCCAGACATCGTACTTCCCTTAACTTGTAACCGAGTAGCTACTAAGTATGCCACTTGAAATTTACGAGTCGTCATTGAATGATACAGGGGTGAGGAAGTTATGATATTATACAGAGGGACGTTTGACTTGAAATGATGGAGTCGACATAATGTTGGCTTAATAATAATTGTCTCTTGTCATCAAACTAAATCAAACAAAAATATGAGCACAGGTAAAAAACATATCAAACCTAAACTTTCATTTTATCTTAACTATAAAGCGGAAAATCTGTGTGCCGAAGCAGCTAAAACACTCGAACGGTGAGCTCTGACGTAATGAAATGTGCACCGGTTTACGTTTCTAAAATTTTTAGGTAAAAGCAACTATTTTCAGCCCGCTTTCGTTTTAATTTTTTCTTTCAAGCTTGGGCTATGGAATTTTAACTGTAAAAAAATACGACATTCCATATTGTTTAAATGTTCAATAAGAAAGAAGGATGCCGAAAAGTACAAATATTAAAATCGTGACCATTCATGTCCATCAATATAGACGTGACAGTTCTAAAATATGAATTGTGTGTAAATCGGGAAAAGATATCATCGGTCAGAAATATACTGCAAGTAACTAATTATTTTTCCTGTAGATACATACTAATTGTCTTTTCCCTAACACAAATGATGAATTCATCGAATCACTGAGGATAATTTGTAAAAAAAATGGAAGGAATACTGACATTTCACGCCCTTTCCTTTGTCTGCTGGCGGATGTTTGAAATTTAAGGCGTTTCCTCAGTTGTTGATTTGTCCTCAACCTCGGTGGTAACCGCCATTAACTATTATTTTGAGAAAGATTGAGAAACTGTTATTTTCTTAGTGGATTATACAGCTAAGCTCACCATCATTCGGGAATAATGAGCGAGCTTTAAGCTTAACTTTATAGTTTACAGTTGAAAGAATTCCGCGCACGCCGCCTACTGGACTAAATAATTTTAATGATTCGACATTCACTGCAGTTGATTTCTGGGCACCTTGCCACTTTGGTTTGCGGACTTTATGCATTCGCTTGGAGTAGCAGGCTGACGCTCGATACGTGGCGTCGCGTCGCTTCTACATAATATAAACTAATCTGGACGCTAGAATTGTCAAAGGCGAGTATTAATTTATCACCCATGACCATTCTCTTTACCAGTGCGCCTTATGAAATGCGCCTTGTGTGAGTCCCAACCGTCTGGAGCCAGTGAGACAATGGCATCCCCAATTGGGGTGTGTTGTAAGGCTGAAGGTAGTGGGGAGGGGAAGGAGATGGAAGAGGAAGGTTGGGAAGTTCCTGGCTATTCAGATCTGGTCACCAAACATGGCTAAACCAACGTTTAGATCCAGAATGGTGTATTTCACCAGGGCGATACGTAGAGTATCTACCACTATGTAACGTAAATATATATATTTTATATTAACTCCACATGGGAGGCCTTGAGAAAATTATTTCCCCCAGGGCCTATGTCATCTTTGAGGATGCTATGTGGAGGGTCTTTTTGATGAAAGGAAGGAGTGAACTTAGGTCTTGAAGAGGCCCATGTTGAAGGAGGAAGGAAACATAGAGGCCGGCAAATCGTTCCACAGCCGAGCTGTTGAACATAAGAACGAGTCGTAAAAGTAACCTGTTTTCACATATCGAATGTCAACCGTGTACAAATGTATCAATCAAAATGAATTAAATGTGTTAACGTATTATAAATTTAATTTTATTCATATTAACTAAATTAAAATTATTTGCGCATGCCGGGTTTAAGCCCGCGACCTCTGGAGTCGTAGTCGGGCGGCTTACCACTCGACCACGGATGCCGTCTGTATTATTATAAAGCGTTCTTGAGGTAATTTTAAACATGGCACCAAAGAGTTGGGTACGGAGAAGATGAAACAAGCATTCTCGCTTCAATTGGAAAATAAAGCTATTTTTCCAAATAAATTTAAAAATAACTTTGTATAAAAAAACGAATGTTATTTTATTTTTTATGACCGACCGGTTTCGCTTAGCCTAAGCATCATCAAGGTACAACATTAAACTAAACAAAAAAAAATATCGAAGAATGCAATCACTTTGTGGTTTGACATTATAATTTAAATGAAAAATGTTTTCATTCACAGAATGCAGAAATAAATATAAATAAAATAAAGTGGCTTAAAACAAAAACATTCTATATTTAAATTAAACAAAAAATAAAATAACAAAACAATGAGAAAACAATATACTAACATTACGTGGATACAAAGTTATTTTTAAAATTTATTTGAATATGTCAAACCACAAAGTGATTGCTCTCTACGAAAATCAAAAATATCAATTGTTTAGGGAAAAATTTCGATTTAAAAAAAAACATTTTTTTGTAGAAAAAGCTCTCTCTTGTATAATATTGCTCTGAGGTACAGGCCCATTTTGACTGTTTCACATCCCAGGGAGCCGGCTGAATAAAGCAATCCTAGAAAAGATGTATCTGAAAATTTTCTTTAAGTAGTTAGAAAAACGTCCGAGCTTTCCAGTGAATACAATATTATAACGGTAATCCTTTAAATTCTATGAAAAACATAGTAAAATGTCAGTAAAAGGTGCCGTTTTTAACCAGAAAAGGCATTTTTGAACGTTTTACGTAAAATTATACTATGCTTTTTATAATGAATTTAAAAGATTACTGTTTCGTAATTGTATTCACTGAAAATCTTAGTCATTTTTCCAACTACCCATATAGAATTAACAGATGAATCATTTGAAGTATTGCTTGTACTAGAAAGCCAAAAAGTGTCTATTTACACCGAAAGGATGGTTAAGACAGCGATTAACGTATAAGCTCAATTTATATTAACCCATTGCACAGAATCTCTGATCAATTTTTCAAAAGACAAATTCCCGATCTTTAAATTAACTAATTTATTCTTGCATAGAAAAAAAATACGTACAATAATATAGTTTACATTCACATTTTACATTCAAAGATTCCAAGCAGTTTATCTACTCATTTAAATTGGATATTTACAACAACAAAAACTTTTCGTGGATATTGAAAAATATAGGGAGCCCAGAGTACCTACTTATGAAAATGAATATAACAGGTACCTAACATTTCTACTAAAGCTCTTAAAAATGATTAAAAATTCTGTACCTACTGTAAATATACAAATATAATAATATCGTATGCTTGTATGATGGAGACTACAGAGAATGTCAAATTCGATAGAAAGTCAAAAGCATAAATTCATACAAAATAAATATTTAGTGATATGATCAAGTATAATATTATTTTCATTTAATGGGAATAGCATCAAGGTAGTCTGAAGAATTTCATATAATGCAATCACGTGGGTTTAAAGACAAAGACGATTACGCTGCAGTTTGTGCGATTGCAAATTAGTAAGAATAAGCAAGCATGACCATGTACGCGATAAGTAGAAAATGTGCAGCCAAATTCTTCCCACACCAAGTCGGGATTAACATACATAGGTACTAGGTAGTCTTGGCCAACGAACGCCGCTGGTGGCGTCCCAAATAACCCGATGCAGCTCGTTGAACCTCCGGCTCATAATTAAACTGGATAATGAACATATGTTGTATTGCACTCCCGATTGGTATAGCACCTAGTTGCCTTTCAATGTCGTTATCCGGGACGTAAATGTTCGTTAACTCGTTTAAAGCAACCACTATCCCCCGATAACACAAAATGTCGTCATATTTTTGGCAGCTGGAGAAATGTCAACGATATTTTTATTAGAATTTGGCAGATTTTCAACGAAACATTGTCATAATATTTATCACCGAGAGTATTGAGACCGTGCCCCAACACACATAGTCGGAAATAATTATCAAATTAAAGAGCAAACACATCGATCTGTTTATAACCGGGGATCGGTAAGTTGATGCCAAAAGAAGAATACTTATAAAAATAATCGACATAAATAGATTGTGTCAGTACGATTGCTATTTATGGGGAAAAGCAGCATCGAAAGGAAATATATAACATTATTATGGTGGTCTGCGCCAGAGTTCTCTAAAAACCAATAGACGTTTTTTTTAGAGAAACGACATCCGCAGGAACCATTTTAAATCTATAATTTTCCCATCAATATTCCGAGCATAAATAATATATTCATAAGATGTTGCTTTGACACGTTTTGTGAGATGAATTCTGAGACTATTCGTAAAATGGTGTGAAGCGATAAAAATAATAATAATACTTGGCTAATGAATATGGCGTTATTTTTTGTGAAATATCACGGTATTCAAGAACACGGGACACCGAAGAATGGTCTCACAAAAGTGAAACTGAAATAGTTTTGAAAACATTTTCCTCAGTTCACCTATTCTTTTCCCAAAGTTCTATGAAAGTTGTCGCGTATTAGTGTTGGAAATAAGGGATTTTGTACAAAGGGTATATAGGAAATTGGGTTACGCGAATAACCTATAAATGTGACATTGCTACACGAGAAAGCCCTGGAACAGTGAAAGTAGGTCACCCCGTATCTTTCAGCACACACTTCTTTGCCAAAGTCAATATTCTAATAATGAACCTTTACCGTGTAAGAAGTTCGGGATACAATAAGGTTGGAGAATTTAAAATCTGAAAATTGAATTACTTTAAATAAATTAAACTTACCATTGGCGGAGCGGGTGGCCGGCGACACAGCTTGCCGATCCTTCTTGGTGCTCTCCTTACTGCTATTGCCTAAAATAAAAATACGATTAATTCCGCAAATAATCAATAACTACCTATAACTTTTTTTATAAATTGAATTGAATACTAATTCACTGATTTATTGATTTAAGTGATACGGAAAAATAAACTAATGGATATGAATAATTCTAATGATTTTTTTCCTTGTTTCCATTTGCAAAACAAACGAAAATACGAGTACTTCAGATTAAGCGAGTATCTAGTTATTTTATGACATGTTATACATAATAATCCTTTCTGTGGCGGTGATGAGGTTTGATAAAGATCCATAAATACAAATGATCCGAAAAGATACGAGAAGAGTTGTTGCAGGATTTCCTCGTTTCCAATCAACGTAATGCGAGCGATGAATGCGATAAGAATTTATTATAGGCAAGTTTTATAAAAAAATATATATCGAAAATGTGCAAAAATAATTAAGATTTATGAACCTATTAATTTTATATTACGTATGCATATAATATTATGAAGGTGTTACCTTTCCGCGGTGACTCCATGGCAACACATATTAAACTTTATTTTTGTTCCTATGCAATTTAATGTTACGCGTATTATATATTTACTGGTAAAAAATAATTTACAGCTGCACTGGTTTAAGACTAACGAATTCGTGTAAAAATTACTGTCCGAAATTTCTGTTTGAAGATGAGTTTTAAGAGGGCACCTTCTAACCACTAATTGTTAGGCGTGTTCCAATTTTTACTGGGTTTCGTCGACGTTCCGGAATGTGCAAGTCCATCTTACCAGATAGTACGAGTATGATGTAAAGTCTTCGATATGCAAAGTGAGAACCAATAGATATCTAAGAACCAAAATTACCAAGTGCTGCCTATAGTTTTGAAACGTCAAACATATTTTCAAAAGTAAAAAAGATACTATAACTATAAATCCACGAAATGTGAAACGGATGTGTCCATAATAGAGCCGCAGGTAAGCGTATAGGTAGACACGTAGGTACCTTGCTTAACATAAAAAGTGGCTTCCACCCACCACTTGTGATGTGGCCCACGTTCCCGACGAGTTATTCTCCGATAACGGAAATCACATTGGATCGACAGTCGTCGTTTAAAGTCGCGAACGCTCGGCCGAGGGAAGGCTGGTCGCACCTTGCCAACCACCTACCATACGAGTACATACTCTTATAGGAAGATTTCTGTCGACTCACTTACTTGTTTGGTGTTTGAGAAAATAAAGTATATATTTGTAGACTACAACCCTTTAATGGGTAGGTCATTATTACAATGTACTTATATTTAAACACTGTCAAAATTTGGCTTGATTCACACATGTTAACTCTAAATACAGAAAAAACAAAATTCCTAACTTTTAGAATAACAAGCAATCCATTACCACCACAACTTAACCTCACATTGCATAGATGTAACTAATTGTCAAATACATGTACTTGTCCTTCAATAAATAGAACAGAACACATAAAATACCTTGGCATATGTATAGATCAGTGATTCCCAAAGTGGTCTATATCGACCCCCAGGGGTCTATGACAACCTGCAAGGGGTCTACGTCAGAAAAAAAAAGATTTGGGGGTCCATGAAATGAAAATGGGGGCCACGGTAGTGGATCTCAACATACACTGATAGTACCTATTTAGGTACTTACGTAATACTATCTTATAATGGACTTTAATTCTCTGATTATATTAATAAAAATATTTTTTGTGGACGATATTTTGCCGATTTGCTAGTACTTTTCGATTTCAAATCTCTACCGACTAGTGCTTTTTTTCGGAGAGGAATTTTTGTTGATTTGCTAGCACTTTTCGATTTGGGATCTCTGCCGACTAGTACTATTTTTTGACGAGTTCGACTACAATTGAAGTGTTCACCGCGAAGGATACATTTCAAAGAACTAGCAGTTGCTGAAGCGTTCACAAAACTTTAAAGTTTTTCCCAACGCTAAAAAAAATCAATACTAGGAAAGCAGGGGGTCTATACAAAACAGAAAAAATCGACAAGTGGTCTACGGGACAAAAAAGTTTGGGAACCTCTGGTATAGATGATCTCCTAAAATGGAAACTTCGTGTCACAAATCTAATAAGAAAACTGAGGAGACTCTTTTTTATTTTTAAATGTAAGACACATATTAGATAAATAAAAACAACTAAGGCAAGTTTACTGTGCACTTGTGCAATCTTATTTAGAATATGGCATGAACAGTTGGGGTAGTGCCACCAATAATTGCCTAGAGCCTCTAATAAACATCCAAAAATTAATTATGAAATTTATCCTTAAAGTTCCTTTAAGGACGAGCACTGAATTTGTTTTTAAGGAGCTAGACGTCCTAATCTTGAAACAACTATACTCTAAAAATATATTATTGCACCAATTTAATAATGTCCATATGTTTGAAGAAAGGAATGTTTCTAGAACCTTAAGGCAGTCACACATAAAATTATTTAATATCCCAGCCTATAAAACCGCCTACGGACAATTTTTTTTTAAGTACAACGCCACTCAGCAATTCAATTCTCTGCCCAGCACCATCAGAAACATAAACCAAAAGCTCCTTTAAAAGCAATATCATTACTCCCCTTAAAAAACAAGTTTAATTTAGTTCTTAATATGTAGATTCTATATCTTTAAATTTGTCATTTACTTATTTCATTTTTATTTTTATTATGTTTATGTACTATATTTTCGATATTAACATGTTACTATGTAGCTAAAAAAAAATACTTTTGCAAATTGCCATCCCAACACAGGCTTATATGCCTAGTGGGATGGGCAATTTACCAACTAATAAAAAAATGTATGTTCAAGTAAAATAATTAAATAATTAAAAATAAAATAAATATAGGTATAATACTGTGTGTACGCGTATTGTTGACCTCGGTGTAATGAAGTGCATATATATGAATATTTTATTATTAGCGATTATGAATATTATATTTAATATTTAAAGAGACATTCGTTAACATCTTTCCAAATCAAAGTCATGTTTTTTTTTAAATGTAAACGACCGATAATTTAAGTATCATAGTATTTTGCAAAACAGAGACGATAACTTTATAATTTTGATATACATCTGGAATCTGGTTATTTTTTAGAATGCAAGCTGAAAATACCAAGTCCAGATTGAGTTGACTCACAAGTAAAACAGCTTACAACAAATGTTTCTTTAATAAACCCTAGTATAGTGGTTGAATCTCCATAGACAGAGGGAAAATACCTAAGCTGTGCCACTGCAAATACGTGGTCTGCACTCTGCAGTATGAGATGAGAATGCACTGCACGGTTTTAGCAACTGCCTAAATGTGGCGGCGGGTGTGCCTGGTGCCCGGTGCCCGGTGCCCGGTGCCCGGTGCCCGGTGCCCGGTGCCGCGATGTGTTAACGGTCAACAGACATGCACCAAATACAATATAATTTAATATTCGTAATCAAAGTACAACACTTACAGTTTAATCCAATCTATACCATATGAACGAGAAAGACTTCTTGGCCAATCAAAAAACAAGACACACATTTGGGTCAACTTACACTTTCGTCGTACTCTTAGCATAACAAGTTTTCCCTGCGAAGTGAGAGTTTTTTCGCATCTAACAATTTTACGCTTACTGACTGTCGGATTTCACGATTGGCGAAGTGTTGGTAGCACAAAATTAGATTATGGTAAATGTTGGTTGAATTGTTGTGAAGTGATTGCATACAGTTGAATTTGCCCACCGAAATAACAGCTAAGTTTTCCTTATTGGCGACTATTATGCATTCTGCATTCTTCATCTTGCCAACCTTCTCCCGGTTCTCAGTGAAAAGAGCTCCTACATATTACATGGCACATGCCCCCAACAGCCTGTGCACGCCTCACAGCCTGCAGCTACAGGTTCAGGTTTGCGGGGAAACCACGTCTATCTTCATCGCGCGGCCAAGATCTGGCTTCACAAATAAAGGCGCACTTGAAAATATTGATGAACTGAATTTGTACGTCTCGTCGGTTCCAATCAAGGGAAAGAAGAGTAAACCGACAGTAAATGACTCAACCCTTCTTGAAATATAACGCGTGGGCCAAGACAAAAAGGTCAAATTATAAATATAAAAGCATATTTACTTTAATGTTTGTTTTTTACGCACAAAAGTATTGCCTTCGCCTGGGACAACTTTTCCTGAATTTTGAATAATTATCATTGAACGATACGCCTGTGGCGCCAAGAGTTAAGCCTGATTCACACCAACGTCCGGTTCCGCTCAGTGCCGATATTGTTCCGCAAGAAAACTTATTGATATGGTATGAATATCAATCAAGGAGTATGTGCCAAGACAAATTTGTGTGGCAGTATATCCTTCTGCCCACCCTTGTGATATTTAACTACTTATTTAGTTAAATAATTATTTTGAAGTGTAAAAATACTAACATCGCAGATTTTTTTTTATCAAAAACCGTTTTTTTATCACTAAATAATATTTTTATTAATTATTAAAAATATTATTTAGTGATAAAAAAATGGTTTAAAAAAAAAATCTGCGTTGTAAGTATTTTTACACTCCAAAATAATTATTTAACTAAATAAGTAGTTAAATATCACAAGGGTGGGCAGAAGGATATACTGCCACACAAATTTGTCTTGGCACATACTCCTTGATTGATATTCATACCATATCAATAAGTTTTCTTGCGGAACAATATCGGCACTGAGCGGAACCGGACGTTGGTGTGGATCAGGCTTTAAGCGTTTCCCTCTCAGATCATATAAAGCATGAAATAAAAAATAAAAACCTTCTTATGGATGAATGTTATAAGTGTTTGGCGGTGCTTGAAACCTCGGTAACTCCCGTACTAACATAGTACACACCTAGAATTTGTTGTTGCGTTCGACGCACCTGCCTACACATTTCTCCATGCTTCATAAAAAAAGTGAAAATAATAATTAACGTGTCTATAGATGCGTTGTGAGGAGGTCGATATATGTTGGCACTATCATTAGCGAGGAAAGTTCCAGTGCCGCGATCCGAAGGAGGATGACGTAACGCGAATTAGCATGGAATTGATGAGATGATTACGAGGAAAATGATGAATAATTACAATCACGCATTACCAACATTTAAAAGATCAGAAGAAAAGATAACCTTCTAGACCTAGAGCTGCTAAACCTGGAAGTAACAGCAAATCGGAAAAATATCACGCATTTTTATTATAAATCTTCTCAGTCTAGTGATATTGAGATATCTATTTCTAAAAATAACTAATATAATGGATCAACATTAATTCGCATCATATAGAATAGAAAAAGTCGAATGAATGATTTCGTGTCAATCCTTGAGACTTTGATGTCGACTTTTAAGAAAGAATGTGAACATCGTCGGTTTGTTATTTATATATTTTTTATTTTCTGAATACATTATATTTCGAAAAAATCAGCAATAAATACAATAAAATGGTTTATAATATTTTAGTATTCGGATTGACTAGTAAAGTTTCCACTTTTTTATTTTATACTGTGAGTAATTTGCTAAAAATATATTAAAGTAATTTTGAAAAAAATTACAAAAATCAAGAGTCAATAACTCAATTCAAGCGTACCTACATCGGGAAAATATGAGATAAAAAGAAAAGCAAGCTAATGAGACTAACTCGTCCTCGTGGCATTGTGTTTCGTTTTTTTAGGGAACACAATTATATTACAAATATTCGAAACGACGTCGTCGTCATTTTTGCATTATTTAGTTTAAACAACATTCAATTATAAAAATGTTTCGGAAACGAATTAATCGATTTCAAAAATGATTCTGAAACGGATATATATCGGTAGTGAAAATATTTCGGAAACATATCGATTGATAAAATGTTTCGGAAACATATATCGATTGATAAAATGTTTCGGAACCATATATCGATTGATGAAATTCGGAAACTATAACGATTATCAAAACGTTTAGATTGTGGCCATCACTATCGCAGACGTTGCGTGAATCACCTGAAAATATTTCAACGGTGGTGTTTGTACGTAATATATTAGCATTCTTGTGAGACTATATAATACAGCTCATAGATTAGTTGTTACACAGAGTACGAAGCGTAGTATGAAGCGAAGTATGACATGCAGGAAATAGTAAATGTATCTAATGAGATATTGTGATTAGCGGGAATAGCCCATTTAACCCCCCATGTGCTGGATGTACGAACGAATGCCAATAGAATAATGCGAAGAGCGGATTTTTTATGACTTCCAGACCAATTTATTGTATTCTAAGACCTCATGGACTATGACCGAAGAGTGAGAGTAAATTGTGAATGTTGAGGGAGGTTGGGTTGATTGCGCTTCCTCCCCCTTCTTGAGGCAACATTTCGGTCAGCCTTGCAGTGTCCATCACCAGGGCAAATAGTTAAAACCATTACAAGTAACATTTCCACGCAAGTGGTTCAAGGTGGTCCTCGTCTCCAACCAGGGCGCTACTGATGGAACGAAGTGCATATATAAGCATACAATGTTTATGTTTTGCACTTTGGGTTTTGAATGTGCTATGCCACAGAGCTCGTCAAAATAGTTACTGAAATAAATAAATAAAATCGATTCCAATTTGATGATGCATCAGCATGTGTAGGAAATGGGGCGCCTTGGAGCTAGGAATAATGTCAATACACTACTGCCAACTGCTGCAGAGAAAACCGATTCCAAGACCGGCGATACACCACCACTGCAGAACTGCATCAATGCACTGGTTCCTCGTCTGGTCTTGACTTACTGACCATTGGCTATATAGAGAACACGGAGATGATGATGGTGGTTGCATTTGTCAGTAGATACCCATCTACTTTGTAGGAAGTATCACAGTTAATAATGGAACACACTTGTTAATGTATCTTGGAGAAACAATGACAGAATAATAAATAGATATGCTTATCTGAGACATATACGTTATAGTTCGAACATATCAACCGAGCTAATCGTAACGAAATCTTCGAGATCAGCCATCAATGAAAATTTCGCAACAAAAGAGTATCCTATCGTTCCGTTCGAGTTCCTATGAAAACGCGGCCTTGGGTGAAAATATTCAGTTTGTAAGCGGTGACGGACACTTCTAGCGTACCTGGTATTGAATAATATAATGCAGATATAAATCATTTTATGAGGCAATCACTGATTTACATTTAAGAGCTGAGATTGGCGCGTATGTCGCGCATGTGTGTCTAGTACATATGGAAAACCGGTAGCTACTCTCTAGTCAGACACGAGAAAGTGAATAATACGGGAGAAAAGTAGGTAGGCAAGGCACATAGGGCTGCCAAAACAATATACGGTATTAATAAATACATTACGGGTCTTTGGAATGGAATCAGAAGATAGGAAAGTAAACTCACGTTAAAATAATACTTTGACATTTATTTTTAAATACGTGGAATTGAAATCACCAAAAGGAATAGTAGTAGGTACATCTTATGCGTAAAATGATTGTAATAAGGTTTTTTGAACGAATATATTATAAAAACCGGATAAATACACTACAAACACAAGGGTATTCAATTTATATACAAAAATAAAAATACACCATGTCGGGGAGTATGTGTAACCACAACCACCCGATACCCGTTTTGACGAAACTATTAAGTATACGAGTATATAACTTCATAAGCAACCTAGTCGCATTCACATTGACGATTGTTGCGCACACCCATTAGGTATCTCTTTATTTTGGATTAAGATGTACTGTCGTCAGCGAAGGTAAATTTATTTGAATTATTACTAGTACTACTAAGTGTACGGTATTTTATAGAACTATATGATTGTATATCTCAATATTTAGTGACTCATTTAGATCATTTTAGTAATAAGTTCGTAATAAGTTTTATTTGTATTTTTATTGTATGTGTAAATATTAATGTTTTTAATGTTAGCATCTGTTTCCTGTTAGCCAATTTAGTTTGTCGCCTGACATTTTTACTACTTTTTAAAATCTATTTTGCCATGTATAATTCTCATTCCTCTTTGTTTTTGTTGAGAATTTGAAACTTGTTCTATTATTTGTCGTTACACAAGAAAAGAATAGTTGAACAGTAATGCAAATGTGGAGCAATAATGAAGAGGTGATGAAGTAATAATAATGAAATCTTAGATGTAAGTTACTAGTTATAAGTTATACTCAGTAGTAAGTTACAAGCCATAAGTCCTTATTGTAAGTCACTAGTTGAAAATATTAGTTGTAAGCCATTAGTAATAAATCTTAACTGTAAGTTTTTAGTTATAAGCTTAAGTGATAAATTATAGGTTAGATAAATTAATTTGTAAAACGCCCTTGAGGTGATTTTCCCACAAAAACGGCGCTATAAAAGTAATCCATTTATTATTATTATTATTAAATAGTTCATGGGAGTAGTATGATACCCCCGACCACTTGGTTCCGTATGACGCCGACCACTTTTATAAGGTTTATTTTATTTTATGTTATACGTTGTTTCAGGGGAACATAATATACAAAAAGAAAGTTAATAGCCCAGAAGAGGGAGATGAGAGCCTTAAACGATAAGATACAGTTTTGTCAGAGATCTTACCTACAGAAAAATATGTATTTTCATTCCCACATTAGGCATGTATAGTCAGACATTTGAGCCATCAACCGAAGAAATTTTGCAAAGTCACGTCAAGGACTCGCTCTAAAATATATTTTTATTATTTAATTTTATTTGAGATTTTATTTTTGTATTGTTTGATATATTGCCCATCCCACTAGGCATACGCCTGTGTTGGGATGACAATTTACAATAGTGGTTTTCAGCTACATGACAATTTTGAAAAAAATAGTACAAGTTAGAAATGGTCAAACTGTCAACCAACCCCCGAGAATCCCCGAATAGAAAAAATCCCCATTTTATTCCATTTCATGAATTCATAAGAGAATGAACTGAAAAGTAAATATATTTAGAGTTTATTTTCGTGTAAAAAGACGTCATAACAGTCGCGTCTTAGTAATGTAACATCTAATATACTAGACATGTGATTACTGTAGAATTATTTAGACAAAATCATGATGGTCAGTGCTAAAAGCCATTTTTTCAGTTATTAACAATTTCCGATTTGTTTGTTTTTCTCACTTGCATAAGAATAATATTTAAGATATTTTGAATGTTTACTTCATGTGTTTTATCTATAATAAAGTAAACATTGTATTCTTTCCACATAAGTATATTTTCTTTAATTAAAAACCTCAGGGGATCAGGGCTACACTGACTCCCCGTACATATACAGTGGTGCCTCACACAACGAACTTAATTCGTTCCAGGAGCAAGTTCGTTATGCGAAAAGTTCGTTATGTGAAACGCGTTTTCCCATAACAATACATGTTAAAAAAAATAATTCGTTCTGTAGCATAAAATTTCTCCTTCCAAAACATTCGGATAGTCATATTGTCTCCACCAAACTCGCATTCTTCAAACACCTTATTAAAGAGGGCTCTAGTGTAGAGTTTTTTAAAGTTCGCAATAACTTGCTGATCCATTGGCTGGAGAATGGATGTGGTGTTTGGTGGCAAATACTGCACCTTGATAAAAGGATAATTTTCCTGCAATATTTCTTCTAGGTCTTTTGGGTGAGAAGGGGCATTGTCAAGTATCAGAAGGGCTTTGAGCGGCAGTTCTTTTTCCAACAAGAATTTCTTCACGGCAGGAGCAAAGGTTTCCAGAATCCATTCGTTGAAGATAACTTGGGTCACCCAGGCTTTTTGATTGGACTTCCAATGGACGGGCAATTTGGACTTAATAACGTTATTTTTCTTAAAAATTCTTGGATTTTCAGAGTGATAAACCAATAGAGGTTTGATCTTGAGGTCTCCGCTGGCATTAGACGAAATCATAAGGGTAAGTCTGTCCTTCATGGCTTTGTGTCCTGGCAATTTCTTCTCTTCTTTTGTAATGAAGGTTCTGCTCGGCATTCTTTTCCAGAAAAGACCCGTTTCATCGGCATTGAACACTTGTTGTGGGCAGTATCCTTCATCCATAATAAATTTTTGACTAACGACTGCCTGCGCGGAAGGATGCAATAAATCGGCAGTGATCGTGTGAAGTGGGCGACTTCGTTGTGTGAAGCGAAGTTCGTTGTGTGAAGCGAAGTTCGTTGTATGAATCGTGAAATGAACGAAAAGGAAGTTCGTTGTGTGCAGCGTTCGCTGTGCGAGGCGTTCGTTATGCGAGGCACCACTGTATTACTATCGTCCTCATAGTAAAAATACGTAAAATACAATATTGTTGTAACATGTTGCATTATTAGAATTCGTTGACAGAAAGTGTAAACACAACACCCTGTAAACCAATGGGAAGAAATTGAAAGTATCGTTGAATAGTTCAAATTCGTACTGCAGGAGTTATTAGTAAAACTACTAACACTCGCCTAGTGTGCCATTCATTCTCTGGAGTTATAAATAGGTTATGCTCGTAGATAAGAAACATTCTTGACTGCAAGGAGAAAATCATACTAACTTGATCGCCTATTATTATAATATTATAATTACGATGTTGTTAGCGCTAAACTAACACGACTTCGAAGTCATAACACATTCAACGATATCGGCTATTATTTATGAAGGCAATTTAATTAGCACCATACAACAAGGACAAACACAGAAAGGGAAGAGGTAGGGAGGATGTGCCGCGATAGAGCGAGACAATTTGCGATCAGTGACCCGGAGACCTTCAGGGGTTATTTGCTGTCTGACAGTTTCTTAGCAAGAACTGGTGGGATTTTTTTTTAATATTAAGCAAGCTAAAACGCTCATTGGAAAAAGATAGCCACGAATGATTCTTTGAATTAATTTGTGATTATATTAAATAATATCAAAATATATAATCAACGTTCTACAGTATGGGAGTAGGGCTGGGTGGGGCTAGTTGAACCAAGAGGCTTGTTGGGCCATGCACATATTTTATAAACCGAAAGGCTTGCAAAGAGTTCCTAACATGTTCTAACAAGCTAGGAAGGAGGGGCCGTGTCTCAAAGCATTCTGTCACCGCCTGGCTCACTCCCCTATCGGGGTCTTGTGTGATTTTCGCTCCCAAAGTGAAAAAAAGCGGTCGGCTGTCTTTTTGAAAATATATACCAAGGAATAAAGGTACCGAGTCAAATTATTTCAATATAGTTTAATTTGGGGATTATTTACCTTTATCACTTTAATAGTAAAAATTGAATAATATTTAGCGCTGCCTGAGTTATCCGATATTTTTTTAACGAAAAACATGAGTGGAGGGGATAATTAAACCATTTGGTAGATTTCACACACAGTATACCCAATTCAGGAAAATAAAATATTCCCCCAATAATAATGACAATCCTGTTGCATCTACATCTAAAAATGGCGTTTACTTTTCACCCGAGTCTGTTAGATCATTTCCAAAGGCAGGACCCAGAAAGCAGCTGAAAACAGTGAGAAAGATCTGTTTTAACCGCCACTCCTGAAAATGATTCTCTTGCCCGAACAGGCGAAAGACAAAAAAGAAGGCACTTAAGAAAAGAGTCACCACTTTGTCAGACTCATGATGCTCCTAACACGAAACACATGTTTGCCTTATTTGTGATGAGGTTTATTCTGACAGGTTACCGGGTGAAGAGTGGGTTCGTTGCCATACCTGTCATAATTGGGTACATCAGAAGTTCACATCTGGTTCTGTTCAAATGTATATCTACATCAATTGCGACAGAGATTTCGATTGATTATTTAGATATATATAAAAAGTAACTTAGCCCCACTTGAAATAGTACAAAGAAAACTAATAAACATAATCCTAAAAAAGCCATTAGATTACTCTACTGACGAATTATTTACAGAATTCAAAGTTTTAGATTTGAAAAAAATATATATAAAAAATGCATTACTTCAAATATACAAAGAAAAAAGTAATTTGGATTCAGTGAGCACCAGACCAAGAACGTTAGGCCAAATAATTACCCCGAAACTCAATACAACAACAGCACAACATCACTATTCCTACTCAGCAATTAAGATTTTCAACAAACTACCTAAAGACATATTAACAAACTTTTCAATAAAATAACCTAAAATGTATTATATTCATATGATATTCATTTTTAATCATAAAAAAATAAATTCAAGAAACCCATGATAGTACTCCCTCCCTAAGCACAAGAATTTTCTCAATTAGGGAGGTATTTATCATTAACTAGAAACTAGACATTGTATATAAACTGAATTAATATTATACCTACTGTTAGTATTAAGTAAAACGTTTATTTTTGAACAATTGATTAAATAAATAAAAAAATAAAAAATATATATTTATATTTATATATATATACTCGTATATGTATATATGGTAGATTTTAAGAAGTCTAATTATTATCTACCTAATTCTATACACTTTCAATATTTCAATAAACTTGGTTTACGAAATTCATTTGTTCAGAAATTCAATCATGAGTTTGAACAAAAATAAATATTTAACACCATCTACTTCTACTAGCCCCGTATATGAGGCAAGTTGCACCATTTCCCCTTCTCTGTGAAAATTGAAATAATTATTGTATAAGGTATATTTTTCATATTTCATTGCTATTATTATAAAGCCAGTTATTGAAACTATCTTAATAAGTTGATAAAACGAAATGTCTATAATAGTTTATAGTCTAGACTTAAAATTTCCAAAAATCTGTTCAAGTAGCCCCGCCTTACTCTACTTAACCACATACATGAATGCAGTAAAAAAGCTTAATCTTAACATGACTTTTCCAGTGTGGTAGACACTTATCACCCTGGTGAAATACCACCATTTAAAATTGAAACGTTGCTTGAAATGGCTTTAGCCGTGTTCAGGGACTAGATCTGAATAGTCAGGTAATTCCCAACCTTCCTCTTCCATATCTCCTTCCCCTCCCAACTACCTTCAACCTTACAACATACCCACCCTAATTGGGAATGTCATAGTCCCACTGGCTCCAGACGGTTGGGAGTGGTTGGGATTCTTGTGCGGTACAGTATAAAAAATAAAACTAAAAAGTAGAAATCTGTATGTAAGAAACACAAAAAACATTTAAACACAGGTTTTTCTTAGAGAAATTTGTACGTCAACGAAAAAATTGTATCTCGCAAAGTCATTTTAATCGTAAGTTATGGAGCTTTAAAATATCTAGTAAACTCTGACTTTTAACTGTTCAATAATGACCAAAAAAGTGTTATAGTCTCGTGCGAAACCGGGTTATAAAACTGGTAGTTTTCATACATTTGTTAACCTAAAAACGGTTTCTTCATTATTGATGCAGCAACGTAAAATATTTTCAGAGCACACACGAGCGGCCAATGTTGCAATTTCCAGGCAGTTATCGCGGTTCTGAATATCACTAATAGCATCTCCAAGCGCTTCTAATTTAAGATGGCCGGAATCTATTTTAATATTTAGAATATTTCAAAGATGCCTCGTATTCCGCACTATCTCCCAAATCGGCCAGGCTGACCTGTCGTCGGTGACAGCCACTTCGTTAATCTGATAATCAAAAATATCGTAAAATAAGGCAAAAACTATACAATTATTTAAATAATATCAATAATCACAAATATATAACAGAAAAAGCCAGAAAATAAAAAGACAATGGTCACAACCGAGAAACAAGAGTGACAGATGTCCCGGTTTTCTGTTTCATATTTGTGTTGTTGATTATTGATGTTATTTAAATATTTAAAAAAATTTCAATTATTTAAATACTTATGCGTTTTTTACAATGGTAAAAGCAAAAATGAAATCGCATTTTTGCCTACAGAGTTAGGGCCCATTATAAAAAGCATAAAAAAAATATTATCTACAATAATATAATTGGTTTGTTTACAAGGTATGCCCTACTGTGAAACAAATAATTTATTTAATTAAAAGGTCTTTCTACAAAAGCTTTAGGTAACTTGTTTAATAATGTTGGGTCTACTGTGAGGTTAACAAATAATGTGTTTACCAGGTTACAAGGTAGAGCTTACCAACAAGGATTTAATTTAATTTTCATTGCCGGCAACCCGGGCGTTTGTTGTCTTAGTTTTTTTTAATGATGACAACTTTTTTTTTGCTTACAAGATAAGAGACCTATTGTTAAGAGTGACAGATATTTTTTTTAGAGGGTAAGAGACCTGGTCATAATGACAAAACTTTGTTTAGACGGAAAGAGACCTACTGTAAGAGTGTCAAATAATATGTTTGCTTAAACTACCTTTTAGGATACAATTCGAAAATCAGTTAATAGATAAACTAGTTTTGTACGAAATCAATCAGCCGAATGATGATGGCTGGATTTCGTATTTATCAGTTTCTACCTGGGTATACTGAGTACGTACCCAGATTTTTAATGATTATTTTTATCATTTCCTGTATTATAAAGGAAATTTTACAAACCGTAATGCCAAACAACTAATAACACGCACCTCTAATTGAATTGGGTTACGCATGCAATATCTTTATGCCAGAGATTATATTATGGCGAATTAGAATTATAATTTATAACAATATAAAACTTAATCCGATACTAAACGCAAATGATAATTCTGATAGAAAATTACTGATCTTTTTTAAAACGTTGTGCAATATCATGCGATTCGCCAATATATGTATTATACGGCAGATTATATATGTATTAATTTATTTCTTCAAAATGATACACCATACCACAGAACCAAATAATATTACTTAACTAAAAAGTGGAAAATTTGTAAATCTGTCTGAACCAGCAAAAACTCTCGAACGGTGAACTCTGGTGTCATAAGTGTCAAAAATGTCTAGGTCAATTGTTTCCAGCTCGCTGTCATTTCGATCAAGAACTATAGAGTTTTAAAAAAAGATCCACTACTCGTCATAATTTTATTTACATTTCTGCGGATCCGGGTAGTAAAGGTAATATATTTTGTAGAGAGATTAATACATTGCCGGTAAGACTACGACTGGACTAATTGCAATAAATAACTGGCAATCGCTTTCATTTCAGTAAAATTCAAGTGCACATTTAACCCCCGCATGCCTGGTGAAATTATACCGCGAGTTATGCCTGGTGGGGTCTGTGGGACTCGGCGATACTGAATCGTTTTTTTACTAGTATGCCTTATTTTTAAATTACATGTTCTAATAAATACAAAAAAATGTAGAAATTATAACTCCTCTATTTACTACATTCGATATTCGCACGCAATCTGAAATAGTTGTTTTATTTTCTCGGGTCTGTCAGACCCCGCCAGGCATGCGGGGGGTTGAATCAAATGCAGTGGGTATCTAGGTAAGTAAATCCGTCCACCAATCACAGGTAGATCCAGGAGAAACGAGAAAACATATAATTACTACGAGTGCAGTAGTTGAGTTAGCTAATAAGTAGAGAACCCCAAGTCGGCCGATGCTCGCAGTTCGCAGCCAGAGCAGATCTCGCGAGATGGCGAGGGAGGCTGCGAGAGGCGGGTGAGCGGGGGGGGGGAGAGGAAACCTGTCCTACCGGCTCCGGACGCAGGCTTGAGCTCACGGGCACGAGGTATTGTCTGGCCAATGGCCAGCCCAGTGCCCACTGCCCAGTGGCCAGCCACTCTGACAAGTAGCCATCTGCTCTGATATGTGTGTTCATATTCGGCGAATTACACCACTCATTGGCACTAGGTACCTACATATCTGTGCTATCCGCGTTCATTGGCTAACTTGACCTAACACAAAACGGAAAATCGTCACGGATATCTGTCTTAACAACGGATTTAGCTTTTTCTCGCACAGGAAGGTTGACAACCAATACTAACATAGTGTAGGTAATATGCGTAGATGTAGTATTTAAGTTCCAAAATCACTCGTTAGCAAAACGACCAACAGGTGAAGTTAACGCGCGAGACACTGTCAACAAATGATCATCTTGTTGAGTGATACTCGCCACGAGAGTCACAATGACAAGCGGCTTGTGCCTGGTGCTGCAGTCGGTGATCAAGGCTGAGATTCGGCGAACAATGTTCTTGGCCTCATTGTGTACCGCATAATACCATTTTCTTCAAAGACGGGGAAAGCCGTGTATATCCAAACTATTTTAAATGACTTCGTAATTATTGAATTAGTAACTCGGCTTATTTAATATGTTGGTATTTGGAGGTAGTCAACCGGTCGTTTGTAACGTTTGTAGCGGGGTTTTGGAGGCTTTCACGCCCACCGACCAAAGCGATTGGATCGTTGATCTCCGTTCTAAAGAAAGGCATTGACTTTTAAGTCGGGATTGTTGGGCTTGGTCAACTAAATAGGTCTGACAAATACTAATCCCGCGTCACGTATTATTATTACCCACTTGTATAATATTATACGGGCGTGTCCGCGGACTTGTGGTCGGCACTGTCGCCTCTCGGCACTCGGCACTCGGCACTCGGCACTCGGCACTCGGCACTCGGCACTCGGCACTCGGCAGTCAGGCACTGGGTTACAGTATCACCGCTCCAAGCCTGCTCAGATCGGATTCCATGACACTGATTCACCCGTCTCGCGTTTCACTCATCCTCTCATTGGATGGCATTATGTGGACCTCTGAACATTCAAACATTCCATCGTAATAAATACATTCAAGGACACTGTTAGTGTTAGTTAAGACTAGTTAGTGCATATTAAAATGTTATCAAAACCAAAAGGTTGCATTTTATACCAACCAATTTCATTTTAAAAATATTTTACTGACTTCTTTAATTTTCCCTATATAATAGAAAATGCTGTAGGTAAACTAAAAACTGCACATTCTAAGAATATAAATATAAAGTTTGGAAACGCTAAGATAGCAAGGCAAAGATTGGCCTAATTCCAAGAGGGTACCCCAAGGATGAACGCTTTCTAAAATAGATTCGAATAGATTCCTTAAAAGGAGGCATCTAGTTGCTACGAGGTCACCGTTGTGGTGGACGACCAACTAGTTGCTTAGCAGTGCAGTCACCACATGTCCAATTCGGCGAACTATAATAATTCATCGCCATAATTGCGTAATAAACTTTTAGAATAAATATGAAAAATAATTGACAGCACTCGGCGGAAACTCTGGCCAGGACAGTCTAACATGAACATCGGCAAAAATATAGTAGTAAAAACCGAAGTGGATATATATCAATTTGGGCCATCATTTTGCAGCGTAAACAAGACGCAAAACGTTGCTTACTTTTCAGAAATTAGTTCGTCATTGTTTAGAATTACTGAACCATAACGATTTCAAAATAATGAATGTACCTACCTAGATTGTAAGATTAAGCAATGGATAATAAAATTATCGCAAATGATTACATTTGGTCATAATTTAATCTAGTATTACATTTTGATAATCAAAATGATTAGTACTTAATTATTGTCCAGTTTTAAAATTCTTTTTATTACGTACTAACCCTTTATTTCAACAGCTTTGGCGTCGGTTAGTCGAAATATTTTTAAAATAAGTTATGTCGATAAAAAAACGTTGTATTGACTGTAACAGAATACAAAAACGACAAAAGTAAATTGTTTCGCAAAAACTATATTTACTAAGAGGTAAGAGCGCATTTGTCGGTATTTACGGAACTAGACAACTGGTGTTTACTATGTCAAACGCTTTGATGGTAAAAAAAGGTTGATGTAAGGGAAATAGAAAACGTCATTTACAAGAACACGAGCATGTGTTCACTATGGATACAATATACGACAATACTTCAATAAGATACAAATCAAATCTTCTGTAGGTACTGATAAATTGCCAACTCAAAAGAGGGCAATTTGTCAACTGTAATACTCAACCCTTTTCAATTAAGATAATAATTATATTAAGTATAATTGTTTGACCTTGCCATGACAAAAAAAGCATGACTCCCTGTAAAGGGCTACGGTTTTAGCTCAATGAGGAAAGCGAATACATAACACTATCTACATAGTTGGGTACTGAACCTGATAAAACAGCAGGCACTCATAATTAAAAATCCCGTAATTCGGTGGGAAGTAGGGGCTTTATCTTATAAAGTAGAACGTGACGAAATGCAATGAGCCAATAATGGCCAGCGAAGCCAACGAAGCTAACGAAGAAATAATTAATAATAATACAATCGAATGAGTACATTAAAAAAATATAACCCCAAATATAAACCGCTGAAGTGTAAAATCATCACCCGCAAATACGAGACATGGAAATAAGGAAAAAGTGATCCCTTTATTTACGGTGAAAAAAGCCCTTGCAATTTTTTTTTGTCACGGAACTGTTAAAGGGTAGGGCACACTTTGAGGCCTCAAACACGCGGATGTAGACCGTTCACTAGTCTAGACGGGTGTCACACGCACGATGATTATATTATGTGTACAAAAAATGTGTTTCATAAATGCACACGTGTCAAATTCACAGATTGTACCTAATAAGGTACAGTGAAGTCGTAATACAATCACACAAACGTCTACGTAAAATAAAGCACAAAATAAATTAACTGATTATTTTTTGGAAAAATTTATTAGTTCAATAAGTTTTTTTCTAATAATAATAATAAATAATATTTGGACGATTTGTATAGCGCCGTTTTGTGAAAAATCTCCTCAAGGGCGCTGTACAGATCTTATTTTCTATTATTACATATTAATTCCTAGTTAAAATAAGAAAATATACAGGAACATACTTACCTGGCAGGTCCCATTAGATAGACACACTTTTTAACTTAAAATTATAAATATGTTTTTTTTTCCGATTTAGGGCATGGGAGCGAAATTAAAAATGGATTTTCAGAATTTGTCGTACAGTACAGGATTTGGTTAAAACTTGAATATCTATATAAGATTTAGAAATTAAGCATTGAAAATAGCTTTTAAGCTGTTTGTATGAAAGTCAAATCAAAATTTACAACACGTTCTCAAACGTTGCCGTCCATGAAAACCAGTATCGGCTGTACATAACAATACAAATAAATCGATCCTGGAAAGTCTAACATAAATAGTCAGGTATGATCAATCTGAGAATTTCCGCGAATCGAACTGTTGTAGTTTCTACTTATCCTGAAGAAACAAGTGGATAATATGGACAGATACTTTATTTAAAATTTCTGAAAAATATTTTAGATACTTGCGATTTAATTCAGGGATGCTAATAAAAAGCACCATAGTGCAGTGTAAGTTCAAATGTAAGACGATACGCTGAGAAGAAAATAGATGCTATTATCGTGTGAAGTTGAGAGGAATAAAAAGACAGAAGGTCTCGCGACAAAATACACAGGCGACGAAAACTGTTGACCAAGGCCTTGACGGGAAGCTGACGTTTATTTGGATACTGGAGAGTGTAACCAAATTAAATGGGTCATGTTTTGTTATATTCGCCCGGAGAAGTCTTCAGAGAGGACGATCTTGCTTGCGAAGGTACTTCTGACAATAGATAAGGTCATATGCGCACACGCTTCCAGACGCTGCCCACCGTCTTCTTTATGCTCGTGAACTTGATTTTGGGGCGGCTAAATACCATGTCCGGATATTTGCATTCACGTTGTCAGGCGAACGGACCAAAGTGCGTAAATAGCTTGAGTTATTTTTGCGATACATCATGAGAGGCCGACTTGCTGTTTGCTTCAATCGAAGTACAAAAGGACCAAAAACAAACAGTTTTCAACTCAGCTTCAGTTGATTCAAAATTTAACATTTAACATTAACAGTTAACTTACACCAATATGTAATTAATCTTTGGACTATTCGTTCCAATATAAGAACTTCCGTTTGAAATGAGTTTTAGTGGATTTGTAATATTTTAATGAGATATTTACTAGTGTCCGCAGACGCAGTACAAGTACGGTGAAAGTATCGGTCTCTTTCTTTCTCATGATACTAACGCTAAATTGTTGGCAAACAGATAAAGACAGCACTGCGTTTATTCTCTTCGTATACTCGTATTATTATTTAATTTTTAGATTTCCAAAGGATGAAAAAAGACGAGAAAATCTAATTTCTTTTCTTTTGATTTAAAACACCGTGTAGGTTCTAGTTAAATGTATTTAATATTGATGTGCACATGCAAAATTTCTGAACCTGTTCTCTGATTTTAATGATAGTTTTAATTTTTGTATACATAATATATGAATTTCTCCTTGTTGGCTTGCTTAAAAAGCGCATTATGAAATATACACCATCGCGTAATTTTGTTAAACTGAACTATGAAAATGATTTAACATCTGGTCACCGTACATTTTTTATGTTTTGTGATTTTTATGTTCATTTATAATATACTTTAAAATGTTCTGCAAACGCAAACAGATAGTTATTTTATTCGTTTTATATGAAATAACATATTTTACTTTTGTTTGTAACAACCACTAATAATTTAATTTTAATAATCTTATTGATTAATGTATATTTGAATAAACAAAAATATACAACATCTATTCTTTTAATGATTTACAACTACCACAAAAAATACCTAATTTACTTAATGACAACCCTGTTAGTGATTTTACCTGAGTTTAGGCCACACCCTTTGGCTCATGGTCAAAAGTGCGGACAACGATACGGCCCAAGCTTCGTATACTCGTACAATGGGCTACATCCCCGACTAAAACACCGTGTAGGTACATAAAAATTGAACAAATTATTGCTGAAAATATTATGTACACCATCGCGTAATTTTGTTATACTGAACTATTATAAGTATTTTTATTATATGCACACCCAAACAGATAGTTAGGTCTTCGTTTTTATGAAAAAACATAGCACAACCACACATAGGTGCTTGCGTTTATTTTAAATATAATAATACACATGAAGTGGACTGCTACGATAGCCCAAGCTAGCGTAGCAGGTAGAGAACATTGCAATTATTAATATGTAATATTCTTAGTAACAAAATATGTACGAGTATATAATATTACTGCCTAGTGATCTATACATTATGTTAAAAGAATAATGAATAATAAAGAACTGAAACTGATTATGACCGTACAGGATTTATTAACCAAACCTAATTCTACCGAATAAAAGTTTGAGGGTAGACACTTTCACCTGTTTGTTTGTTGTGTTTTTATGAAACTTTTTTTTTTTCAATAACTCTATTATCGGCTAAAATGGTTTTACCAGGCTCCTTGTTCCTTGATTGCCATTTTGTATGGTTATTCCTCAAAATTGTGACTTATTTGCAGTTGAATTGTATACATACGGTATATCGTAGTATTTTTGTAACCAGTGGTAGGTACGCGATACTTTGCCAGTTTGTATCTTGGTTCAGATGAGGTTATAAATGGTTCGATCAATCAATAACTGTCTTCAGTTATTTCTTAAACAGTTTTTCAACCATCCATGCACACAGTTAGCACAAAAATCCTTTTAAAAATTGCCCGACAATAATAATCGTATAACATATATAAAGCAAAAATTTGGATGAAACAGTAAAAATTTGAACAGCGTGTTCTGGCGTTATGAAGTTAGCATTATTCTGAGCCATGGAGATTCGGCAAATCGGTTTAGCTGTCAAACAATTAGTCAAGATTCACTGTATTGAAGTCAAGAACTGACTAAATTGTTTGCTCCATATGTTTCAACAAGCCAATAAGTAAAAGTAATGAACTGTTATAAAATGAATAATAACGGTTATTTACTAAACATTAAAAGCGGTAAAAAACAAATTCGAATAAAAAGAATTCGATTCAATCTCCGAGAATGAATGAATAACGCACGAGTTGTAAAATCAATTGAGCGTTTAATGACTTGACATTGGTGTCACTTTTATTTTCGCTGGATGTGTTATTGGAATGATACATTGATAACCTATCTAAGCGGTTGAGCTGAAATATACACGAATAATATTAAACTAATATTAAGTCGGAGATAACGTAGCGATAGCGACGCTGAGGCAATGGTGACTCATAGAGATTCGCAATTATAATTGTGATAGTGTGAATTCAACGCAAATTCGTCGGCGCTGCGGGCTTATCGGCGCTTTCGCTTAGCGACTCACCTGGGCTCTGAGCTCACCTCTTACCTCTTCCATCAAGCTCAGTTTCACTAACTTCACCCCCCCTCTTCCACCAGGAAAACTCCATAGCTTTTCAAGTAATAACATTGACCTGAAAATCCCGCACAAGTCGAAAGCGCATTTGTTAAGACTCGCCGTCTTGAACGATTGTAATATGCCCGTTGTACGTTTCTTTGGAAAATAGAGCACGCTGAATGGTAAATCAAACGTTGACAGGTATACATATATGTATAGGCATGAATGATGCACGATTAATCTAACCTAAGTCAAGTGGAAAAGTGGGAAACATTTTGAAGACTTTAGGTTAGCCGGTCACTAAACATCGTTATTTCACAGGTATTACGTTCGACCTTAAATTGCCACGAGATGAAACTATACCATTTAAAGCATTTACTGAACCCGCATGAAGGGCAAAAATTATACCATCTACACTAACAGTGTTCAACAAAAAGATTTGCGGATGGTAAGTATCCAGAGTGGTAGATACTCTCACGTCGCCCCGATCGGAATATTCAGGTAGGGCTCCCGACCTTCCTCTTCCCCATCTCAAACCTTCCCAACCACCTACACTTTCACAAAATACCCCAATTGGGGATAGGTTGGATAAATTAATTTGTAAAGCGCCCTTGAGGTGATTAAAAGTTATTCATTTTTTTTAATGCCATAGTCCCAATGGCTCCGGACAGTTGAAACTCGTATGCGGTATTCATATAAAAAAAAAACAACAAAACGTAAGTACCGATTTTTTTTTTTTTTTAATATACTGGCCTAAATTGATCAGCTCTTTCTTATTTCCCTCGCCGCTCCGTTGTCGCTATTTAATGCCCCTGTTGCCCCTAAGGCTACCACCGCCCCTTGGATCTCTATTGCCCACTTTGAGAACCACTGCTCTAGTTAAGTGTCTAGCGATCTCAAATCTCCCCATTTCGCCCGATAGTGTTCTCCTAATAGTGCCTTCGCGAACAGGTTTTGTATAAACAAAGCGAAAGTTCCCTGCATAGACGCGGTTTCATACTACGCTCTACATCCGCTTCGTCTTTGTGTCCAATTATTTTATTCATAAATACACAAACATTTTGAAGATTAACTTGGTGACTGGAAATAATGGCGATACGAACGCTGCAATTCGCATTTCGGGTAGGCGGCCAATTACGGACGTCAATTTGAACTAAATACATAATATTAATCCGATGTATACGTTAAAGAAATGTGCATTTAACTAATTTGGTGGTGGTTTAAGGTGATGGACTAGATACTTCTGAATCGGAATATCTTCTGCAGAAACGATAGGCTGGGTAAGGGCAGAAGGCCTGCAGAAACTTGACGTAATAATAAATAAGATAGTAATCGGTACGTCCTACTGCAAAAATAAATTAACTTTAACATACCTATAGTTTTAAAATCAACGTTTATCAACACACAAGATTCGACATTAAAAAAATGTGAAATTATGAAAAAAAAATCTTCATAAAATTATATTCGAAAATAAATAAATAATAATAATATATTTATTATGTAACTGCAAAATCGGTGGTAGGAAAGATGTTATTAACCAATAATATGGGTAGTACTTTAGTACTAAACGATTGGATCTTTTCATGAGATATTTAAGAACTTACCCCGGGAAGTAATATACTATTAGGCAGTTAGTTTACGATAGTCTTCCAATATTTAGCACATCGCTTTCTATAATAATAAAAAAAAAATACCTAAACTTATGATGCTATCTCTAAAGAGATTCCATCTTACTTCTGACTCTGGGTCCCAATCAAGTTAGAATTGGCCATGCTGGGTAATATATATAATGTTATGCGAGTACCTACTATCTCAAGTTTTTTTTTAGCTATAAATACAATCCTTTGAGAGTAAGTATGTACCTACGTATGGGTGTGATCTTTTCAAAATTGGAACTGATGTTAAATTATATGATATATTAAAAAAAATAATAATCTGAATAAATTAAAATAATATTAGGTATATTTCCCGTAAACTCATAAAATGTATCATTATTCTTTAATCATCTTCTCAGTTGACGCTTTGTATCTTTCAATTAATATTATCTGTCTCTTTCTCTCTGTTCCTTTGTTTTAATTTAAATGTTTTTCTATTGTTTTCTCATTATTTTGTTATTTTATTTTATATTTTTTAGCCTAGTTGTGATTTTTCTCGGGTAAAAACTAGCAATCAAATACAAACTCAGGAAGCTACCCTTTGGGAAACGCAACACAACTTTATATAATTGTACGATTTATTGAAAAATATGGTAAAAATAATTTTCAGAGGATTATTTTATTAAAATTACTAAGTATTTAATTATTTCAATTCACCAGTTTCAGCACGCCTAGTTTGAGAAGTACTGGTCTAACTTATCATGCAAAGTTTGACAAAATAATTGAATTATTGTCAAGGTTATGGTGAAATATGCAATAAAAATATTTTTAATAGTAAAAAAACACTTATTATTTTCCATAAATCAGAATGATAATAGAGCTGTCCAAATAATTGCTCCTTGAAGTGGCATGTTTTATGTAACAGTCGTCCAAAGCGGGGTAGCTTTTTATAGGACTGTTATTTTTTAATTGCCAAGATTGACATTCGAAGACCAGACGGGTTAAATGTCGACAGTGTCAGACTGTCAGTCATAGACATGAGATATTAGACAGAGACAATGACTGCTATTGTCGACGCCGAACATCGACCTGCTAACGCTAGTAGGTACGACGTGTCATTGGGTTAGGCAGATAAAAACGAAAGAGAAAAAAATTATCTCCCATCCGTTGATAGAACTCTATTCCATTTATAGATATTAACAAGGCTAAAGTCGAGATTACTCAGAATTATATATTTTTATCAACAAGTACCGTTAACAATAGCGACTACAGCACAAACATCAAAACCCAGAAGTTGAATAAATACAACATCGCGATTTCAATAGAAAATTACGTTAACTTCCTATTGGAAAATGAAAGTACCTATCAATAATTGTTTATGTTTCTTATTGAAAGTAAAGACTGGAAATAATGCAATTAAAGTTTTAACTGATAAAATAACACAGTAATATAAAATGTGTAACTGAGAATTGAATTGAATCAGTTGAAACTAATTTTGGGTTCAATTAATGTTTTTGAGTTGAAATAAAAGGGTCGAGCTATTGTTGAATGGATCCATTGTAATGTTTCACAATACAGTGGCGGTGACAGTTTTCAACCCGAAATAATTTTCTTGAATGTAACCCACACCTACTTTATTTACATAAATATCCACACGAAAACAAAGCATTAGAAAATAAGGGCGCGTCATCGTGAAATCCCCAAAGATGTGCCGGCGCCAGTGAAAAACGAATTACTGTGGGAAAAGTAAACTTCGGCGGGGTACTTATTATAAATGTATTAGCCATACAAAGTGTCTGCGAAGGACGATCTAATGAAACAATGTTCCAGAATTAAAATAAAAACTAAAAAATATATTTAGGTACTTTATGAAATTGTTTAGATATTTAGATTGAGCAGTTAACGTTCTGGAATAAAATAAATTTCGGAAATGATGCACCCACACATCTTATAATGTGACGTGTTTCAGCGGCCGGCATAAATATGCAAAGCTAAGAATTTATATACAAATTAATGTTCAAATTATTATCGGTTTCCAACTACGGCTGCTGAAAGCGAGGCAACGCCCGCCATAGGCCACAGACGACGCGCCCGTGCGCTTCGTCACTTTCTCCCCCGATGTACGGCCCTGTATCTCCATCCCGCTCTGTCGCCAAGGTGACCAAGGTCGATGTCAGATCCTTAGCGGGAACGCCGCTTAGTCATTGTTCTAGAATGGTATCCATGCTGAATTTAACTGCTGTCTGACAAGATAGTATGCAGCTTATAATTTCTTCTCGAAGTTAATTGCAAGAAAAACGGGCGTATAATATCATAGTTTGAAGAAATGTCAACATTCACTTTTACAATAGTGTTGCATTTTCGAAGTTAAGTAGGAGAGCAGTGCACTCTGTTGGATTATTTTTGAAACTACATGACAATAAATACAACATCAAAATACAAATTGTAAAAAATTGTAGTCTATTTTTACATGATAAAAAATAAACCAAGAATTATCAATTTTAATTTAATACTTGGGTGAAAGTTTTCTGAAAGCATTTTCTCTAAAACATGAAAATATTAGTGTGAACTTGACAGTTGCAAAGGTTGTTTATGGTACGCGTGTTCATAAATGCACCACTAATTCGTACTACGAGAAAAAGGCGGCAAATGATATTTTTTAAATAATGCGATTCGGTATAATAATTTTGTTATTTCAATAACATAAAAATTGGTTTCGTAATAATTAATAATCAAGTCACCAATTTTACATTTTTATTAAAAAGTCAAACGCAAAACTTGGTTTGATAAAAAAAAGTAAATATACACAAAATGACATTCAAATATCGTAAAATAACGAGAATTAGTTTGCAAGATTTAAATGGAACACTCTTGAGAACGAATAATAGATAAGAATTATTCATAATCTCTTTAATACAGTCCAAAAGTAAAAAAATAATGGGCATGGGGCGAACTCATTTTTTAACTCAAAAAATTTTTATCCTTTTTTTAAGCAAACAGATGTGTATATTATATGGTATAATGCTGGAGGCATGAATTATTTTTGTATCTTATTATGCACTATCAGCGTATGATTAAAAAAGAAATTTAACCCAGACAGCCAAAATTCATTAAAGGTTGGAATAAATGTTCAGAATTCAGTACTGAAATGTTTTTTTATATATTTTAATCCCTGCCATGAAAAAGGTACTATGTAAGTTTGAGCTTGGTTACCTTTATCAAATACATCCTTCATTGTGTTTTATTGTTTCTATCATGGTGGCAAACAGCCCCTGGCGCAGGTAAATTTTTATCGCCCCTAGTCAAAATTTGCAGAGTACAAAACGAGAGGCACAAATCTCCGTATGGTTTTTAAAATTTAATATAATATTTGGCACTATCGTAAAAAAGTACTGTAATTAGGTACTCTAAGCGCCTTGGCAACGCCGCCTGGAGCAGACTGCTCCAATTGCGCCTGAACATTTAGTCTACCTGTTGGGATATTTATAAAAAATAGCTTTTGTGCAAGCGACTTCCCTACAAAGCATCAGACTATTATTCTAAGATCCCAAAAAATGATTTTAGAGAGAAACAAACGTGTCAAAATGAGTCTCAATTGATTAAGGGAAGAAAGCAGGAATTTAAGTAACCAATTAAGAATATAATCTAATAAAATAACAATTAGCTATGTATGCATATATTATTTAGCCTGCACTATTAAAATAGTTTTCCATCCTATGAGTGGATAACACAATAGATGCTGTTTTAACCCTTTAACTGCTAAATAAATATACCTAAGCAGTCGTCCCTACGTGGCACATTTTTTGTTTACGCATTTTTGGTTGAATGCTATTTTTAGAATGACCCTTTTAAGAAAACAAAATCATTATATGAATTATTCTAAAATCATCCTCCAACATCAAAGTATCAATAAACATTCACTCGAGATAAATCCAAATTAAGATAATGCCATACTTGTGTTAATATAAACAAGCACGGTAAATTTCAACGAGACAAGACCATCCGTATGGACGCTCTATAGAGTTCCCAACAAACATGCGTGCGAGATTCAAAACTCTGACTAAAGACTGTCCCCGGGCTCTCGGTTTTATTATTTTATAAGATAAACAATGAGGTAGTTGATAAAGATTTTCAAAGATGTCAATCCACAAATGAATATTCATATTTTTAAAACAAATTTCGCCATGTGCTCGGAAAACGAAGTTGAAACATGAAAATGACTTTAGTCAGCCGCCGCGTGGTGCGAACAATTTGTAGAAATAACTAAAGTCACTCGCCGCGGTGGAAGAGTTAATGAGGGCGGACAAACAAGGAGGGAAAAACCCAAAAAATATAAATTTTCTTACCTTTCCGGATTAACAAGCTGGTGACTCTTCTCAAGGCCTCTCTTGGAGACTTCTGGAAGAATTTAGGCGTGAGATTGGGCGGCAGCGTCAGAGGCTTCCGTGAGTTGTCCCAGGCGCCCGCCTGCTGGCTGGTGGACGGCGCAGACATAGGTAACCGCTCCAAATGCTCAATGGACGCCGGTCTGAAACAAAAACAACAATCCAATTTTATTTTATTTTATTTTATTTTATTTTATTTTATTTTATTTTATTAACGCCTTTAAGGCTTTTACATAAATACATTTTTTAAATAAAGGAGTACAATAGATGGGTAGAATATAACATTAAGAGAAAAGTTAGTATTTAACTGCAAGTATATAAATATAGCGTAGGTTTATACATATAATAACCTTTGTGTTCTATTGAAAACATTCAAGTAAGCTAGATTTTAATTTGGAAACAGTGTTGTAACGGTAAACATCTATTGAACCATATTTATTACCAAAGTCTATGCAGTCTTTGAATGGGAGAATTATCAAAATAATTGTTTGTAGACGGAGAAACATAATATAGAGCCGCCTGCCGTGTATCACGGGTAGGTACTGCAAGGTAATAAGGCTCGTTAGATCCGGGGCGTCCAATCTGCCATTCGCTATTTTAAAGAGACATATTAAATCGCTCACTGTGCGTCTTGATGATAAATCAGTGAGGCAAGTTCATTAAATATACGTAATCAAGGTCAACAATTGGGATACATAACTTATAATTAATAAATCTGAGAAACTTATGCTGCACTCTTTCTATTTTAAGTTGGTGAATATTATAAAATGGAGCCCAGATTGTAGAATTGTACTCTAGATTAGATCTAACCAACGCAGTATAAAGTAATTTAAATGAATTCAATAATTTAAAGTCTTTTACCGTCCTCAAAATAAAACCCAAGCATTTCATGGCCTTATTAGTAATTTCATTTATATGAGGAACAAAAGTTAATTTACTGTCAAAAATTATACCCAGATCCTTTATTTGGTCAACTCTTTTTAAGTTAATATTGTTAATGCTATATTGATACATAATGAGATTTTTAATTCGGGCGAAAGTTATCGTTTGACATTTTTCAATATTAAGGAACAGTTAACAATAAACAAACAATTAACAAACAATTAACCACAACTAAGTTGTTCATGTTAAAATTAGGGAATCTAGAGTCTAAACATTATAAATTAGAATGTACAATACCCCATCGTTGCTATATTTATACAATAAATATCCATTTCCCATTTATCAAAAAATTAATGACACTTAAAAAAGAGCTTCATTTGTTTAGTTTTTTTTAATATTTGAATTTTGAATTTTTATGTGGCTAACAAATGTATTCAGTATTTGGCTTTCACTAAGCAATCAATCACAGTATAATTAATTTAGGGTTTTTATAAATATATTTCAAGACAGTTTTAAATTAAAATGCTCAAAAGTGTTGTATTCCTTTCAGAAATTTGAGCAATGTACATGTTTACAATAGTTAACAAAGAAACAATAGTTGTTGGGAAAACCTTATAATATGTGAGTTACAAATTAGGCATGTTTTTAATTAGTTTTCAAGAGATCGAAAAACGGAATTTCTCGAGGGTGAAAACTTATAGGTTTTAATGAAATTCTGATTTTCTAATAAAACCAAATAATGAATCCAGGAAAAATTAGTGAATTTCGACATTTACGTTTAGAATTATTCAATTTAATTTATAGTTTACCTATGTCTCTGTTTGGGGTACCACCCCCTAGCTGGTCCCCCGGCCATGCGCAGCAGTTCAGCCCCCGCCAGGGCTCTCTCCATGGAGCCCCCGCTGTTGGAGCCCACCCCTCGGCCATAGCCCCCCACGGTGCAGCTGCCACCTGAATGGACAGACACTGATAATATCACATTAATAACTGATTCAATAAAATATGGTGGGCAAACTCTAAACAGTTTTAGGGTCATACCTGGGGCCTAAACATTTAATTTGCTGTAAGTACATAACAAATTGTTTATTAATTATTGAAATAATATGAAACAGAAGTAGATACGGAAAATAAAAAGATAAGGTTGCGACCGGGACTCAAACTCGGAACCTCTACTCTATCCAGGAGTAACGCATTTACCAATTGTGAAATTAAAACCTTTAACCCTTATCACTCGAGAGGCGCCGCTACGGCGCCATATAAAATTTTAATTCCACTCCGTTAGGCGCCGCAGCGGCGCCATGAACAATAGTCATACATTTTATTGTTTACAAAATCCAAGGGTGCACGGACAGGTTTCTTCATGTTTACAGTTAGTTGCGTCTAGTACCTGCTACTGAATGCTTGTGTATTGTGCTACATTTTTTTTGTTTTTAACAATTAATACGCAGTTATTTATTCAAATATTTTTTACTCCATAGTAAACATGTATGAAGACGAAATTACTGATGATGACTTTGTTTTTGAATGTGAAAGTGACTGTACCGGCGATATTTCAATGCAACATGACAGTTCAGATAGTGAAAGTGAGTTAAGTGGTAATAGAAGAAAAAAATGCGTGTTTTGGACACAAGTAGCAGTTCAAGTGCTTCCGACGTAGATATACAAGAGGAAGATGTAAATGGTGGCGCAAACTTTTTTTTTTGGGGGATGGAGATATGTTCCATAAATTCGTATATCTTGTATAAATCCATAAAAAAGAAAAATAACGAAAAACCACTAAGCCATTTAATGTAAATAAAAGTTTTGGTTGATCAGTTAGTGGGTGAGTACAAAGAGCCTCGAAGTAGGCCATCTACTTCCACTCCATCAGAGACCAGGCTCAATGGAAAACTGCACATTTTAAGGAAAGGTCCTAAGAGGGACTGTGTGGTCTGCTCAAAAAGGGCAGTAAAAGGCGGGAGACGGGAGACCAGCGAGTATTGTGACACTTGTCCTGGAAAACCGAGGACGCATTTGGGTGATTGTTTTGAAAAATACCATACTTTAAGGAATTATAAAAACTAAAATTGGCCGTTTTTTCTTTTATAAATACTTATTTTCTGTAGTAAATATATATTTGTAAACATAAATAAGCATTCTTATTTGCTACCTTTCCAAAAAGTATTTTTTTTCTAATTTTCTAAGAATATCTTAGTTTTTTCTCATATTTTTGCTAAAAAAATCCTCGAGTTGCTGGAAACCTGTATGATTTTTTTCTCGAGTGATAAGGGTTAAATCCCGTTCAAATTCGTTAATTCTGCAAATTCTTGAAAAATTATCCTTTTTCATATTTTTTCCAATATTAGCAGCCACCTGTGTATTTGTGAACAAAGCTCCATCCGAACACAATTGCACACATAGATGGTGTCATTTTTAAAATATTATTTTTATATGAATACCGCACAAGTCTCAACTGCTTCCAACCGACTAGAGTCAGTGAGAATAAGGCATCCCTAAATAGGGTATGTTGTGAGGCTGAAGGTAGTGAGGAGGGGAAGGAGATTGGAAATAGGAAAGTTGGGAAGTACCTGGCTATTCAGATCTGGTCACCAAACATGGTTAAAGTCATTTCAAGCAACGTTTCGATTCTGAATGGTGGTCTTTCACCAGGGCGATACTTAGAGTATCTACCACTCTGGAAGGTGCCGCAAATATACTTTTTATTATTCTTATATGAATTAAATGTGTTATGTCACATATTAATTAAATAAAATTTATTGGCGCACGCTGGGTTTGAACCCGCGACCTTTGGATTCGTAGTCAAGCTTCTTACCACTCGACCATGGAGGCCGTCATGGATAAAGCTATCAATTTTTATTTACGGAAGACCTTTTTTTTCTTACCTAAAATCTGCTTCACATAGAATGTCCTTATTTGAAAGTATGTATAATTATTTTAATGTTCTTGAGTTTATTTTATTTTTTAATATTTATTGGCTTTCACCCATTGAGGGCCAATTGACAATTCACCAATTTTTTAAATTGTATTATAAGCGCACAATAATTGTTACATTTGAATGCCATTTTTATGAATAAATTTTGGTAATATACTTTCAATTTGAGGAATGTTGAAACTCGGGAGGCAGGGGATACTGGTAAGAGTTCAATTTTAACTAACTAACTAACCATCACGCCGTTTCCCCGCAGGGGTAGGCAGAGAGGACGGACCGCCATACAACTCTGTCTTGGCACACACTTCTTGCTTCATTTACATTCATACATCGTCTCATACATACTCTTCTGTTATTATGACTCTTCACATGACCCGATTCAAGTATTTGATTTACTTGATCGTGCCATGTCTTTCTCGGGCGTCCTCGACTTCTTCTTCCATTCACTTTCGCATCATATATTCTTTTCACACTCCTTTCTTCGTTCATTCGCTCTACATGCCCAAACCATCTAAGCGTCCCTTTCTTGATCCTATCCATTACGCTCATATCAGCCTTGCATTCTTTCCGGATATCCACATTTGTAATACGGTCATACATGGTTTTACCGCACATCCGTCTCAAAGATCTCACTTCCACAGCATTCAGTCTGCTTTCATCCTTCCTCTGCCAGTTCCATGCCTCAATTTTAAGTTTTACCAATTTATATATGTAGGAAGTTTGGATATTAGTTATTGATGGCACCTGTATCTTCTGACCCACAATTACAATAAGAAGAGCTTACGATGTGGACCGTTGGAATTGACAATGATTTTTTAGAATAAGGAAATAGTCTCTAACTGGAATGGGGATTTCACTCAACGGACCATGGGCAGTAGCCATCTAAATAACGTTACTATTGTCATAATTTAATATCCATATCCAAATGGTTACGCACTTGATATTTAGTCAGGAAGTTGCCGGCTCAATTTCTATTACTATAATATACTGACACAAAGTTTTAGTGTGCATATATCTGTGGTCTTAGGTCAAAATAAAATGATTTCGTGTTATATATTATTATTATGTAACTAATAATATTGTAATCATGTTCACAAATGATTTACCAAACCAGACGAACCATGGAAATTTATTATTTTTCGATTAACAGAGACAACTGAAAGTCCTGAGAAAATAATTTTTCACTTTTCATATTGTAACCTGAGATCACACATATTAATGGGAGCTGTCAGTCTAGCAGTTGCAAAATAAATTCTAAAATAGATATATAAAGTGACTACTCACTCATGGTTTGGATGGAGTTCATGGTGCTGCTCTGTCGGGGACCCGTGTCGGTAGTGCGGCGATGCGGGGTACGGGGCACGTCGCAGCCACGTCCAAACACAGGTGTCTCCGGCAGGCTGGCCGAGGTTTGCAGGCCCCCACCCCCCCCGCTGCCCCCTACAGCCCCTAGGGCACACTCATCGCGCCCCCGCTGGCGCTGAAAAGTGCGGCGGCGGCTGCTCATCACACCCATGTCTGGAAAATGAAGATTAGACAGGAATTCGTAAACAGTCATTATAATTTGCACACATTTAAATTATTTATTTCGACTGTCCTAACAAGCAATGTGAATTCGCAAATTGGTAACTTTGGATTAGAGATTTTTAAAGTTACCACAATGTATTTTTTCAATTAAATAAATAGGGCTTTTATGCAAAAATATCAAAACAACACTTTATTTTCAGCTCTTAAAAAATGTAGACAAACTTTAGACACGGAATTTTATCAATGAGAAATTAATCAACTGAATACTTAAAAAATATAACATAACAGATATGTTAAGCCTTGTGCTCTGTGTTATTTTGTAGGGAATTATGCATGGCTTTCGAAGCGAGGCGACAGAATTAGATAGGGAGTTGTGTTATGAAATTATTCATAGGTGGATCGTTTTGGCTTTGATTTTATGTATGGTTAGGCAAATCTAGAGTGTTTATATTGATGCCAATACAGAAACAACTTGATTAAGATTATAGGGTGCCAATAGGTGATTAAAAACGCTTCAGTAATACATTATTTACTTCAAGTATATTGTTATAGTAGGTGGTAGGTATTAACTGCATATTATGTATAGATAATAATATTTGGACGATTTGTATAGGGCCGTTTTTGTGAAAAATCACCTCAAGGGCGCTGTATTATAAAAACTTAATGGTGTTCGCTATTTCTGGAGGTAACAAGAATTGAAAATCAGTTGATAGTAAAAGAGGTTAGTATATTTTTTGTCGAAATTTAATCAGATGCATATTAGGTATGTATTTAATAAAAAAAATATTCTATTATACAAATCAAATTAAATACAAAACTGATACTACATATCTATACTTATAAAACTATTTTCACTGACGGGGTTGGCTTTTTTTGGTTTTGGTATGCAGTCGGCGCCACCTATCGAGGCGCCCTGATACAAAATATTATAATTATGTTCATTTAAATCTGAATATTTTACAAAAAAGGTATATTTAACTTAAGATATGTTTGTGTTAAGGTGATTCAAAATAAATAACAATGGATAATGCTAATTGTAAATACCTGAAGGAAGTGTTCTTCTATCCGTTGACATGTTTTTATTGGAATTATTGTTTCTGCGATTTTTGCTAAAACTGGTGTCCATTGAACGAGTTCTAAGACTATTGGTTCCTGTTTCACGGTGTGGAGGAATGGCTGGTGGATCTAGGGATCTGAAAAGAGTATTAAAAAGATAAATTTTAATGGTCTGATTAATTTTGCATTAGTTTTTTGTTGGCCAAACATGCTAAAACTCATTTTTATACATATTGTGAAATCTCAGATGGCAACCAAAATGGTTAATTAGCTGTATTTAAAAAATCTTAATAAGGATTGAATATTTATATAAAAGTTAAATTAAAAACAATATACTCATCCATACAAATGAATGTAGAGAGACTTAAATAAAAATCAACGCCAACCTGTGGTACATGTCAGAGTTGGCTGTGGGTAATGTGTCCGCCTTGGATTTGGAGAGATGAAGCTTATCCAGTGGTTGAAGAATCTCTGAATATTCGTCATCTTCTTGAACCGGGGAGGGGGGCAGAGGAGGGAACTGCGGAGAGCCAGGGGAGTTGGGCAGAGGACCAAAGTCATGCTTGTGAGGCTTGAAAGAGTGTTCAACTATCTGTACATGTACAGGGAAGTCTCCCCCACTGGAGCCAGTGGAATCGGAGGAAGTCTGTCTGTTGAACGATATTGGCATGTCTTTAGAGCTCACAGACTTGTGAATCCCATTCCTCTTGTTGGAGATGCTCTTTTCGCGGTGGTAATCTAGTAATTTTCTATTGGGGATTTCGTTGTGGCTGGAAGACTTCTGTATGTCGTTTCGCTTACGTCGGTCTCCAGAGTTGAATGCGTTGTTGATGAGATTTTGCTCGTTGGAGCTACTGCTGTATTCATCCTTATGGATGTCCCAATCTTTGTTCATGTATGGTGAAGAGAATTGCTGATCCCGGCTCAGTAAGGCGCTTATATTATTTTCTATTTTTTTCAGCGGTGAAGTATCTTCACTAGAGTGGCTTGGAGTTTCAAAATCTTCTTCTTCCTCAACTGTTGTGGTTAATATCTGTCGAGGAAGGGTAGACTCGGCTTCTGCACACAGACTCGGTAATGAAACTACTCTCACCACAGACGGAGGAATAATACCTAGTTCTGTTGAAGTCTCATCGAAATTTGTTCCACCATTCGACGTTTCAATGCCCTCTTTCACAAGAGACTGAATGTTGTCAAAAGTACAAGAGTACTTTTTAAAATCTGTGAAACGATTTTGTGGTGATAATTTATTAGGTACTGCAGAGTTTTTATTTTGGTAGAAACCATCACAGGTGTCCATATTCTTTTTGTTTTTAGGACTCGCATTGAAAAAATCTATATTTATATGTTTTTCCGGGCCGTTATTCAAGTCTAAGCTCAAACGAGATTTTGGAGACGTGAGTTCTTTGTTTAGGTGAGATGGTGGGATGCACAGATCTACACTATAGCGTGAATTAGGTGTAGCGAGTTCTCGGCTGAATCGTGAATTGAAATCAATACTATAACGAGAATGGGGGATACTCAAATCGGAACTAAGACGAGAGTTCAACGAGGAGACAGAGTTATGAGAGCCGGACATGGACATTGCACTTATTGACAGGCTGGAGCCATCTACCGATTGATCTCCGTCAGCCAATATTTTGTTACAAGCTTCATTTTGTAAATGCTGTTGAATGTTTCTGGGTGGCTTATGCGGTTTCTTCTTTTCAAATTCAGGAATATTTTTGCGGTCTTTCTTTCCCCGGCGGATTATGTATGTGCCTGTGGCGTTGATTTCTGAAATGTCTTCTGGTAGAGGTAAATGTTCAGATTCTGTATCGGAGAAGGGGCTGATGACTTCATCTTCCGTGGAGCAGCCCATGGGGGGAGGGGGCCAGTAGTCACCTTGACCTTCAGCCCATTCTTCTAACTTTTGTGGAATAGAGCTGGTACTCGAGTTAGAATGGTCCCCAGACTTTCGTCTTCTGCGTCCAATAACCTGAAAATAAAAATCAAGTAGTTAAAATAAAATTCTGAAAAGATATGTAGGCATTTACTTCATCAAAGGCAGGAAAATATATTTTACTAGTTACCAACCAGCTTTGCCCAAACTTTCAGCACTCTTTAAACAATTAACTTCCTGTCTTATTTTTTGACAGTTAATATTTCAAAGATCTATAAATAGTTCATAACATTGCAAGCCAAAAAGGTTACATTAACATTGAATTTTCAGAGAAAAAAAGCTATTGAAATTTCATAACATTAAAGCTCACGAGTTGAAAGTTTTTGATGATTCGACATACACATTATTTGCTTTATGGTTGATCATTTTATCTTGTTAACATCTAGTGGGAAGTAAACTGTGATTGGGTCGATCAGAGTACCAAAGGTGAGTGAAGACATCTGACTCTAGGGTCAGTTAATTTTTGACGCTTGCAAAGTGTAAACGAGTATAAAAGACAAAATATAAAGGAATACATTGGTAAAGAAAAAAAATTAATCTGGGCGGTAGTAGGTTAATAAACAAAATTGACAAAAATGATTTATTTACAAGTCTTGGAGAGGTGAAGTTAAATGTTTATATTTTACCTTGGTACTTCCAGGTGTGAGTAGAGGATCATCATCCATAGGAACTTCCCAAGCGATGGAGCTCCTCTTGGACGGTGTGATGGGAGGTGGCGGGGGAAACGCTTCTTCCAAAGAATCATCGGAGAAGTGATCTTCATCCGTAGACTTACAGCTGTTCCTCTTGCTCGAACTCACGGTAATAATATCCCCGGGACCCCGGCAAACCTCATGGTGTCTTTCAATACTTCCTGCTAGGGTACGAGGGGGCATCTTGCTTTTTGGCGAAAGCATTTCTCCTTCCGAACGATTATCCCGCCTCGGAGGTTTCTTGATTTCCGGCACACTAGACTTTGCTGTGTATGAAGTTGACAGTGGGGAATTTTTCGGCAGTCCATAGGTTGGCGAGTTCAATTGCTTAGTGTAAGGTACGTTTGCACCTGGATAAATAGTTACGGGGTGTTCGTTATAAGGCATATTCCCCAAAACAAAGTCATTATCGTAACTGAAACTGCTGGTCAACGGGTATACTGGCTTGGGGTTCTCAATACTGGGAGAACGCTTGGAGGGATTGTTGATTTTATTGTGTCGTTCGTCTTTCATCGCCCGTGGGGGCAGCCAGGGGGGGGGGGAGGCGAAGGGAGGGGGCTGGTGAGAGCCATAAGGCAGGGAGGAGAAGCGACACTGCGGAGTGGAGTTCAGTTGGTTGTTGGCGTTTACATTCACTCCTACTGGAGATCCTTTCTCCCAACCAAAAGGTCGCTGGTGACGAGTTTTTGGCTGGAAAAAGAAATAAATTGTTAATATCATGGTGAAAAATATAAAAATACAAGTCATTCTCAATTTACAGGGTTTGTAAAAATGTTATTGATTTTTCTTAAGTGTTTTTCTAATACACTCAATTAAATGATTACCGTCGAGTTTGAGAGATTTGTTGTGAGCCATCACGTGTCACGCGTAGGTACATCACATATTTGTTCAACATCTATACCTAGGAGTGAGCATTCATACTTCAAATTCTTTACTCTGAAAATAAAAGAGTTTGATTTTGGAATTCTGGAACATACCGCAAATATATTATATTTTATATTAATTAAATGTGAAATAACACATACTTTAATATTTAATTTAAATTTATTTGCGCACTTTGGAATTTGAGTCTGTGACCTCTGGATTCATAGTCGGGGATCTTAACCTATTGATATTTTTCTCAATATTTAATAATATAATATATCATCACGGCGAGGTAGGCATTCTGATTCGTCCTTCAGACATTTTTAATGAAAAAAAGTAATTGATAGCACAATATTTTTAACTCACTGAACAGAGACAATAAAACTTAATTAAATGTCATCAACTAACCAGTGTAGTCTGCGTTGAAGTGTTGGTGGCTTTACCGTTGCAGTTGACTATGGCGTCAGCTGGTGGTGATGGGGAAGACTGACTTGCATCTAGGTTGGTGATACTCCTCTTGGAAGAGTTAGACGGAGATACTCTACAAATAAAGCACAAATGCTTTGTTAGAAATACTTACTTAACAATAATTTGTAGAAGTTACGGCTATAGTTATAAATTAGAAAGCAAGAATGATAAAGTATGTGAAGATTGATAGTATTTTATTACATTAAGCTTATAGATTTGACCCTTGTATTGAAGTTAGGAGTAACACTCGTGGCCGTATTTATTGGCGCATTTCCACCAACCACAAGCTATACTCATATTGGCTTGTGATAGCTTTACTTGTGATTTCTTTATAAAATATTTATATTCTTTGATGAATAATTTAAGGCCAAGGATTAAAGTCGTCAACTTGCTCCAAGGATTCACCAGTATTTCAAAGACATAATGTGGAAATAAAAACTAACCTAACTTCGATGTCTCATATATAATAAACTTATACATACAAAGATTAAATAAGTCATTTTTTAAAGAAAAATTATAAATGGTTAAGAATAACTTATCACAATCAGATAAATCTGGATGATATTACTCTCACAATGTTTCTTATGTTATTGTCCTTTATAGGATGCGTCAAATTTCACACACACAAAATGGCAAAAAGCAGTGACAACAAGTAGCAGATAAGAAGGGCAAGAACCAAGTGTACACCATGGGCAGGAAATTTTTATGAATTGTAAAATATGCTCTGAGGATGGGAAGGAGGTTGGAGTTAAATCAGACAGTATGCACAGCAACCTAGAGTCAATTTAGGAATGTAGGATCAGAGTATGGCGAACCTTATTTATTATTCTTTCTTGCTTCTAAGGGGATTAAATAATACATTTATTAAGAAAATCATTACTTAGGCAGTAGTGTGCAGATGATCCTCTCTGCCTCGGAGGGTGGGGGTGGGGAGACGGGGTCCTCTGCCCCCTCGGCCCCAATGGACGTGATGCTGACCTCCCGGATGCGCAGTGGAGACGTTGAAGACACCTTTGCCTCTATCACCGCCACCGGCTCTCCCCTCTCTTCGGTTGGACGGAAACTCAAAGCAAATTTTGTACTGAAATCAACAAAATAGATTATTTTATTGTGACAATATTTAGAAATAACACTACGAAAATAACCCATAGTACTGAATTATTTATGTAAATTGGCGACAATCGTTTAGGTTATGGATTATCTGTTCAGTGGGGTTAAGCCTTGAAAATAGCATTTTAAGAAAATAATAAAATAAAGATTCGAAGGGGGGGTGACGTGGTTACCCCATTTGATCTTGCTTATTAAGCATTTTTATAACATAATCTTGGGTATATTTGTTTTTGGCAATACTTAGAGAGAAGTATTTACATAATAATTCAGTAATCTTTATCTAAGATATCCCACAAAACTCTCGTTCGGGGCCACGTTTGAACCCCCCTTCGGAGCGAAAGTGTTAAACAAAGAAAACTTACCGTCTTCCGTTCATGCTCATGTATCCATCGTCCTCGGACTGGTGCCCACCCAGCGAGGGGCTGTCGTCGTCTGGAGTGCCGGTCGCTCCCGCTCTGGCGCCCCCGTCGCCCCCGCCGCCCCCTTGCCCTGCCCCCGCGCCCGCGCCCGCTAGCAGAACAGCTTCGCCCGCTACGCCCCCCCGCCCCCCACCCTCGCCGCCCCCGCTCTCCTCGAACTCGCTCAGCACGCTGTCCAGCAGCTCTAGTGATCGCTGGACCTCGTCTCCACCACTGGAATATTAAAACAATACATTAACCAACTAACTATCACACCGTTTCGCCGGAGGGGTTGGCAGAGAGGATGACCTCTGTTTAATTTATGTTTTTCTGACTATAACATGACCCGCCTCAATTATTTGATTCACTTTATCGTACCATGTCTTCCTCGGACATCCCCAACTTCTTTAACCATTCACTTTCGCATCTTATATCCACTTTACATGTCCAAATCATCTACGTTTTCCTTTCTTAAACTTATTCATTAAGCTTCCATCAGTCTTACATTTGTTCTGGATCTCCACTTTTGTAATAGGATCTCACATGATTTTCAGGGAACTCAATTCCATGAATTATGTTTAATTGTATTTATTGAAGTTATTATGTGTAGGTATTGATCAACATTCTTCACAAGGCAGCTGAAAATAATTTGACAGTGAAATAACAAACAAAAAACATGTTGTCTTTAGTTCCTATTTTGGCCGCCTGCACAGTAAATATTATAGAGCTATATCTGTCTGCATGGTTCCCGTAAGCATTCAGGCCATGAGCCCTATGCTATATACCCTGTGCTATGTCCCATTTTTCCACTTATTCCTTTCTCAGAAGCCCATTAATAAAGTTAACAAGGGTAGTAATTTGGTGTTTGCAAATGTCTCCCGTTTCCACAGGGTGGCTGCCTAGTCTTCTTCCCTCCAAGTTGGCATCGGAGTCATTGGCATCATGGGTGAATCGATGTTTCTTAATCCCCTTCACATTTCCTACAGCTATTGGTGCTTTCGCCTACCAACAGCTGCATGTGTCTTCTGACGTATCAATGCCCAGTAAAGTTGTTAGTCCTAATAACTACTCAAATATAATTTTCATTTGCAGTAAACTTGCTATTTCCCATAATGATTATGAATCATAAACACATTATACATTAATACATAAGATTAGCATGAATGATCCTCACTCTGTTCCTGTGTTTCTGCCTCTGTGCAGCATCCCAGCACTTGCCATTCTAATCAAGCCACCTGGAAGGTAAAAGAAACGCTAGCTGTTAGAAAATGTATAAGTATAATGTTTTGCGACATTACTTGATTCAACTCAAGAATGAAACATATTAAATGTTATTAAGCAAGTTGAAAATGCAATTATAAAGGTGGTAGAATATTCTAATCGACAAGAAGTCAATAATATTGATAAAGTAATTTGACAATAATGTCACTTCCTCATGAGGCACCGGGTAGTTGGTCGGAAGGAAAGGCTCGGTAAGAGCATCAACTCCATCGTCCGAACATCCTTTATCACGAGTAGCTCTATCAGTAGGGAAGGGAAGCGATTGCAGGATGCCTTTGTCTACAGAACCTGACATCGATCATTTGACATATCATTTTATATTTTTGACATAGGTATAATTTATTATTTTATATGTTTGACAGATAATGGTTTCGTTTTATCGAATATTTGACTGTTAGCATTATTATTTTAATACATTTTTAAAACTATTTTTCATGTGCGTATTTATACTTTGTGGGATTGCACTACATTACGGAATAAAAATTTTTTTTTTTTTTAATAGAAATTGATAAGTACCAAAATATTCATAACAAGTCATGATGATTGCTGAGTATTATTAAAAAATAAGTCGTTTCGTGGTTTCAGTCGCATTTAATAACCGATAAACTAAAAAAGAAAGTATAAAAGAAAAACGAACAAAACAAATATTTTGACAGATTGAAATAAATCTGGGTAGCCGTCACGATACGTCCGTTTTTTTCTAGGTAATGACAAATGACAACCACTAACAACTTTCTCATTGTTGCCAGGTCCAAAATAGTGGTAACGTGCAATTTTCTCTGAACGAGACTTAGGCCGGGTTGTTTCATCATAAAGTCTTGGGTCTTGGTATAGCCAAATATTTTTTTGCCAAAACCTTATATTTTAAAATTAAGCGACACTTCCGACATCACAAATAAGTTACAAGAAGTTTACTCTCATTTGAAATTATGATGTAAAATAACATTAATTTAAATATGGTACACAGCTTAACACGATTAACTTTGCAGTCGGTGGAGTCGCTAGTGCAGATGTTGTAGATACAAAAAAGCTATGGATTAAAAAAATGATCTTTAGTTCCTCATTTGGCCGCAAAAGTTAAGAGCGTCAAGCTGTATATATAATATTATAGCTGTTATTGTACGAGTAAGTCACCGAACTTAACTTTTTCGAAACAAAATTTAAAAAAAATCTTTTGAGTACCTACGTGAATTCCATGCAAATTGAAAAGCAGTCGCAGCCACCTTAAAGCAGAAGGCGTTTGAACATTCAAATTAAGAACTCGGAGGTTCCTTTCATTGACCGTCCGCGGAAAGAAGGGATGAGATAGGGAAGGGGGAAATATATTATTATGGTGTCGGCAGAAGGAGGTCGTTAGCATATTGCGGATCGGAACGAGGTTTTATATAAGCTTTATCTAAAGAGCGGAATACGACAGGTTTTTTTTTTTTTAATTCAGTCGTTTAATAATGGTGATAAAAGAAACATGTGAAAATAAAAGGTCAAGAAAATTGACGAGAAAGGTTCATAGTTACGTCTGTGTATTTTCCTTTGAATTGTTGGAAAATAATTAATTAACAAATAAGTAGGTACCTACTTGCGCAGCTTTTATTATTAGATTTGTGAAGATCAAATTTTCTGGAAATTATATTCGAAAGATTTGAAAACTTTGAAACAAACAGTAGGTATGGCATATTGTAATTTTTAAAATATGAAAGTTGATATTTCAAAGCGCCATAGCTTATGGTGGAGATGACGCTGCAAGCTGAAAATAGTTGTGTTGATCTAGACATTTTAGACAAAAAAGCGCGTGAATTACACGGCGCCAGAACTCACAGTTCTAGAGTTTTTTCTGCGTTACATAGGTTTTTAAGATTATAATATCTATTTTATATAACTGGTTAAAATGATGATAATGATTAAAACAAATATATTCGAAAGTTATATAGGAGATACATCAGCTACCATAAATTATTATTTTCAAATATAAATAAAAATATATTCTTAGGTTGATGTGTTTCAAACATTTGACATCGTCACAATTCAACGATTGGCGCATTTCGTTTTTTTTTTACATTTGACCGGTCTCCGTCAAAGGACGATCGCCGGTCCGTTTAACAAAGTGTGATCAGCTGAAAAGCACAACGGTCATGTTGTTATGCTTGTCAGCTGGTCACAATTTGTCCAAAAGCTGTAACGGCCTTAGAATCAACGTTTAACGAGGAATACTCAAATGTAAAAAAATTACCCAGTAATTATCTGCCGATTTTGCAAAAAAAAAATATATAAAAAATGGTTTTTGTAATCGCTCGAACTGCTTTACAAAAGTAATTGTAAAGATTCCCCTCGACAAAAAGGTAGAATAAACATGTAATATTTTACGTGTGGGTCCGATATTCAAGTTTGAAATAAATCAGGGTATTTACGTGCAATGGAGGGTGATGATATTAATTTGCATATACCCTGGGGTGAGGGCGGTCCGGCCCGCCCCAAGACCCCAGACCCGACCTGCAGGGCGGCGGGCGGGGGCGGCATGTGCCCGTTTATTGCTTAAATAACTAACTACTGCCTTTTATTAAATCTGCGGCGATCGTGCCGGACGCGCGAGCCAGCCCGGCCCTACGCCTCCCGGCCCCATTCGCCCCCATTGCCCCGGCCCAGACCTTCCCCTGGGCTGGCCCTGGTGTGATTTCCACAGGGTTCGCTTTTCCAACGACAGACGTGGGTGAGATTTAGCGAAGAGTTTAAAATTAATTCGAAAATTAATCTGCGTATCTGAGGAAAACTTTATCGTGCAACCTTCATTAAGCAAACATTACAAGATCTTAATTGTACCTGATTTAAAAACACTGTTATAAAATAAACTACAATTACAACTAAAGGCATACTTATGTTACTCGTAGTTCCGTTGTAGCCTCTTCCTCTTTCTCATATACAACGCATGTACAATGCACATATCAGAAAGATATACTACAATGGAGCATCCAGCGGCAGGACCACGCAATGCAATGAAAAGAGGTCCGGGTGTTGTCATATTATTCTTTTGAACAGTACAAATATTTTTTTTTAGTTGTAATGTCGTAAGGAACATGAAAAAATAAAAAATAATAATAATTATGAGAACCAATTATAAAATCCATTAAACCGGTCGATGTTGATGACACCTATGTCCATCATTTGTGGAAAGTATGTGGTTTTAACCTCTGGAATGCCGGATCCCCGCAAGGTACAACTTCCGTCGTCCCTTGCTGACTGTAATTTCGTAATAACTCACTTGAGTTTTACAAAATGATGTTCTTGTCAATTATGCTATCTTCTCAGATAATGTGTTAATGTATTTTTTCAAATTGTATGTTAATGGTATAAGTGTTTTTTTTCTGGAATAGCTACTTATATTCGGAGAGTTGGTTTTTTTCTTCCTCGTGTCACAAAAAAAAACAATGATTTAGAAATGTGAATTTAAAAAAAACCATTTTATTGTACTTTCGTGTGACTGAATACATTTCATTCAAAATAAAAATAAAATTGCACAACTCACCGACGTGAGCTTCAAATATTTATTACTCGACATGTACCGAACTTAGGGCAATGCTAATAATATTTCTATGGATTGATTATTTTGTTGACAAGCGATTCTGGTTCATTTAAATATGCGAACAAGAGGTTATAAAGAATAAAAACTCCTGAAAAGATAACGATGAATACCCGGTGACTATTGGCACCTCCAGCACACTGGAGGTTAGAGGCATAAAACAAGTTCTAGAAAACACTTTCATTAGTTTGGCCGTAATAATAATCGCTTTTCATGTTTGCCTATTATTCCAAGAATTGAGGAGTACCTAAGCAGGTATAAATATTTTCAGTTTTCCAGTAAACACCAAGTGTTGTTTGGTATATATTAAATACACGAAAAACAGTCGTTATTTAAACAGTCGTAAGCATGCTCGTATTAACCAAATTCCACTGTACGTATTATGTTTTATAAAATAAACACACCAACTTGAGATTGATCTACTTCAATTGGCACAATCTTATACAAAAAATGAAGCGCTTGAAATAGATTAGTTCTCAGAAAAAGTTTTGAGAATTTTTCTAGTCACGGATCTTTGTTTTCTCAAGTCGAGTCCTTGGAATGTTTTTTTATGCAGCGCGACGCTCGGCGAGGATTTCTTCCAAACTCGCTCTGTCACACTGTACCCACTCCGGAACCTCTAATATCCCCCGGGGCGGCTAAAAAACCTCTCCATCGATTTGTCCGACTCCGTTTTTAGGCGACGCTAAAAATATTCCGTCGTCCGCAGGCCGTACATTTGTCCAACATAAAACCACCCAGAAATGTGACAAAACTAAGAACTGTAACTTTGCAGATATTGTAAGTACAACGGTAACACCTGCTTATGAATTTGTCTATTTAATTATATTATTACGAACTTGTACTCGTGAAATAATTATTTTACCAATGTCCCAATTCAGCTGTTGACTCATTATTTATTCTCCGCATATGTTACATAAAAAATCAACATCACAACACTATCACTAAATAAACACATCGAGTGCTGCCAGACTTAAATATAAAATAAAATAAAATCTTGTAAACAAACCACCGTAAATGCAACTGAAAGCGAGTTAATCAAATAAATTAAAATCACAATATACGGGTAAGTAGGTACCTACTTATTTGGAACCATTATTCAAAATCGTTATGTTTTAAAAATCGTTTGGAAAAATTGAGTGATTTTTAATTATTTTTTATTAATCTTAAGTTAATATTGTTTATTTCAGTATTTTTGTTAAAAAATTCACCGTAGAGTGGGACGATAAGAGATTTTTATGTGCTTTATTTTTCCTCATTGGCAATCTAATGAGTTTTAACATAAAATAATAAAGTTAACTTTAAGCGATCATACCACAAAGTCCAAATAATAATATTTAAATGGTGCGTAAATTGACATAATAAATTAATGTTAACGCTAGATTACGAACCTTCGTCGAATAGACAGCGCCGAAACAAAATAATTGTTATGGTCGTTTTTTTAATACGTGGACAGATATCTTTTAAACTCTTTGTAATCTCATTCAGCATCTAGGACTAAAGATCGGTGCACCTTTTTCGTGCATCGGATAATCGGATAAACAGATTAACCGCACACGCGTTGTCGAATTGAGGAAGGTTTGTAATAACGTCACTTTTCATACGTGAATTTTTTATCGGGTGCGATATTGCAACAAAGTAATGCACAAATCAATAACAATACGATTTTGTTTATTGTTACATATTTAATTTATCTTCCGTCTTTATGTTTGATTAAAGTGACTTTTTATATTTGGTATCAGTGTAGGGGAAGGGAGGAAGACTTGATTCCTCTTTTTGTTTTTGGGTCAAATGTTTTCTCGTAGATTGCTCCTATTGTTTATGTCAATGTTTGAAAAATGTTTTTTTGCCTTTGTTCCTCACTCATTATCTCTGGTTAATTTTGCCATTATTAAACAAATTGTGAAAAATGGGAAAATTATCAAATCAATGAAAATATTTAAAAAAACTAGTGAATTTTAACAATATTTAGATTTTAAGACATTATTTCATCGGCTTAAACATTTTTTATTAAGAAATAAAATTTAAAAAAAACCTAACAATCGTTCAAGTCGAAAATCTGATTCGCTTGCTTGTATAGTTGAAAATAGTTTTTTTAACAATTTGAAATAGTGTTACAATACCTATATTTTCACTTGAAAGTCATGGTTTCTGGCAAATTTCACATCGAATCCTGATGCAGTTTGTTCCTGAATGTGGCCAAGATAACGATGTATCATATTTTGTTTTTAAATGAAATGAACGATTCAATCGCCGTTCGTATGTCAACGTCGTTGTTACCTTTTAGAAGACTTTTGAATTAATTTTGGATATTTTAAATATTTTAAACTTTTCATCACCTTTTGATGTACTGCTCTACACTCTTTATCCTTTTCATCTGCTCTCTGGACAACTTTTCGGGTGTATCTGTTAATACTTTGGTACGCCTAGGCCACCTGCTTTTCCTTTTCTTTCTGAAAAGTTGTGTCTGCGATTTATCCAGATTTTGTATTACCATGGGATCAAAAGTGTCCCCTAGGCTAGTAAAGTTATTTTTTTCTTAGTTAAAAAAAAAACATAAACAAATTTTAACAATGCGTGACAAAAAATTAATCTTGATTGCTTTTACAAAAAAAAAAGAAAAATGGAATCACTTACCAGTCACAAAAAATAGTAATTAAAAATCATTATCACACTCGAAAACTTTTGCCGGAACGGAACAAATACAGACGTGTATCGCATGTAACTGCTAGAACAGTGTTCCCTAAATTTATTTTGCTCATCGCCCCCTTTTCGAATATTTTTTTTTCGGCGCTCCCCCACCCCGAAATTAGAACGATGGCTATTAAGGAAGAAATATCAAAACTCAATTATACTTAGGTATCGAACGACTTACTAAAAGTATATTCTTGAGCCTAAAAAGCCAGCGTCTTCAAAAACCAAATAAGCCGCTTAACCCTCTTATATCTTGTAAAAGCGAACCCGTACTTCAATCCTTTCACGCACAAAGGAATTGCCGCTGGCAAAAATAAATGGATGCACCGTAGGAGCTGTAAAATTTTCGTTCATTAATCGGTGTTGCGAAAGTAATCACGTGACCAAACAGGAGACTCAAACAAGACCGAGTTTCAAATTAAATATGGAAACGAGGCGGAAGGAAGGTGTCCGCCGACTCGGAGCCGAACTTTTCCACCTCTTCTCTAATCTACTTTTCTCTTCTCTTCTCTGCCCTGCTCTACCCTACTCTGATCTGCTAAGGAAAGGCAAACAGGGATTTGCAACATAGTCGGATCGGCAGGCGGAAGCGGAAGTCAGAGGGATTTCAAATAAATAGAAGTAAATAATTAGGCTCATGTTGCAGCGTCTTCATGGGCGTACAGCACCAACCGTCGTGTAAGGGTTTTGTCGAAACTCTAGCGATTGTTGCTAAATATTGACAACATCTGGTTATTTACCAATGTAGTTTTGTAAATGACATGTTTTCCGATTGCATGGCATAATAATTATCAGGTCAATATTAGTTCTAGACAGATTACCTGATCTAAAGAACAAAATACTTTCGAGCGCACAAATGAAACTTGGGTACATTGATGATGTTCGTAAAAACATCTATCACTACATTAGGAGTCGAATATTGAAAGATCTTCCGGTTCCAGATTGACTAACTTCGGCATACACTACTTCGGAAGTCCAGTTTCAAAGAATCCTGCCTGCGCCACCTAGCTTTCTACCTTATGGTGGAATATGTGTTTAAGTCGAATAACATAAAATAATCATTACAACATGAATTAATTAAAATCAACATATACCGCTTTACGTTTTATATAAAGGAAAATTATTTTTAAAAACATAAAATCAAAAAAATTAACACAAAGATGTAACAGTGGTTAAAAAGGGACGAGTAAATATTTTTCGACCATCAATAATTTTACTCAACTTGTTTGTCTTGTCCCTTTCAAGGGAGTTAGCAGGGGTTGGGTTTGGGAGGGAGGGGTGGGTTTCAGGGTGAGCAAGGGTGTTGCGAGGCAAGGGGTCAAACACGAGTGAAATGTTAACTAGTGATTTACAGAGAATAAGTAAGAATCGATATCTGACAGAAACCACTGCAAACCGCACGTTTAATTAGAAACTCTTAATTAAATTCCCAAAATGTGGTTTCATTAGATTCATGTTGATACGACACCAAATAGCACACGCTGCTTAAATCGGTCGGCTTGATAAGAACTTAATTCAATTAATTAAGAACAAAGTAATGGAATTTCAAGTAGGTATGTGGGCATTTAATCAAGCGATGTTAAAAACAATGGAGATACAGTACAACAATTCGTACCAGATATTTGTTTAACTATCCTGGTACTGCAGTGCCTCACAAATGTTCGCGACAGGGCGTGAGCTACAGGACAAAGATATCCACGAGAAAAAATACTCTTTCTTTTTAATATATTTATAGACTCTGATAAAATGACACACAGAGTAGCGGGCTAATCCGTATTATAATACCCTGCTCTTTCAAAATGATTCTTTGTTGTAGGTTTCCGATTTTAGAAACAAATGTTATTGTTGTTGTTATGAGGAAATATTAAATACTAAATGGCGGGAATGGCTGCAAGGGAATATTTGTCTGGACACATTCGTCTTACCGAACGAGACAATTAAAAACTGGTAAGTGCAGCACGAAACTTCATGCAGAATCCTATTTCTAAGCAGGTAAGCCTAAAAATGATTTAATATTTTTTTATTGTACTTTTTTATGTGGAATTCACATGGAATGCACGATAATATGGTAAATTAAAAAGTAAAATAATTTTGTGTACTGTATTTTTTGAAATGAAAAAGCTCAAAGTGTTGAGTGTCGATTCAGAGTTCGCTGCATCTTCACCGCTTAATAGTGTTAGCAGGTGTGAAGCAGCTCTCTGGCTGCAAACAGTTTATCTCATTAGCGGCCAAGCGCTTGATGCTTTAAGCACACCGAGTGTCTTGGTGTCAACTTACTAATTGACTTGGCTTTTACTAGTGCGTCTTTGAAATTTGGGTTCTTTAAGAAAATGATTCTAATTCGTTGTTGTTCTAAAAAGGCTAGTAAATTTATTTGAAGGGAAGACGTGTGTACAACCACATGTAATAATCATTTAACTCCAAAATTTCAGGAAACATATCAGGATTTATAGGATCGAATAACTTGAAAACCGTAACATGGCTTTCATTATTATTTATTATCTAACAACAATGAAGCAATATTTATTAATAAAATGTACCAATTAAAAAATCACACAATAGGCAGTGAGAAGGTTATTGCCGCTGCAGGGATTTGAGCTTCTAAACCACTGAGCTGATGAGACAACCTCCAGACCCGTGAATAATTAATACTCATATTCGTAAAAAGCATTTACTTTGTGGCTTGCCATATTTATAAATAAAACACATAAACTTTGTTTATAACCACTTTATTATTTAATATTACATCTACCGGTTTCGAAAGTACCCTTCCATCATCAGGACAATATTAAAATTAATATATATGAATTTTAATATTGTCCTGATGATGGAAAGGTACTTTCGAAACCGGTAGACGTAATATTAAATAATAAAGTGGTTATAAACAAAGTTTATGTGTTTTATTTATAATTAATACTCATTTTGAAGTTTGAATATTGCTTCAATTTTTTTAATGAAACACATAAAACCGAAGTGAAAACTGAAAGTTATTTAGAAAACACTGTCTTGTTTGAGTTCAGGTATTTATACTCGTAGATGTTACTTTATATTGCACAAAGCAAACATAAATGAAATTATTCAGCTTAAAGAGTTTCATTGGTCATTAATTTTATTTTGCCAAAAGGGTAAAAAATACAATAAATTTAGTTAGTTAATTAGACATATCGTGAAATCCCATTTACACGTCGAATTTTCTTGAGTTATGCGATCCAATAAAGATATCTGCAGGGGCTCAGTTTCAGCATGGCGAGTCTAAAAAATAGTTCCAAGATAGCCAACATCCAAAAGTTCAAAGTGACGAAGAAAATATTAAAATACAAATATTGATAACGGGAGAAACGAAGCATTTTCATAAGTGGCAAAGAATTTTTTTACATCTCTTATTGCTTGCGGATACGGCAACTGGTGCAGTTGCGGCAGCCCTATTAAACCCACAGCTTTTATGGTAATCCCTCATACGGTAAACGGTGCTAGACTGCACCATTCGCAGTATGAACATTTTAAAACAGGATTTGCAAACTTGTAAATATATTCCTTCAGGTTCAGGTTTATTCATATTCAGTTCTTTATTCGACTAATGGAAATGTCAATTTCACTTTGTGTAAATATTGTAGTGTCTGTGTAACTAACTCACTAACCAATTGCAATTTTTCCGCAAGTGTATGTAGAGTGGATGGAACGCCACACTATCTTGGCGTAAATCGTGTATCGTCTCGTAAATACTCTTCAGTTATTGCGACTCTTGATATAATCAGACTCAGGTATTTGATTAACTTGATCGAGCTACACCTTCCTGCGGCGTATTAACTTCTTCTTTCATCCATTGTCGGGTTATTTTATTCTCCTGACACTCTTTTCTCCTTCCACCCGCACTGCATGTTCTAATTATCCTTTTTTAATCTTATTTATACGCTTATATCGGCCCTGCATTATTTTCGAAACGCCTCATTCGTAATATAGTCGTACGCGGTTTTACTACACATACTCCTCATGGATTTCATTTCTAATGGATTTATTCTAATTTTGTCATTCCGTGCCTAACTGCCGTACACTAGGACCGGTTTCAGAACTCCACTGTGGACTGTTAGCATCGCTTCCTTTGACAACTTTTTACTAACGACTATTGCATTCAGTCGTTAATTAAATACATGTCCTGGTCTCACCCCCTCAATTTAAATTGCACAGTATTTTCGCATCTTCACTTTAAAATAGATACCATGCCACATTCATATTAAATCATTCTGAATACTTCCACGTATATCTATTTACATTGACAAAAATGTTTTATTAAAATAAATGAAAAACTGCATAGAAGCAGTCAACTTCAAGACTTGGCTTAGAGTGGACAATAATGCCAATCGAGTGCCTTGGAATTAACTATGTTTATAAAAACGGGAGTTGTGAAGCTCGAAGCTTAGGGAAGCTCCGCTGGAAGCTAAATTAGCATTCCGGTCGTACAAGGCGAGGCCGAGGACAAAGTTCTGATTATTAATTACTCTTCGGGGGGTTTTAAGGTAAATGTGCATTAGTGACATTAATGGCAGATTTCTCACGAATCCTTAATCATTAAATAATAAGGAAATGTGAACGTTATCTATGAAGCAGAAAGTATGTTTGTATGTCTAACTAAAAACTCACGAACGGTGAGCTCTGACGACATGAAATATTAACAGCTTTTCCTGGCAGGCTAGGTAACCTAATTATTTTCAGCTCTCAGTGATATTTCCACAATGAGGTATGACGCTTTGAAATATCTATTTAAGTGTTATCTTTAAATAACGTAAGGCGCCATATTGCGTTAAATTAAGAAGAAAAAAAACAAAAAAGAGTAACACAACTCGATTGAAACCGGATAGTAACTACTACAGGAATAAAAACGAGAAACTGAAAAATTTAATTTAAAACATGATTTATTTTTTACCTTCATTAAAATATAAACCAAGGAAAATCGTTGAAACAGAAAGAAAAGTCACGGCACGCTACTAGAAAACACAGAAAACAAACTAATCATTATTAAACAGCGGGATAGAGTAATACATTTAGATGATAAGCCGCGAGAGAGTACGGTTAAAAAACAAGGTTTCTCCCACGTCAAGCGAGAGGGAAAGCGCGGAAAAGCGCAAGTTAGGGCGTGCTAAGTTACCCTAACTGTTACCTTATTCAATGTAGAAACCTGCGGTGTACTTACTTTGCCCGTTGCCGAGGCTATTCGCCGCGTGAACGCGCCTCGCTGGAATCACCAGACGCAAATCACGGACGGAAGATGGACACCGCAGAACCACACATTTTTTTTACAATTAATAAAAGCACTAAGCTTTGATATTTTTGTGTCCACGACCGCTCGGAAATTAAAAATAATACGTCTGGATATTTTGGTAATTAACATTTGTTTTAAAAAAATAAGACACTCTAATCTTTGATTACAACTTGTGACCTCCATGATGATCAGAAACTCAGCCAAGGAAACTATTAGAGAGAAGCTGAGGCTTTTGTTCGAAGGTTCTCTTGGGAAAATTATACACGGGAACAGATTGAATCCTTCGTTTATTTTTTATGACTGAATTTATGTTAGTGAAATAAGAATTTAGTATTTATAGGTTATGAACGTGTGAGGGAGATTTTAACTTTGTTAAAAATTGACGCTTTCTATCGTAATCTGCGAAAATGTGTTTGGTTCGTGTTTGACAGTCATTGGCACATCTGGTATGAAGTCCCTAGACTAGATACGCGAAAACAACTGTTCGAATCCCTACGCCCGTAAGTACCTAAATTTGGCCCAGGAAATGCCGTCTTGACATCTAAGATATTTTCATCGAAATACTTCAAACCTTAAAAAAATTGTTAAGTTTTTTTTATGCTTTATTAATTAATGCTGTGTATAATCCCTTTTATTTATCATAAAACCTATAATGCTAAATCAACTAATATGTATTGAATATAGTTGTGAATGATGAATACTTGGAGCACGTGGATGAGTTTGTGTATTTAGGAAGTATGTTTACGAGAGACGGAAAGGCTGATTTGGATATTGAATAAGGGTAAATACAGGAAACTCCATTAATGGAGAACTGAACGCTGTTGGCGCAAATAAAAAAAAATGTCCAAAGAAGCGAAGCTAGTAGTCCACAATGAAGTACTTATACTAACCCTGATGTATGGCAGTGAGGCATGGAACTGGCAGAGGAAGGATGAAAGTAGACTGAACGCTGTGGAAATGAGATCCCTGAGGCGTATGTGCGGTAAAACCATGTATGACCGTATTAAAAATGTGGATATCCGGAAAGAATGCAAGACTATTGTGAGCGTAATGAATAGGATCAATAAAGGGACGCTTATATGGTTTGGGCATGTAGAGAGAATGAACGAAGAAAGGAGTGTGAAAAGAATATATGATGCGAAAGTGAATGGAAGAAGAAGTCGAGGATGCCCGAGGAAGACATGGTACGATCAAGTAAATCAAATACTTGAATCGGGTCATATGAAGAGTCAGAATAACAGAAGAGTACGTATGAGACGATGTATGAATGTGAATGAAGCAATGAGTGTTTGCCAAGACAGAATTATATGGCGGTCTGTCCTCTCTGCCTACTCCTTCGGGAAAACGGCGTGATGGTTAGTTAGTTAGTTAACTTATATGTATATATATAATGGTTCAATATTTGTTTTAAATAAATATAAAATTAAAAAGAAAGACAAACATTCCTGGGTTACCAAAAAACTCCTACTGCCATCATAATAAGCGGAAAATGTTGCTTGTGCAATGATGGAGGACTAAGCCAGCAGAGGAATTGAACGCACGACGTCCGGGTGAGAATCCGAAGCGTTTGTCCATTTAGCTACCGACCGGTGGAAATCTAAATCATAGTATATTATGAATATCATGTTACTTGCAAATAAAATCTTTTTTGTTTGTTTATTCGTTAGATTTTACTAGCATTGTTTTGCCTTGTGCCGTGTTGTTTTCTTTTCATTCCATTTTATTTTACTTTACAATGTAGAATAGGTTCAGACACAATAATAAATAACTAAAGAAAAACGCATATTTTGAGGACTCGGCGAAAAAGTATTTACAACTGGGATTAGCAATAGCATAGGAACACCGTTGGAATAAGAACATTCACATGAGAAAAATGGGTTTCATTATTCCTGTTTCCGAGACCTTTCGAAACCACCCTCGTATGCAAACATATTTTTCGTAAATAAATAAAAATATTTTAAAATTTGGATGTTTAAAAGAAAAAAAAAGGCATTGATGAGATTTATATTCCTGGAAGGTTTACATGAAAGTTTCATTAATACGACATTGTAACAAATAGGTAGTAGTTTTCAGTTGAATAATTCAAGCAAATTTCTACGAAATTTACCCAACCTGCGTACGAAATGAATTAATATTTAAAACGCGTACCGGCCACGAATACAAATAATAGGTATGACTTGGAATACCCCCTCGCTTTGACTATAAATGACGTAGAAAATAATTCGAAACATGTAGTTAAATTAAAGACAAAAATACATGATACTAAATCATTTGAAAAAATAAAGAATATTCGACAGTGACTTTTAAGAACATGTGAAATTGACTAATAGGGAAATATTAGGTACCTTTAAGATTTCCATGCCTGTGGTATTCTGTATTACTAAGTTGTAGGAAAATATTTTAACTTTTAACTTAATAAGCTTTTGTCCTGATCTCACTCCTTATTGACCTTTGTAATAACACTAATATTCTACTAATTTATAGCCGCAGTTGATGTAAAAGTACTACTTTTATTATCATAAATGCTCCTGAAAGTTTTATTTGAATGTTTTTTCATTCAATACAATTAGCTATCCATATCAAATGTGTCGTTTTTCAAAATGGTATTTCCAATATAAATTGGGGAATAATATATACGTACAGACCACGAACATATAAATGACACAACGCAACATGAATAAAAAGTTGACACACACTTCGATAATTAGATATGTGTTGGACAATTTGGTCACAATCCAATAATTTAAATACCAAATAATTATCTGTCTATTTTCAATAAAATTAATTGACAGCTTAACCCACAAAGCTTGGTTTAACCCAAACTTTCGGAGGTTGGTAATTTTAAATATTGTTGTAAGAATATAATAATAAGTGTCGGCATGCAAATAACAGATAGTTGTGGTTACCTGCTACAGAGTATTTTTCCTCCCGCTAGAGGGCGCAGTTCGCTCATCTCAGAGAGCAAGCACAGTAAGGGGCGCTTCGGCGGTCAACCACCTGTAACGAAACATTGCACCTTTAGATACGTCACAGCAGCCGCTACACTACGACCCAACTACACCTAGGTACACCAAATACAAGTTGGAAATGAGTTGGATACACTGGGAGAGAATTTAGAAATAACAAGTTTGTTTTGGGGAGTCACGTAGAAAACACAAAACTACTTAGTTTAGAATACGAGTATGTTTTGCAGGAAAACAGAATTGCTCATGATCGAACTTTTTCGAATGCCAAAAATAGGATGTAGTTTTCAGCTGTATCCGGTTGAAATTTTTGTTATTTACGATATACGATGGAACTATTACACTCTCCATTTTGAGATATGTTGCGAGATTGAAGAAAGTGGGTTAGGGGTGAAATAAAGGAAGGCTGGAAGGTTCCAACACTGTGTTTAATTTTATACTAAAAAACTTCGCATTGAAAAAAAAACAACATTAGGTGATATATAATGGAATCAATTAAAAAAAAAAGAAAATTGTGTGTGTAATTTCATCAATAATAAAGGAATCAATTAATGCAGTTTTATGAAGAATTTAATTTTACACAATATAATGCCAAAATTTATAAGAATTGACCAATCAGAATACGTCCCTAGCGTCAAAAAAAGAACTAAAATGTTTTGACAGTTGAAAATGTACTGCAAGGCTAAACATTTCGTTGCTCACAACGTAAATAAGCGAATCTCATATTTAGCAACTTTTCAGGAGAGTTAAGAGTTTTTTTGCCAGATTCTTTATACATTTTATTACATATTTCGCTAATGAGGAAATAATCTCGTTTTGTCTTTTGACCGCTTATTCCAAAACCTTACGAAGTAATTAAAAATCATTATTTATATATATTGTAGTTTTGTATATGAGTTGTATTGCCTATTCGCGGCCTCTTATTTTGCTCTCTTGATTCAAAAGCTCCCTTCTTTTCTATGTAAATATTATTAATATTCTTCAATGACTTGTCAACGGGTCGAAAAGTTCACCACTAAAACATCGCCAAATGAATTTTAGCATCGAGGGTCGCCAATGCAGTAAAATAATTCCCCTCCGACTTCCTACTTTTTGCAGAGAGAAATATCTTTTCCTCAATAAAACCATTCAAACGTTTCCAAGAAATGTCTTTGATATGTAAAATAAGCAGAGCTGAAGCCAGGTAATCCTCGGCATTCTCCTATCCATTCCGGGTGACAAAAGGCAACTCTTTAGATGCTTTCTAATAATAAACAATTTCAATCGATATTTTTAATATGCTGAAATTAAATATGCCGCATTCAGAAGGCTTTGTCTATTTTTAGACCTTTTTTTCCCGGACATTTTTCATACAATATTTCTAAACTGATGTGCATTACAAGTTAATTTAATTCTTAAATTGTAAAAAGTACAAATAATTTATGAAGACAGTAATATTTCACCTGAACTTCGCTTTAATAATATTACAAGTTTTACTTCGAATCTTTCGAGTGTAGATGAAATACTCAAAGCGATATACTTAGAATTTTCGCAGAACCGGGTGAAGGTTTTCATTTAATCACTGATAATACTTGGTTAATTTATATAGCGCCATTTTTGTGAAATATCACCTCAAGGGCGCTTTACAAAACATAAAAACTATGGCTAAATTTACAATAAAACTATCGAAAATATGTCGCGGGCTGTGAAAAGTTTCGAACATTTTTGTTTACTTTTCTAATAGATCGAGAATTTGCCGATCATTGCATGGAAAGATAGTGAAAATCGATGTAATTTGCCTTGCCAAGAAAAAAACATGAGTTGTTTTAATCCACTCATTTCAAATATAAAATTTAAAACAAAATGTTTTGAGTCAAATACATTATAGGTAGGTAGGGATTTGAAAAGATTTTTTTAGTAATTTGACAATTTCAATTGACATCAGTTCTAAACTTGAGAAGTTAAAACTCATACATAGGTAGGTACTCGCAAAGGAAATTATTATATTATGTATTTTTTAAGGTGTAGCTGTGCCTATGGAAATCTTTTGATTTACTAATGAAAATAGAAAATGGATTGTGATAGATTACTTCTGGTCTATTTCCGAGCAAAAAAATAAACAAATGATGGGAAGCGATTGCCCTCGAATCCGTTGATATCTTGCCGGTCGCCGTCCTCTGGAGAGGTGTGAAACTACTTAATGCTAAGTGAAATTTATGTAAGCGGACGCCCCGAGGCCTGCGATTTCACAACATTTATAATTGAATCAAACCGGGAAGGACAACCCTTAACACAATTCAATTTACCCGGAAACTAGTTCCGATGGGTTACCGAATAGCACAACACAACAAGCGCCATGCTCATTAAGGGTGTGTTTTAATATCGATGAAGGTGACATTAAATACCGGTGAAGACTAATCCAGTTTTAACGTAGTTAGATTCGAGTGGAAAAAACAAGTAAAATTATTAAAATCTATTATTGATGTTAATAGGTATGAACCAAATAAGGCGTGTGTCGTAACAAAGACGGCAGTTTCAGTGTCAGACATTATTTGTTGCTAAACCATAAAATAGTTTTTGATTAATACCTAATTGTAATAACTAAACTTGATAGAACAAGTTTGAATATGAAAGACAAAGCCGATAGCTACAATTTGTGCTAATTTTATTATTTGCACGTTTTTTTTCCTCAGATATATGTTATTTTATTACCCTCCACATAGCATCCCTTAAAAATGACATAGGCCCCGAGGGAAATAATTTCCCACCACTGGGTTTATTATGGACTCACATTTAAAAAATAGATGTAGGGAACCGATCTTTTCGTCCGGCTTGTTGGTAATCTGTTTTTTTAAAGTGTAAAATGTATGTTTTAATAATGTACTTGTTGAAAGACCTAACACGTTGTCAGATTATAAATGATTCACTATATCCGACTCCATATAACACAATTTCTGCAGTCTTTATATATCTCAAAGATAGCAGCGAAAATATTATTTACACTTTATATCATTTGAGAGACTGCAATTATCTCGGGTTATTGGTCTCATTCTTCTCCCGCTCCCCTGCTCCCATCCCGACATCACCTAGAAGGTAATAATATTGGACGTGTCCATCTTGCGCACATCGAATCATCCCCAAATATCCCCATCAACTTTTATTCGGCACATTTAGGATGACACGTTAATCCCTCCTATTATTTATCCCATAACAAAACCAAGAAAATAAATTGGATATTTCTCTCCAATTCTTATACCCATTTGTTTTGTGATATAAATTCTAGATTGCAGATACTTTGGAGTAACCACCCCAAAAGCTCGGAAGGCTGTATTTTGATTAAACACTTTTCACAAATACGCTTTAATGTTTGGTGAAACTAAAAGGATTTTCATGAAGGGGTGGTTGGGCTGAGCACCCAGGAAGGTCACACCCTAACTCGAAAACTTACTTTGCGTTATCATTTATTCAAGAACACTTGTATATTAATTTACAATAAGGAACAGGATGCTAGAAAACTTTGCGTGACCCGACAAATAATTAATGGATCCGAAGAGACCAAACTAAGGCTGAAGTTATCCGAATGTTAAGACATTGATGTATGCGTATTAGAGGAAAATTATACCATCAGATGTTAAAGGAGACGAAACTTTGTCAATAGCTTGCTTTGTACCTGAGGCTTTGTAGAAAGTTTTTTCGTAATGACATATTATCTGCTTTACAGATAAGACGTATGTTTTTAAAAGAGTTTACATTTCAAAATGAGAGTAAGTGTATTTATCAAGGCCCTTCGTTTTGAAATAACTTATCAGTCTCAAACGAAACGAACACTGCACAAAAAAAATATATGCGTGTTAAACAAACGATTTACCAGTTACGACATGACTGATCGACAGCGTAGAGGGTTAACCCCTAGACCTCAAGATCAGGGTTTGGAACTCCAACCCCAGCCTACATTAAATAACTAGTCGAAGAGCAAGCTAAAAAGGAATAAAGCCAAGGTTTAGAAGCAATGTGTCCAATTTTCAGAAAGAGGACCAGAAAATATATAACTTTTTCATATTTGGTGATTGATGTACAAATCTTAACTACTACGAGTAAGTGTGGGTTGTTTCAAACTTTCGTCACATTTAACATCGTCACAATTCAACGATTAGCGCTATTTTGTTTTTTTTTTGCATTTGAACGGTTCCCGTTTAACGCCGATTTTCGGTTAATTTCAGCATTTGAACAAATTGAGGTTGGTTAAAAATCATAACGGTCACGTGTTATGCTTTTCAGTAAATTAATATTGACAAAGAATTGTGGCGACGTTAAATGTTACGAAAGTCTGAAACACCCCAGAGACATATTTTCACTTGTTCAATAAAAAAAGGAGTAATGACTCGATAAAGCTTTTTTGTTTAAAAAAAAACTTTTTTACCGTTTTCAGTGAATTAGCAGAGAACATGAAATGAATATCGGCAAATCGACATACAAAAAAAAACTATAATTTGATGTATTTTGATTTCAAGCAGCGTTTCAAAATCTCATCAAAGTGATAATAGTATGATGCACCTTGGTGATATGTATGCAAATCTGCTGCTGGTCAGTTGAATACGTGTTAATTGTTCTTCGCTGTCTGGAAAGTTGGTAGACGGCCACAGCGCAGCCAGAATAGCTAGCACAGCTACACGATACCGGTGATTAGGTTCAAAACCATTCAAATAAAGATAATTAAGAAAACAGAATTTTTACCCCTAATGATGGTTTTTACAGCAACTCAGAAGCTTGAACTGCTGAATAGCGTGATGATTACACCCCCTAACGAATCGTTTCACGCGGGGAAGGTTTTTAGTTTTCTTTTGAGAGTAATTTATACTTGTTATACTTTTTTTGTAAAGCTTTTGAATACATCATGTTCTATATAACGATATAACACATTAGCAGGTAAATGGAGCGCATCATCAAACTTCAGTGGAATTGCACAAACCAGGGGGCTGAAGTCTCTATCTTTAAACGCGCGTTATGGTGACAATCAATCGATATTTTGGTAATATTCGATTAATGATCACGGTAACGCGCGTTAAAAGATGAAGGTATTAACCCCAGGGTGGCTTCATCGGTAGCTATGGATGGGGCTAAAAGTTTTTTTTCATTCAGAATTCTTTTTTTTTTTTTTGTATCTAAGAACCGCACAAGAATCCCACTTGCCTGAGCCGGTGGAATATGGCACCCCTGATTCGAGGTTTTTTTGACGCTGTAGTTTGGGAAGAGAAACGTTAGGAAGTACCTGACTTTTTATTTTTATTTTTACAATAACTCCACACAGGAGGCCTTGAGGAAAACAATTTTCCTCAGGGCCTATGTCATCTTTGGGGATGCTGTGTGGAGGGTTTTTTTGAGGAAAGGAAGGAGTGAACTTGGGTCTTAAAGAGGCCCAAGTTGAAGGAGGGAGGAAACACAGAGGCCGGCAAATCGTTCCATAGCCGAGCTGTTGAACATAAGAACGAGTCGTAAAAGCGACCCGTTCTCATGTATTGAATGTCAACCGTGTACAAATGTTGGGCGTGCGTTTGGCGAGTTTCCCGACTATGCACCGGTGCCGAAGGGATCAATGATCAGATCTAGTCACCAAACATGATTAAAGCCATTTCAAGCAACGTTTCAATTCGATTCAGAATGGTGGTCTTTCGCCAGGGAATACTTTTCACCAGTATCTACTACTCTGGTAGATACTCTCCGAAGTAAGAAAAAAGTTTATAAAGTTATTTATTTACTAAAATTATGTTCGTGGACTGAATTCCTCCATTCGGCGCATTACGCCGCACCACTATGTTTATGGCGATGACAGTTATGAATTGAAAAAACATGAGCATCCTTTGTTCGCGAAAATACAAAGAGCTTATCTGCTGGTTGTCGCAATGCATCCTAAGCTTAAAGTGCACGAGAACGTTGCACCAAAACCAAGTTCAGTGTCAGGCGGTGACGGTGGTGAGATGGTGAGACGACGGGAGTGCAGAGGGTGGAGGTGGGTGGAGTTGGGTGGATGTAGGTGGAGTTGGTGAAATGAATCCCGCCTCTGCATTTACCACTGAGAACAAGAAGTGATGCACAACAGTGGGGTAAGTATTTTCGAGGAAATACATATGATACTTTTGTGAAATTGATATTTTATATGGAATTAGGTAATACTGATCATAAATGTGTTGAGTGTGATGTAAGAAAACAAGAATGAAGTTTTATTAACTTCTTTAAAGTTTAGTGTAAGGATTAAAACAACATAATAAATTTAGTGAAATACCGCTGATAAATTCGTTGTAACAGCTCCCTTTTCCCATAATACGACACGAGATAATAATATTGATGTTGACGTTGTTCTAGGTGAATTAAGCAAAACACAACTTCACACGAAACATGTATTAACGAATTAAATTATCTTGAGGGATGCGTTACAAACGCGATTATTGCAAATCAATTTAACAAAAAAACAACACTTAACACAATTGTGCACTATGCCATTGACATGTAATTTATTTGAACGAAATGTTATTTTTCTGGGCGAAAAGTGAAACAAGCAGAAATATTTTATTCAAGAAAAGTGTAGGTACCTTAACGTATGTTTGAAAATGCAAGAAGGAAATGTGAACGGTGACAATATGGATAATAACATGTTATATTATTTAAAGGATCTTGTTTTGTAAACAACATGTATTCCCGGAAGAGATTTGGAACAACAGTGAAAAACAACCTGATATAATCCGTGCGCAGGCAAAGGTTATAATAATTGCGATGTTTTAGTATTTAAATCAAGTATGCCACATTCATGGAATAATGTTACAACAATAGCGAATTGCTCTTTCAGGGGATTTTAAAGGGTTAGTATTAATAAATAAAGTATATTGTTCTTCTGAGTTATTGTTCTGCAATAAGGTAATTTTACTTTTAAGAAAAGGTAGTACCTAATCTTCTAATATGAATCACAGCCTTCCTCAATTCTATTATATGATTTTCGTAATAATTTATTAAAACCGTATCTATCAATTTGTATGCAGAATGGTATTAATCAATGTCCCCAACTCAAACGTGAATACACTTTTAGATAGTCTTAGGGTCATTAAACTTAACATTTGATTATATATTGTCTTATCGAAAATGAAAATTAAAAAAAAAGAATTACAATAATCTATCCGAATTCGACAAGTTTTTTTTTTTTAATATTTCAACTTTTTTTCTTCACAAAGAATATGACAACTTGTTTTTTTTTACAGTAAAAGAGTTGTTTCAGCTCCACAGCGCATTATTAAAATGAAGTTGCGTGTTGAAAATAGTTGCGCTGGCATAAAAAATACAAGACGGAGCATGATCCTGCTTCATACAAACAGATTTTAGTTGTATGGATAATTATGAAAAAGCAAGTAGCAAAATAAATTGTAATTTAGACATTGTTTAAAAATGGATTAAACTAAATAAATTAAAACTAAAGGTCAATAAGACATAATATATGAACATAGGCAAAAAATTAAAACGAAAAACCGAAAGTGTATATTGATTAAGAAACTATAAAAAGAGTAGAAGAAATTAAATATCTAGGTGTCATCATAAACTCAAAGCTAAACTTTTTAAATAATTCAGATTTATAATCAAAAAATTGTAAAAAAAACTTTTCTTCGTAGAATTTGAAACATAATATCACTGCATTTTAATTATTTTTCAATCATCGTTTCTCTTTGCAATGAAGAAAAAATGCAAATACTTCAGCGCAACACACATATAGCGCACACGAATTAAAGATATGCTAAAAGAGGTAAATTTTATGACGGCAAAGCAAACGGTATATTTTAATGTTAATTTTGTATACATGAAATCAATATAGGGATAATTTCTAAGGATTTCAAAGAAATGATTAATTATAATTACGAGATACACGGACATGTGACGAGAAATGCAAAATAATTAAATTTCCAATAAAGAAAAAAATCAAGCACACTGAAATCTCTCATGTGCCGGGCCGTCCAACTATATGATAAAATTTAAACAGAAATCTACAAAAGACAATATTCTTCAATAAAAAGAATTTCATAATCTTCATTCTTCTATTTGTTTCCCATAATTTTATTTGAAAACATTCCTGTAATCATAAAACGTATGACATTCGATAAAATTGCCCCGAAAATCATGTTCAGAAAACGTGCAATAATAATGTTCATAGTTAGAAAATTTAAGAGGCCGAAGGTAGTATGAACTCCAAGTTACTGAAACTGTTAACTTCCCACCGAACTTTGAATAACAGTCGTATTGTTTGGATCGTAAATGAGCGGTGGCATAATGCACGACACAGGAATAACAACCAGTCAACACTTTACCATTTAACTTCACAAGGGACCGAAGGAAAGAAGCGCCTCTCATTGGTACTGCAGCGAATAGAATAAATAAGGATTTAATATATTTTTACAATGTGTCTTGGTTAACTTGAACGGGGAGTACAGTGCAGCATTACAATTATTAGAGACTGAAATGATGAAAGAACTAAGGGATCCGTTATTTACATTACATCGTGCGTTGGTTTCACGAATTTTACAAATATTTTTAAGATGACCGCCACAAAATGTGCTTAATCATGTATTATTACATGCTGTTGTCTATTTAGTACAGAAGAAAGGATAAAGGAAAGTTATGTTGGAATCGTTCAACATAATGTAATTACATTGGTGGAAGTCAGGAACATTTCGTGTGTGTTTTTTTAATATTGGAGATTTTCAAAAAGAAAAGGTTGGGGATATTTTATACTGACCTACGCGAAAAGATTTATTTTACAAAAGTCAAGTTTTTGTATGTAAAAATCTTTCAAAAAAAAAAAAAAAAGATTATCTACCTTTCTTCTTTCAGACAGAAAATCAGAAATTAAAAATCGACATAAACACACAGTATTTTAATGGTGAAAAAATCGTTTTATATTCTATTTTAGTGAAAAATCAGGGGAAGTTAGTGAAAGTACAGTATAATAAAATATCAGTTATGGAATAAATATTTATTATCAAAAAAACGTTAAGAATTTATTATTATCGAAAAATTATAAATCGCAGATCCACCGTCTTGCGGCAAGTTTTGCTTTATATAAATCATTACGTGCATCGTGTACAGTTATACCATCTAAAGAATACCGTAGGGCGATGTTCCGAGGTTAGGTTGGCTGTGGGAGGTGGTTAGGCGTAGAACGGGAGCACGGGACAGCAGACGAAAGGGGAAGAGGAAGAAGAAGGGGAGGAGAAGGAGGCTGCTCTGAGGGTCAATGACACTCCACTTCTTAAACAGTTGGTTCCCTGCCAGATATGAAAATACATACTTCGACTGCGGACTGCCAAACCAGCCACCGCAACAAACCCTCTTATTATCTGATCTCATCATGATGAGAATCCAGCTATAAACTTGGCAGTTGTCTCATTGATGAAAAAAGAACCCCTCAAAACTTTCATCCCTGAAATACTTTAAATGCATATTCAAGATTTCAATAAAAGATAGGAACTCATAAAGTATTCTCCAACAAAGGGAACCGGAAAAACAAAAACGAAAATTAAATACCAATTTTCCAACATTTCTTTGCACTAACGGTATGTACGCACATAATAGTAAAACGTGTGAAAGCACTGGTTGTATAAATTAAAATATATTTTTCAAAGCCCTTAGGCGAGCATTGTATCAAAAATGTATGAAATTCAAAAGCTTTCATTGCATAAAAGCGACCTTGTCCCATATCCATAGTGGACCATCCTCATTAATTACAATTCCAGGTGCAAAAAACAAAAACGAGAGAGTTGGTAAAAATTACAGATGAATAGCCGTAAAAAATAATTAATCCCTACACGAAGATTTACTGCCATACGGGGAAAAATAGGGTGACATGAATGTATTTAAAAAAAGCATATCCAGTGTTTATGATACCTGTAGCAAATGTGGAGGAAAATAATTTGTTACCACATTTCGTCTGATATTACTTGCGTTTCTACTTTTTTAACCTATTCCAAATTGAATTAATTTATTGTATACTTCTACCAAATACATACATATCAGTTATACTACATTACACGTTTACTTATGAGGATACTGGATGAAAATTATGGCAATTTCCATTTCATTTCATGCCTCACATGACAATCGATTTCCCATTTATATGAAAGTAAAAGTGAAAATCTCTCTGTTCCAAGGGTGCACTATGAGCGGCGCTAGTGGTCAGTGATTTTACTTATCAATGGTGCCAGACAGAGATATCTAAGCAATATCGGCACTTACTGGTAAATAACACATTTCATAAAGGAAATAATACGAGGATAAAGGGAAACATATCCCTTGTTACAAAGGGTCTTGATATTACTAGACGTTTTGATTTATTCACCCCCCTTACGATACACTATCGCGTTTAGTCGTCGACCGGAGGGGGGGGGGGTTTCCTGAATCGGCTATTTTATTATCTCTAAGCGGCTGACGTTTTCATTTGCCAGACATTCTAGTAGAAATGCAACGGCGAAGGCAGTTGTCATAAAAATCCACCCCAGGAGCTCAGAATGTAGCCGGGATGTATTACGCATTTTCGGCGAGGAATTTATGGACGCCACGGCCGGGATTTGGAGCGGAAGAATTTTATTGTATCGTAAAGCTGTATATCTGCCCGAGAATGCGTGTAAACTACCTATTATAAACATACCCAGCAGGTTATATCTACAGCGAAAGGAAAACTATTTAAAATACAACATTCCGAAAGTTTTGGATTGTTTGTAGACTGCCCTCCGAATTATTTGTTGGAGCGATAAATGGGCACAAGATTAACAAGTTTTATGGAGTATGGAACAGATGTAGGGATAATACTATGGAGTTATTTTGTATTATTTAATCACCATTTAACACGTTGGCCGCATATTGACTTTGGTATATTGAACTGAGGGAGGCACAGGGGGTTATTAAAATAAAGAAAAATAAACTCACCACCTAAAAATCTAAGAATGCGTTTCCCATGCCGAGAAGCCAATTGCGGAAGAAATAAAAGTTTGATGGCATCTTTCCAATACCCACGGAAGCCCGTTTTAATGATATATAAGAAATATGTACCGCGCCACTGGTCGGAAATTTGCATGATCAAATTACTCTATGATAGATTTATAAAAAACATTTTTTTTTTATGAATGGTTTCAATAAAGCGAGCCAATACATTACAATCAACAAAAATAGAATATCTCAAGCTTCATTCACATTCGGATAAAATCTTGGTAGTACTGAGCTTGGGCGTCAGAAATTCCCCGCCGTGACACGATCCACGAGATGTCCTGCAATAAAAGATGACCTCAGCTTAGCCTCAGCGTGAAGCTGCTATCTAGTTCTAACAAATCGCCCTAAGGCTTTGCAGATATGCACTCCCAACACGAATGCAGCCTAAATCTTAGCCGTGCCTTCTTTTGTCTTCGGTCTACGGAGGAAGGCTGTACTTACAGATTACCCCTTCGTGTGAACACAATTTGCTCGTAACAAGAGCAACGAAAAGTAGGATGTGCAGGGAAGAAATACGGCCAATGCTCGGAATGCTCAGTCGGTTTATTTTTCTATTGCGATCAAATTGCAGTTGTGCTCATAAATGTTGCTTTTGTTGTGATGTAACTTAATATTATGCAATTGTCTGCAGTGATTACTTTATTAGAAATACACGATGACATCTTTCGTCTCAGTTTTTTTATTCAGAAAAATATAAGGGAATATGAAATTAATTCATAGAATAATCCAATTAATTAGAGGCGAACCCGGATATCAAAACTAGTCAGATATAGCTCTATACCTCAGACAAACAACCTCAATAGAAAGTCCGAATTTATTTAAAGCTCCGTCCATCTTACAATACAGTCGTTTCCGGTGAAAGTTAGGACTTTCAGGCAGTATTTATGTGTCGCGCCGTCACCCGGCCCCGTAGCCCTCGGCTATAGGAGCCCCCTACGTGAGGGCTATCGCCCGGGTTACGTGACCGCTTTCTCCAAACACCGACGATTCGGACGCTGCAGCGCGGGAGTGAACGACGCCCAACCCTCATTTTGGTGACAAATATTTGAAGGAAAGGGTTGGAAAAATAACGGTTGTTAATAAGTAAAGAGCCGAATGATGAAACTGTTTATTTTTTGTCAATGTGACACGACTAGAGCTCCGTTTGTTTACATGCATCTAAAATAATGCTCACGCAGCAAGAATAAGATGTTTATTTACCGTTTTCCTGGAGACCAATAGCTCCAACAAGATTTTTTCAGGTCTCTGTTAAATTCGATGATATTCTTCTTACATTTCGTCATAGCAAAACTTCAAATATGAAGTCAGTGACCGGCTCTAACAAATTTATAAATCCATGAAGTTAATTTGAATTGGTTCTTACTTTTATTTTACACAAAACACATGTATTTTTTGTTGTTGATAAAAGCCTAATAATGATCCTTTCCATGGCAGATCTGGTCTTAATAAACCCGCTGAGGTGTGTGAAAACCAAGACAAAAATCCTAACTTATTTTTATAAATGTTTTGAATTTCATCGGGAATCGGACCAAAGACGGGATGGCATAACATTTATGCAACTGCAGCCACCATACGAAAAAAATAGTTCTTACAGACTACTCCGCTAAAAAAGAATTGTTAAGCTTATTTAGAAAGTACATTCTACTTAAAATCAAAGAGTAAAGACCTTGTTTACGTTCAGGAATTGTCGTTATTTTTGCTTTCCGGAAGTCAGTCACGTACATCGAAACGAAAATAGCTTTCGGTAAAAAATGTTTTTAATTTTATATCGCAGAAAAAGCTTCACTATCCACCCCTCCGGTGGGATGGTCGAAGGAGAAACTTTTCCGAGGGTCGGGTGAAAAAACAACGTTCAAATATAGGAGTCGTTGACTTCCATGAAATTTTATTGAAGAAAGAATCTTTTGCACAAAACAACATTAACGCATTTAACATAAAAGTTGTTATTTCCGTAAAACAAACATTTATTTTGATAGATTAAATAAAGGTGTTTTTAGGAAGTAAGTCGAATAAATTGATCGATGACAATGAAGCAATTTGGACAAATGTAACATTATTTATTTGATTTAACTGGACAATATAATATAACAAATAAAATCGTTAAGCCCTTTGATGCCACGTAATGGTCAAAAGAGTAGACATTTGTCGTATTTAGTTCCAAACATTTATTAGCTATCGGTCATGAAAACGCAATTGTATCTAATAAATAATACGTCTCTCCATACTGTTACCAACCGTTCGGGTTTATGACGCCATAAATATGTCTTTCTGCTATCCATCCCGAGTTATCTGCCGAAGGGGTTCAAGACAGGACAGGCCCCACCGAGTTATCCCGAGCTTTTATAGGTTTCTAGGATTTGGTGTTAGTATTATTTACAAGCCTTTGTCGTAATCTAAGGCTTCTGGAGAGCCATTGGAGAATATTGATTTTAAGATAAAGCGAGAGTGGATAGCGCCGAATCGCGACTAGAGACATCACAGTTGGAGATTCGATTTATTGGACGAGATAAAATAAGTAACTGCCAGATCATTCCGGTTTATTTCCAGAAAGAAACGGATTTCTTCTAATTCAATCGATGTTGAGATGTCGCAGCGGGAAAATATAACGTTCATAGTGATGTATAATAAATATCATAAACGAAAAGCTAAGCTACTTTGATAAAGAATTCGGCCAAATCTTCTGTGCACAAATATAAAAATACGATTCGTTATACAAAGTAAATATTTTTGCCAGTAATGCCACCGACATACATTTATACGAAATCCCGAACACGCAAAAAAATCTTGACCGCTACCTTCATACACAAAATTAATGCATAATTTACATAAGAAATAAAAAATATATATATAGAGCCTTCTAAATGAATGCAAAATACACATAAGAAATAAAAATATACAATAGAATCTTCTAATTTGAATTAGGTGTGTTAAGTCAAGAATATTTACGTTTTTAATGCATTAAACATAAAATACATGTCCAGTACCGATGCTCATTTGCACAAATTTCATACAAATCGTAATGAGGTGTTATTTTATATTAAAAATAAAAAATATATTTATATTTATTTTTTAAAGAACGAACGGTTAAGAATAACCTGACAATATTTGAAAAAGTCCTACTATAATCATATTAAGCGGAAAATGTTGCTTGTGCGATGATGGAGGACTTAGCTAGCAGAGAAATTGAACCCACGACGTTCGGGTGGGAATCCGACGCGTTTGTCCACTCAAGTACTAACCAGTCAAATTATTGCTTTGATATATGTATTTATTTACTGTAAATCTATATCTTATCTTTTATTATCCATACATAGTCTGTAATGGAAACACAATTTTTCTTAATTGTCATAATAAAATTGCATATGCCATAATAAATAACCTGAAACATTTATGCATAAAAAAATCCTATAAAATACATTTATATATATTTTTTTAAAATAACTAATTGCGTATGAGGGTTGACTGAAGCTTAAATATGCGTGGAAAGGAGTAAATTTTAAAATTATTAGGTATATTACACTCAATCAAAGGCTGTTCTCATGAAACATAATGAAACTAATCAACCAATGATTCGGTAGCCCTGATTGGAGTTAGTTCCGGGCAACAGATCAGGCCCGAGTTTTTTTTATGGTATGGTTTTTGGTATATATGGGTGCTTTTACATTCTGCATAACAGTTTTGGGATATATTTGACTGCAAATAAACTGGAATATGGTGAAATATTATATAACCCGAGGCAGACATGATCGCGTCCGGCAGATTGAATTCACATTTGTTAAGTAAGCGAATGGCCGGCGCACGAGCATCGCCTGAATGGGCTTTTAAAAGGATGGCGAAAAGCTTGCACAAGCAATTACTATGTTTAGTCAGTATAAATATTGTGTATTAGAGTATATTTAGGTTTCTGTTTATTCAGTAATCGCAGAATTAAATTCAACTTTATGCATATGATAGCAAAAAACAAATCTGACTTAGGGAAAATTAAGTTATTACTTAATATTTATTAACATAATACCCACTGGTAGTAACTCATCACCCGGGTTTGTCCAAATTTCATAGCTCGTTTTTCGGCATATTTTTTTAACAATATTTTTTTTAGTACAGTACTCCAATATTAGGTATATTTCCTGTAAACATACCTAATATTGGAGTACTGGACCTACCTGGAGTACCTCATAAAATTTATTATCATTCTTTAATCACCTTCTCACTTCACATTTTGTCTCTTTCAATTCATATTATCTGTCTCTTTCTCTCTGTTTCTTTGTTATAATTTAAATGTTATTCTATTTTTTTATATTTTGTTCTCCCTCCGTATGTATATATAACCGCAACTTTGTATTTTTTATTTGGTTTAATTTTGTACCCTGATGATGCTTAGGCTAAGCGAAACCGGTCGGTCATAAAAAATAAAATAATATCCGTGGTCTTATACAAAATTATTTTTTCATTTCTTTAAATATATATTTTTTTTATAAATAAAGCTATGTATCTTATCTAATTTTGACAGATAAATTTATATTTTAAAATTTATGATGGAAATGACGCTTAGAGCTTAAAAAATAGTTGCGTTGACCAAAAAAATCGACGCCAAAGGATTTTGATGGACATACACATTTTTGTTGTTATTTTATAGTTAAGATTTAAAAAAAGTTAATTAAATATTACTCTTAAAGTTTAATTTAATATTTAAATGAACTTCTATAATACATTGTTATGTTCATGGTTAATTGAAAAATTATGTACATGAATTTTGAGTGAATTACGCAAGCTGCATTTAATTAATCAATAAGCGTTCAACTAATCACATCAATAAGGTGTTCTAGAAATAAATAAAAAATGGAATTAAATAAGAGTTTTTCTTGTGTAATAATTACTTTAGTATTCAGTATTGCTAAGAGTAAAAAAAGTTAACCCCTAACTAAAGATCTAAATTGCAGTGAATTAAAGCTCAGCGCTGTTCTTCAAGGTGGCGCTATTTTCCTAACTACTTGTCTGAGAAGATCTGATCAACGACACCCAGCCCAATGGCTCTCTGCCAGGAAAGTTCCCAGAAGTGGATGTGTCCACAAATCACGGGTCTGGAGAAGGGCGGAGTGGGGGGGGGAGGGGCTGCCGGAGATACCGATCACTCTATTCGCATCAGATGAAGAAATAACTTCACTCATCCGTCTCGGAGTAATTAATTTAAACACGAGTGCATACATGTGAATGAATGAATAGACTCATAAAAGTTCGTTCGAATACTAGACTCTCTATGAAAAGGTATGATCAGATTCTTTAAACTTCCATGACTCATATTTTGATAATTATAAATATAAAAAAGAAATTTAAAATAGCTTTGTACTCGTATAAGAAGATGAATATTTATTATTTCTAATTTTAAAACTGTTAATTTGTGGTGGAACTCCATATTAATGATTTTAATAATACCATTCTTTTAAGTTTTAGCGATTTATTAGCTACATTATTAATGTGGTCACGAAAATAAAGATTTTAGTCCAGAGTGACACCGATATCTTTTATAGATCTGACGGTAGATAGGGAGACACTATTTAATTTATAATTGAAGAGGATCGGTTTATGAGTTCTATGAAATGAAATAATTTTACATTTATCGATGTTTAATTATAGGCAGTTAGTTTCACACCATTCATTAAATGAGTCAATATCAATTTGGAGAAGAATACAGTCATGAAAAGATTTTATTATTTTAAGGATCTTATTGTCATCTGCAAAAAGTAAAAAAACGCGAGGAAGAAAATACTTTGGCAATATCGTTAATAAATATGTCAAAAAGAAGAGGAGCTAGATGGGCATCTTGGGGTACTCTAGACGTTACTTACATATTAATAGATTCAAAGTTATTAATTTTGACTCTTTGTTGTCTATCAGTTAAATAAGATTTGAAGAAAGATAATAAAGGGTTTCTAATACCGATAGCATGAAGTTTGGCGATAAGAATTGAGTGATTAACTTTATCAAAGGCTTTAGAAAAGTCAGTGTAGAGAACATCTGCCTGAGAGTTATCTTCCAGAACGTTGACAATGGTATTAGTGAAGAAAAGTAAATTTGTTGTGGTAAATTTAGCAGATCTAAATCCATGCTGTTTCTCAATCAGAACATTTTGGAATACGGGGGTAATTTTGATCAAGCTTTGTGATTTTCGATATGATACACATACAATTTGAAGTTTTCTAGATGAAAAAATACTGAGCGCACGAGGAGCTGGTTTCACTGTCAAGTAAAATACATATTTTATCGTAGCTCATATGATGCTGAAAACCCAAACTCGCCTCAAATCAAGGTTGAACAAATAGGGCAACTGAACCAAATAATAAATTTCGACTATTTGAAAATATCATACTATAAAAATCTGCTAGTAAGTACGGAATTTCACGTTTCCATATATACATCTTTTTATAATCCAGTCGACCCGAAATATTTAATTCAAAAGCACAGAACCGTAAAAAGATAATGTAAGATTGTGGTCCAAACCCTACGAATACCTACCGAAGTAATACAATAAAAAGGAAATATCGTAAAATAATAATTTTATAACCATAATTATATCTAAATCAAACTGAAGGGAAATGAAAATGTATCGATATTGAAAATATGTGTGTATTGCATTCACTTTCCTCCCCCCCACCATCCGCGGTTTTTTTTTAACGATGGTTTTGTTTATCCACGGTCACAACATATCAAAAACAAATTAATAAAATATAATTTAGGCAGTTTAAGCACACATAGCTAGCTCATTTGCAGAACAGCTAACTTATAGATTTTACGCATTAGATCTTCTCATTGAAAGAGGAGTGAAAGAGGGATTCTAAGTAAATAGACTCTAAAAAAATCAATGTGAAAACCTAACCTACTACAACATTGTATTAGTTTTGTTAAACTTAACATTCATAAAAAAGAACACTAAAATTTTAGTCTCATTATTCGTAGTTCTGCCATCTCCACGCCGTATTTCAAGAAACCAACCCCCGCGAATAATGAAGGACTACCTGCTATATTTGATATAATTTGTTGACATAAACCCAAAAGATCAGTACCTACCTTCGAAAATATACACAAAAACAATAAAGACATACACATATATGTATATAGGACAAGTAAATATGATTAGTAATATAGATAAGGTCTTCGAGACATGTTAGTTTGCTAGGCATTTAGCAGCAAAAACGTACGGTTTGAAAACGGTATAAACCTTTTACAGAGGCCAGAAGCGTAGCACCGAATAATTGCGTGTGTGCATCCACCAGTTCATCAAGATGGATAAAAAATGAACCAATTATTAGGAAATGAAAATATTTAAAAATACATTGATTAAATAATGAACAAAAGAGGCTAAGTTTTTATAATGTATGGCTAACTTTTTTCACGTGAAATTTTCCAAAACGTATAATTTGATATTTTATCGTATTTTAATTTATCAAATTCTTTATTACATTGAAATACCGATTCAATAAAAGGAATCATTTCTATTAATAATAAGAGAACCCTTATACATTCGACAGAATTATTGAGTGTCTAACTGACTTTGAAGGTTAGTTGAAAGTTTGCATGTTCCTGACAATAAGAGATGCAGCCCGGAATCCTAATGAAATCACGATCTAAAACTTAGCAAATGCAGGCAATTATATTCAGTGGAACGGTTCGCCTTTCATCTCCGACTGTCAATTTCAAGAATTCATGCCTCGACTGCTAATCATAAGTAATAACAGCTTTAAGGGCAAGAACAGAAATAATAAAATAAAATCGCCAACATAGACAAATGAGATGAGTTCGTGACCGAAATAAAGAAGTTATTAATTCGAGACGTCAAATATTATAAGACAAAATAAACTCGTTTCTCTGAAAGGTTTTTCCTTTATCGATATAGAATATTTTGGGAGGAATTGAAATGGGTTTTCTCTATGGTTTTCTGCTGAAGAGGAATATAAAACAAAATAAAAAATATTTTCACGAAGTTATGTCACAAAGCGGTATAGAAAGAATACAGTGTAATAAATTTATCATTTATTTTTATGAGCATGTAATTGATATTATATAGATCATTTTAGTTGAATTATGATTATGTGTACTCGTAAGAACGATTGACCATAGGTTTTTATAAGGCTTGTCCTTAATACAGCGAACTTCCTAGTGTTGATAGTAATATTTCGTGTAATGTTTCAACCGAATACAGAGAGGGAAAATATGATTATTTTAAAAATAAGGGCGATTTTTTTACTCAATTTCAATATGGGGTTTCAACCGTACTAAACTTATAATGCTGATTATGTAGATACATATAGGAATATTTGTGAAAGAAAATACGAATTAACAAGTCAAAGAGCTGAAATCTGATAACACTGAATGTATCATCAGGTGGATTTTTTTATCCTATTTTAGTAGTATTGACAAGAAATAATAAAGGAGACCTCCATATTGACTACTCACTGCATCATGTTTCTTTAACTCAAAACTAGGTGTTGAAATTTCTTTTCCAAATATGTGTTTTGAATAGAAGAATTCTTAGAAAGCTATTAATTTATAAACTCTAAAGTTCGAGCTTAAAGCTCACTCAACATCGAACAAACCGGATTTAAGAGTTCCCGCAACAAACTTGCATAATGTGTTAGGCGCGCCATTGAGAGTCAGAGCCGCGAGTCGCGAGTGGCGATATGGAGTGGTGATTCTCTCAGCCAAGAACGGCATTCACCTTTGTGCGGCCGCCTACCGCCGGCCGCCTCAATGCCTCCCGCCCCCGCCCTTCGCTCGCAGCACAAAGCGATAAATATGAACCGAGAAGAATAATGCAGACTAAGCCCGACTCAGTCGCTTCAGCCGCTCAAGATCCAGTGCTATAGTCTGCAGTTCCACGCTAATGGCGACTACTCTGTTGCATGCAAAATGTAATGAATAAACCATTGTAATGCTACCTAGACTAAATGGAATACTGGGATTATCTAGGACACTGCGAATTTTTCACCTTATGATGAAAAAAGGATTAAAAAACAACATAATAATATTCTCCAAGAGTTTGCTAAAATTATTATGAATAAAAAATGCAAGACTTTGTCCATTTGTAAAAAGCAATTATATTGTGAAATTAACTTTTTATTCTATACCTGTTTCGGAAGAATCCTTCCTTCCTTCGCCAAGAGGAAAGTTAAACTGAGCTCTTCTTTCGTCCTGACTAAAGAAGGGTTCTTTCGAAAGCGGTCGTCTTTGGAAGTAAATTCTATATTTCAAAAATTGATTTGCTGTCTAATATTTAATCATTTAAAAGGGTTATATTGTCCGCGATATTAGAAGCAAACACGCGACATTTTTACAGCAGCTTTAACCCACATCCTGCAAAAACATCTCAGTTTTCTTGCGTCATGTCACACACACTTTTATAAGAAACACACATAACGTGCGAAAGTGATAGGGGGTCGGAGCGTAAGGGTTACATTTCCCTTGGGTTTTCATATCACATCTGAGGCCTAAGGGGTTTCTTTTTTTATTTCGGCGTCGGTCACGGAAGAGTGGACATTCTTGCAGGCTGCTGCATACAGAGCGTCTGCATTTGTGACCGCTCTGGGGGTTAAATCACACCAGGACGTGAAGGAAAAGACTATGGTCATGGAAGCATTAACATTCATAGCCCGTAAAGATGCGCTACACGGGGGAGGGGGAAATCTTTACACAACTTTCCCTTAGCGCCCCGACACTTGCCAAAGATGTTCACGGTATTTTATGTGCTGCGAGGAAAGTGAACAATCAAGTTTCTATTATTTTTAAATCAAATTTAGTTTAGCGCTACAGTTTATGTATAGTTACTGACTGATTCAGCGAAAAAAGAGTACCTAGATAATATTAAATATCGAGGTTTTATTTTGAAATCAAAACAAATCTTTGGCGCAAATTTTGAATGTCTTGCTAGTATCATCAAGTATTTTGTCTTGGAATAAAATACTCAGCTCTGTACTGAAACGGGAAATCTGATTGAATCCTCTATTTTAAAGAGTGGAGTGCAAAGTATGTGCAGGCGGGAATCTGTGTTTGTTCTACTTGTATTTAAGAAGGAATTTGGGGCGCCGTGGAACTGGCGTCACTGATCCCTTCGGTACCATTCTATAGCCGAAAGACATGCAATACGCGTGTAAATTTGTACATGGTGTACATTAGTTTCCGCATGATAACATTCTAAGATACAACGAGTCGGCTATTGCATTTCCTCACTCATACAATACATATAATATACCCACTTTACAGCGCCCTTGAGGTGATTTTTCACAAAAACGGCGCTATACAAATCGTCCAAATATTATTATTATTATTATACTCGTACTTCAAGAGCCAGGTTCATTCTATCCTACTTTAAAAGAATCAGCCCTCCCCCCCGAAGCACCTCCCAAGATGACACAGCCTCTGAGGGAAAACTATGAGCCTCCCATATGGAGTTTTTATAAAAGTATGCGAAATAATCGGCTCTTTCAATATCAGGGTATACAGATTCTAATTTTTTTTATTCAAAAGAAAGCTTTTTGCTAGAGCAACAAATTTAAAATTTATGCTGTGCATCTTGCTACGGAAATTCTGTAACAATTGATATTCTCTTCGGGTGAGGATATGCAACGGATATTTCGCTGATACCTAACATCGCAAAATAGTCACGGACAGTTCTGGGAAACCTCAAACACAGCGGCCTTAAGTAAAACAGGGCACAAACTGTCCAACAGGCTTTAGGTAGATAAAGCACCGAACGGGAAGGTTTAATTTAAAATTAGGACGGAGAGTTAGCGTACTTTATATCTAGATTACACCGCCCCGGGGCGAAGTTACGACTGGCTATGGCTTACGGGGTCGTCACAAACACAGGGCTCAATTTAGAAGTTTCATGATGAGTCATAAAGTTAATAAAATGCAACACTATGGATAAGTGTGGTACAGTGGTTCAATTTTCTGTTCAACTAAATTAATTATTTCAAATAACTTTAAAGAAATCAAAAATTAACTTTATTTTTTTATCACCTACCGGTTTCGCTTAGCCTAAGCATCATTATTTAAATTAATTCTATTGTTTTCTCATTGTTTCGTTATTTTATTTTATGTACACGCAGTATTTTTTGTTTAGTTTAATTTTGTAACAGTGTTGTAAGCGAAACCGGTCGGTCATAAAAATAAAATAATATTCGTGGTCTTATACAAAGTTATTTTTTTCATTTTTTTAAATACTTCAAACCACAATATGATTACTTTCTACGATAATATTAAATACTACGATAATGCTTTGTTTTGTTCACTTTTTTATTTTCATTTTTAATTTCTTAAATTTAAATAAATAAAAAATTCGATAGAATAAAATAACAATCAATGAAATCAAATATTAAAATAAAAGAGTATGTGAACAAAACGAAGACAGGTATTTATTAATATTTTTGTGTAGTTATTTAAGTTAATAAAATGTAATTTATAACATTATCATGTGGATAATTGAGATACAGAGATTGTGTTTTCTACTTTAAAATCAGTCTATATGTTACTAAAATGCTACGCTGAACGTTACTAATAATCGTGATTACAGCAATTATCCACATTTTCTTAAATTTCTTTTCAATGGCTCGAGTTCTTGAGGTGGTGCTGATATGTTATCTGTAGCAGGTACGTTGGTTTTATGCGGTCTATGGTGGCCGTCATGTCTCTTACCCTTCATCGTATGTTAAAATACTTCTGATTTTAATTGATAATATATCGTATGGTTGCTGAAGCGGGCGTATTAATGGCGTCATCTGAGAGGACTTGAGGAATTGAGCAATGCTCTTTTAACGCAGATTTTCGTGTACAGATGTGTACAGCGAGATGTTCACCTCAATCTGCAGACTGTTTTTGACTAAATGGTTCCGTAAGGTGGTCTTCAACGCGGTTCACCAACTCTCCCTTCAGGGGACCAAAGTTATTGCAAAGCTTATTGCGTAACAACATGACGATACACCTTCCACCATGATTCAGTGCAGAGTGAGGGCATGCAACCGTCATCAATGCCAACGGGGCGAAATCACCCGCCATGACCTGAATTATATCTGATCAAAAATAATGAAGCGGAGACGGTAGCAAGGGCGTTCTATGAGCAATGATCACTCGGTGTTAAACAACACTCAATTCACCAGCAACAGATAAGTTTTCCGGAAATAAATTTGCGCACATGACATCGGAAGGAAACCATGGGACCCAAAGCTCTATTCGAAGTTGTCGCAAGCATCACTGATTCTCCCACCAGTAATAACGCACAGAACATAAAAAAATGTGTTTTTTTTAAATCGCATTCAGAGCAGTTAAATTCTGACCGATGTCAACGGAAAGTTTTCACGCGGCGTGGAAACGTGGCAGGTGGAAGTTGGATTCTTCCGTTGGAATTGAAGACAGCAGCAAGTCCATTCTCCACTGCGAAGACGTTGTGGAAGGCAAGATATAGTTATGCACCATAAGTTTGGCGGTCGCTTCGATCCCCGGACGGCAGTGTTGGTGAACCGCGTTGAAGGCTAAATTGCACACCGATCTGGTGATGAATAGCCGAGGTATATATAGTTGAGGTGGATATTTCGCACTGCACTGACACATCAGTGTCAAATATTTGTTGATTTTTAAATTTCAGAGTAGGTCCTTCATGTAAGTTCATACGTAGCTTAGACTTACAGAATAGAATCTTCCCGTCATTGGGGCAGAACGGTGGAATCCTGGAATGGATGAAATTTTGAACTTGTTTATTCATTTTGGATTTTTCCGATTACACAAGAAAGTAAAGTCTGTTGTGCTTTTTTCTGCAGTGATCTTCTCTGACAGGAATCTATCAAGCGGTACTATCGGCAGTGGTCATAAACGCACCCGTAAAACACCAAATTAAAAAAAAGTTTTTTTGCATTTTAACCCATCTCCGCGATAGGGAACTTACCTACTCTTACTGGAGGAATGTGTAAAATGAACGCGTAGTGTAATGCCAAGACTAAGTTAATTATTATTGGAGTTAGTGGAGGTCTTGTTGGCAAGGCAGTAAAATAGTGACTGGCTATGCGACGCGAAGGCACATTGTACTTTGTCACTGTTTCAGGTGGCGGTCGTAGGGTTGCCTACGGTAGAACAATACTAAATTGAATAATGCTGATGTAGGTGATTCACCACGAGCAAATGAACATTGTCGATGCTGGCAGTTTTTATGGATCGATGCACCGAGCATTTTACCTCTCCAAAAGTGAATAGAATGCAATGTGAAACCTTGCAATGAATTATGAAAAAAAAAACGATTTATTAGCTTTATAATTAGTTTTATATGTAATTAATTCAGTCGTGAAAGTGCTCTATGTCGATAATAGTATTTTAGTATATACTCGTATAAATGAATAGACCCCTAAAATATAAACTGACTACCCACATGACTGTAAGTGAATAACGTGCGGACCAATAGGTCTCGTTCAATACAAATAGAACGCTTCCTTTGGGAAAACAAATTCAGTCTGCAGCTTCCAAACGTAATTGGATGATAAAATTTCAAAATAATCGTAATTGAAAATCAGTTTTCCAACATGGCGCCGCGGAATGTTAACGGGATGCACAAAATTAGATTCCAACGGGCGCAATTTCCTGGCGAGACTAGGCTCGTGTTTATACTGTTGGGATGGAATGGGAGGGAAGGGAGGGGAAGGGGCGCGTGATCTCGGAGAGGTTCAGAGGCTTCGGCGGCAAAGGGCAAATTAATTTGCTTCGTCGGTTTCCAGCAAAAGTAATATAGGCCGAAAAAATCTTAATAAGGCGGCGTCTTCACATTAAAAGCTCTTAGTTTCCTTTCGCTGTAGCGGGCGCAGTGCCAGTATTCCGTGAAGGGACATATTTTTTTAAATTTTGAAAGCATATATTGTTTAACCACAAGATTAAGGAATACCTGGGGAAATCTAGGATGAGAGATTCCGAAATAAATTAATTAACTGGATCGGCGGAACGAGACGAAAGATAAAATATTTTTTCAAGATTTATTCGCAGAAACAAATCTAAATATTAAAAGACATACCTCCTTTATTCAGGTTGAAAAGATCGTTGGAAATATAAGGAAAACCGAAATACCCCAAAGCGTGGGTTTTTCTTACCTTGACATTTTCTGATCTATAATCGGGATGAATTTTCTTGACGGGAAATCGGAAAGAAAGAATCAGTAGGAAATTTATGGGAGTATTATAACAAAAGAAAATACATGAGTCTTATGTAAAAAAAATGGAGAATAGCTTCTCGTGCAAAACCGAGATAGTAAGGGATATCCGGTACCGATGGGAAGCCCTTATCTCTAGAGAAGCAACCCTTACGGGGATGATCTGGAGAACAAAGGGTTGAGAACACTTACCATGCGATTCTAACAATAGCTCAACACATGAAATATTCGCATATCCTTGAGACATTCGCATTAATGCGAATCTATTTCCACGAAAGTAAGTTTTTTTTTGCGACTTCTAAGAGGAGTTAACAAACACATACATTTGCAATAAAGTTAGAATAAACCTTTTTCCAACTTTGGTTAAACTTTTTAATTACACATTCAAAAGTAAGTAACTTAGGCGGTCATTGATTATATTGCTACAATTGTAATTGGGAACTGATCAATGGTGAATCAAAAAACCCTATTAATCCGCCATATCACACTTCACTAACTCTGCCAAGAATCTTCCACTCGTATACAAGTTTTTCCGGCGACAAGTAAAGTCTCCCACGACTCACGATACTGCGGTAAGTGAAAGTTTTCTAGAACGAATTACTTAAACCAACACTTTGGATGGCGGGCTGCGCATTGTCATCATAAAGTGACGGTTTAATGCAGGGAATGAGGTGCTGAGCGGCTTGTAGCTTCCTGACAAACTTCTCCAACTCTCTTGAACAATTGTCATTAGAGCAGCCTACTTGTTAAATATTTACCGACATTGCAATCTGTGTTTCCTACTGTGCGATTTATTACGTCAGCTAAGTTTAAACTAATTCTGGTATCACTGTACACACAGAGTTTCAAGTTCAGACCCACAGCCCACTCGATGTGTGGGAATTAGTCGTTTCTTTGATCACAACATATTAAAAAACTTTCAAAAGCTACAACAAATCTCATTACGAATTAAGTGCTATAAATTGAAAACTATCGATGAACAACAAATTAACTTTTTTATTTAATTTATTAGATGATAAGGCATTTATTTTTTAAGATTTCATTATTTATTTATTTATTTATAAATTAACGGACTAAAGTCCAATTACAAAAATACATATAAAACACGAAATATAAAAAAGAGTAACAGAGAAGAAATAGCATATAAATTAAGATAAATGAAGCGATGACAAAATCACAATGGAAATAATCTGAACAGTTGAAAAGGTTTTATTGCACTGACTATTGATCAAAAATCTTTGTTTATCAAGTTTTTATAAATAAAACGTGTAAGAAAGTTTCAACCTAACCACCATATTTTCGAAAGTTGAGAGTAAAAGGTAAAGCGTCAAGATGTTGTATCAAATGCATAATTAGCGCAGTATTCAAGTCATCCAGAAACTAATCACACAAAGGGAGCTTAGGAAACTTGATATTAAAGCTGAGATATTAAATTCTAACCAGCAAAACTCTAGACAGATTCTGCGAAAGTTTATAGAAAGCAAAGTTTCGTTGAAATAGTACCTACGTTGCATTTTTTTTAAACTTGACTAATTTATAGTTAAAGTTGAATGATAAAACACAAGCTTAGAGTAAGACACTCTTTTATTATGATAAGGCCGAATAATATTCATTAAAAACTTGTTCACTGAAAAAGTTTTGGATAATTTAACCACCACCGATAATTTTGCGATCAAAACCAACATTAAGATGTGAATTTACCGGTCCATTCGGCTAAAATGACTTAAGCGGGTGACAAACAATACAGCTGGCTCGTGCGCCCGTAAACCTCGGTGCCTTCGGAGACGCAGTTGCTTAATATTGTTAAGCTCGTTAAATCGCGGAGGAAGAACGTTCTGTGGAATTTATGGCAGAAATAAAAAGATAATAAACAACGCGTGGCCCGAAAGCGGCCGATCCAACGGAGGTTGGTAGGGGAACCCTCAGCGGGGAAACAGCAAATTCTTTACAACTCGGCGAGAGCTGTAGAGCTGGAATACGCCCTGGAGGCGGACCCTTCCCTTCTACGTGAGGATAGTTTCAGGTGAAAATCGTCCCTTCGCCCTGGAGGATTCTTCAAGCACAGTGCCACTTAACAAAATTACACGTTTTCCGCCAATTAACGCCCCAAAGGCAGTGAGAGTACTGCGTTCCTTTTCACACTGAGACCTTTCGTAACCTTATATTTCTATTCTGTTTAAGAGGGGTGGGAACAGTGAACACACGTGGGAACAGATGATTATCGAGGGTGTAGTGAAAGCGGGTCGCAAGAGTAGTGTTTACACGATTATTACGCTGGTAGTGGATATTTTCTCAGTGGGTGAACGTCCTACTTGAATTCGATTAATTTGTGTCTATGACCGAAATGCGACAAGTAATTCAAACTTTAAAAAAAAAAAAACAAATTTAATACAGATGTTAATATGTTCTTTGGGTTGAACATCAATATAATAGCAGAGATGGGTAATATAGAGAGTTATATGTATACTCCCTTTAAATTAATTTAAACTTATTCACACCAGCAAGAGCGTGAAACACGTCTGAATGAAAATTACTTAAAGCTAACTCGCAAATATTATGTGTAGTTAACTCCCGAGAGGTGGTAATTTCCATACGTTTCCCGGCGGCTAGTTGGACTTTCGCTTGCTCAGTTATACAGTTAGCTAAAATATCGGGCTTATGGTACCACGTGGGCTCATAGCGACGGACACTAATGGCAACTGCTGCTGACGTCATTACACACCGCAAGAAAGTCCACAGCAATACATTCATTCTCGTTGCTAACATTTTCAGAAGCTAGGAGTTCCACGTACGAATAATATCATTTGGTTAAATGAAACACTGAAACAACGTATACATTATTTTATTTATGCGAATACACCAAAGTTGTGGTGTTTTATTTTAAAAAGATCCAACCTACTTACTTACTACACAAACTTATTTTAGAAGTATTATTTGATTACAAATATTAAAGACCGATTAGTAGCTGAGTGGATAAAGGTGTCGGATTCCCACCTGGGCGTCGAGGGTTCAATCCCTGTGCTAGCTAAGTCGTCTATCATTGCACAAGCAAAATTTTCCGCTTATTATGATGATAGTAGGAATTTTTAAAATTTTTAGGTTATTCGTAACCCGGAAATGTTTGTCTTTCTTAAAAACATTAATTATTATTAAATATGAAAATGGCGAGGAAAAATTGACAGTTAAGCATTACAATAAATTTGACCCCGCAACAATTTATCTGACCAATGAATTTCGAATTAATGATAAGCGATTGTACCCCTAACGAATAACGGGAAAATCGTTCATCCACCGAAGGTTATTGATTCGGAAACGGTCTGCATTTCCCCCGTTACTACAATACTCAGGACATATAACCATTGTCATACTAGTTAAGAATGGGTGGGAATAAAATTAAATTAGAAAATAAATTATTTGGTGAGAAGTTATACCTATATTATAGAGCGACTGTCTGGAAAGTTAGAATAGCCATGATGGTGCCAATCTCCGGTGCTAGAGGCAAGAAATAGTGAACTGCAAGTCCTATCCATTTTTTAAATTTATTAAGAATTTTCCCGATGTTTTGACGAAAAAGCTTTCTTAACTATACACAACTTACTAAAGATAAAAGAGAATAAACTGCGAAAACATTTAACTTACGGTTTTACTGCTCGCTTCAAAAAGCCAAATCTTTGTACCAATCAAAGGTCATCTCATCTGAAAAAATAAATGCATAAATTATTTACTAAGGCAGGTACACGACAAAGACATTTTAATTTTAAAGAACACATAAAAAAGGTACACAATAAACCTGTCTGTATTTGTGAACAATGCGCATTTTACCATAAAAAATTCAGTCGGCATCAAAATATAATACACGATCGTCACTCGGATATCTCAAAGTAGGTAGGAAGTTAAAAATTATATTTGAATGGTAATTTTTTGTCCTTGGTGATGAGCGGTGGTTACAGGGAAAAGCTTTCAGAGTCAGCTGGTCAGGTCCATGCGTCAGTGGCCTAATGGACGATGATTAAAAACCTAAAGCAATATTTTTACAAAGCGACCTTCACGAGCAGGAATTAGAGGGAAAACATTTTTACTTTAGAGGATTTGCGAGGAATGGAAACCATCCCAATTACTTAATATCTGTTTTATATTCGCAATTTTTCGTTCCCACTACTGCTGATGAACATTTATAATTAGCTAGTTTGACTATCCTGCTGTGTTTATATATTAACACATTAATTTGATTTGAGTAGATATTAACAGTTTCTTTCTTATTGGACAATATGAAAAAAAAAAACTAAATAACATCTTGTTTTTTTGTTTATTGTTAAGTTGATATTTAAAAGCTCCATAGCTCATGGTGGAAGTGAATTGGAGCTGAAAAATTTTGCGTTATTCCAGATACCCGAGACTGAGAAGTCTCAAAAAATATCACGAAACGAAAGCTCACTGTCGCGAGTATTTTATTCGTTTAATTTCAATCAAAAAGTTATGGAGCAGTATTTTTAACGTTTTAACAATTATTTAAATATGTAAAAACAGACAATTATTGGATTTTTTATTAAAATTGTGTTCATAAATATTTTTAAACACCATAAATTTGTTCGAATTTTTAATGCAATACATTTGCCAAACATTCTGTAAATACTGTAAAATACGAGTAATATAAATTTGGGTTCCAAAATTAAAAATGACTTGATATTATAATTTTTCCCAAAAAATCAGTGACTATTTCAAACCATTATCCTCGACCAAATCCTTTCAGCAGAAATGTATAAACGAAATATGAAATGAAAATGTGGAACCGTTACGAATTCTCAATTATTAAAACGGACGGGGTAAACCAGCCTAAGGAGATTTGATCTATTTAAATCAGGTAAAGCCGCTGTCAGTTCGCTGGAGAGACTGAATAATCGAGGAATATCCCTTTTGTGATATTGGAGGGAGAACCGAATTATCAATTTAATGCCGTTTTGATTCCATATTACGTTTTCAATACACTTTATCAATGTTCAATAATAATGGTAAGTTATAGATATTCTTTATAAATATTTTAACGATTTCAGTATATTTCAGTGGTAAGGGGAGATAATGACTACTTAACCAGGTAATGAGAAATACATATTTGTAAAATTTCTGTTTAAAGGCCCTACACACTGGTGATAAAATTCTAAAAAATATTACGAAATCTAAGATTCCACCCCTGACACCCTCAAAATGTATACACACCGTAGGCTTAGCAGTAAATGTACCAGTCTCAAGATGACCATAACAAGTTAAAATTGGTTCGGTCTTAATAAATAAAAATAGAGTGGAAAAAATATTAAAATTATGTATCATTAAATCATGAATAACATGTTCGTTATGAGGTATTTAACGAATATCAATCGAAAATACAAACATTTCAATCGATAGAAAATGTATTTACGTAAGGATGGGTGGCAGAGCAAAGTGTTTTTTAGCTTTTTTCTCTATTTACATATTATATTTTTAAAAGACGTTACTGTGCAGGGCTGTTAAGGATTAAGTAGATATTATAAAAAAAACTTAAAATAGGCTAGAACTATATTTTAACATTTTCATTAAGTACACAGCTGACGGCTATATCTATATAATATATCTGCCCTTGTCATATTTGGAGATGCTGTACTGAGGGTTTGTGTGGGGAAATGAAAGAGTAAACCTTTGTCTTGAAGAGGTCAACTTAAGAAAAATACATTTAAAGTCATTTCACACGCGAACTGTTAATCCTAAACATGGGTCGTAAATACGAGCAGTTCTTGTGCGTCAAATATCAAGCGCGAAGCCACTTGAATAATTATTTTTATCTCATTGCTGTCGATTTATAAGTTTTCATAACCCAAGCAAAAATAATTTTATAAAACAACAATACACCCACGGTTAACATTGAAATTCATGTGAACTTATGCCAAATACATTATTACCAACGCACAAAGACATTCGAGTAATTCCACGACAATATAAGTAATGTCCGACCAAGATCACTAGGTAATCTAGAAATTCCTAAATTCAAAACGACTGCCTCACAACACCATACTCCTATCAAGGTGATACATTTTAATGCCCTCGCGTTGAAAATTAAATTGGAAAAAAATGTAACTTTTAAATCAAATATAAAAAATAAACTCCACCAGTAAACACAAATTATACATTTAAAAAAAAGTTGTATCACTTCTATTTTATTTTTAAACAAAATTATAAAAAAAAATATTAAAATTGTATTAATCTATTTCGTAATTGAATCAATCTTTTTCTTGTAGATTTCTTGATTCTATTGTTTGCATAATTTTATGATTTAGTCACATTTTTTTCAAATATTTTTTTTTATGTGAATACCGCACAAGGGTCTCAATTGCTCCCAACCGTCTAGAGCCAGTGAGACTATGGCATCCCCAAATAGGGTATGTTGTGAGGCTGAAGGTAGTGGGGAGGAGAAGGAGTTTGGAAAAGGAAGGTTGGGAATTACCTGGCTATTCAGATCTGATCACCAAACACGGCTAAAGTCATTTCAAGCAACGTTTCGTCTCTGATTGGTGGTCTTTCACCAGGGTGATACTTAGAGTATTTACCACTAGAAAGTGCCGCAAATGTATATTTTTAAAATTATTTTTATATGAATTAAATGTGTTATAACACATATTAATTAGATAAAAGTTATTGGTGCACGCCGGGTTTGAACCCGCGACCTTTAGATTCGTAGTCGAGCGTCTTACCACTCGACTATGGAGGCCGACATGTATTAGTATTTACAACATAACTATACAGTTAAGTTTATATCTACTATGTTTCCTTATTCTTTTTTCTACTTGTGTATTTGACCATTTTCATCTATAACTTTATACGAGTATTATACTACTAAGGTAATTGTTTACTCTTATATTATATTTTTTTAAATATTTAATTTAAATCTGTAATTGCGTTGCTCCCCACGAGAGTTGATTTATCTCCTGAGCTGGGTAGTTTTGTTAAAAAAAGTAATTGTAAATAGCTTAACGAACCTTATGTATTGTTTATTAAAAAACAAAAATAATAATAATAATTAAAAAATATATATATATATACATATATATACATATACATTTATTGTTGGGTATTTTATTACATCACCATTGGAATTGGATTCCCCTGGCTTTGCTGCACAAACGATTAAATCTATCTAATAAGAAAGAAAAAAAACCCAGAAGACAAATATCAACATTTCCCTCAGAAAAAAAACAGCAAATCTATGAATAACGTGTTCAGAAATATGAAGAGACTTTTTTCTGGGGTGCGGGTGGAAAAATGCTTAGTCTGTTTTCCTTGTACAAAAAAATCTTATGGACGTGCTCAAGATCATTAACGAAAAGAATGCCACGTCTTTATTATATTATGGGAAAAATTAAACGAAGCTAAATGGAGGCACTTACATAATTTACCCTGAAAAACTTTTAGAAAAATAAAATAACATATATATTAGAAATATCTACGAGTAAAATAGAAAAAGAATATTTGAAAAATATTCATTTTTGAGTGAAAATATCATCAGTAGAAAATCTTAGTGTTTTCTCCATAAACTGTCTAGAGTATAAGAGTTCTAATGCCATAAAATATCCGCAGTTTCGGTCTGGACCATCTGGGTCCACGAAGCTATATTCAGCTCGCTAAGTTAATTAGTTTAATTTATTGATCTATGTTAAGATACATTAATTTAACTGACAAAAAAATAAGACAAGACGGCACATTGTTAGGTCCATACTTTTCATCATAAGAAGAAAAAAAAACAAACGCGTATTTGAGCAATTACTGAGAGTTTAATTACAAAACTGAAAACATAGTGGAAAACTTACCCACTAAAAGTTAAAAAATAAATTAAATATGAAAACATTCAGTTGTCTACGCTTTAAAAAAAAAAAAACGCTATTTAAGGTTTGCAAAAAAAAGTATTTTATTTCATTTTAGAAAATATGTGAAATATAATATGATATAGTATTGTATTCTTCGAAGTTTCAAGGGCTCACTGTAGTAAACTTATAGTACCTACTTAAAATGGCTGACTAAACATTATCATATTAAAAAAAAATATCAATTATCTAAATCCTAATCCCGTTAGATGGTTTCCATTTGAGATAGAAAAGTCAATATTACCATTATATATACTAAGAAGGATAAAACTTTGTCCTACATGGAGCGTGAACCTTATTTGACTGTTTAAGATTTAATATAAGTTCTTAAGTATTTTCTCCATCTTCCATTTTGGCCTGCGAATAAAAGCAAGTGTTCTAAAAGTATCTCAATATTCACAATGATGAATGAATAAAATGACTCAAAGCCACTTAAAGTTCGAACAACAATAAGGGAAGTTTTTAAGGAAAGTGACATTTCCTTATAACGAAAGAAGGTTTTTTTTATTAACCTGGAACAACTTGACGAGATCGATCTTCCCAAAGTAATATAGCAATAATAATAACCACTTAGTTATGACCACTTTTTTATTATTATTTATTAAATATGACGCCACAAAGTAATTTAAAAATTATTGAAGAAGCATTTTTTTTAGACTACAAATAAATTAAAAAGAATATTAGACATAACGTTTTATACAACATTACATAATGTTTTATAACTTTAAATCTTACGGCAGATACAAGTTACATAAATATGTTAGATAATTTCTTGTATTGCGCTACTGCACAAATAAGAAAAAAGTTATTGAATCTGTCGCAATAAATTATTCAGATGTTAAATAATAATTCGTACTACACGACCCCAAATGTCTTCCGTAATTGATCATGCTAAGCATTCATTATCAAGCGTGCACTGCACGGATTTGAGAAGAAATCTGTAGGAAGCCATAAGAAAATAAAAATTCTTTCCCTATTGGTACTTACGGAAGTGGTACTTCACACACACAAAGTTTAATGGCGGCAAAGGAAACTGGAAAGCTTAATTCAAGGTGTAGTGAAACAATAATAATCAGAAAAATATTTTTTATACCCATTTCAAAAGTGTGTTATACTATATATAAATGCATTTTTGTAAGGGAGTGACGTTGTTAAAAATATATTATCACTGTTATCAGAATAATATAATTGTTCGTTATAAATAATTAAAAATCACCACGAAACTCTTACCGTTTCAAAAAAATATAACTGTAAAAATCGCAATTAAATATTAAGTGCCGGCGAATATAGCTAAGCGATTTCTACTCCCCAGTTGAGAGTCGAGGGTGAAGTTCCCGGCCTCTGTGATTAACAGGGGACGAAGGAACATTAAAGGGAGAATATTAAGACTTACTTTTGATGTTTTGTTTAGCAAATTATTATGGAAACGCCCCCTCGAGTTCTACAGGACCTCCGGCGGGCATGCAGGGCAAGAAGTTTATTGCCCGGAATGATTCTGAAATGGAATACTTGTGGCGTCTCCGGTCTATTAATAACCCGAAACCAACAGAGGGTCTTTCTCAACAGAATAAAGAAAAAAGAAGCGTCTTGATGAACGTTAATAAAATCAACAATATACAGTTGATTGGCATTGCTACAATCCATATATTCTTCTGATGATACATTCAAACCCAAATCTAGAAACATACCTTTTCAGTACATAAACAGAGAAAATATCTGGAAAGGGATTCATTTATAGCAGAGGCTGTTTAAAATTCAGCCCGCACCCCTTGGGGGAAGTGCTTTAGTTCAGAGGTTGTGCTCAATATCAAAACGCCAATCGCAAGCAAATATTCAATTAATATGGCAGAGTTAACGGCCCTCCTTACTACCGGTGAAATTCACGTAAAAGTCTTGCGTAATATACGATTTAATATAAAACTGTGGCTCAGAGTTTACAAGACTATATACAGTCAAACTGAAAACGTTGAAAAAATAAAGTCTTCAAAGCCGGAAAACATCGGGGTTATGAACCCAAAAAGACCAGCTCATTAAGGGTAAGTACGTATAAAATATAAGATGTTTTGGAATTATCTAGGAGTGTCTGAAAATTATATAAATATTCAAGAAAAATCAATTCATATTAGACAGTACAATAGCTAAATAGCACTCTTTTTTTGATGTACACAAATTATTTTCTTAGGAGTTAATTGATTGGATTGGGATTAAAGATATACGCTAGAGGCAGAAATATTTATTGATCCCGTTGAAAATAGTGTTGCATTATAGGTCAGCAGATTGGTTCAATCTGCGGGTACGCTTTAATTCATTCCCGTGGTCAGCTGTCTGTTTTCAGATTTCAGATACTTTCAGATGCGCGGAGGATAATGGTGAAGTCATCACATCTGCGGTGGATGGCTTCGCACAATCGTACCGCGGTTCAGTCGACAATGCTCGGAAACAGTTCGATGAAAAAACGCAACTTACCGAGCTTAACGTCGGAAAACAAATAAGTACATAGTAAATCGGAAAAGATAAGAAGGAAAATCATCAATAGGTCAAAATTCGAATACGACCTGCAGATCAGCAGAAAGATCACTGACCGCCTGCCCGAATGGCAGCAGAGCGTTCTCGACGCTAACGGGCGTTAAAGTTGACAACGATAGTGGGCCTGACGAAACACCTGCACTACTATTGCAGAGGTGTGCTGCAGAAATAGCTGCATTTTTTTTGGAAGGTCATCAAAATGTCCCTGAAGTGTGGATTTGTGCCCTCTGGTTGGAAAAAAAATCAGTCATACATTATATTCCCTAGAAGGGAAGAAGAATCATTTCTGCCCAGGGTGACAGAACGTGTGTTATACGACAAACTACTCACACACCCCGAGAAGAACGAAATTATTGTGCGCACCAATACATTTTTATGAATACGATAGTACAGCCCATGATAGTTTTTGTTTGACACGCCCCTAAAGCCCACAGACATTTCAACGGCTCAGAGGACTTTGAAGCAGACAATTAACGGTTACCTCGAGATAGTTCTCGATCAGATATGTACATGATATTTGGAATGTTGGAAAAGCTCTAGTCGTCAGTAAGATATTTTTAGTGAATGGGGACCTACACAATAAACGCGAAAACCTGCTACATAGTTCAACATCAGCACTTTCATTGAAAGCAGCTGCGGAAGTTCACATTGAATAACTAGGGGAAATAAGCTTAATCAGTACACACATCATCAAAAAGTTAACATATTTAAAAACAGATTTCAGAGAAATACCAAAACGAATGCATTTATTTCCCCAACATTTCAAATGTGTACTAAATACTACATATTAAACTGTTTAAGGGTGAGTAACAGTTTTAAAATACCTCCCCAAGAGCGAAACGACTGTCAACGCCTGAAACGCAAAATAATATAAAAATCTGGCAGAATTTAATAATAACCGAATAAAGATATTTGATAATAATACAATAATACAGAGTTATACAATTAATACATAGTTATGAAGTACAGAAGTACAATCATAATAGTAAAAATGAAATGCTTAAGGCGAAAATTATTTTCTGATTATTTTCAGATAAGTATTCTCATATATATATATATATATATATATATATATATATATATATATATATATATATATATATATATATGTATATATATATATATATATATATATATATATATATATATATATATATATATATATATATATATATATATATATATATATATATATATATATATATATATATATATATATAAAATCAAGCGATAATAAGAGGGAAAGACAGTGGATTTTGGTTCACATATTTTCTGTTGTAACGAATTCAGTAAATTTTAAAAGTAAGCAGTGGGCGAGGGAATGTTTTCAAAGGGAAGGGATCCCCAGCAGCGAGCTAAGGTCTATGCGGAGGGGGGAGCAGGAGAGTGGTGGTGGAAGTGGTGGCAACGGGATATTCTATATTTGATGAAAATGACTTAAATGGTGTAAATGTAAATATTATATTGTTAGATGCAGGCGCTGGCTCTTGGAAAATACGATTTTAAATAATTATTTTGTGGCAGGAAGAAAGAAAATGCAAAAGAAGAAAATGATTTTTTAAATGAGTTAATATAGTACTCGTACATTGCTCTAATTCCTATAATATGTTGTTTGAACCTCATTTTATTGAAGTATTCAGAATGAAAAGTTTCTTCTGAGATAAAAAAGAAATCCGTAAATGTTTGAAAAGTAAAATGTTCTCTTTCGCATCAAAAAACTGAGAAACATTCGCATTGTGGATTAAACTCGAACGTTGAAAATAAAAATCCTCTCATAAACGAGATAAACTGAGCAGAAAAAGAAAACATCTCTAAACGTACGTAGGGAAGTTCCTCGCTGCTTTTGCTTTCTTTGGAGAATTCCCTCGGCAAGGCCAAATAAATAAGACGGAGGGAGGGAGGATGTTGCGCCGCTCTTCCACGGGGAGGATTCTAGTAGGGAAACCGCCAACCACCTCGCAAGTGGAAATGCATAAATCGCTCGCTGAAAAATCACACACATTCGAGTGAGTGCATGGCGGTCTATTGAGTTTATTGGCGATTTATAGGATGGAGTGAGGGCGCCATAACGGTTTTATAGCGCGGTTACCTCTAACCATGTCCTGACACCCGCCGCCACCCGACACCCGACACCCGAATGTCGTACAAACGAGCTGCGGTGTGAATTCCATGATATTTTCGTACCGGCAATGTTGAGCATGAATACATTTGATCGTGACTTCATATGAAAATTATGCGACCTTGTTCTACTAAATCTATTCTTAGATAAGTTATTGCTATTTCATAGAAGTACTATTTGAAAGCTCAACGCATGCATTCATCCAATTTAAATTAATTTATAAATTACATTTTTTTTTTCAAGAAAGACAAACTTCCCGCGTTACAAATAACCTGACAATATTTGAAAAACTCCTACTGCCAAGAAGCGGAAGATGTTGCTTGTGCAATGATGGAGGACTTAGCCAGCAGAGGAATTGACCGCAAGACGCCCGGGTGGGATTCCGACACGTTTGTTCACTCAGCTACCGACCGGTCATAATAAAATATTGATTTGATAACGATTTAAACAAAGATAAATTCGTATTTTTTAAAGACCTAGCGAGTACCAAAGAAGTAGTATGAGAATGTAATAGATGACAAAACGCTATTAATTATTTTTTTCCTAAAATGCGCCAAACCAGCTTTGCGAAATTAGCTTAGGTAGGTACTTAATAAGGTAGGTAATGAATAAGGGTGACTTTAAGTATATTTTTAATGAACAAAAACAAAATATTTCGCACATTCTGCGATTTACGTATTTAACTTTAAATTATTGTTATTTTTTTTCAACATGAATAAAAGACTTCTTGAATATTCGATTTAAGGTAAATAAAGTATTTCAAATATGAATATCGTTTGAAATAGAGTAAATAATATCGCTTTAAAAATATAGTTGACACAGTTTTTACATATTTCACACATTGATATACTCGTATATGTATGAATATATATGCGTGTGTTATGGATCAAGGTTGTATCGGTATAAATATGACGATGTAAAAAATAAATTCACAATAAAAAAGTCGGACCCGATAAAATTAAAAAAATACATGATGCGGTAAGGCCATGGCAGCCAATGAAAGGATAAAATAAAGTGTGTTGTGATTTAAAAAAAACGCTAGCCAGAAATGCTCAGTATTGAGATTGATAGCCTTCTATCGCTTCCGAATGCGGAATCAGCCCACTATCCGCGGGAAATGCGGGAATCCAGGCAGGACTCACGTTCTACGACCCAATCGATTCGGTCGTACGGATTGACGCGTGTTTGCTAAATGACGTTGACGTGAGCGTTCGTAATCCTCTTAAAAACGGATGGAAGAGGAAAACACCAATGGCACAGTGATACTATTCGACTGTTGGAGTATTGGCTCGATCAGCTCGGCTCGATTGGCTGTTGCCTGTTGGCTGTTAGTGTTGTTACGGGTGACTTGCCAATCATGTGTCAAATAATATATTGGCCCTGCACCTGTTTGGACAAGGTAATGTCAAATTATTCGATTCGACTCAGAATTCCATTCCGAAAATGTGTCATAATTATTTGATCTATACCGATACACACAAATTCATAATGTTTTAGTACCTGGTTGGATTTAAAAAAAAAAAAATGACTCGGGTAACTTGATAATAATATATATATTTTTTTTAATGTCCTCATTGAGTTACATGAAGCGACAAAAAGCTAAAAAAGTCCCAAACTTCTGTCGCTGGAGTCAAGCTTTCTCCCAAATGGTAAATATTTTTTAGATGGCTGAAGGGCCACAAAAGTCTTTACTTTAAGTCAGAACATTCGACGCAGAAAAAAAACTGATTAATGGTAGATTCACACCAACGTCCGGATCCGCTCAGTGACGATATTGTTCCGCATGAGAGCTTAAAATTGTTTAAAAAAAAACGTTGCATTGTTTTTAAAAAGAACGACGAATAGATTATCTATTTTGAACTAAAAGGTATTTTTTTTTAAAACATTGCAACTCGTGGTTTTCATTAATATTCAACTTTTCTTAAATCGATGATGATAGGTCCATGTCATTTATAAATGATGGAGCTTATAATTCGATTTTAGAAAACCCTGTTATTCCCGTATGTCCTTTTGTTTTGTTGAAATGTTTCGAGCATATTGATTGATATACAAAAATGTGTATTAATAGACAATATTGCAGGTATTCAGAATATTGATTTAAATACTTTGTACCAGTCTCCAAGCGGTATACTCGTATATTCAAAAAGAACTAATTATCCAGTGAGACTGGCGGAAAATAAACTTTTAGCTGAATGCTAAAGTTATTTAAAGTAAATTACAAAACAGAAACTAATGCAAAGCTTTCATTAAACAAGGGAATCGAAAATTGAGTTTATTTATTAAGGAAATCAGGCGCTCAAATTGATACATCATTTCGTGATAGAAACAAGTGCAAATAAAAGATATTCACATTTTGAAGTTTTAAATGGAATTGTAAAATATAACGACAGTAACAAATATATTATAATATATTTTTGTTTGTTTTATCGATTAAAAAATAAAGGCGATATGTTTTTCACATAAATTGAAGACTAAAAAAATGACTTATACCCTTATTAAACCATCGTCTGTAGTGAAAAGTTATAATTTCCTAAATAAATTAGTGTGCGATATCTCCGCGACAGTATTGAATAAGGGTGATTTATGCAGAAAGCGTCCAACCCACAATTTGCCAAAAGCGATTTTTACATGTTTTCCTACAGATAAATACGAGATTTATATGTGCTGAAAACATCCAAGCTCCAAATACAATAGATTTTTGGTAATTCAATTCTTTACTAACGCACATTGCAGATATTTGACCTAAATTAAAGTTTAAAACATTATAAAATCTAGGATAATATAAGAAATACATTTTTTTAATAAACACATTGATAGATTATAAATTACCTATTTATAGTAATGCTCATAAAGAAAAAATAATGATATTCACTTTACAAATGCCGATTGCGCATATTAATGCTTTTTTATTGTCATATTTTCAAACTCCCTTTTCTCAGTTTCATCTTTTTGGGGTTGAACGCCTTTTGCATAACTACGTCTAATTTATTTGTGGATTACTACCGTGCCAAATGCAATGCCAGTAATAAGTTGGAAAGTCGGTTTCCGCACTTGTTTCTGTCTCGGATTGGTATATTCAAATAAAGCGGTAGCTACTCGCGACGTTTGTCCGGTGTACCCGATGTGTTATTTTGCCGATTCAGTAGAAAGGGTACCGACGCCCAACTGTCACACGCCACAAAGGGAATGTGCCGGCTCATGGGGGATGATTGATTTCAGTGGAATCGTGGAACAGCTGACGAAAATATGGGAAAATGAAGAATGAAGCCCATATTAATTATCACTTACTTAATAAAACGTCAAGCAAAGGACTAAAACGTCTAACAATAAATCAATGGTATTGTGTCGGACGCGAATGCCCCGACAGCGGCGTTAATGTAGGAAATAAGTTAGATCTAAGATTTCTCCATACAAATTGTAAATTTATAATTTTATGTATGTTTCTCCCGGCTTGCTCGGCCCTAAATGAGACAAAAGGTCGGCCGTGAGGCTAAATCCTCTAGACCCAGGCAGCGAATAACGCAAGAGCGAGCGGTCTAGAGCGGACACTCACGACCGAGCTCTGCGAGTCTCGGGCCGGCCCAGGCGGGAAAATATAATCTTTCTAACCTTTTCACGGGGGCCAGGTTAATCACCCGGCCAAATAAAATATACCGGGGTGATAACTCGGCCCCCAGCTACACAATTGTTGTAATTTCATATATGTAATTATAAGACTAAGTTAGTAATTAAGATTTTTAGCCCAAAAAACGGGCACCTTTTTTGTACTTGTATTTTAAAATGATTATTCTGAACTTAATAAAAATGATGGAAGAGTATGGAGAAGTTGAGGTTAAAGGTGATGCTTAGGAGAAGGGGATAGATTAATCAAATCTATCCCACAAAATTGCCAGCGACCCGGAAAGAGAGAGAAAGGGGGAAACAAAATTCGCCCATACAAATCTCCCAAATCCGTGGTCGCGCTCTGGAGCGCAATATTAATTGCGCAAAAACCAGAGGAAGGCAGATCACCAGCATCCTCCGCCAGCATCATCTACCTTGACTTCTCTCCGCTTGACATCGCCTACAACTTGACTCCTGCCTTTTCTTCTGACCATCGCTTGCCCCCCTGGACCGCCTGACTACAACTTTCTCCGGACCACACCGCAGCATCTTCACTTGAGAGCAGAACCAGCCCCTACAAGTCAACCCTAGTCGACTCCCTTACAACGAGACGACCCCTTGGAGCACTTCGCAGATCGGGACCGCCCCCCCTATTACAGTTTACTTGTGTACCTGATCACGTCGGGTACAGGTATTTTAAGTGGAATGATATCTTTTTTTTTTAATTTGTGTTTTTCTTTTTACATATAACGCATTTAAAAAAATATTCAAAATTAGGACAAATTGTTAGTGAACTTAAATATATATAGTATATACTCTCTATTTGTACATTTCTTGATTTAAATTGTATTGTATAATTTTGTGATCTACCTACATGTACGAGTATTTACAACATAATAACGTTGCTCCCCAACCCAAACACGAGAATTGATTTCTCTCCTGGGCTGGGTACTCTTGTTAAAAATGTATATATATAAATGTAATAGTTTAAAGAACATTATATACTGTTTATTTTATATTAATAAAAATTATTAAAAAAAAAATATATATATATAAATATATATATAATAGAACTTTAAAAAATGCACACTTAAAATACATATTAAAGAATATGTCCTTTCAGATGATGTCAAATAAATATAGCTCTTTGAACTTATGTATTTTTTCTTACATTTATTTACGAAGCAATGTTGTTTCAACATAAATTTAAAATCCTTTCAAGATACTGTCTCTCTGGGGATGAGCTTAATCTAACACATTTGGAGTATATAATATAATACATCATATTTTGATGAAGTAATTTTTTTTTTGAAAATCAAGAATTTTCGCTCCCGTTTATTCGATTCTATTACTTAAAATAAGTGAAAGCACCATGGCAGATCTAAATTCAGCAGAAATGTATATATTTCCAGCAGAGAGCCGTATTCCATTGTATCAATTTCACCAAAACAATAAATCTTGCGATTTTCTCTGCTTACAGTATGCATACGGAATATGTGAATTGAAAAGGCACATTTATTTCCACGATACTGTCACAAAGTAGCCGGAATATTTGGCCGTGTTTTTGTTTGTCGCCCGAGGAAAAGAAAACAACACTTAAGGGGGAGCGAGGATATGCATCGGGCGCCGGCTCTTGTCTCGTATGTTGTGAATACTTTCACCCTAAGTCCCCCGGCTTGGTTAGACTGTGCCTGCTCGTTGCATGTTACATGCTACATGCTACACACATGTGCTAGATCAGTCTGTGAAAATTGCGAAAAATATTATTGTATATATGTGAATGTTTTAGGGAAGAATGTGTGAATTATTATGACTGACGATATAAAACGTGTAGGATGACTCGATATGCATAAAAACAAAAAAGTGTACGTACCTGTTTTATTACAATCTAGATGTTGTCACACCGATGGCAGATCTCAACTATACAGTAGAAAGTCTGTATGTATGTCCCACTAGAGACTCTAAAATGGTGAGCTTTGACTAGAATATCTGGGTCCACGAAATCAATTTCACCTCGCAACGTCATTCTTGTCATTTTGGTGTATCTATCGAATCAATTTTCAGAATAGTGCACATTTTACGTGTAATTTTCGATCACCCCTCCCGCTCCCGGAGACATCCGCGTTATGGCGGCCGAATAGTAATATTCAATAGTGTAAAAAGGAACATAAGAGGTCATATCGTTTGTTTCACATTTTTCAATTCAAATTTTGAGACTAATCCGGGTAGTAAAACTAGCCCTGAAACAGTAAATCAGGAATCCGATTACACACAGCTGCAAAAACCCTTAAAAGGTGAGCTCCGTGATGTATGTTCTGTTTAAAAAATCTAGGTTTTTAGTTCTTAGCTCGGAAAGTCTATTTCATCATAAACTGAAGCTATGAATTATATTTAAAAATAAATAAAAGACAACGTTTCCTCCATATTTTTATTTATTGTTTAATATAAGTAGAGAAATACGAGAAATCGCAATGCGGAAAATTTTTTTATTTTTATGGATTATTTAAATCATGATAAATAAATAAGAAAAAATATCGAAATGTATTGAAACTCAGTTTAAAATGATGTCTAAGACGGCCAGAATACTAGATACAAAGCCTTATGCCCGATTCTATTCCTAGCGGACGCAATAACGTTGGTGCCAGTCGTACATATTCACGCAGAATAAGGTGTGCCATAACGCATTATGATCTCCCATACATCTTGCTTAGGGGCAGCAGGTGCCGGCAGGTGCTAGAAGGCAGAGCCTCCAAACCGCCGAACTCCTAAATTCCGCTATCGTAAATAAATCAGCCGGAGCCTGTCAATGCTTCCGGGAACCGACATCCCCCCCGGGAAACGGAAATCGGAGTAAACAGTTGTGACAAGGAGTGACGCCATATTGTTGCATTTACAGAAATATGGTTTCAGGAAGAAATACATGAAAACGAAAAAAAAGTTCTTTTCAATTTCCTACTGGTAAATCAACTTTCTACATTTAAATATGATGAGTAAGTCGAAGACTAAGGTTAGGATGTTTCAACCTTCGTCACATTTCATTGAAGCCGTCAAGCGTAACAGCATGAGCGTTATGATCAAAAGCTGAAAGGGGCCGAGAGTTAGGGGTTAACTGGGACCATTCAAATGTCGAAAATTCAAAACGGCGCTGATTATTAATTTGATTGTCAATCGAATGTGATGGAAGTTGATAAAACTCAACCTAAGTTGAAGACATATTAGTATTTTCATAAGGCGGTAGCACGATGTCTCAAATTACAAAAAAACTCTATGATCGAGTGTTCGTTTCGCTCGGAAAACCAATATTGATTCAGCACACCATATTCTTCGTAAATTCATGTATTTGCGCGTTGCCGGATACTTGGTGAGATTTGATTTCGTCGGAAATGGCGCGGAATGAATTTCGAGGAATGAGCCTACCGAGAGCTGGCAGTCACACGTCGCGAGACAGGGTGAGACAGACAACCTACTGCTTGTATTCCTGCCGGGAAGCTGGGAGACGGGAGGTAGCAGGTAGCAGAGAGGGAACCTAGGTAGCAGCTTTCATGTACTCGTACACGGGGGGCTTTAAGACAACGATTGGCAACACGGCATCGGCAGCGCGATCCGATCTCTAATGAAATCCCCGGAGAGGGAGGCAAATTATCCCAGGATTCAATTGGCAAAGTTTCAGAGAGAGAGTTCGGTGTTGAAATACTGAAACTCCTTCAGGCCGGAGTCGAAGAAATGAAAGAATGCACGATGTCAAAGCTGAAAGCAGTGAGCTCACCTTTGTGATTGCCACTTGCCCCAGTGATCATCAAAGGCACACGTGGTAATAGAATGAGTTGATTCATTATCTTGCTCTCATACAGAAGACACGAAAATACAATAATGGAAAATGCGACTAAAACACTAGAAAAAAAAAGATTCACGTAATGAAACCAAGGCCATGTTGTTTCACCCGGGGAATAGGTAAATCCAGGGTTTAGCCAAAATTATGTTTGTCCGAAACTTCATATTTGAACCATCTTTTAACATTTAAACCGAAACACTGTTTAAACATTCCAAACTTTTTCAAGCTCCAAACTAGTAAAGTGTTGGTATCTCTAAATTAACAAAATATTTATTGAATTATTATTTAACGCAAAAAAACTACCTAGTACTGTGTTTATTTTATGAATTTAGATTTTAAAGGCATAAAATTATCATTTAGCAAAGAAAAAATGTTAGTAACGAAACTTATTCACTCTTAATATTTATAGTATCTTATTTTTTCTTGATTATTAGTTATGTTCCTTAATAATTAAGATAAAAATGATTTGGCAGAACCTGCAGACAAGTCTCCATGTGGCGGCTTTGTGGCAGCTTTGCATGACTACCTTTTTTGTAAACAACTGTAATACTTGTCTTGAATAAATAAAAGTCCAATTATTACTTAATTTATTTTTATATTACCATTGATATAAATATGTCATTTATAATATATCAATGTGTTTATTAAAAAAAAAGTATTTATGTTTTCCTTTATTTTGTAATGTTTTTAAACATAAATTTAAATCTGCAATGTGCGTTAATAAAAAAAAGAATTACCAAAAATCTATTGCACTTGGAACTTGGGTGTTTTCAACAGATATAAATTTCGTATTTATCCATAGGAAAATATGTAAAACTCGATTTTGGCAAAATGTGGGTTGGACGCTTTCTGCATAATTACGACCAATTTATATTCAGATATTTAGGTCAATCGAAGCTAAAATAAATTATCAAACCAAAATCGCGGTGCAATACCTGATATTACAGAAAAATACATCATCTTCTATTAACTCAATAAGAGCACATCGCAAAATTATATTTGTGATAGTGAAACCACGAAATGTAAAATAAACAGTTTCATAACTGAGCCGAATCAATCTCTAACGGCAGGTAAAGTTGGTTAATTTATCAAATTTGATTGTTTTCCCCGCAAAGGATTAATGCGCCGCGATGATTTGACGTTTCGATGCAGTTATTGGAAAATATTTTCCAGTCATCATCAAATAAAAAAACATGCCGGCGGCCCCGCGGTAATTACACTAATTGCCCTTTTTCAGTAAAGCTTTCAGGCACGCCGGGTGATTAATGACACCGTGTTTTGCTGAAAATATTAAAAGCGGAATCGCAACGTTGCCTGATAGAATCTGCAAAAATAATTAAGTAGAGCCTGTTACCAAAGATTATCAAAAGAGGATTAAGGGCGTTGTTACTTTAAAAAAGGTTAAACGGCCATAATCTCAATTAAGGTCTTACGCGGTTCCAGGCGATTATGTATATTGTTTGGGGAAGGCCGTTAGCAGATCACAATCGAGGCGAATTCATAGCTCGAAGGAAACTTTGTTTTACATCTAAAGTACTTTGGAAAATGTCCAAACGAAATTACAAACTTGTCACGATGTAGAGGTAGGTAAGGGAGGTGCGTCCTTCGATCTTTTGACATACGACATTCTGTGTTTCAACTCTGTCCTCGCAATAATCTTATTTAATACTGTAAAAATCTATCAGAGCGAAAATAAATATATTATCTACGTAGTTTGAAAGCGGGAAGTGTGTTTGGTTTAGAATTTTAGAATTTTAAAGGCAATTATAAAATTAATATTCGTTTAACCAGGAAATACCGGACGAATTCTTAGATAATACCACAAAGTTTAGGGTAACAACCAACCCCAACCCTTCCATAGTGACATAACTACTCTATTGAATAAACTTTTCTTCGTGTAACAATAAAGGTAGAGGGATTTGGTTGCCCTTTGAACTGACGCGAGGGTCATCGTTGTTCGAAAGGTGACCCTTACAGAAGAAATAACAGTGCACAAAATCGTTGAACCGACCTTCAGAGAGGTAGCGAATGTTAACAACTATTGCACTATTACAGAACCTTATATTACTATATCATAAGGTAGGAAAAAAAATATCAGAAGAGAAAAGAAAACATTAAAACTTCAAGATTTTAAAATAAGATTTGCTTCACAGCTTAAACTTTATAACACGGTTTACACAATTTCCGCGATTCAGGATAATACGTTTTTCGAACATGTAATTCGTACGCAAAAATAATTTTACTAAATAAAATTACTGTCATCGTTTTAGCTGCATGCGAAATAACTGAAGAACGCGGAATAGGTCTTGGTATTATGACTCCATGTGCAAACACTGTCGTCGCAAACACTTCTTACATTTATATGTCATATATGAAATTATTAAAAATGATGGTGAATACATCGGTTAAAGTAGTTCAGTTGGTAGAACGGTACTTCCGGGTAGAGTAGAGCTCCCGAGTTAAGAGTCTCGGTCACGACCTAATCTTTTCATTTTCTGTGCCTTTTTATATTTTCATATTCTTTAAAGATTGTTAATATTCATTCAATATTTACCATTCATACGAAATATTAGTATCATAATTCGTTATAATATTTAGATATTATAACGAATAAAAAATGTCCAAAGAAGTGAAGTTAGCAGTCCACAATGAACTGTTGATACCAACTCTGATATATGGCAGTGAAGCATGAAACTGACAGAGGAAGAATGAAAGTCGCCTGAAGGCTGTAGAAATGACATCCCTGAGGCGTATGTGTCGTAAGACCAATACGCCCTTGTTAAAAATGTAGAGATACAGAAAGAATAGAAGGCTGATATAAACGTAGTGAGTAAAATTCAAAAAAATAACGTAGATGGTTTGAACAGGTAGAGCGGATGAACAAATAACGGGACGTAAGGAGAATATATGACGCGAAAGCGAATGGTAGAAGAAGTCGGGGACACTCAAAGAAGACATGGCACGATCGAGTGAATCAAAACAATCAGAATAATATATTAGTATGTATGAGACGATGCATGAATGTGAATGAAACAAAGAGTGTGTGCCAAGACAGTTTTGTGGAGGTCCATCCTCTCTACCTACCCCGGTGTGAAAACAACGTGATGGTTGGTTATTTAGTATAAATAGGTGCCCGAGCCATTTAAATTTTGTACTGGAAGTTTGAGTCCACTAGGTTACTATTTGTATTGTAGGTATATGTAATTTATGTAAAATAATGTATGCACAACATTTGAAATGTCAATCAACCAAAATACTACAAACATAATGTTTGAATCCTTTGTTTGACGTTTTATAAAGGAGCTGATGATTTTTTATGTTGTTACAATATAACGCAGTTAAAATGACACACAAGATGGACGAGTTTAGATTCACAATTCATGATACTTTATGTATGATTAGGTATACAAAAGGTGGTGGTAGTGAGTGAGTCTTTATCCACTGGAAAGTTAAGACGGAGAGCAGTGGCTTGAATGGCAGCCACCTAAGTGGTTGTAATGAAGCCGAGTAGAAAGTAGGCACTAACTTCCAAGACTTAAGGTGATCGTAAATACAAGATGTGCTCCATTATTCCACTAGAGTCACATTACACTCAAGAACTTGCGAGGTGTAAACGTTTCATGCGATGTTCCGGGGAAATAGTTATGTCTTTTTAAACACCGGCAACACCTTCAAGTAGGCTTTAAGGGATGGCATAAATGTTTTGACACCTAGAGTTTAGTATGCAAAAATTAATAAAATATGAAGCAGCTGACACTACCCACTGAAACATTGAAGAGGGGTGTCCTTTATCTGTAGTATATTCACAATGCTTTCAAAGGAGACCAGAAATAACAAGTATTATCTAACCCTAATTTAGAATTCTTCAGTCTAAATTTACTGTGTTATTATTTATATCTGTTATCCGGTTATACCTGTTGCCAAACTACTTAATTGTAGTTTAAGGGGATAGAACGGAAAGAACATTTTTTTTGTATATATATACCAGGGGTGTTAGTTGAAGTTTACCGTAAAACAAATTTTTTTTTACAAACTTCACTCACGTTTGGACTGTCAGGCGAACGGACTGTCAAAAGTACGTAAATAGTTAAAAACTTGAGTTATTTTTTGTCCAATATCTAGCAAAACATCATGGCCATATGTGCTATGCTTGGTTGCTTTAATCGAAGTACAAAAGGACAAAAAAAAAAAACAGTTTTCACACGTATGTACCATAAAAATCGTATTTTTTAGTTTAATCTCAAATATTTAACATCCTAACCTACAAAACAACTAGTAACTTACACCAATATGCAATTAATCTTTGGACTATTCGTTCCAATATAATAAACTTCCGTTTGAAATGAGTTTTAATGGATTTGTAATATTTTTAACTTAGAGATTATATTGTTACTCTGAGGAGATGTCACATGAGAAACCATTAGAACGGGGGACTCCCTTTTCGTACGGCTTCTGAAAGTATCCCGGTCTCTTTCTTTCTCATGATACTAACGCTAAATTGTTGGCAAACAGATAAAGACAGAATAGTGTTTATCTCTTGGTTATCTTTATGATTTCGGTTGCCTTCCCAGATTCAGGGCTATGCCAAAATTGGAATATTATTATATATTTAATTATTTTTAGATTTCCAAAGGATAAAAAAAGGCGAGAAAAATGGATCCGTGCTACGAGAAGGCAAAATTGGACCCCTAAATACCATAGCACAATCTGCTCAGTACATTTCCCAAGTAATCACTTCGACAAAACATCTCCGTTGGGCCCACTAATGGACGATAATATTTGGATACCTTCACTTTGAACATTGCCCCGTTTTTCTAGGTCCTGTATTATATAATTTAAAGATGTGATTTTTCGCAAACGTCGACGATTTGATTGTTGTAATGCGGAGATTTTTTTTTCTAGTTTCAAAATTCGCGTATTACGTTAAAGTATTATATTTTACTTTGACTACCTTTTTTGGAGTATCTACGATTGGTGCAACTACAGAATTCTCGGGCGTTACGGATCTAACATCAAATTCCAATCTAATTTCTTTTTTTTTGATTTAACAAATATGTTAATATGAATTCATACGTTTCATCTGGATTTTTATACCCTTAGCTTCTAGTTAATTGTTTTTTTTTTAATCTATTGATGTGCACATGCACTATTGTACCCATTTCTGAACCTGTTCTCTGATGATTTATGATAACGATCATGCATTTAGATAGTTTTAATTTTGTATACATATTATTTTCTCCTTATTAGTTAGAATTATTAGCTTAATTAATTAAGTATGAAGCGCACTTGACGTGAAATATCACAAAACTGTGCTATATAAGTTCACTGTTATTATTATCTGCATTCGAAATTTCCTTACAAAATAACGCGGGACGGAAAACATCCCTACAATACTTAAAAGCGGTGTCATGTTTTGTGAATTTTTTTGTGTCTCTTTTTCTCTCATGGTGAATGACGTAAAAACGCAGAGAAAGTGATTTATCGCAAATTTATATAGGTAAAAAAAAATTGATCTCTCTCCATATATTCTTACTCCAAGGTTAAGAAAATGATTTAACATCTGTTATCACCGTACATTTTTTTTATTTTACTTTTTGTTTGTAAACTATTTTGTTGATGGAACTGAAGTTCATTTTATAATATGTATTATAAAATGTTCTGTACTAATAATTTAATTCGTTTATATTTTTATCTATAAATAAGATTTTAAAAATCTTATTGATTAATGTATCTTTGAATAAACAAAAAAATATACAACATTCATTCTTTTTAATGATTTACAACTACCTACTCACAACAAAATACCCAATTTACTTTATTTGTGACAACCCTGTTAGTGATTTAGGCCAAACACCCTTTGGTCATTGCTTGGTCAAAAAGTAGCGACAAAATTTCGCAAAGTTAGGTCTCTATATATTGTTACTCTAAGACTAAAATAGCGCGTAACAGCTGTTTTTTCGAAGAGCTATGACTTATGTACTATGAAATATACACAATTAACTTAAAAATAAACAAAAACATTAAAATATATGTACCAACAGTGTGAATTCGGGGGTGCTATCATCTACGAGTTTTATTATTTAGCTTGGAAACGTGAAATAATCACCTGCCACCGTAAAACTGAATGAATTTTAATTCTGGACATAGAAAAGAATGCACATCGTCAAGATATATTTGGAAGTCATTACGACCACGAAATACAAAAAGATCACGATAATAATACGAAATATCTACCTTCTGCATTTATGCCTTTAAGGAAAACTGTGGTTGACAAGAAACTTGTATTCATATGATGAAATTGAACAAACACCAAAAAATTCTTCATTAGAAAAGCGTAGGAAAGACTTTGATTTAATTTGCACTTTTAAACTTTTTTGTTGCAACTCATCCAGTTTAACATTCCTTGCCGTAGACTCCGAAACAATGAGTTGCTGTTCCTCAATCATCATTCTACTAATTATGGGTATCATTCTTTACTTACCAAGCCATGGTCTTGAAATTTTTGGTACCAGTCTAAATGATTTTTGACATTCTTTACGACTCTACCAAAACTTTGACTTGACCTTGGCTTTGATTTGAATGTTTTTTTTTTCTTATGTATGTTGTATCCTATTTTTGTCATTGCTTCATTATAATTTATGTATTTCAATATGAGTACTACATCATTGTGTAGAGCGGCTATAAAATATCTGAAACAATATCAATAATTTCAACAGCAACAGAATATGAAACAGAATACACAGAAAATAAAAAGAATTAAGTCGCGATTGAGATTTTTAGACAGTCTTCTTCTGTTTCACATTTCGTTGAAAATTATTGATATCGTTTCAATAAAAGTATTGTAAAAATAAAGCATAATTTAATTCTAATTTAAATGAAAATATCTGTTAATGTTTAACTCCAATAGGAGTGGCACAAGAACAAGAACAAGAAAAATAATTCAAAACTTGTTAAATTCAATAAAGTTCAGAAAAAAGCAATATCAATATAAATTCACCGAGCGATATCAAAGCAATACTATATTGCCAATATCTGTAAATTCGAAATGTAACGGAACAATTCATTTTTCATGGTTGGTACATAATGTTGGTATGCATATTATATCAAATAGAGAGAAGATGTGAAATGACTCTATAAGTAGAATATTTGAAATTGGAATAAAAAGTCCCGCTAACCCGGTTGAGCAGGGTGGAACATTTCCAGTCATTTCATTTCAACAATCTCAGGCACTTTAGGGTTTATTCAGTATTGCTGTCCACTAGGGTGGGCCGTCAAAGTTCTTCGAGTCAAGGGTCTGAAAAGTTGTGCATTTGAATACCGATAACTTAAAACAAATATTCTATTTTTACTTTTGGCCCTGTACCGGAGACCAGAGTTATTTAAAACCATAGTTTTTTTGTTGTTGTTTGACTATTTCAAGTTCTAAAGTTATTTACCGAATACTACATTTATATTATATTATTTAATATCCTCCACAGTGAGCATACACATAAAATGCATTAACTATTTGTATTTTCAAGTAAATTATAATGATTTCTTAAGTGTGACTTTTGGTAGTAGCTTACGACTAAAGGTTTTGAGTAGACCGTGAAAAATATGTGAAAAACCTACTGTTTGTAAAAGTCGAGTAATTACACTATTACATACTAAGAATACTTCATTTTTTAAATTAATTTATGAGGTTTTCTAACTCTAACTGTCACAAATTCAAGCCTCGGTACAAAACCAAGATTACTATTGAATCTGAAAAATAAAAATGAGGTTGTTATTCAAATAGCAATATGCAAATTTGGAGATACTTAAGAGACCACACCTTTAAAAAAAACCTCCATATATTAAGGGCCCACCCTATCGAGCATTCCACATTTCCATGAACTTTAGGGTTAATTCACAAGTATTGTCCAATGTCCACCCACTGGGTCATGTTTGCTCGGGCTGACGTCAGGTCGGGACCCAACCAATAGGAACAGCGGATCAAATAATATGATTATAATCACGTGACACGGCTGATGCGGGTTGCGGCTGAAGATGTCGCCTCGTGTTGTTTGCTGAATGTGTTATAGAGATCAAGACGTGAGTCGAAACACTTACACGGAACTTGATTATGTGAGGTTGTTTGCACTGACGACATTCTATTATTCATAATACTCTTGATTTAATATTATGTAATAATAATACATACATGCATACTTTATACACTGCCATTGTTGTGATAGAAACTAAAAAAAAAAAAATCAAATCCAAACTTAATACACCGTTCATTTACCATAAATAACTAAGAGTTACAAAATGTTACTTCTTACTTACCAATGAAATAAATTGATTGATTACTATGATTTTTTATCTCTTTTTAAGGGTTGATTGCATATTATATATTATTAGAAATTGTATTGCAGGTTTAAAATATTAAGGTTGACTCAAAAATTCCCGATAAGAATTGTACAAACTTTCTCACCTTACTCACCGCCCAAGAGTTTTTTCGTGGGATATGCAAAATGATTTTTTGTTTCACAGTTGAGATATGTTACAAGTTGTTATTTTATGATAGACGAAATTTGAATAAAGACAAATCAAATCTGTGCAAAGAAACCACAAAAAACAATCGCAAATAAAAATCTAGTAAACTCGTATCTAGATTACTATAACGGAATAAACGCAAGTCTTTCCAACCATCAAATTAACAAGTTTTCAACGCCGCGGCAACATTTATCACCGTATCAAAATATTTCCACATTTCAGAGCACCTCAAAAATCTTCAACGGCTTAAATGTCCCGAAAGAATCCAGTTCAAGCCTCGCTGGATGGTATTTAAGTCAATTAACGGAATGCCTTCGGCTTATTTATCGGAACTGTGTACTCCTGAAGATTCCAATTCGCGACCGTCAACCCTTAGATCGGCAATGTCATCGGCTATCGAAAGGTTAAAGGAACCAAAGCGCACACCAGACACTAAGTTCGGAGAGCGTGCTGCAAGAGTGCCTGGCCCTAAATCTATTATTAAACAAAAAGTCTGAAAGTTTTTACAACCCGTGACATATGTAAATATCAATAAGGTAATTCTAGATATAGTTTTGGGTATTTCGATAATTTTATTGTAAATTTAGCCATAGTTTTTAAGTTTCGTAAAGCGCCCTTGAGGTGATATTCCACAAAAAAGCGCTATAGAAATTAGTCAAGTATTATTATTATTAAAGTGATGGGTACAAATGATGTGACCTTTTTGAACTTTGTATGGCTTTAGCCGTGTTTGGTGACCAGATCTGAATAGCCAGGTACTTCCCAACCCTCCTCTTCCCCATCTCCTTCCCCTCCCCACTACCTTCAGCCTCACAACATACCCCAATTGAGGATGCCATAGTTCCACTGGCTCTAGACGGTTGGGAGCAGATGGGACTCTTGTGCGGTGTTCACTATAATTTAGTTTTTTTAATAAACTCGGCTACGTTACAAAACAAGATTATATAAATTCTATATATTTTCGCGCTAGAAAACAAATGAAAAAAAACGATGAAAGAAAGAAAAAAAAACATTTTAACCAAGAATTTACATTCGTTGTCAAATCCGAGGTTTTCAAATTACAGCGCTTGAATAAAAAACAACAAATTTTATCTTTTGAAAAATTTGACCGTTCTCAAGAGCAGACCCTTATCCCTATTGTCCTTGTAGCGGTAGTGGGGAGGATAATCGCCAATACATAGAAAAGGTTTTCAGCGGAAATCTCGCGAGTTTACATTTCACACGGTTCATGAAATTATATCAAAACGGTAAGGATGCAAATTAAAGAAAAATAAATTATTATATAATAAAATTAAAAAAAAAAAAATTTTCGTGTCAAGAAAGTTCGACATTTATGTCCAGATATATATAATTTAGCTTTATCGATCTATAACTCCACGCTACATATTTTTTATTCATTATTTTTTGTTTGTTTGTTTTACAGTTACTCCAGTCTAAGGCCACAGTGTTATAATGCTTATGAAAATCTATGAATATATTTGTTTCTCAAGCTGCAAAAACTCTCTAAAAACGTTTTTCACCCCTGAATAGAATACCTACGTTAACATATATATTATGTAAGCTATACGAATAAATCACACTGAACTCGAACTGACCGCCACAACACGGGCGTGAGCCCAATCTGCTGGTCTAAAAAAGGAAAAAAAAACCTCTGTAATTTGTAAAATTATGATGAATAAAGAAAGAAAAAAAAAAAGAAGAAAAATCTGGTTCTGGTTATTATGGTGTTTTTCAGTTCTTCCCGCAGTGCAGAAGTTCTTGAATCTCGAATGGCTTACAATGGAAGGTAAGAATTTACAAATAAATAAAATATAATGGATATTTGATATAAGTGGTCTTTCATATCGGGAATTTTGAACATTATTTACGTAAACAGGCACTCTAGTTAAAGGTGAGACATATCCTCTATAATATTAATTACTCACCATGTTTTCAATTGACTCTTTACAATGATCCGCTAAGTAAATGTTTTCTGCGCTTACCATGAAACCTTTGTGTACAGTTTTATGCTCATTATTACCTGAAACAAGAGAAATTTGAACGTAAGCAAACGAAATATAGGTATAAATTAAAAACAATAGCAAAAACATTTTAATACATCAACCACAACATGGAAAGTACTTAAAATATGTAAACCAATTTGATAAGATACGGCTTCAAGTAAGAAAAACGTAATGATTTAAAAAATGTCCACAAATATCATTTTTAAACCCGTCAAAAAGATTTATCTGAAACCTTAATAGCGGTCAACCGACCATCGTCAATAATGCCACAAAATCGCGTAAAGCAAGATGACTTTATGACCCCCATTATAGCAATGCCTCGGTAAACATAAGACGAAGACGTATCCGATTCAAACCCTTTTTTCTCCCTGACGTAATTTTTTATTCAAATAACTTTTTTACGCTTTAATAGCCCAATATGATAAGCCCGGAAGCAATTTTACGAGCAAAGAAATAAAAGGACAGCGAATTTCCAATATAATCTATCCGAACCAACAAGAATAATAGTTCCCCAGGAAATGGCACTGCCGAAATATGGAAAGATATGCATTATGCCGAGAATGGTTGCAAATCGTGAGGGAATATGGTCTTTGTGGCTTACATTATTAAATTGGGATCTCAAACCCGAAGGTCTTACAAACGTCGGGTCGCGGCCGGCGCGGGCGTCAAAAGGAAATGCGAGGGTTTAAATTGCTAAGAGTTTCGGTCTTACGGTTGACTATTCAACCGGGCTCAGGAGGAGATAATACCCCGACATGGCTGTGACGACTTCTACGGTAAACATTGCCTATGGTACGAGTGACAAAACTCTGTAATGGAAGCTTATAAACACACATAATTAAGCACCCCGGAGGGTTGTATTGTCACTGTGCGTCCCGGAAATTAATACGGTTAAAATCTTCAATTATATACCACAGTTTTCTTGTGTATTGAATCATATCTAAGTACATTTAATTACAATAATTCTATCGTTAAAGCAAATACAGTGATATTAACTAAGAAAAAAAAAAATCATTTGAACAATTAAACGATTATCAAAAATAAACTTAGTACGTCGGTGTCAAAATGATTCGCCACTATAAAATTTGGAAATATTATTAAAACAAGAATCTTAACATATTCGTAAAAGAAAGGAGAATACTTTTTTTCCATTTACAAAAATAATAATTTATTCGCGACATATTGCCGACTTTGCTTTCTTATGTATTATTTTTAGGTGAGTGTCCTTATGTATTGAATACCCATATAAAGATAATAAATAAAATCACAATAATCATATAATAAATAAATAAGTAAAATGTTTTGTTTCCAACCACTTTATTTGTATATATAAAGTCAACTAGTGTCGGTTCACACCAGAAACTTCTTCGGGACATTATGTATATTTTTCTGATTTAATTATAACGCCTGAACACAAAAGTGTTATGAGGTTATTTTATTCATAAATAAAGTCGTAGTAAATCACATTAATAAAAAACATCTGTATGTTTAAGAATTGTTAAAGTAAATTTAAAAAAAAAGTTAAATGAGAATTTAATAATCTTAAACGCTATTATTGGGGGTACAACTTTGCTTCTGCTGTTTTCCTATAGATGGATTTAGCGGTAAGTAGTGGTCGAAATAAATAGATCATAGACGTCATGCAATAAACTTAGGCATCTATCACCATAACCCCATAGAAACATTAGTTGATTTGTGTCTGCATCATAAAGTTATGCTCGATTGAAAATTACAGTTTACGAGCCGAATTCTCGTTATTTGCGGAGGTTTTAATTTTCTACTTCAATATGAAGAGGCACATCGAATGCTTTCAAATACTCACGGTGAGGCCGCTATTAGTGAAAGAACGTGTCGTGAGTAGTTTCAACGCTTTATGAACGGTGATTTTGACGTCGAAGACCGGCATAGCGGTAAAGAGAGAAAAAGAGGAAGAGAGAGGAAAATAGAGGAAAAGACGGGAGGAAACAATCACAGGCGATCGTTATCGAATGCAATTAATGCGTTTGAGCCGAGCATTGAAAGACAAAAGGCTGCAATACAGCGAGAGACACGATAACATGATTTTGCAGCGTGACAATGCTCGACCCCGTGTTGCGAAAGTGGTCAAGACATACTTAGAAACGTTGAAATGGAGAGTCCTACCCCACTCGCCGTATTCTCCAGACGTAGCTCCCTCTAACTATCACTTGTTTCGATCAATGGCACACGACCTGGCTGATCAGCACTTCCGGTCTCATGAAGAAGTAAAAAATTGGATCGATTCGTGGATCGCTCCAAAAGATGTCCAGTTTTTTCAACGTAAGATTCGTACGCTGCCCGAAAGATGGGAGAAAGTAGTGGCCGGCGATGAACAATACTTTGAATCATAAATGCATAACCAATTTTATTCAATAAAGTCTCGAATTTTGGAACAAAAACGGCGGAAGCAAAGCTATACAGATAATAATTTAAATTCATTTGTACGCAGAGTTTTATTGAATTTAAACGTCTAAGTACGAGTATATAAAACAACAATCATTGTATATTACTGAATTTTCGTGTATCTTAAATGCCTAAGTAAATAAAAAAATTACGTTCATTCTATTTCATGTAAAATGAGGATGTAATATAATGCCTTCACCTTTTGAGGTGAAATGTGAGATGGTAACGCCAAAAAATTAGAACATCTGGCAAATGATTTTAAGACAAAATGAAAAATTGCCTTCGCATTTCAGGTGAAATATTGAGTGTCACTCGGTTACTTATAAAGACGGGAGACCCTTGAATAAAATATTGTCGTGAATATGGTGCGGAAAGGTGCAGGGGGGGGAGGTGGCTGGTTCTTGGTAAGGGGGAGGGGCGTGGGGGACATTAATCATCTAAAGTGACGCCAAAAGACATTTTTATTGCAGTATCCGGAGTATCAACATTGATTTGTCACATTAAATGAATAGTTGAAAATGGTTGATGGTGTTTATGTAATCTAATCTGATTTGCATGTTTTTACTGGAAGAAAATCCATTAAAAATATTTAAAAAAACGGGTTTTAAGATTCAATATTGGAGAAAATCTTACCCATAAAGCAGAAAAATAGCTAACACCTTCGAGCGGAGAGTTCTAGCGACATATAATTGGCACAGATTTTTTGGCAAGCTTTATCTTTAATTTAACTGTCAATAAATAAGACTATACGCAAATAGAATATTACACATTTTTTTCAATTGTTTAAAATATATTGAAGAAAATTATAAGAATTTCTTTCGTGTTTTAATCTTTGAACGGAAAAAACGATAAAATCTCACTCATGGTTGAAACTGGATTCACACCAACGTCCGGATCCGCTCAGTGACGATATTGTTATAGAGTTATAGAGCTTATTGTTATAGAGCTTATTGATATGGTATGAATATCAATCAAGGAGTATGTGCCAAGACAAAGTTGTGTGGCAGTATATCCTTCTGCCCACCCTTGTGATATTTAACTACTTTAACGTTGTTCAGTACCAACCCACAAAGAAATCAGAGTAGGTCTAGTGTTTCCTTGATTCGGCTTCAAGATTTAATAATAAAATAAAAGTACACTGAATCCAAGAATATAAAAAAAAAACACTCGTCTTATAAGAAAGCTGTCAGGGATATTGATTTATGGTATCATGTATGTAAAGACCGAGAGTGGCATTTTACACTTATTTTTACTAAAATATTGAAAAACTCACGAATATAAACCGAATATGAAATATAATGGAAAGATCTGACTGCAGTGTGGATGTATTTTTTATGTTCGAAATTGAACAGCAGTTTTCAAATCGAATTTTGTTTGTAGCAAACTAAATACTGACATCGATATTTATAAAATATTTTTTATACAAGTTTCAAATCAAATTTATTTTTATGCAAACATATCTTTTACAGATTATGTATAAGTCGTGGAACTGTAAAGTCGCAGGCGATACTTTCACTAGATAATCCGTTAAATTTAAAAAAATATTTTTAGGTTCGTTTATGATAGTGTATGTATAAGAAAATGGAAATAAGAAAATTGAATAACCCGAGGGAGTAAAAAAATAAGACCATAAAAATGGACTGCCAAAACGATAGCTGAAATTTTATCGCTACGCAAACATTTTCCTTTGGAATTACTCAAACAAAGTCCCATATTGCACAACATTCGCCTAGGGCGAAATGTTTACCAAACATTATTCGACATATCCCGGCAAACATATGGGACAATTATACAGAGACTTGCATGTTTATAATGAGAGATGGGAGACAGGAGGGATGTTAAGAAGGGGATGAGAAATGCGAAGATGTGTACAGAGTAAAGAAGAACTTAGATCAATGGATTACACACTTTATAAATTAGACTGGAAAATATACAAATCTGAAAAACTTAATGAATGTTAACGAATCTGACCACTAATGACCTTATTTTAATAGTAGCAAGTACAGATAGAGGATAATCGATGACGTGGAGCATGCAGCAAAACAATCAAATTACGATAATAAAAATAAAGTGATATCAATGTCAGCATATTAAGATAAGATACCTAATGCTAAGTTGGTGGGTTAATCACTCAGAACACATAATATCGCACATCTAGTTACACAAAATCTACATTTATGTACGTGTAAAAAATGGATCATAACTCTGTTGTAAGTGTTTCAAAATCAATAGTAAATATACAATTTTCTTCAAACATTCTCAGTGAAAGTAAATAAATCTGTCTATTTTAAAAAGTGAATCTCTCAACAAATAAACTATTTGGACTTTCACTAGTCTTGTGCAATATGCTGGCAACTTCGTGCGTCATAGAGTAAAAACACATTTGCAATATATAATATTTATCGTCATTATGAACATGGTGTTATATCAGTTATATTGAATTTATACAGGTAGCAAATAAAAGTTTTTTGCGCAACACCGTATATGAAAGAAGAATCCGAGGACGCCGTAAAAAAACATGGAACGATCGATTAAATCAAATCGATGACCTGCGTAATCGAGCGGTTAAGATCCTCAACTACGAAACCAGAGTTCAAGAGTCCCGGCGCGGCGTGAACAAGTAAATTTAATTAAAAAAGTAGGGTTATTTTACGTTTATTTAATATTAAACAATATGTTTGAATTATATTAAAGGTGCGTTCCACAGTGGTATACACTTTCAGTATCGCCCTGATGGCGACCATCATTGATAATCGAAACGTTGCTTAAAATGGCTTAAGCCTTGTTTAGTGATCAGATCTGAATAGCCAGGTTTTTCCCAATCTTTCTCCTTCATTTCTCCACTCTCTTCAGTCTGACAACATACCCCAATCGGCGGTGCCATGCTGGATAGTTGAGAGCAGATGGAACTCTTGTACAGTATTCACCTAAATCATATAATATAATAGGTTAAGAGTCAGAACGATACGATGTATCGATGAGAATGAAGTGAGGAGTGCTTAGTGGAAATGGCGTTATGGTTGGTTAGTTTTTTTTTGTTAAAAACATAATTCTAAATGTAATTTGTAAAAGAGTTTTGACGTTTACAAAATAACAAAACTCTACATTTCTTGCATCGTTTGGCCAGTAAAGTGAGAAGGGGTGGGTGGAAGAGTAGACGAGAAGAGAGTATTAGGATATTTATAGTCGCAGAAGGCTCCGACGCTACAGGTCTGGGGCCTGGAGCCTGGGGCCTGGGGTCTCGGGACGTTTTAGCGGGATTGCCTTTGTGACAGTTATAAGCGCAGGATTTCAGGATTCGATGGACGGGGATGAAAGCATTGTTTGTATTAGAATATGCAGTCGGATAAATTATTTAAAAAAACTTTTGATAATATTCATGAATTATTATTGCACACAGGTCCAAGGGGTTATAATATAACGAGTATGTATAAATAATTATATCCTAAGAGTAAAATGAAGTAAACTTGGTATTAGAAATGGTTAAACACCAAACCATGAAATGATTTGATAGGCTGTAAGGGTAAAATGATAATATTTTTAGCATGTGAGAACGGTTACTTGTTGTGTAAATGTTTCAGAAAAGTGTGTCATTTTTTTCCTCAAGAGTGATAACAATGACGGGGCTGTAAATAATGTTATTTAAGTCTTTATCAACGAAAACATAGAAATGTTGGCCGAGAAAGAGCTCCAGATTAGTGTAGAAAAATAACCACTTTTGGATTACGAATAAAATATTAATTTTAATGATTCAATTTCGTGTAGGAATACTATGTTTAGTTTTGTACATATTTAATCATTATAAATATTATGAACAATTGGAAAATATTGTTACTGGGTCTCTCTCTACAATATGGGAGAAAAAAAACAGTAGAAACGTAAATCGAGGGCAACATATTGTACCCACGCAAACAGGATTCTAGCCAAATATGATCAGAAATATGAGCCTGTGATAGGAAAAAGAAAACTTATATGTGAAAAGACTGGGTGTTTTCGCTTGAGCTCAAACTATCATAATAATACGCGAAGTGAAAAGCGACCTTCAGTAAATAACGGTTCCCTCTTTCCAACTTTGTCTTAAGTAGAAAGAGGAAATTTCTCATACATTATGCATAAACCCAAACAAAAAGTTGTTTTTTGTCGAGAACCAAAATGGACACACATGTCACTCTTAATATCCATAATGCCCAAAGTTTATGGGAACGAGTGCGGAAGTAGGTACATACATTTTTATTAAGCTCCATTAAACCCGTAAAACATAAACCCCTACCTAATGATCATAGATTATTTAAGAGAACGTATCTTCCTAGAAATTTGCTGGAAACCCTATTTCGAACAGGTATACACTCTAATTATTATAAACAAACTCTATAGCTTTACGTATTTGCTTTAAGTAACTCTCGGTGATTATAGATTAGCGTATATTTTTAAACATCAGTGTAATTTGATTATATCGTGTAGCTGAAAAACTAGATACAGAGGCAGGGTACACTGACAGAAAAGTAAGAACTTAAGTAAAAACTAACAATGAAATTAATGCTTCATTGCACAACGATGGAGTGAAAGATACCTAAAATATAATATAACCTTTAAAGTGGTAACACAACTATTTATCTGATATTTCAACTCAAACGAACATGCGATATAAACAGTAAAATCTATACCCTGTAAGTGCAGATATTTCATCACCAAACTACAAGTGAATTTAGTTTAATTTGTTATAAACCTTTTAAAAACACCTTATTATTTCTCAAAGGATTCCGAGAACTGAAATTATGTTCAGTTAAAGATAATATTTTACATGTTTTTGTAGGTGGAAGCTGGCTTCGGATTTCCAACATCTGATTTCAACTTAAATTTCCAGGGAAAAGCGTGAAATCTTTGAGGAAAAATTGTAAAAACGTTTAATGCTGACCTATTTCCAGATCTCGCGCCGGTAATATAACGTAGTAATGAGCAACGCTCCTCTCGAGAATTAGCGGGTAGCCCTGTGCGTGGCAAAAGGAAATGTGGGAAAAATAAAAATAAATATGAAGAGTCGCTTTCTTATGCACACCTGAAGCGGCGGGGGTTGTCATTAGGACGGGCCCCTCAAGGCGTGGCGAGGAAACTGGCAAATGAAGGAATGCAGAATCAAACTAGAGGGCGTAAATATAAACAAATACATTTTCAACTCTGCTGGGAGGAATGAAGAGATTGTATTTAAAAACAAACAAAAAAGTTTTTTTTTCGTACATTTGGTTCATAAAAATAACAATCAATATAAAACAGGGTAATTGCGAAAAATAAAATTGAACGAAAAATCCCACAAAGGCAAAGCCTATGCGTGGGTATTATTGAGATTTTATCGCACTTTTTTGGGGTTTAAATGGAAGTTTTAAACTCAAACAATAATGCATAATATTTAAAAATAATGCACTAATATTTAAAAATTGATAAATTATTCAATTCAATTATTTATTATTTAAAAAAAATTACAATTTTTTTAAAAATAATTTTGGCGTTTTTAAATAAGCGAGCAAGTGTATTTAACAGTAAACAATACTCATAAATATAAAACAATCGAACAATTCTAAGAAATACAAATTACAATGAATGCAAAGTATAGACAGTAAAAAACAAAAATAAAACAATTTAAACATAATATTTCATCAAAATGATTTATAAAAAACCAAGGAATAATTACACAAATAGCAGGAATGCTTGTCGTTTGAACGAAGCTTCATTTATGCAAAATATATCGACATCCGAAGCGATTCGATTCAACAACAAGATTGCCCTCCCCACCGGCATGGCCATTGGCAAGTTAGTCCTGCAGGACGGGAAATAAAACAATCTATGCTGCCGATGGCGAAGATAACCATCAGGAACATAAAAATTAATGGTCTCCGTGATAGCTGAGTTTTCAGACCATCCGCGAATCAATCTGAAGAAATGTGCTACAATGCACACATCCTTTCTGACCTCTAGATGGTATGTTCCGAGCATACCCAAGAGAAAGTCGGTAGGATAGAGCCACGGGGAGTAACCATACTCCCTCCAGTAGAGAAATCTCAGAAATTTCTTCTGAACCCTCTCCAACATGAGGGAGTACTTGACCTCGTGTGGACTCCAAACAATCGACCTACTCTCAAGTCTACTCCTTACTAATGAATTGAATAAAATTTTGAGAACCCGGATATATCTGAACTTCCTTGCAGTGCGTAAGATAAAACCCAACATTCTCAATGAATTGCTACAGGCCATTTCAATGTGAGCATGAAATGTCAACCTACTATCAAACATGATTCCGAGATCCTTCATAGTGGAGACACGTTTTAAACTTCGGTCGTCTATCGTATGCCGGTAATACCAGGTATGAAACGCCCTAGTCAATGACTAAATTAAATATTTAGATATATTGTACTTAATCTAACTCTTTTTACTCCAGTCAACAATTCTATCTATGTCTGACTGAAGTCGATTGAGGTCTTCTAAAGTTTGTATTTCTGTGAATAGTTTTAGGTCATCAGCAAAGAGAAGAGATCTAGAATGCAAAATTAACTCTGAAATATCATTTATAAATTTGGAAAAGAGGAGCGGGTATAAATTAGAACCTTGGGGTACTCCTGATCGTACAACAAATGGATATTAATACTCCATGTAATATGAATTGTTTTCTGTTCGCAAAATAACTAGTAACTAATAACTATAATACACATGGGATGAGTATATTAAAAAAATAAGAACATTAAAGTATGACACTAAACAACACAATGTAGATACTGTTGGTACCAACAATTGGGGTAAAATTGAAGATATACCATATGAAAGATTGAGGGCTGATATTATAATGTACATTAAGTGAAATAATAAATACATGCAGTATATTAATGAATGTATTAAAACTTATAAGAAAAAGGTATATAGTTGAATGTTTTTAGCCAAGCTTTTATATATTTTTTATAATAATGAAGGTTTTGGCACGTGGTCTCTTTAAAGTTTGTACTTGTTGTAGCAATAAAATATGCCTCTAGGCCAACCTTGTTTTGTGGGATACTACACAAATAAACACCATCACAAGTGCCATGTCTGTGGCTAGAACGATTTGATGTTTTATTGAAGTTGTTTGGATGCGTCTAAATAAATTTTAAACATTGAATACTACACATCTGCCTTAGGTTCAAAATATCAGTTTTCTGAAATCATCGATTGGAGGGATAGGTTTTAATTTTTTGGTACATAATCTTAATAATTGATATTTGAGCAATTTCTAGTGGTTTTACGTGATTATTGTAAGTTTCGCTCTAGCCAATTATTCCATAGGAGAGAGATGAATGAACTAATGCGTCGTAAACAAGTTTCGTGGTTTTATATATTTACTATGTTACTTTTCTTTTACTTATTGTTTCATTCGTTTAAATATATAAGTTAAGTATCTCGATTTGTTAACAGTTTTTTTTTTAATATGGTTGATCTATTTAAGATGACAATCTATTTACACCTAATTACTTAGTGAGTTTTCCTGATTTCATCTCTTCACAGTTTGAGCATGTGGTAGGGTTACTATTTACATTGTGAGACTTCAAATTAAGATTAGTTTTAGGAGCTGACTTTTAATTGTTATAAAAGGGAATAATAAGAGTTTTATCATAATTCAAAGTAAGAAGATGTTAATCTCGACACTCTTTAACGATAGAATTACATTTGTTAGCAGTATTAGTTGCATCTTCCCATGTTTTTTCTAAAATCTGTTTTTGCAGTATCATCAGCGTACGAGATCATTTTACCAAGTATATCGATCTTGTATAGGTCATTTATTTTAATTTATTAATTTTATTTTACTCCCTCTTGATAGTTCTCGGTAGAAATGAGACCCAATATCCTCCATTAACAATTTTTACATTTATAATTTTTTTCCTATGAATTTATTTTTTATTTTTGTGTATTATGTATTACAACATTATTTTATGTATAACTAGCTTTTGAGTTTTTAAGCTTTAAGCTTTTGAGCTTTCGAGCATTTGAGCTTATAGCATTTGAGCTTTGAAGCTTTTGAGCTTTGTAGCTTATGAGCTTTGAGCTATGAAACTAATGTCAAACAAATTAATATTTGATAATTTTATTTCATTCCAAAAATTTATTTAAAAAAAACACTTAAGTAGGTACCTAATTGTATTTTCCATTTGTGGCTAACCACAGCTTTATATCTATATAATCTAAATAGAAAATTGCGGGTTCAATGTTTTTCATACCAATTGTAAAACGTTAAAGCAAAAGTTTTAAATATTTGAAATAAAATTTAAAACTACTATCTAAACCTTTCCGTCACTAATAAAACAAACTGCTGTTTTCAGCGAAATCGGTCGAGAAAATCTAAAACAAACAGACGAACAGACAAAAAGACAAACATTCATTTTTATATGTGGAGAAGATAATCAATTATGAAATGTATTGCATTACACTACTCCTGTACACATTATGGTATAAAACAATATTATTATTATTTATATATATTAAAAAAGAGTAGAGGCCCTAATAGAGTTCCTCGAGGAATAAAATGTTAGACATTTAATTTTAATGTTGGTTTTTTTCTTTGAAATGTTGATATGGTTTTCTTTAAATCTAAAAGAATTGTTAGAATTTTAATGTTTAAGTCTAGATGAAAATACATACTTTAAATTAAATTATATATAGCACCATCGGTACTGATTTTATTTCTAAAGCCATATTAGTTAGATGATTTTTATACAAGATTGACAATTGCGGAAGTTGATGTGATCGGTCTGTTTTCCAATGAGATTATATGGTGTGATTATGTTTTTGTTTACATTTTATCGTACCGTTACTTAAATCATCGCGTATATATAACCGCGGACGAAGTTGAATTTATTTGATATACATAATATTTACTGAGATATTATGATCAACTAGGCACATTGGCTTTAGGTTATCGAAATTAGAGCATAAAGGCGTTTAATAGACCAACGCTAGAAAATGTAGAATTTACAAATAAATGAACCATGCACTTTAATTGAGCATTTCCACTCCAATGGGCTGGTCATGTGGAAATAACGAATTCCAGATGACAGGATACCAAAATTCATGACCAAGTGAGTGTCCCAGTGGAAGCGACCTAAAAACAGACGGGGGAAGATTTGGACTGATTGCGTGGAAGAAGATTGCATCAAGATGAGAATACCCAAGGACTGAAGAAAAATGGCCAGGGGCCGGAGCCGTTGGAGACGGACTAATTCCACCAAAGCAATCTATCGCCGTGTTCGAACGAGATCAATGATCAGTGAATGAGATCAACAGTCGAAAATAAAGTAGTTGGAAGAGCTAAATATCAATAATAGTTGAAGATAATTCCACGACACATTCAGAAACTTATTGAAAACAGTACCTATAATCCATAAAACAAAGCATTTTTATCGGCAAATTGTGCGTAATGCGAGCGTTTTAGTTTTATTTTTCAGTTGCGTGACTCTATACTTATAGGTTACAGACCTCAAAAAAACCTAACAAACTCTGTCAAAAACAACGCTTTATTTGTAAATAGTTCTGACAAAATCGGCTGTGGACTTTATTGTGAGGGTGCAGTTTCATGAAACAGGAAGATAAGGGTAGCTGACGGATAGAGCCAAACGTCCTTAGAGATATGTGATATTTATGGAATGTAAGCTTTCATTGAGGATTCTGGAACTCTATAAGATTATTATTTAATCTTTTAATGTGTAATTACAGCTGATATTTGTATTATTTACGACTTGATATGATATTACAATTTGGTATAAAAACTTAATATCAAAAATAATGTTAAAATAAAATGTTGTTACCGTATATCAGAAGATCCCTATACAAACGAACCTACAAAATAAGTTTAGATAAATTTATTCACAAAGTAATGTTTTAAAAGCGTGAAATGCGAAATTCCCGCCATGTGATCCTTGACTATAAGCTAATCCCGGGTAACAGAATGCCTTGACAAAAAATGAGTATAATATGGCCCGGCGTAATAACAATGTCACGATAAACCATACTCGGCGAGTATAAATTTTTCAGTGAGAGAGGAAGAAATTGAGAGTCGCGGGATGGAGCGCGAAAAGGAGATGAAAATAAAGATAAACCTGCGAAGCAATATTACTCTTTTTCCGCTGAAATACCGAAGCGCCCAGGGGCGTTATTTTTACCGTAATAAAAAAATGTGATCTTTTTAAATCTGGCAAAAGAAATTCATGCGCAAAAAGAGTTTTGCATAAACGACGCCGCTTTATTTGGTTATTTTGCTGATCACAATAAAAACCCTCGATATTAAACCTTTCGCAAGTGACGGCTGAATTCATACATGTGCCAAAATCAAATATTACTTTATATGTTTACGGTCAAACCACATATTGTTTTTTACAAATCCTATAAAATACATTTTTTTCCAGTTTTCCCATAATAATTTTTACGATTTAAACCATAAATTGTCTAACAGATACGCATCACTTGCGTGATGACAATATTTGAATGCAAAACGTATCGATAAGCGATTGGCTGCGATATTTACTCATGTGAGGTGAGCTGTAAAAGGCGCATGTAAGATAGTCTCGAGTCTCGGTTCTGGTGTGATATTATTAAGGGGTTAGGGAAGTTATCCAGCATCAGATTAAGTCGGGGGGTGCTGAGGGTGGCAGATGGCAGGTGGCAGGTGGTAGGTAGCAGTGCCGACTGATAAGGTGTCTCAGTTCGAAGGCTTCGAGTGCACTCCGGGTGCGGTGGCTGGAATCTGAATGATACAAGCAATAAGTCCCTTACTCTCGGGGTGGATGAGCATCGCTTCGCACGGAGAATGTATTCTGATAACACAATAGGCCCGCTTCAATGTAACAAGCCTCTCGCAAGTATTCTGTTGAACGTGTGCTCAAACATTTTAGAAAATATAAGACATTTTAAAGAAAATATTTGATATTTAAACAAAATGTCTTAAGTAGATTAAAGCTTTCCACGAACTATGTTATTACGTTTTGTTTAACTATAGGAGAAAAATAAAAACTTTTTTAAGCGGTGTTGTATTACTTCTTCATTTCGAGCTAACGTTTCGGAGAGCCTTGGTGTGACCGTCATCAGGGCATTAGTATTAGTTATTACCTTATCACAAATACTCGCAGAAATCGCAAAGATAATAACGTCATGGATGAAAGTGCAGACGCCATAATATTCCCTCCCGGATGCGTTGATGAGGCGCGAATGATATATCACACCGTGATAGGGCCATAACTTGGCCGGGGCATGTGATCATCTCCTCAGTACTTGTCCGTAAAGATATGTGCCCAGACAAGCCGCACTGGGGGGGGGGCGCGATTGGGGTAAGCTGTGTGCCCGGCAAGTAGGGTGTACGGAATGGATACCCCAAGAATAAAGATAAGAAAAAGAGGAATGAGGGATTGTTTGCATTTAAGATTATTGCACACAAATTGATAAGACCTCAGAAAAACCACCAAATAGTTTGAGGGAAGATGAAGTTGTTTAGGAAATGAGAAACATTATCGTGTCGATAAAAAAAAAATGATTTAATGAATATATATGCAAGGGAGTTATCATAAAATAAAACGAATCAGCTATGTCTTTCTTAACTACAAATCATGAAATAGATTGTATTAGGTAAATAAAAGCTTCGCAGGGTGAGTTTTGGTATCCCGAAAAATGCACAGCCTTTTCCGGTCAGCGTAATTATTCTAACTTCGCAGCGTAATTTCCATCATGAGAACATAATTTCACCGTTAAAATTTTCCTTGAATGGTAAAAAATAAAACGAGACGTCACGTCTACGTTTGTTCAATATTTTGAATTACCAGATAGCAACTGTAAATACCTACTAGCTCAACATAGAATTCAACACATGAAAAAGTTGCAGAACGAAAATACATTTTGAAATTCAAACCATTCAATAAACTGTATCACATAGTGGTGGTACCTGAAAATTTTGGAGAAAAAAAGATTTTCAAGATATCGCGTAGGAAGTAAACTTAAATTAAAAAAAAAAAACAAACCAAAAAACGATACACGCCCTTACTTTGCAGCGCCTGGGGTGGGGGGAGGGAAGGGCGCTACAAAGAACATCCGCCGCCAGAGTGGGAGGGGAGACGCCCTAAACAATTCATAGACAGAGGGCTAAAGATGGAAGAGAAGGCCTAAAGATTGAAGAGAAAAGGCTTCTGTAAAGCTTAGTCGTGATTAGAAAACGGAGAGTAGTGAAATGCTGCCGTCAATTCAAATACAATCACGAGAGTAACAATGAAAAAGTGTCTTAATGATATAACACATTAAGAAAATTGATTTGTTTATGGGATTTATGTTGAACTTAAAGAACTCACAAACCGTTTTTCCAATACTGACAAAATATTAATTTTGTCAGATACATTCCGATCAGCTTTTGTTATAAATTTTCATGCCAGCCGTTTAATTTTGCTTAGTTTGACTCAGCTTCTTTGGCTTTCAAATATAAGCAATACTGCAAATCATTTATTTGTTAATTCTATACGGGTAGTAAGGAGAATTTCTAAGGTTTCTAGTGAATAAAATTTCTAAAAAGTAATCTTTTTAATTACTTTTTGAAATGCATACTAGTATTTTTGGTAAAACGTTCAAAAATATCTTCAATGTTTTTCAAACTGCACCTTATACTGGCATTTTGGTATGTCTTTCATAGAAAAGATTAGTTTAAACAAAAAATATTCATAAATAGAACACATATACTTTGTTTTTAACTACTTTTTTATTTAATATTTTGTCTACCGGTTTCGGAAGTACCCTTCCATCATCAGGACAATATTAAATTAATCTGAAATACAAAATACTGAGATAAATATACATATTTAGGAGTTGTAAGGAGAAGGAGTAATTGAGGAAATTATGGGAATATCAGAGCGGTTTATTGGAAAAATATTTAGGATAGGATGTTTTTTTTTCTTCTCTTCACTTAGTACCCGAAATTTGCCTACCCACATTAAACCCGCGTTCTATACAAATAATAACATAGGTATATTATTGAAAAATGCTAAAGATAGAGATAATAAATTAAGTCATTCTGGCATTTATAAAATTTCTTGTAATAATTGTGCTTCATATTATATAGGTAAGACATCTCGCAGTGTAAACATTAGAATAAGTGAACATCTAAGATGCTTAAAAAACAATAATTTTTCAAAGTTCGCCAATCACCTCATTACTACTAATCATGATTTTAATAGAGATACAGGGGTTAAAATTCTTCACCGTTGCAATAAAGGGATAAAATTAGATAACTTAGAAGCACTAGAAATTAGAAAATCATTAAACAGTAAATGCAATATTTTAAACAATCAAATTAATTTATCTTATAGTCCTATCCTAAATATTTTTCCAATAAACCGCTCTGTTATTCCCATAATTTCCTCAATTACTCCTTCTCCTTACAACTCCTAAATATGTATATTTATCTCAGTATTTTGTATTTCAGATTAATTTAATATTGTCCTGATGATGGAAGGGTACTTCCGAAACCGGTAGACAAAATATTAAATAAAAAAGTGGTTAAAAACAAAGTATATGTGTTCTATTTATAAATATGGCAAGCCACAAAGTTAATGCTTTTTACGAATATAAAAAATATTCACTTGAAACCGTAGAAATTTTGCTAAGTACCGGTAGAAAATTTACAGATACATCATATGTGTGGTATTGCTTCTATTAGAATGCTACAAAATGACTTTAGCGCCATTTTTGAGTGCTGCGACTTAAAGGTCAATTATATATATTTTATTATTTCTACATCTTGTTTGTATAAATATTAGGTTATGCGTTAGTTTTTGTGTGTTTTCTGAAGTTTCATCGTCAGTTGGGTAAAACCTATTTAAAAATTATTATGAAGGGTGGTGCTTACGATAAAAAATATGCTACCTAATTTCGTTAACGTAAATATTTTTTAACTAATTGTAGTCAATCTAGTCAACGGATATAACTGTACGTGGCCGAGCCATACTGATAATGCTCTCGAAAGGCGAAATGGCTGACATGTGAAATAAAAATAAAAAAGCAACAAATCTTAATGAAATTTTATTAAAATACATAAAAAATGTATTCCTTTTCATAATGTGAGCATATAAATTCAAATTAAGGCTAAATACACAAATTTCAATGTAAAACAATATGTTTTCATATTAAAATCATTCAAAACATGAGTATATTAGTATAAAACAAAGAACAGATTTAGGTTGAATATAGAATTTTCAGAGAAAGCTCTGCAGAAACCGTGGTTAACCAAAGAAATTATACATCCACAAACATTATACCACCTTATATAATAATAATAATATTTGGATAATTTGTATAGCGCCGTTTTTGTTAAAAATCACCTCAAGGGCGCTGTACAAATCTTAATTTCTACTTAATATTAATTCTTAGTTTATAAAAATATACAGTTTTTATATAATTCAATTGAATTAAATTTAATATTATTATTATTGTGTTCTGCTATTTTAAGTTTTTTATTTTAGTTTTTAGTGACAGCTGTTTCGGCGTTTAATGTCAAACTGTACAGTAAAAATTTTAAAATAGCAGAACACAATAATAATAATATTAAATTTAATTCAATTGAATTATATAAAAATTAAAATGGAGTTCTACAAATTAAACACAAAAACTATAAATAAATATACAGCATCATACTTACCTGGCAGGTCACTTCTGGCAGGACACAATCACCATATCATAATAACTGAAATTTTAGAATAACTTAAATTTTTATTTATTTTTTATTTTGTTTCTTTTTTTTCTTTATTATTATTTTTCATTTTTAGGGCATGAGGGCAAATTTAAAATAAAGTATATCGGAGGTATTTTTAATTTTTCGTAGTGAAGAACAGATAATGGTGATAATCTTCTAATGAATTTAAGGAATGAGAGTCTGAAAAGTTTTCTTGGTTTGTTACATCTTGATTATGGATATGATTTTCTGAAAAAAATTGAGTTTTGAGTTTGGCTCTGAACTCTGTTAAGTCTTTTATTACTCTCAGATCATGTGGTAGTCCATTCCAGGCTTTAGGACCTGACACTCCGAAGGCGCGCTCTCCGAACTTAGTGTCTGGTATGCGCTTTGGTTCTATCAACCTTCCGATAGCCGATGACATTGCCGATCTAAGAGTTGACTGTCGCGAATTGGAATCTTCAGGAATACACAATTCCGATAAATAAGCCGGAGCCATTCCGTTAATTGATTTGAAAACCATCCAGCAAAGCTTAAACTGGATTCTTTCGGGACATTTAAGCCAGTGAAGATTTTTGAGGTGCTCTGAGATATGGGAATATTTTGATACGCCGGTGATAAGTCTTGCCGCGGCGTTGGAGACTAGTTGTAGTTTGTTAATTTGATATTTAGGAAGACTAGCGTATATTCCGTTGCAGTAATCTAAACGCGAAACGACGTACGAGTTTACAAGTAGTTTGGTTGCCCCTGTTGGCAGGTTTCTTCGCACTGATTTTATTTGTCTTAGTTGAAAGAACCCTGTGCTCACAGTCCTGTTAATTTGGGATTTAAGGGAGAAATCAGCATCCAGATTAACACCCAGAAGTTTGATGGATGTCTGAAATAATGTCACTTCCTGAGACAGCTATTGGGGAGTTATCGATGTTATGCTGACGTCTGCTTGTGGCGGTCCAGAGAAACTCTGTCTTTGAAGGGTTCTATCACCTTCAAATTAAATAAAAGTCTCAAATCTTCCACTTTTAATTTAAATTAAAAAAGGTTTATGATATAATGTCTCAATTTTTATTTCTACATTCACATTGTTTACTGATAATATAATAATAACAGTGAACTTATATAGCGCAGTTTTGTGATAAGGAGAACCGAATTTATTCCACAAATAATATATAAGTAACAAATATAATCGTGTTTTAAAATGCTTATGCAATTGATAGAATATAACTTATACTCGCACATGGCATTTTTAAAGGCGTTTTTTTTTTACAAAACATTTTATGTTGTACCCACTGTTGATTTAAAAAAAACGTATTTTGTGTCAAAATTAAATTTACGTTATGAAACATTTTATAAAGGCAATTGACTAAATCAAGAGTAGAAATACGTATTCATTCAAAGAAATATAAGCTTGTGACATAAATACATGCTTATGAAATCTACATTATTTCTAATTTTGAAACTGTTCATTCGTGGTGGAACTCCATTTCAATGATTTTAATAATACCAAATTTTTTACTTTATTCCATTTTTTTTACTAAACCCCTGACCGGTTTCGCCTTATGACAGGCATCTTCAGACTGGTACAATTTTAAGTAAGTCTATGGCACATAGACTATTGGGTCCGGAATGGACGCTTATTGAGTCTATTTCATAGTGAACATCTGTGACTTTAGTTTTTGTTTTATGGCTGACAGAAAGCGGCTTTAAAATAACATTAAAAAATACATTCGGGTAGTTTTATTACCTTGTGGGTTACGGATTACATGGGATGCGTTAGATGGTTTTGTGGGTTTAAAACAAATTAATATATAATATATATATAGAAGTCAGCTTTATTTTTAACAGTTGGCTATTTTTGAATTTTTAAAATTTGATTTTCCCGTCTCTGTTTGGTTAATATGTTTATTGAAGGTATATTTACATTAGTGGTTTAATAAAATATCTTAAAATAGTAATAATAGGTACACATCAGGGTATTATATTTTGTAGATTTCCCCTTAGATGTCTGTGATAAAAAATCCAGATTACATTTCACTTTGGTATTTTTATGTGTATTGCCTATTAACATCAATGGATAAAATATTAATATTTACTTATAAATAAAGCTTAACTATAATATATTTATTAACGGAGAGTCAGCCTTTTTTCCAATGACTATTCATTACGTACTTTTCTTCTATTTTATTTGTATGTTTGTTTATTTCTAATGGTTCTAATTTGTTTAATTTTTTCCCCTTTTTGGTCACATGCAATATTTTATCTTTATGAAATGAGTGTTGATTCTCTGTGAAAGGGTGGCTAACAGAATCTACTGCGTTCTGAAATTTTATGTTGCAGAATGACACAAAATGGTGCCGATATAATAAAAAAATAAAAAAGCTTGATGCGGAAATTCAAAATCAGAAGAATGATTTAAAAATATTTAATAAGAACTTAATTCTTAAAACTGATAATGTTTTAAAGTAACACTCCATCTAGAGGGTTAACGACAGGCTAGGGGGGGGGGTGGTTTGTTGGACGGGAAGGGTGTGAGAGCTTAAAGCTCAGAACACCCCTTTCGAGTTGCTAGTCAGTTTGCTCTGTATATTGCAACAATTTCCCCAAGCGTAAAAATACCTTATCATTACTTCCATCTAATTTTTCATTTGAAGCTTTCGTTAGGGGAAGCTTCATTTGGAAGGGTGCCAAATTAAAATTATTTTTATCCATAAATGTTACTTGATAAAAGAAACCTTAAAAATAAATCAAAAGATTTATTTTAATCCTTTCGGCAAAAGCATAATCGCAGTATGTATGAAAACTCGACTAACCCGCTTCTTACTCATATGGATATTAACAACCTCTCCAATCAACATCAAGCAGACAACATCCAGACTTGCAGGTTTGAAGCAAAATGTTTTTAATCACTTATTATGCAGTATAAAATCAAAAATGGATATTTTATTTTTAGTTACATGTGTGTAATTACGCATGAAACAAATTTCACAAATCTACAGAAAAAAATGTATGAGTAACCTTTGTGATGTGTTTTTGACCTTATTCAATGGAAATTTCGTTGTTTTGAGCTGTGTTTACGGTTCTTCATCTTAAAAAAAACATAAATTAAGATTATGTCGATTGGGCACGTTACAATTTTTGAAAATCACACACAAAATTCTGGCTGTTCACTAGAAAATATAGCGACGAAAACGACCTGTAGAAACATAATTCTGTTACTCCTGCTTTAAATCGCGCAGTCTCGGAGATACAGAAAATTATGCGAGAGAAGATGGCAGGTTTTCGGGGTTAAAGTGGGGTCACAGGGAGCGTGAGGGAGACAGCGATGCATCTCATTATTTCCCATGTGACGGCTAGACTGTCCATTAAAAGTTTGCCTAACGGGGGTGACCCGCGGGAGACATAACGGGAAACAGCGAAACGCTACATACAAACGAAAAAGAACACAGATTGTGGAAGCGGAAAGGGTAAGGCAAGTGTGAACTTAATACTTCATACGTCGGTAACTAGGTTCACGTAGTTACATGTAATTGGTACTTGGTGAAACTTAAAGATACGCAGAATCAAGGCTTATCTTATATGTTCGGAATCATATCACGCTCTGTGGAATTTGGTTTAGTTCAAATAGGTTTTTTGCGTCTAATTGTTGGCATGACTACAATACAAGAGTAAGCATATTTAAGCATCTACACTATTTATATAATCGCGTTATTGTAATTTTATGATAAAAATAACTTACATCATGCATCCTGCCCCAAATAAATAAGTGAAACAAAGTGTTTATAGTATAAAATAAAATTGAGTTATAATACATTGGGGGTTGCCAGAGTAATTCTGGTTAAAAAGAGCCGGAATCGAATTCGCTTCGTCACAACATTCCAACGACAAAGCACTGGTTATTCCAACATAACACGGGAATAGAAATAGCTGGGTACAACGAAAACAACATCCATAATATATTTAATAGTTTATGTACGTGGGTTGCAACTCATCCATATCCGTGTAGTATTAACTAATTATAGATTTAAAAACTGTTTTTGTGAATAGTTGAAAAATATGGGAAAAACTTCTTCGTTAACAGTAAGAAGTTGAAAATACGGAACAAGCAATATAACATCAAATCTTGATTTTCGACAGTCAAATTCTAGTTTCGAAGCTCCATAGATCATAATGGAAATGGCGTGAGAATAGTGTGTAGACCTAGAAATTTTAGTGAGAAAAGTACTGAGACTTTTATGACGCCAGAGCTCACTGCTCGAGAGTTTTTGCTGCTTCAGAAAACAACCGATTTTTCGCTTTAGGATTGAGATATTATATTGATAATGAAAAGAATACTTTTTCAATTCTTAAGATATTAAGGAAAAGTTTTTAAGATATCTGATTTGTTACAAGTTTCCTTTGCACGAGTATAAAATTGGTTAAAAATGACAAACGACGTCTTGCAGAAAATATGAAGAAGCCAGAAGATGCATTATGCATTGACTGCCGCAACTCACATTCAGTCTGAGGAAGCGACGCTAATATGTAGTGATTGAATATCCGTATGTTTGAATGTATAAACTTCTCGTAAGCACTTGTAAAAAAATAACTTCGATAAATCCACTCATTGAATGGGATTTCGAACTGGGACCAAATATGTAAAAAAATAAATATAAAATACAAATAAAGTCAATTATTTATATATTGTGACTATCGCATGTTTACATCGATTTAGAGTCATTATTAGTTCGTTGACTTCGCAACTATTAAATTACAAAGCGGAGTGGCTTTCGTCGAATATGAAGTTCCACTTGCCAATCGGGTTAATGCTTTTATCACCAGGAAGCAGTAATCCACTTCTCTCTGATGTCGCCTCAAACACAGAACGGTATAATTCAACTCCAGATATTAATATGAAATTCGATGAACGGACATGAGTTTAACTAATTAGAAGATTAATGTAAAATCAACATAAATGTGCGCTATAACACCTACACGGGTAGCGTTTTCGCAAATCAAAATTATGTATGTATGCCTGAAAGATAATTATTTATCTACATTTATTATCTTGTTAAAAATCCTACGAATCCAAATAATATCATTGACATTTCTATAGCTTTTAATGTCTTTCAATATTTTTCGCTAGTGTTTAATGGTATGCCGATTAGAATAGTTATATGTTTACAGTTATTTCCTTGCCCAATCCAACGTAATTTTGTGATTATTTAGTAGAAAATAATTGGTAAACGGAGCCTTAACGAAACTCACTTATCCTGCTAAAAACATTAAAAATAATCTAGATATTTTGAAAACTAACAAATTCAATTTAAAATTTCAAGTTTATTGCCTTCATTCGAGATTAATCAAAACGTGATCCATTAAAGTTATAATTGAAAATTGAATTTTAAACAATGTAAATGATTTTAGTCTCAAATAATGTTTTAAAAAGTCGTATTATGTATTCGTAACTTTGAATAAATCAAGTAAAATAAAGACTTTCCACCGAAAATGACACACCGCACCCGCCAACCGAAAAATTATGTTAAGATCCTTACCTACACAAGTAAAAAAAACGCAAAACTTTAGTCAAGGACCTTTTAAAGGAGAAATGGAGGCTATGACAACACGTGGATATATAACATTCAAATCTTGCACAGTGTTACATAATTAAATTGTTTGCTAAGAGTTCATTTTCAATATTAATGTTTTCAGTTTGGGGAATATAAACCAACTATTGTCCAGTTGACATTAAAGCTCTAAGAAGTTAATTAAGTTAACTTAATTAGTCATTTTATTTTATTATTTTACAAAGTTTTTTTGATCAAATGGTTCAGGAAATATTTCTAAGCTTCCGATATTTTATAACTTTTTTATTGGTATTTTTAAAGAACAAAAATATAAAGTTTTTAATCACAGTGAAATCGTGATCGGTGATTACCGTGATACTACAGTAGGTATCTAGGAATACCTTAATAATACAAATGTGTTCATTAAAATACTTGTCACCTCTTCCATCAACCGTAAACTGTGTTTTGAATTGCGATGAAAATCGTCCTACACAATATAAGGGAGAAGGTAAAGACATGAATTTATTTGTCGTCACTGTTGTCAAGACCATTTAGTTAGTAACAATAATAATCATTATCCGTTATATCTGGAATAGTTGAAGTGAAAACCGAGAACGTGTGTTAACAGGCGGGAATATTAAGTACGTAAAGCTAAAGGGCTGGTAAAGAGAGGAGGCTTAATACGGTGCCGGGGGTAGGAGTTTGGATTAGGGGAGCAGCGGGTAGGATGGGTGGAACGTGCCACCCACTAACTTTTGGCCCACTCAATATTCTATTCAGTATTATTGTTCAAGGGCACTCAGCTACAAAAATAGCTTTCCGGGCTTGTCACGCGGATCCTCGCAGCCTGGGTTTGGCAGGTGTCATGTTGGAGGCCTCTCCCGAGTCCTGGAGGCGATGCACGATTAATCACAATTTTCTTGCAAAATTAACATATGTTATGACCATTTTAAAAAAATCGAGGAAATATTAGTGTTATTTTATTAAAATATTGTGTTTAATCAATTTTTTTACAAAAACAAATTTACAAATAGTTTCGTCAACTGCGTATCATCCTCAGGGCACATTAAAAATAAAATTGATAAATTAAAATACATATTTAAAACAACACTTAAGGCTTTTACAGGATATAAAATAATGAAATTTGAATGATTATGTATTTTCAAAGATAAGCTATCATAAATAATTTAAATATTAGCGTATCTAATCTAATAAATCAAAATATTTCGCGATAGGAAAAATTTAAATAAATCAAAAAAATGTATTTCTTAAATTCTTCACAGTGGTTCCGCCACGCCGCTAGGACTACCAATTTTCAGCACGTTGTTACTAGGCGGTAAATAATTGTAGGAATATATTATCACTGTCTATTATAAGAATTATACGAATTGGGACAAGAAGGAAAAAAGAAAATACACATACCGAAAAGAATATCTGTGAGGCGGAAGTTGGATCAATTAACAGATATTACCGGCGCAAACACAATGTGAAAGATATATTATATAAAACGAGGTGTCTACTTAAATCAACTACAGGATTTCGAGTTAATTTAGACATAGTACGATTCCAAAATTATTACGAAACGTAAAAGAAAGATCGATCAAGCACAGAAATGCAACTAAAATTGAAATCCCTGAGCTTTCCCTCCACCCCATTAAAGCTCGGATTGATTTTTTGTACCTACTAATCGTGTTTAGAAGAGAACGTTGAAATAAAAATAGTTTATTCTCAGAAAATCCGTTAGTTGAAACTAATAGTAATAGTTCAAGTTTAATTATTCCAATGTAAATAAACATATATATATCTGGAAGTTAATGCTAGAAGTGTCTGTCAGATTTCGGTCATTTAATTTACTTAACAGAAATTATACCACAGTTTCCTTTACTTTAATGCTATGGTCGCATATTTTAGACCCTCGAGAAAACTGAAATTGTGGCCCGTCTAATGTGAATGTCAAAAAAATGTTTTGCTACAAATCGACAAACAATCGCCTTTCCTGAAAAAATCAGATATTTCACATAGACACTTCTAACATTAACCCGCAGATAAATATATACTCGTACGAGTATATATTTAGGAATAAGAAACATTTACAAATCTATTGAAATTTAATACAAGTACACACAATTTGATAGAGTAATTTACGTATGAAAATAATAATTAACACAATGAAAGTACCATAGGATTTCAAATGAAAATGATGAACGTTTCCCTTATGCCTTGCTTGTTTACGATATATTATATTGTTTTCAAAACATTGTCAGAAACACACCAGTTGATTTATAATGCTTCCCTTGAAATCAAATTTATGGCAGACGTATTCAAATATTTATCATATACGTTTCGAAATTAATTTCAAACCGAATGCATTATCACGAGTTACATTGGAAAGAAGAAATTACACGAGTATTCTCGTAAATCGGCTAATTTAAATGCAATGACTGTGGAAAGCAGTCTTTTCAATATGTAAATGGTAGTAGAGTGAATTATTCTATTTCACCTGAGCCCTTGAAGCTTAAATATTTAAGACGATTTCTTATTTTTATTGTATGCATCATTCACACATCGTGTCGCAAGGACTCGTAGGAAACGCGGCATGTGAAATATTGATTTCCTCGACAAAAGATTCCACGAGTGGGTATCAATCTCCAAATAGCTGATATGTAAACATCACGCAGCATCCCTGTAGTGGAAAAGGGTGAGGGAGAGTAGACCCCTCGCGGGATTAAACAAAACATGAAACGGTCCCCTGCGTTAGTTATTAAGCAATGTGTTATTGCAGAAGTCCCATCCCATGTCTCTCCCCACCCCTATATTGCAACTGTTGAAGGACCCCTTTGATATGGTAGTTCGATCTAATGAATGTGAATATTAAGGGATTAAATGTGCGTTTTCTAATGAATGTTTGACCCTTCATGTAGTTCATGGGTTGGACGCCACGAAAACAGCTATTTTCTGGAGAAAATTACTAAATTATAGTCATTCATAAAGAGAAACCGAATAAAAATTACTTTTCGGTTTTCTCTTATGCCGCATTTTTGAAAAATAATGTAATTAACTAATTATTGTCATAAACTGTATCTTGTTTTCTTGTTGTTTGAATCTTGTTCTCATTCCTTTGAGAACATTTTTATTTTAGAACATTTCTGAAAGAACATTTTCTCCCATTACTTTTATAACAGAGATAAAATAGGTCCGCATATCCCTCTCGTAGATTCGTACTATATTTAGATTCTTTCACATTTTAATTTTATATCTATTTACAAATTAAAAATGCCCATTACATTTAAATAATTTTCTTTGTGAGTGTGAAAATTTAAAATTAGTAACTGATGTTAATTAAAATTATCAAATTTGCAAAATAATCTTTCGAAATCCCCACATGTTGGATGGCTAGGTAATATTAATATCACAGCTGTTCGTTGGGCTGTTAAAACTTTGTGAAAGCAATTTTATGTAAGAAAGTGAGTAAATGTATAACTTTTAAAGGTTTCGAGTAAAGCACACATCGGGTGAAATATCACAGAATCCCGCTATTCGAATTAACGTTTTTATTACTATGAAAAGGAAACATACATTTCCCAACAAAATTTATAGAAAACTCAACAAAAATAAAATAACCTATTTAGTAAAAATAGTACCGCAGCATAATCTGACAAGCTCGTTAGGCCAGTCCTGATTGTATTAACTGATGAAGATAAAAAGCTCATCGTACAGCGGCCTAATGAAAAGTGATTGTTAACACATCGCAGCTTGCACACGCAACCACAACCTCACCTAAATAAACCATCCCGGTTTCCCATCGTCGGTATGGAGAAACCACGATTGGCCTATCGATGCCCCATAGCCCCGGTAACAAACGAAAAACACCACGCGCAGCGAGTACAGATGGACACAAGTAACTATGAAGTCGATAATGACGTCACTGTAGATATTGTAAACACCAGTGCAAACAAAATTCTGGACTAAAGCCTTACATAGACCAATTAATTATTTTCAGAAAATTGAATGTAAAATTAATTAAAAAATATTTCACTGGTAATTTTCCTATTAGCAATGCTTTGTATCATAAATGCAAAAAAATCTGCCAATTGAACTACCATTACATTTTCACATAATATCATATTTATAATAGTTTCTAAGTAACTACGTGAATAATACCCCCTCATACACACAAGCACAGCGTTTTTATAAGGGTACATCGTTATGGTGAAAATGTTGATATAATTTTTTTATGTATTAGTGTAACACTTTAAAATATAATGTATTATCTCTGTTTTGTATTATCTACCATGTATTATGTTTGATAAATAAATAATATATATTCGATATTTCCATGAATTTTTTTTTATTTTAATTTTTTTCGATATTATTTTTTAAACCCTAACCTAATTATTTTTTAGTTTCTTCTTCTGTTACTGTTAATGACTATTACAATAAGCATAAAGCTTTAATAGGTTAATTCAAATTTAAAAACAAAAAACCGCATTGAAAGGTCGAAGAGTTTCATTAGTTCTTCTTTTGACCGCCTGCAGAAATATTATTATTATTATATAGTTATTTTATAGAAAAATTAACTATGTCATTCTGTAGAGAGCCAGACATAGGAAATGCGGTGACCATACGATCAACATTTTCGCATAACGAGTACACCCGTAAAGTTATCAGCTTGTTACGAGAAAGCGTGGGCTTATACAACATTGTTATACTCGGATTACAGAGGTAACATATATGGTCTACAGCAGTAATGCACAACCTTTTTAAGAGTTGGGGGGTTGGGGGTGGAAGCGAAATTTATGATTCAACATTACTGGGTATCTTTCGCGTTTTCAGCGACGTTTTTCACTTTTTTTTTTGTTTTCCTGGGGTGCTAACCGATTCTTCACTCTTTTTTTTTTACTTCTTGGAATTATTTATTTGTTTGGTGAGAAATCTAAAAATAGGCAATGCATGTGAAATGTCTCGCGGGCCGCACAAAAAGGACTCGTGGACCGCGGGTTGTGCATTTCACTGGTCTGTAGATTATAACCGCGACCATTAACTTCCCTCCCGCATGAAAGATGATGGATTTGGATAATTGGAAGGAACCATAAACGCCGATATACAATTTAACAACCGCATGAAAACATAAACTATTGGCCGGCTGCCTTCATTTGACTGTATTCACATTTTTCTTTAATATATCTTAATCATAGTAAGCCAGAGTGGTAGATACTATCAGTATCTTCCTGGTGAAAGACCCCATTCAGAATCAAACCATTGCTTGAAATGGCTTTAGACATGTTTAGTGATCAGATCTGAATGGACAAATACTTCTCCACCATCCCCTACTTCATCTACTTTCCCTGTCTCACTACCTTCAGTCTCACAGCATACCCCAATTGGAGATGCCATAGTCCCACCGGCTCCAGACGGTTGGGAACAGTTGAGACTCTTGCGCGGTATTCACGTAAACAAAAAGTTACAAAAGAATGAATTTAAGCAGGTAGAGGAAAATAAAATTTTGAAATAAATAAACTTAAATTGATTTATTTCCCATTTAAAATATAAATAAATTGAAATATAGAATTTTGCGCCTCATTCCACAGTAGAAGAAACTGTCAGTATCGCTTATGCTAAGAGGCCACATAATCGTAGTCCTTGTGAAATTGGTTAAAATAACTCACCTCTTCCTATTCTCCCAAAAGAAATATCCTGATCCACTAGCTCGGGGTAATTATGAGTCATAAGCAGTATCACATAAAAAAGGGAAAGGCAAGTTTCGAGTGCGAACAATAAAAAGTATTACTGCGCCAATAAATTAATCTGACAACAGTGACAACTGACATTTGAGAAACTAGTTAATATTTTTATCCCAATACTGCATCAACATAACACTTTTATTATCTAAGAGTTTGCTGCTGAAAACAAACGGAAATGATTCATTTCGCCTAAACAACGATTCCCGGAGGATGACAATCGCAAATGTCAATCAGATGAAATTCCCTATGAAATTGGTTAACGGAGAGGTTTTATCGAATGAATGATGGAACGTGCTAGTTAAATTGGAAAAAAGGAATCGAGTATTGATGAATTTTTCTCATGAGGTAGGAATTTTTTTATGCGGTTCTTGAAGAGACCCGGATTAAATGAAGGAGGAAACACAAATGCCGGTTACTCGTGTAAAACAAGAAGGTTTCTCAATTATTTGGGAGCTTCAGCCCAGAGATGGCCCCAAATTCAACTGTTGGACGTACTTGAGATTTGAAAAGTGTTAGCTGCTGGTCACTACTGAAGAATCTTCTATTCCTAAATAATATATTATTAAGACTATTTGCTATAGTGCTAGAACTCTTAATTTTTTTTAAACCTATTATGTAATGTATTACATTTAAAAAAAAAAACATTTTGATTTGATTTAAACATTTAAAATGGAATAATTAAGATAAAATCTTTTTGTTAGAACCTAGAGGCAAGACACTACTTTTTTGTAAATACTGCTGCTATTAACTATAAATAATTTCGTTTTTGAGTACGTACGTCTGTACGAGTTTGAATCTTTTAAATTTGGAAATGATGTTAATTGATTTATCAAATTTGGAAAATGTTTTTTTCAACCGACCTACCTAATAAAGTATCTACCGGTAATGTTAGCAGACGTTATTCTATATTTGAAATGGGTTAATTAAAACTTCTAATATTTGTTCGTTGCAAGTCAAGTTGGATTTCGTGATTTTTCGGGTAACAACTAGTATTTATTATAAACAAAATAAAAATTAAGTTGATTTGAAATTATTTGTACGGAATAATTATTTGTGTTAGTTAAAGTAAGCTATCCATGGCATCGTTTATGAGTGATATTAGGTTTTCCTATCAGATAGCTATCTTTTCAAGAGTCATTAGAAATTAGAAATTCACCATTTTGCATAATATTATGAAATGTCGATGTCGATGGAATGTCCAACTACCGAATTCGCAAAACGTAATCAAGTTGACAAAGGCGGGCTTTCAGGATCATAACGCATTATTCACTTAAGGGCGTGTTTAATACATTCATGGAGGGACCGCGGGGATTTGAAAGGGTCTGTCGGAATGAAAACTGAAAACCCAACACAAAACTCACTCCATTCGCAACTGGAGGACTATTCACTTTTTCCAACCCTAGTCGGTGGGTCTTGTTGCGGCGTGTATGCAATACTTTTGTTACTGAACAAGTTCTGACAGTAGACAAAGTAATAATATTTTTTATTTATTTATTCAGTTAAATTTTGTACCCCTATGATGCTTAGGCTAAGCGAAACCGGTCGGTTATAAAAAAATAAAATAGAATCTGTAATGTTGTACAAAGTTATTGTTTCATTTCATTAATAATATTTTCTTTCAAGCGGGTAACAATGAGGCGATCTGTGGGTAACATTTAGTTGGAGCAAGTTATAAATAATATAGAAAAAAATCGAAATGTAAGAGCGATTATAAAATTTTTAAAAATCTTCCGTATGCTTGAACAAACACTTTTAAAAAAAGTGAAAAAGCTAAAAAGTGTTAAAAAATAATAAACTGTCGTACCAGACCAATGATCAGCTCTTAGAATTATTGAACTGATTATCTGAAAACAAACAGTGTGTTGATGCCTTCAAAGAACGAAAGGTCGTAACAGTTAAGTAGACTTAAGTGAATATTAATTGATGAAATTACTTATAGATAATAATCAAAATAAGATGCTATCTTCGTCTACCTTTCTACAGAGGTTGGCTGTGGATATTTCAGTTTTAGAAGTATGTCAATAAAGTGTTGAAAGGGACCCAGGTTTGTTGCAGTTTGCATTTCAAACCTAAACAATTTGTTGGCGCAAAGTTTAATTGCACCGCCAGAATGCCAGCACACCGTGCGTTGGTAAATACTAGGAGAGGGGCAGCAACAACGCAGACACATTCATCAGGCCCGAGAGGTAGCAGCAGAGGGGTTGGGGAAACACAGTAGCCGGGAGAAGGACGACTTTCCTATCGGTAAAGTGAAAATCAAGCTCATATGATTCCCCGAGTTATGAATGTTGCAGTGCTTTGTGTTTAACTTACGGGTATGTGATTAAAACACTGAGGAAAAGCTCTATTCGGCGTCAAGAGCGTATTCATAACGGGAAGTACTACAAAGTCGCTGAATGACACATTGTTGAAAGCAAACCGAAGTAAGTCAAAGACAGACAAAAGATTTCCAGTCCCGAAGTGTGGGCAATTTGGCGAGGATAATAACTTGCATGATTTAATCTTAAAGCTAATTTAGAATTCTAAAAAAAATCGTTTATTGATCCAAAATATTATTTGAAAAGATTTGAGGGCTATCAAATTAATGATCCCATAAATCCATAACAATAGAATTTGATAATTAACTAAAATATTAAAAAAATTATTTGTTAAAAATCTTAAATCTTAAAAGAGAGTTTAATTCCCCATAGTAGTCGAGGGGTTGAGAAATTCGTGGAGAGAATTGGGGTTGCATGGATCTAAAGAGAATGGAGGGTAAGGGATGCTGTGAAAGACGAAGTATACACCTATTGTTTAAGCCACGTTCCACCCCTGCATCTTAGGGCCAAATTGGCTATTTGGTTCCACCCTCAAATTGTATCCGAGGATTTCGATAGCCTTCAAATTACCCCGAGATTGCAGCCGACATTGTTGGAAAACGTACACTGAACCTAGTGGAGTAAAAATAACGGTAGGCCAACAATAAAATGGTTTCGAAACACTATTTTATAATTTAACAATTTCGACATACTCCCGCAACTTACTGCCATAATTGTGATATAAACTATAAACTTTTGATTCGTGTTTATATATCCAGATACACAGGGAAGCTGCCAAACTTTAAAGTCCAATACCCCGGTTTGACTTACTTTGACTAACAGCAATGTAGTTGCGGGTGCGAAATAGGCACAACGATGATTAGCTCATAGTGTTGGAAAAATCATTTTTAAATTAAAATCCTTCGCCGCTCAGACGTATAGAATGGACTGAAATCACGTGTACCTGTGACACGTACAAAACAATACTAAATTATGATTATAATAAAAAATAAACATTTAATAACTTTCTGCAGAATATGATATTGCCCACGCATTGGACTCACATCCTAGCTTTAATTTTCCGCCGCGTAGGCTACGTGCAATCATTAATTTCATAATTCAACAAATTTAATAAAAACCAACCGCACGAACTGTGGAAATTGCTTTTCATTTCATGGGTGGGCAAATTAAAAAGCCCGCTAACAAGACGGCCGCAAGGGTGTAGCCCCGTGAAAACTCAATCGTCCCCTAAACCTGGCCGCGTATATAGAACTACCCTAGTTACAGTTACTAGGAAGAGGGTGAAATACCGCTCTTGAGTAAAATTGTGATACCGGGAAGTGATGAGAAGAATTTTAAATGAGTGATGGAGGGGGGGGGGGGTTATTTTGTAAATTTATAAATAAAACCATTAAATATTTAAATTTATTTAAAATATATTATACAAGCATTGTATTTTGCAGGCTATAAATTTTAGATACATTGCTTTATTATAGTTAAGAGAAAAAAATGCTGATAATGGACGTAACATATAAGTAGGTGAATCCGATGCGAAACCGTGTACCCACTGGTTTCGATTTTAATAATATACAATTTTTTTTTTCTGTTTGTTTCAGTTTATTTTTAAACGCTACATTACTATTTATGGATTTGGAAATGACGTTGAGAGCTGAATATGGTTGCGTTGACGTAAATCCCAGACATACAACAATGAAAATTTCCTAAGGCCAGAGCCCACCTTTCGATAGTTTTTTTTTTATGTTTTAGAAAATAGATTTCTGCGTTATAGTTAAGATAACGGAAAGATAAATTAGTTGCACAAGATTATCAAAAAAATATTACACAAATGATCTGTCGGTTATCGTGTTCATCATAACTTTATTTGGAGGGGCACACAGATTTTCTGCTTTATAGTTAACGGGAAAAGTTATGTATGAGCAAAAAGGTGAAAATCTTTAGAAGTAAGTACCTGAACATGTTTGGTTTACTATATTTACATGTATTTCGCTTGTACAGTATTTTGTAAGTAGTAAACGCGCGTGCCACCCTAGCAGATATAGGATGTAGGCAGAGTGGCTCATTAGCCCCGCGCCGCCTTGCGGACAATATCCAGATTACACGGCGCGCTGTGGAGGGTAGGTTAGGTAGGTTAGGTAGGTTAGGTTGGTTAGGTTGGTTAGGCTGGCCGTGTAGTATATTATTTTTCATATCCAGCCGCCACAAATCCACCCCAGAAGCAGGAAACTGTGAAAATAATTGGCAACATTAGCCGCGGTGAGTGAGGCCGACGCAATAGTCGCCCACCGGATATCTGCAGACTAATAAATTTCTCAACCGCGAAAACAAACTTTTTATCGTTGGAAAAGCATTTTTTACGTTTATAATGTTTACTTTAATACGCACAAAATTTAATTTAGATATATGATGGACATTATACGAAGAACGTCCGTAAATATCCATACCCAAAATTATTTAAGAGCAAGCGGGATTAGAATTTTTTTGTACCCTGTTGTGTAAATTAGGATCATTAAATCTAACTGTTTATCCCACAAATCTGAACTCTTTCCCATCCCGCGACATCTGTAAGTAAGTCAATATATGTAAACATTAGTATTCGTTTGTTTAATATATGTGAAATATAGTGTTCCTGTAACTACACTGCCGTGGGTGAAAATATGTCCAACTCAGATAATAGATTTTGAAGGTTTGCATCTCACTGCGTGTATAGATATATAAACACTAGTAGTTACTTGTTACCCATGAAAAATCATGGGGTGTGACTTAACTTGCCAAGACGAAAACTGAGAAAAATTGAAAATAAATATAAGAAAGCACATAGCAATACACCACTTTATTCATATTTATAATATAGCCGGCCGGGTGTTTCTTGGTTTCTTTAGAGCTTCTAACTAATAAACTAATATCAACTAGTTACAATTATACACAGAAACATATACGTATATATAAACGTAAAAATAAATACTAACAGAGTGAGAAAAGAAAAGAAGGAGACAACCGATTAGTGGAGGAGATAGATAAGTGTTATTATCGTTTATTTAATAATGACACCGACCAAGTATTTGCTTCCTTCGATATAATGAGTTTTTTTAAGACATATGGACGCAGATTTCAAATATGGAATAAAAATAATCGTTTGGTAAAATAAATTATAGGTCCTACATCACTTTTGGTTTTAAAAAGATTATTTTTATAATTTTATTAATACATACATTAGTTCCAATTTTGAAAATGTTACACTTGTACGTATGTACGTACGTAGGAAGAAGGAAATTATATAGTTGAATAAATTAATATTTTTATTCGCGTATGAATTAAAGTGTCATCTGTCATGAGTGAAAGTCCTAAATAATTAGATACTGTGACATTTTAGCGGAATTGAAGAAAAAAACAAGCCAATCTAAAAATATTTGTTTGTTTATTTGTAGCAACCATGTTCGCTTGAGATCTGGAATTTGGTTGAATGTCCTTTTAAAGTTATAGTATATAATTTTATGCTATTTTCCAGTCCATCAAGAAAAAAACTATTAGGCTAGTATTATTATCATAAGTGTGAAAAGGAACAAAATTGGAAAAGCAAGATCTAACAATTTTTTATTAACATCTCTTAGAAACTTTAATTAGGATGTGAAATTATTTTGACAATAATGAAACGTGTGACATTGCATAAAGTAAAGAATACTGACACAGTTTTTGTATTTTGATTTTTATTGGTGACCAAATGCGGGTGAAATGAAAGCTCAAAATTTCAAATGATTCTGAATCTTTTGATAGCTTTTTTTAAGATTGTTCTATTCATCCAGCTTTTAATGTCTTGTATGTGAAAAATAGGTTACACGCTGCGGGTCGGGTAAAGTAACTTTTGAAGTGGAAACAATAAATAAAAAGCATAAAGGTTGAAAGGAACGTTATTCGATTGATGGACGTAAAAATAAAGCGAAAACCTTACGTAGGTACCTGGAGCTTTTATGTCGATGTTGGCGATTTTAGAAAATAATTATTTTGCATTTTCTAGGGGATTCCAATTTTATGGTGTATGGTAGATAAGGGTTTTGTTGTTATGTCTTCTCATAATATGTAGGCACATTCTTATTTTTTAATTATTTGCACACAAATATCGATTCGAGTAAATTAAAAACGCAAGAAAATGTATTTAATTTGTAGAACTCCATATTGAATTTAAATTATAAATAAAATAATTTGATGTTGTTACAGGATAATATAGAAGCTTTCTTCTTTTAAATTAACTAATTTTTTGTTAGTATGCATGTTATTTTTATTTCAATAATATAACTATGTGTCATATATATCACATTATATCGCACGCATTAATCTACTAGGTATATTGAACATATTGTTAATTTATGGGTTGGTAGTTGCAATGCTATGAAATATTTTAAATAGATATGAGTACTCGGAAGATAATACTAAAGTGTTTGAACATGTATGAACAAGGTTCTGGTTTTAATGTGCGTATTTATTGTAAAGCGCCATCGAGATGATTTTTGTCAAAGACAGCATCATAAAATAGTATATGTAATAAATTTAAAACTAATCATGGAATATGTAATCTTCAACTTAAACGGATATTAAATGTGGATTCCAAGACCCTAGTTTTCTCTTGAAACTTGCGTGAAAGTGAAATCGATATAAAATTTTCGTGTAAATTTATTCTATTCCTATTATCATTTTCTGAATAATATAACGTAACGTGACAGGTTTCACATCTATCTTGTTGATTGACACTGCAATGCGTACCTAAATGTCAGCTAACTGAACCACATTCGCAGCAATAACCCTAAGACATCTTTATAGGGAATTCTTTATACTATTATTACTTCTACACAGCCTCAGCATGGCTGCATTCCTCAAAACACTTTTGGCAGCTAGACTAACCAATTCAGAGTTTCTTCATCGCGAATGGTTAAAAATTGAAAATATTTACTTAACATTATTAAATAAAGAAAACTACAATATCTTCACATCCTGAGGAGCGACAAATACTAGATTACCCAACTGGTAATCTTGTCACTTGTGAGTGATTGTTTGAAGAGGAAGTAGGGGAAGACGCCAAAAATCTACGTGACTAGTGAAGTTCCAGATTCCAGCCTATATGGTAGCCACCCTCCGATAGGAGAGGGCACCAGAATAAAAAAATAAACAGTCACAATAATCTTCATAAGAAATAAAGTACAATTGAAGAACAACATGCAAGCTTGCAAGTTGCAGAATCAAGTTTGAATACATTTAAGTTTATTCAGAGAAAATTTCTTAACTCGGATACAGTGAAATGCGATAGTAGGAGAATGCTGACGAGCTGTTAAGAATAGCAAAAGCTTATCTCTCTTACTAGAAACAAATCATTTAAAAAATAGAATGGCAACTCAGGAAGCGGCACCAACCTGGCAACACTGTTAATATTCCACGGAAACTGCATTCCAAGCAGGGGTACTGTGCAGTGTTCACTGTGCATGTGCACCCCTTCCTGCAGCTCAAACAATCCTAAACAAACTGCAGGTGAGCTGCATTCTAATTTACTATGAGTGAACGTGTTCCAGGAATAGCAGAGTTTTACATTGTAAAGGTGACAGCAAAAACATGTCGAAATATAACGTAAAACTGTCCAAATCGTTATTAATTAGCTTTCAACAGGTTTAGGGAGCATTAAAGGCTCGTTTGTCACGCGTAGTGACATTGACGCTTGCCCTTTCAACGAACCAACATTAAAAATAAAATACACTCTGAAAACAAAATAAAACACTCAGTATGACGTTTATAGCTAATGACTGACTTGAGGATAATTTAAAAGAAACTCAGAAGTCTCTCGTGGTGAAAATAGCAATTTCATTCAATAGTTAAAAGGATAAAAAGATGTATATTTTAAGTCCGTGCCTGAAACTACGTTATTTGTGAATCTAAATTTACTTCACAAGATTTTAATGTAGGAAATTCTACACTTGAATTTTCCTTCTTGGGTTCAAGTACGAATCAAGAATGTGTGTATCATAACTTATAACTATAATGGTAAAATCTGACTGCATAAAGCAACAAAAACTCTTGAACGGTGAGCTCTAGCATTATAAAATCGACACATTTTTTCTGTCTGTAATTTTTAGGTCAAAGGGAAGGTTTTCAGTTCAATAAGAAAAATAAATAAATTATAAAATCGTTGATGTCTTTTTTTCACAAATTGCCAGAGCTTCTACTAAATATTGAGACCCTAGGCCTACTTTGAATTGATACAGTGAAAACCCATCAAGGGCCCTTTGTAAAAAATCGCGATTTGGGAAACTCCTGAAATCGTTTATTAAAGGCCGGAAAATAGCGCCGCCATTCGCAGTCCATTAAACAAAAACAATATGCGTGTCTAGAAGCCGGTGTCAAACCGCAACCAGCCAGCCAGGGCGAGTCAGCCAGAGCGAGGCCCGAGGACAGACGGGGTACGAATGCGAATGTTGGACTACGAGTATAATAGATCATCGTTATATGTTTGAGCCGAGTTCAAGTTCACGAGACCGAGTGGCGTTTGAGAAAGTGCTGTACATAAAGCTAAATGACGCTCGTTATTTCTATAAGGTTTCTAGAAAGGCATTTTCGTTCGAAATATTTGTTCGAAGAGTTGAGATGGTTAATTTTTGTTTAAATAAATAAATTAATCATATTTTTATCTTGGTATGTGAAGTACTATGCCGGCTACCCCGCCTTAGATATAGGGTCTTATGATTGATTCTAAGGCCCCTTTGGTAAGCTCCAATATCCTTACAGATGGATTGCAATCTTTAGAACATAGATGAATGACATTTGCCACATGAAAACGGCTTGGCTGTGGAATATCTTCCCGGCTATCATGTTTCTCTCTTCTTTAACATTAGTCTCGTCAAGTCCCAAGTCCGCTCCTTCCTCTTCCTCGACAGAGTCTCCTGATTGCAGGTGATACAGAATAACAAATGATCATAGGAATGAAAACAGTTAAATTACTTCCATACAAAACAATTGTCTACATTCCATTCTGTTTGTGAAGTATAATGAAGCCAACTTTCGAGAATCGCAGAAAAAGGGTTGAATGGCAAAATACTAATATCAGTTACCCTTTTCAAGGGAGACAAAGAACAGTTGTCGGAATTTCTGCGCACACAGGTGGCAATAAGCGACGTCCATTGCAAAGCTCGCATCTGTCGCCAACTTTTATACACTTTCCCTTCTCGATAGGTACCCACTGCCGCGTCTTCCCTCATCTCCCACCCGCGAGACTCTAAAGATTTAATTAACATCCTAGATAAATTCTCTGGCGTCGACACTAAGTGTCTGTCAAACGGAGATATAAGCTTAATTAAGCATTGTGCCGGTTGTCTCGACTTAACTCGCTACGGGAGCAATCTGCACACGGGGGCGTGTTCCGGGAATTGTAGTGACAATCCAAACGCCTTATCAAATACGTGTCAAAGAAACTAGCTTAATTAGAATGTTTGATGATTCGGTTGGTAAGGCAGAACAAACTAATCGTTCATCGTGTGATCAATATGAGAGAAGATAATAATGGCCCACTAGCTAGGGCAATGCTAATTCAACGGGGGCTCGCTTAAATTATATTTAAAACTGACGGATTCACGAGCCTATTTACAAACCTGATTTTGTTCATAGTAAATAAATTTGAAGGCTCAGTTACTACTCGCTAGCAGGCAGAATTACAAAACTCATTTGCATAGCTAGGCTAGCGTGTTAGTACCTAAAGTCACTAACATAATATTATACCATGCATTAGTGCGCAAATTTTCGATCTACCGCTGTTCACAAAGTCCGAAACTTTTCACGGTCCGCGACATTGTAAATAATTAGCGAAAATTTCGTATTTAAATCTAAGTAGAGTTTTGAAGCTTTTTAAGGTAATTTTAGCTATGGTTTTGGTTTATTTTCTAGACTTGTTACTAGCGCTCTTGAGGTAATATTTCACAAGTATTATTATTACTACCCGGCCTTTCCCAAGTTTCCAGTATTTGTTTGCTATATCCTAATGAGTCACACAAACAGATGCTCCGCTTTATATATCAAGACTAGTTATTGTCGGTATGAAACAAGATTCAAAACTATTTTCTAACTGAGGTAAGATTGAAAAATAAGCGTCTTGTTATATTTGACAGTAAAATTTATATTTCAATGCTCCTTGGTTCATGGTGAAAATGACGTTGTGAGCTGATAAAAGTTGTAATGACCTATAACCTCCAGAGAAAAAATAAGTGCAAGTTTTATGACATCAGGACTGCCCGTTCGCGAATTTCAAGGGAGACAAACATCTATTTTCACGGTTAATTGATATTTTAAACATCCGGAGTTCATAACGGAAATAACTTAAATAGCAGAAAATAATTGCCTTGATCCATGATTTCAGACAGGAAAAGCTGTCAAATTTCTTGGCCCCAGATCGTAATTTGCAAGTTTTAAGTAAAAGAGATTTTATGCTTCTTAGTTAAGATTCCATTTTTTCATTGGTCACTTGACGCAGAATAATCACATAACTATGAGCATTTACACGAGGTAACTTTTAATTTATTTCTAAAGTTGTGTAATAAATAACGTGCAACTCAATCCCTGGACAGAGATATCTATTATTCCCGTATAACTCACTAAAATAAGGGTCAGCCGAAGGGAGGAACTAGACGCAAAAGTAATTCCAAGTTGTATTGGGATACCGGCTAAGCCTCGCAGATCTCACCGAACGAAAATAATACACAGTTAGCGGAAAAAACCATTATTATTGGAGAAGCCAGCTGGAGATATCGTGATCGATTGTAATGTATTGGGAGTTGAAAAAAATATTTCCGATGAAATATCGTACGAATATAGTAAACGATTTTTTAAACCTTATATACAATTCTCCTAAAAACATAATTGAAATAAGCAGGTATCTATCTACTTATTATAAAGAACTAGCTTTACTGACAGGCCTCGTTCGAAATATAGATTGTAAAACATTGTTGCAGGAAATGACGTTGCGATATGAAAATAGCGAATTTATTGAGACCAGAGCTCACCGTTTAAGAGTTTTTGCTGCTTAATGCATCATGCAAATAGATTTTCTGCTTTATATTGAATATTTAGATAAAGAATGAGAACATTTTATTAAAATACTCGTATAAAGGGATTTTGATGCAGTCAGAAATATTTTCCTAGTGAGGGTTGGACGGGGGGAATTAAATGCTTTTTATTCTTGACTTTTCTGGCAAGTATACGATTCAAATATAATTAATGACAGAACCAAGACGCAAATAAATTCAAAGAGAAAATGATAAAGCATGTCATTGAGATAAAATAAGTGACAGTTGGTGCCTTTTTTCGTACTGGGGATTGCGAGATTTAACAAAAACGTATGCAAATATTATGTTCTTGCATTTTTCGATTTGTGAAATAGATTTTTTTTTCTTTGCACCAGCTTATTAAAAAAAATCCCTGAAAAACTACTCTTTCTCGACCACAACAGCGCAAATATGTTTTTATATACTTTTTTAAATCCTCTTCCCTAAAGTCCTCAAAAGCAAAAAAAAAAACACCAGCAGTGGCTTCATCGAATACGATTCGTGTGATGGGATTTAACATAAAAACGATCATTACTTACAAAAGATAACATACAATGCCACTCTTTACACGATTTAAACAGTATATTATTTCCCGGCAATCTGCGACAGAATATCGCCTCGTTAGGAGATTACCATGGCCACGGCCAACGCGAATAATAAAAGTCTAGCGAATGAAACCAGCTTGCTCATTGTACAGAATTGCATGGACCGTTGGTCCCGAGTAAGAAACTTCACTGATTACGCGAGTAAATACGGGCCGAGACTATACTGTTTCAATAATCAAAGTACACCATGGTAAAAAAGTATAATTAAAAAAAAGATCGTTGTAGAGAGTAAATTTGTTGTGTTTTTTCACTCGAGGGATGATATTGAAGACGCTGCTTGAAGGGCGGGGATCAACCCTTAGTTTCCGCTTGGGAAGTAATAATACAAAGGAACTCCAATACTAAACATGCAATTTATAACATTTTACCTCAAAACAACCACATTCCGTTAGACATTATGCTCCATATTTAACGCAGAATGGGCGATTAAACGATTAACAGGAATTATAACATACATTTCCATAGACATTGGGTACTTATTTTGGTGATTTCAAGAGATACGCCGTAGTAAATAAAATGATAAGGAATAGAAATATTGAAGAGTAATTAAGATTAAGAACATTTGTATTACCTTTTCAGTCCCCTAGTCAACAGATATCGCTTACGTCCCCTAAAAAATAAAGAAAATAAGATTAACAAACAGCCCAAAGATTAACAAGTAAAAAAGTTCACAATATTATGATTATTTAATTATTTATTATTTCCTGCAATTTTTTTTAGATTTTGATGTACGTATAATCTTTCTCTCTTGCAAAATATTGTTGTACCTTTTGTTAATTTTTTGTTTGTTTATATTTGCCTTTGTTTATTTTACGCCCTTGGGGTGATTTTCTCACAAAAACGGCGCTATAAAAGTTATCCATTTATTATTATTTTATTCTTGTATGCTATAACATACTTGCTTTGAAAACTTGTTCACATAAAACCAAATATATACCAATGTGGAGGTGCGACTTCTTGTTATGTTTTATTTGAAAAAAAAAAACAAACAAAAAAAAATAGTTATATTTATGCAACTTTATTTTATAACTATAAATGAAATTCAATTTCGAGTGATAAAGTAACTGTAATTTATTTCGAAAATCAAATAAAATATTACGTAATATTACGTATATTAATGAAACTAGTTGTTGCACATGAACAATCACAGGACGTAACTTAAATTGCCAAGAAAAATATTAGTTGCTTTAATCCACCCATTATATAGAATAAAAATAATATGATTTTTGACAAATATGTCATAGGTACTTTATTAGTTAGGTACGGATTTGAAAAGATTAATTGTAAGATTTGATAGTTTCAATTAACATCAGATCCAGATTTAAAAAGTTCACACACATACGAACATACTCACAAAAAAAATAACATTGTGTAATGAAGAATGTTTAAAAAATTCGATTGGACATAAAATCAATCCATATTCTGTCCCGAGGGTGGTTCTTAAAGGTTAAGTGAAATGAAATTTCACTAGGGACCGTTTATATCGTCGGCGGAAAGGCAAAAGGGTTGAAGCGCCATTTTGAGATGTTTACACCAGAGCACTTAAAGCATTTTTTGTTTTAAATAAAATTCATAAGTCTTCAGTACCTGGTTGGATTTTGAAAAAGAAGTTAACTCAGGTAATTCAATGCTCTCACTGAGTTATCTGAAGTGACAAAAAGCTAAAAAGTTTAAAACTTGTGTCTCTTGTCAAGCCTCCTAAATGGTGAATGTATTTTATATGGATGAAAGGACACAAAAGTCTTCAGAGTAAAACGAGAGTCGGAACATTCTGTGCAGAAAAAAGACTGCATATTTAACTCATTTTCGACCGAAGTGTCGCTTAAGCCCTTTTGCCTTTTGAGCGACGAAAGAGTTACAGCAGGGTTGGATATTTACGAGTTTACGTCAAAGAAAGTGTCCACGCATAACATAAATCAACCAAGAAAATAAACTTAAATACATTGATATGATTTAAGGCTCTGACGCTCCTTACCGCCCATTGTCTTGGTTTATTTTTGGGTAGCTAAGACGCGTTGTGCTAAGTCTTTATTCTTCAGTCAACGTTTCAGACAGCTTTTTAGTACCATTCATCAGTAAATCATTCAAAAACCAAACATTACTTGAATCATTTATTTTAAGTATCTTTGGGTTATATCTCGTATTATCTGATATATGTATTAGCCTCGCTGCCTAGCGTTTTGAAACACATCACACGGTCCATTAGCAGAGGTCAGGTGCCAGTTGACTGCAATATGTTCCACGAAGTTAGGTCGGGAAATGACGGCAGCAAAACACGGTAGAAAGCACTAAGAAGGAAGATAACAAGGAGGAAACTTTGAGAGCGGGTTATCCTTTCCTATAAACAATATAAACTTTGATGGCGTGTGTAGAAACCCTAAAATAAACGTCTTAAATTCACACACATGTGACTGACAGATAAGGGAGTTAGTTCATACACATGTATGTGCCTAAGATCCGATTTCCGATTCTATAGTTGACATAATAAGGATATACTAAAACGCTAAGATGCATGGTTAAATAATCAAATGCCATGCTTAGAAATCATCAATAGATCATCAATAGATCATCAAAAATCATCAACAGATCATCAATCGACGGTCAATAAATCATAAATTGATCATCACATTAATATTAATAGAACGTTCATTAATGATTTATATACCGTCGCTGAAAGGGAAAAAGGCTTAAGCGACACTTTGGACAAAAATAAGTTGAATATGCAGTTTTGATCGTTTTTTTTTTCTGCATTGAATGCTTTGACTCTCGTTTGATTCTGAAGACTTTTGTGGCCCTTCAGCCATCCAAAATATATTCACCATTTGGAGGAGGCTTGACTCAAGCGATACATGTTTAGGACATTTTTTAGCTTTTTGTCGCTTCAGGTAACTCAGTAAGAGCATTAAGTTACCTAAGTTTACTTCTTTTTCAAAATATAATCAGGTACTGAAGATTTACGAATTTTATGGTAAAACAAAAAAATTAATTAAGTGCTCTGGTGTAAACTTCCCGCAAAGGCGCTTCAGTCCTTACGATATCAAAATTCGTCACCGTTAGATCATTAAAATGACATCAATAGGTCGTCAAAATATCATCAATAGACCAATTGTACATAAAAATACCTTTTTATTAAATTATTGATACAATAAATAACATATTTTCAAGCATTCGTATAATCAATGTAAAACAGGGTTACTCCTACCATAAAAAAGCTGAAATTGTTGCAATGACGGATGATTTAGCTAGTAGATAGTTGAACCCGCGACATGATGAGAACCCGAAGCTTTGGATTACTCGACCACAAAAAGAGAATATCGATAGATTGTTAATAGAAATATAGTCAGATGACACAACGACATGAAACCATATAAAACGTTTCCTTGACAACAGATTGACCTAAAAAGTCAGAGATTTCAATTCCAGAAATATCGGAGGTAGCAGAACCGTTATAATATCTTATCTTAACCTAATGATATTTTCGGTGAACTTTTGGGACGAAAAATATTATTTTACCATTTTATTCCGCGGAGTATTCCAATATATTTTTTGAAGTTAAGAAATATTAAAAAAGACGTATTATCAAATTCTATACTCATCAAAAAATCACACAGCAAAAAAGTTTATTGCACGTAATCGGGATTTGAACTCCACGACTACGAAAAACGTTTATTAAACATGTTATTATTTAAACTATTTCACGTTTGTTTTCCTCGTGTGATTTTGTAATGGTGCTCTATTCTTAGGCTTTTCAGTTTATTTATAAATATATCTGTGTGCGCAAGGAAGAAAGGAATGTGTCAATAAACGCTGATTTCCAGGAAAGCCGAAAAAAATTTTAGGAATTTTATTTTTTGTATGTAATTATGAACATGTGACATATTATGTCACATGTTCTTTTTCCAAAAATAATAGCACGTTTTTTTTATTTTCTGACCCATATAATTTTTCCTTGCTAGATATGTTTTTAAGGAACAATTCTGCATACTAAACTCAAAACATGACTTTTTTGACTTATTCTGTTCTTCCTTTCGCACACAGATATATGATGTTTGTACACCTACCTAGTTTACTGCAATAAATAATATAACGTTCGTACACCTACCTAGTCTACTGCAAGAAATAATATGATGTTCGTACACCTACCTAGTCTACTGCAAGAAATAATATGATGTTTTTACACCTACCTTATCTACGGCAAGAAATAATATGATGTTTTTACACCTACCTTATCTACTGCAAGAAATAAATTCAAGTTTGTAAATTTTCGAGAGAGAAGAGAATGAGAGCTTATATAATTATTTTTAAAAGAAAAAGAGCTTTTACCTGGGTTACACAAATATTAATATTAAACATATACAAGGGTATAATACGATTTAAAAATATAATTTAGAAAATGGAGTAGGGAGAATTTTATTCAATTTCATGCTTCCTTATTTATAGTGTGCATAACGAGCGTGTAAGAGAATAAAGAAAAGCTTTCTTAGACAATATAAAAGAGAAAAACGGTAAACGACGTACCTTAAAAACGCTTAAAACAATCGATACACGTAGATAAAATCTGGGAAAAATTTATAAGAGCTCTAAGTCGAAGCTTGTCGATCTACCCGAACATTTGAGCCATCGAGATAACGTGAAGCAATTTCTCTTCTGAACAAAGTTGGTGTGTCATGAGGCAGCGATATCTGATGGCCGCAATTAACTTGCGTATACCTGGCGGACTTCGGCGGCTCGCGAGTGGCTTAAGTGCGTGAGAACGCCTCAGGTGGCGTGATGGAATAATGAGGAAAAAGTTTGTTTTTCCGGCAACCGCAGAAGCCTGCCGAAAGCCTGCGGCCGGAAAACATCTTGGCTACTTTTGACGCTAAGTGATAACGCGCTCCCGCAATTTACATGCCACTTGGCCGCTCAATTAGCCATCGTCAAAACTTGGCGCTCGCGTCATTTATCTACTGTGTTTAAATAACAACTTTCCCCAAATTCAAGATAAAACAAATTGCCGCTATTCATTTCTAACTTCTGTGCAATATTGACGAAGAGCCCAGAAAGGAAACGGTTAATATTAATGACAATTATGAGTAATAACCCGAAACAAATTTATTTTATGGAATGGAGCAGAAAGAGAATTGATAATGTAACGACACACCGAGTTATAAATATATTACGCGACAAATAATACTCGTCACAAAATATGAATTTCAGACCGTGAAATTCTGATAAAAGGAGGAGAAATAAACACAGGACTAGAGCCCGGAGAGTCTCGTAAGATATGGGGCACGCGTGATAAATAATATGAACGTTTCAGTCGCTTTTTTCTGTAAAAGGTTTATAAAAATAATAAGGAAAATGTTATATTTTATTTGGTAATCTCCTGATTCCAGTTTGCGCCCGCGGCACTGCGATGCCGAGATTTGATTGCCTCCAAAACGGATTAGGCTCGCATCCCAGGAGGAACATAACATCACAGGGATATGCCAGAAGCTGTAGCTGGCAGTTTCTGCACATATGCTAATATTGAACCTCCGAGCTCGCTAGACGGCACAGCTCAAAGCTCAAAGGATATTCGGTGATTTCTGCTCAATCGGCAAGTAAAACATGAAACAAAATAAATGCGAGGTAAAATCTTTTTAAATGAAAAAGAGGTTGATCCCCTATCACGTGGCAATGATTCTTTACTCGTATCTATCGGAAAACATAAATATCCTTTGTAAGCCTTAAACTATTACACGACTATTGTTGATGTTTGGAATGTGGTATCTTTGCAGCTTTGAAAAGAAATGTAAACAACCAACTGTCACTAAAGTGTCGTCGTCTGGAAAATTAGATATCGTCACTACATTATATTTACACACGGCATTATAATAAACGTACCTGTAGGTACACTTCTACTTTCCAGATTTCATGCAAATATGTGCTAATATTAAAGACAAGCGTAACCTAACATATTTTCGAAAGTAAAAATAATTGCTCTTGAAATAATATCTGGATGCTTTGCTTATACACCGTGTTTCGGGGTGGTATGTACCGCCAAACTTCAAGGGGTGATTATTTACGATATTCTAAGATAAAAATCCAATACCCATTTCAAACGTGTCAAATCTTTCATTGTGGTCGTAGCTGTAAAATAGGTCAATAGTTTATCAAGTCATCGTTCCCATCTGGAGGAGCTAACCCATTCGCATAGGTGGGTATGTGCGTAACCAAACAGTCGTTAGGTAACGGTGGGTGAAATATTTTTGGCATTTAGTGAGCCAATAGCGGTAGATAACAATCCTGTAGTGAGCGGGATAATGTTTACACACGTCGGTTACGCGTTACCGTTGGAAAATACAAAAAAACATCAAACTTTTTTATTTAGACCATGATGAAAATTTGAACATTTTTTCCTTAAAATTTAACAAATAATCACCCCTTGGAGTTTCGCGGTACCATCCCGCAACACGTTCTATCACCTCCCCGAAGTTGCGCGATATGAGCGTGAAAAACAATGTAGGCATGTGTATTTTTAGTGAGGTCTCTTACAAGAATATATGTTAGGCATTTTTACAAAAAGATAAGCAAAGATTTTATAGTATAATATGTATGCATGTAGTTCAAAGCTTTATTGTAATATACTTCAAGCCCGAGCACATTGAATAATATTAGCGGAATCTATAACAGTTTCCGATTAAAGTTTCAACTTAATGACAGAAGATATCATTCGAGAGATTACAGCCATTCCGCCATCTTGTTAAATTACAATCTTATCTGATCCCCGGCGGTAGAACCTTCACATTTCCAATTAATGGGGACTGGGAGTAATTCCGAAAGATAATTTAATTCGCCCGAAGTAGCATGCAAACGCCATTGTTCGGGAATTTAAATCTACAGGTACAAATCGGATATCATTAAAATGATTAATCTTCTGTTTCAAGCGACCGTTTCATTTGGCTAAGAAAAGTTCACAGAACTCCGCCGAAGGCTGTATTGTTGAACTTTAAACTCGTTAAGTGATCGACAAGAGCAATTACAGTCGTCTTATTAAACTGTCATAAAATATCGAGACAGTTGAAATATAATTGACAATGGTAGGGAAACACAATTATATTAATTAAACAGCTTTCGATTCTGGCTGACGGTAATATTACAATGATACTACCTGTATGTATTACTTTAACATGTCGCTGAATCGAATAAAAAGCAATATATTAAAGTGACTTTAAAAGCTTAACAATTTTTTTTAACCGTATGCATTTATATTTTTATTTAACAAGAACTTACTTTTTCTTTACTTTATTTTTGCCGGATTTTCACAGGAAATTTTTAACCACTTTTATTTTAAATTTACTAGATTGTCATTACGTATATTTTGAGTGTTTACATTTTAATTAATACCTTTAAAATTTTCTAATTTTCCACAAATGGATTTAAACTATATAAATACTATTACCACGGGTTATAACTTGACTTGCCAAAAAAAAAATTAGTTATATTTCAATTATATAATAATGTTTGCTAAAATGCATTATAGGTAGGTACTTTAATAGGAATGCTGGTAGTAAAAAGATTCATAAAAAAAAAACAATTTACATCAGTTCTAAATTTGAAAATTTCAACTCTTACGGTTGAATGTACTCAAAGAGGAAATTATTTATAGTTAATGTTGTAATAAATTTTAAATTTCTAATTTCAATGATCTAATTGACCGTCAATAAAAAAATATAAATACGTATATCTTTAATCGAAATATATTAGGACATGATCACCTCCACGGATAATACAAAAAAATTAGGCTAGGCAAACATGAATTACGATGTTCGTCAAGGAAAATTCTCTGATTTATAGAATGAGTTTGGTTTTTAGTAGAAAAAATACTTTTAAAAAGTAAAACCAACGTCATTTGAGAAATTCAGTACAAATCTTACTCTGCTAATGTGCCCCAGCCTCTACAGAAAATCAGGAAAAATGAGAAATATTACATATTGTGTACTTTATGTGTGTATTATACTTCTTAGGATAAGTAACATAATTTATTTAAGAATAGGCTGGAACGAATATCTTTATTTTGGGCAGGTAGGAATTTTACGAATATGTATACATTCCATGACAAGAAGTGTTTTTAATGACTAATATACGACTGCCCGGTAACCTGGAAAGCATACCTTTGGCGCTTGGTATTAAGACAATAATATCGTAACTTTTGACGCACTTACAAATAAGGGAAATCTCTGTCGGATCTGTTAAATGACTAACTTATCTTACAAAATACACTCTAAAACCCTAATCTCAAACACGTTTTAAATAAAATTCCAACACTTGATTTCCTCTATTTTATATAAATTTATTTTTACCCCTACCGATAAAAAAAAATCTACGATTCTATTTTCCGTTAATAAAAGCACCATAATATATATAATCTACCCACTCTACAATTCAAATAATTATACAAAATCAATTATTTAAAATTACACTGCTATTAATATTATTATTACAATCATAACACTGCATGATAACGACGTAAATTTCGATTACAAAAACAATACTTCATACATTATTTCTTATCCATTATTACTTCATGTAATAAGTATTTTCCAAGTACGTACTAGAACACTAGATGGAATAGGTCACGCAATAGTTCGGTACTTCCGGTCTATTAACTAGAGGAATTAAACTCATCCGTAATCTGTAGGTCACGTGACAGCAAAAAACGCGAAAACAACATGAAAATTCCTAGAAATACTACGAGTGGAAAATAATTCTCACCCGCGTTCTTTCATAACCATAAGCGACAAAGATAATTTTAATTTTATCTTGAATTATTTTTCTTGTTGATATCTACAAGAATAATATTAAGTGATCGTGATTTAAACAATACACAATAGTAAACATAACCAGCAAACAGAATCGTGCTCGTGTGACAAATGTTAACCGTGTAACCGTATAATTGTAAAATGATTTATTAGTTAGTTGGGAATGGCTCGCATACGTTAGCTACAAAAATAAGTTATAATGACTAGTGAGCTTTTGGGTCATGCAATTTGCATCGCTTTATCTTTTTGGGATTCCTGGGTCAAATTAACTATTTTCAGTTCGTAAATTTCCATAATTATTTTTGTGACAATTCTACTTGAACCTCACAATATTACACTCCTATGCGACGAATTCAACGTCTGGAAAACAAATACTCCGATGTTCTTGATATATTTAGCACGTCAATATCACAATATACTCGTAAGTATACCTTAGTACAGTTTTTTTCATCTAGTACAGCAACATTCATTGTAGAAACTATTTAACTCTGGATGTATCTGTTATTTCAATACTATTTTTTATTTCTTGTATAATATTTCTTGCACTGTTTATGAGTATATTGTTTTAAAAAAATGATAATATTTGTGTATAAAGCCTTTAATAGGTGTAAATAAATAAATAAATAGTTACCTGTGGAGTTTTGAAATGTCTAGGTGACTGCAAAAAATAAGATAATATTACTGTATAATCGATATTTTTCATTCATTCAATACTTAAGTAAAAATATTTAGAAAACAGTGTATAAAGTCAATTATGATTAATTTTTTACTGTAAAATTAAAAATATCGTTTATATTTTGTGCCTCTTTGATAGATAAGTTGTTAGTGCGAATGATGAATAAAGTGTTTTTATACATTTCCCTTCGTAAGCACATAGTAAGATTATGACACTTGTTGCATTATAGATACTAAGTATGAACAAGTACACTCACTAAGATAAAACACGGCAAATCCGGTTTGTGAATAAGGTATAAGCTTTACGTTGCCAGACAGAAGCTGAAAGTCAGCTTTTGAAAATGAATAAATTGTTTTAAAGAGTTAACAGTTCTGCCAACGTGAATACTGCTCAAATTTCGCACCAAGAGATTCTCTCGGAAAAGTGGTAAGTTTCGAAACTGAGTAAGTTTTAATTGACCAAAACTTCAGTTAAGTACAAGAGCATTAAATCTGTAAACTGTGTGCAATTATTTGAAAGGGACTTTGATTTGTATAATACTAACTAATTAGAAGACGATGGTGATGGTGTAGTAGTAGATTTATTGAAATTATACAAAAATGTTGCGGATTCTAAGGACCTTGATTGCGCTGGGATATGTGTAGTTATTGAAAAAGAACTCATCTGTGCCAGGTGAATGGTCAATTATCATAGTGTTTTCTTGTACTTGGTGCCATTATTTGCAGTGGCTTACGTGGTAAAGAAAGGGGGTTTGAAGACATAAAACGGGAGGTATTTGGATAATCGACGCGGGAATGGTTCGACGTAACTATTATTACCCGCAAAGAGATCAAACAGAGATTTATAAACAGGAATGGCTATGGATTGAGAAATGGAGACAGACAAATCTACTTTACCAAAGAAACCGTAGGAAATTCTAAAACACCATATTTAAAAATAGCAAAAAAAAAATATCGCAAAGACCGTTTATAAACACAATAACAAATTTAATCAATGAAAAAATATGAAATGTCGCTCTGCTACATAAATAAAACCTTTTGCACAGTACAGTCATGTAAAGACTCAGTTCCCTGGGTCAAGATTAATAACCAATTAATTTTGATTTTAAGTGTTTGCAATATATTACACATGTTTCCGATATATTTGATCACAAAATTTCAGGGAAAACACTCTTCAATCAAATTACATTGATTCGCCCGAAACCAACAATAATCAATAAGTTAAGCTTTTAATTGATTCGGGAGGCAATATGCTATAGCTAAGCTCTCAAATCATTGGCCCGTGAGATATCCGGCAAAGCTTCCACAAAGTTGCTCGTGTTCCGAATTTGAACGTTTTGGCGCCAAATCCGAACGTAAACCTTTGCGGCAGCTGGCGTTGGAAATCTTTTGACACAAACGCCGGGTGGGAATCCCACCACGCGGGAACCAGAAGCGTCGATATGTCGATGGAGAGTGAAACCTGGTGATTAGGCGGACGATAAACGAATCTGCGGTGACACGAATCAAACGAATTCATGTAATGACGGAATCATTCATCGCCGGATTAATAGACGTGTGGCTATTTATGGGGTAAATATATCTGCATTTTGAAGACGCCGTTTCTGCTTGCAGAAACATAATTGCATAAATACTTGAATAAATTTTCAGCGTGGTTTGTATGAAAAATCACCCAAATCTAACAATTAAATTAATTTAAGGTGAATGTTCTAAAATCAGAAAAAATATTCAATTTTTTATATAAATAAAGTATAACGATTGAGGTTTATTATATAATCTATTGCTCTCGTAAAAATGTTTATTTATAGACACAACTAGGTACTGGTAGACACAATTTATATAATATTTTTTTGTGATTTTTCAATACAACACATTTTAATTTTTTAAAATATGTATGTATTTTTATTGGTGTCCATAAATCTTCTGTTTGCCCGGAGGCATTGAACTATGTCATTCTCGTGTTGTGCTCCTGAAGAAAGTGGGAGAGCGGTAAAAGAAGCCAAAGGTGAAGATTGGGAAATCGAACAGCGTTTTGGTTTTGAATGATTGTTTCTCACTAGAGCGATATCTAAAAAATATGAATGGGCGCAACCGAAACTGTTGATCAGCAATGACGCTCCTACTACTACACTAAGAATAACAACATGTAACATATGTATGAATAATAATTTGAAATACTCACAAAATTCATGCATGTCACCATGTCACCATCCCATCACCACGCGGTGATAACCTAATCCTGGACATGCTCCGATAGCGATTTATTCAATTTGGGTTCCGTAAATTCGACAGCATGTTGCCGACATAATATACCTGAAGCTACAAAATCCTCGCCATGTCAAGGCCTGCGGAAAGCTCAGAACAAAATAAAGACTCATCATTAAAAAGGACTTAACTCAAAGAGCTTTATGCAAAGTGTATCATATTATCCTTTCGTTTTTTTATTGACTGTGTGCAAAAACTATTTTTTTGTGGAAATATTGAAAGCTAATGTGGCCAACTAGTAAGATAAATAAAAATTATTTAATATGTTCCTATTGTATTAACAAGGGTTGGTCCGTACTTTTCCACTTGTTGGCGGATGGCCTAAGGCAAATAGCGTTAACGTGCAAGGCTCTGGTTTCGTCGGGGTACAGATTGAGTCAAAGCCTATGGCGTTTAGTTCTACCTTCATGATTAAAGGATCCGACCTGATTTGATTTCGAGCGGGGAAAAATATTATGACAAGAAGCAAAATGGCGTGGGGACGAAGATGAAGAGAAAAACGTATTAATAATTTAATATACGTACAAAAAGACGGTTGGTAAATGCTGGCTAGAGAAATTAAACTTTATTAAAGGTAAGATCTCGCATGAATAAGAAATCAAGGGTGTTCTCCAATTCATATATGAATCATGATTTGCATTTTTACTCATAAGTAGTAGATTGATAGAATATTGATTATTCAACTTATATTAACAACAAATTATTTTTATACAGAAAGTATTTACTAGAAAAAGAAATATATATATACATAGACTAACTAAATAGAATCATCACCAATTTACTTATCTCACTCTAAAAATATTCTGAGCAAACTCTGGAAAAAAAATTCAAAAGATTGATAAAATTCAGTTCTGGTAAACAACTTTATTATGAATCAATATAAATTAACGTCAAAGTGCCAATACAATCTGATTGAAACTAAGGACTGTTATGATTTAAGATTTCATTATTTGCTGACCGTTAAAATCACAATTATGTTCACATTAGTTTAGGCAAAGGGTCACTAAAAATTCCTTCGGATCCTGGCCGAACAACCTTGAAAAAGGAACAATATTAAAAAAACTGTTTCAGTCAACTTTTTTTAAAATGAAAAAAACGATTGTTGTTCAAATGAAACATAGCAGGTTCGTCGACATAATATTAAGGTACTTAACATTTCAACTCGCAGGACGGAAACGACCTTCTGATTTGAAAATAAAGATGCGATGATGCTATAAATTTGCAGTTATAAAAATATCGTAAAGAGTGTTTCACATTAGTAAGTTTTTTAAGTGGCAAAAAAACAATTTTGAATAATAAAAAAAAATGAAAGCTTTCGATAAAACTTACTTCACAACGTACTAAACAGGAGCGTTCATAGTGCTACAATGATAATACGTGTTAAAATAATTTGCACACACATGCTGCCTATCAAAACGTACAAAATAACATATTGTTATGTATGTAATTTATACGTGTCGAAACGAGTGTTAATTTTTTTACCTAATACGATAAGAAAAACGTTTCCAAAAATGTTGTTATTTTACATGGAAATAACCACATGGAATTATTCTTCAAATTCACACCCAAAGAAAATAAAGGCCCATTACGTTGAAAGAAATTGTATCATTCGCTTGAAATTATGCGGGCATTACGAATTTTATTTATTTCATAAGGGTAGGAAAGTTCGCAGTACTAAAATTTGATAACAAGAGCGAAACAGACATTCGAGTAAAATAGATGGATGAAAAATGCAAATACGAACGTGGATCCTTTGTAATGTTATTTGAGTGAAACGTACTATGGTTGACCTTGGGAGGTCGTTGGCAGTCTAGGACACAGGGGTTTGTTAGACCTCGGGGGTGCACGGATTCTAGACCGTGAAGGGTGGGTATTGGGTATTAGCGAAGGGTGCCCGAGGCTACACCCCGAGTGGAAAAAATCAAGTGACAAAACGAGTATTTGGTCTTCATTTAACATCATAATCGATTTAAGAAATGATATTTCATGCACTGCGAGATTCATAAGTAAATATATATATTTAAGGATTTTAAATAAATCATTCGATTAACGTTTTAGATACAGTACCACATCGGCATTTATTTACAAGATATATTGTTTTTTTTCATATTGAAATGCTTCTTTCATAAAGTGATAAAAAGTACCGTCAACTGGGATCTTGAGAGCTTCTCTCTCCAAATCTTTTACTATATCTCGAAGGTATCGGACTTTCTTTCGAATTAGTCAGATGTATCGTGTAAATGCCTGAAGTATCTCAATACATTTTGGCGTGAAAAATATTATTTTTCAATATTGTTAATGTGTGGTTTTATAAATACTGCACATCAGAACGTGTAAAAGACACTGTGTTTTAAGCCAATTTAAGTTGTCAGGGGTGAAGTGGAAAGGACAACCGGATGGTCGGAAACACTTGCGATTATCAATCTGCAACTTTTGAGAAAGCTTTAGAAACATTTGCAGAGGAAATGCATGTGAAAATTTTCTAATAAAAATTAGAATTTCCGATTTAAATTGATTCGAAAAATTCAACAGTCACACTTTACAGAAGATTTACGGAAATTTGTTTCGAAGGTGTCAAATTAGGTTGAATTGCTTCTAACTCAATAATTTGTTATAAAATAGGGATTACATCAACCATAAAATAGGAGAGGAGGTAGTGGAGGGGTTCTCTGATAAATAAAGATTTCCTGAAAACCGATTTTAGGACAATACTCCAGACAATGATTGGTTTAACGTTATTTTGTGTAACTAGTGGGTAATAGGTACGTGCATGTATTTAAAACAAGTACTCCAAAGTACTAAAACCTTATTTTTTTCTGTATTTTACTATATTTTATTGTAAATAAACTGTTTTCCACGTAAAAAGGTTTATCAAAAAAACTGTTCCTACAAATTTTCTATAAGTTCATGTATTTCAATACGAAACATTTTTTAAATAAAAAAAAACACCCAATCTTTCTCCAATTCACTTTATTTTTTGATGCAGTCAACATTTGAAAGTGCGAAAATAATACAAAGTCAAAAAACACATTGGTCCACTTCCCCACAAGTTTGGGGGGAAAAACTAAAGATAACACAGTATTGTTTTTTAAATATCATTTAAGTAAAAAGCCAACTTATCTTCATTATTTTTTTCGGTACATTCTGTTAGAAAACAGGCCTGTCAAATGGATATTTATGTAACTTTTCTAACAACTAGAACAACCCATGTAAACCTATAAATAATTATAACATAAAAATATCCATCATGAATCAATAGTATAAAATTAAATGCATCGAATAAGCAATCTCCTTTTAATGCAACTGCACATTGTGTGGGTGTATTAACAAACTAATTGAAAAAATATTGGATATTATCTTTACATGGGAGCATATTGCAAAATGGCGTGATAGCGTTAATGTACTGAAACTGCAACTTTGAGATTAGATTGGATATGATCCATACCGCCATGTTTTCATAATCCATAAAACAACAAGGAAAAGCGAAATGAAACAGAAAGAGGTTGCACGTGCCTGCAATGGCGATGAAAATCGAAACGAGCGGCGAGAGTGAGTTACCGCTGCGGCCCACGGAATTCCCTGGAAAAGGATAAAAGGATGGGGTAATGGGAGTGGATTTCCTTAAAAACACATTTTGCATTAACATTTTTTAGTTAAGAATTACTTATTTATAAAATTACCACGGCTAATATCTTCTATAGGTTATACAGAAATGACGTGCATTGTTATGAAGCATGTGTATATTGTCGCCGGAAAGGCAAAAGGGCATAAAGGCTGAAGCGCCATTTTACCTCAGAGCATTTTAAAGTTTTTTTTTGTTTTACAATTAGATTCATAAGTCTTCAGTACCTGGTAGGATTTTGAAAAAAAAATTCAGATAGATAACACAATACTCTCCCTTAGTTACTTGAAGCAACTAAAAAAAGTCCCAAACTTGTGCCGTTCGAGTCCAGACTTGTCCCTCCCAAATTGTAAATATATTTTAGATGGCTGAAGAACAACAAAAGTCTTTAGAATCAAACGAGTCTGATCATTTGATACAGAAAAAATAACTAATGAAAACAGCATATTTAACTCATTTTTGACCAAAGTGTCGCTTAAGAAATTTTGCTTTTCAAGCGACAATATGCACAATATGGAGACGTCAAACAAATCCCCTTAACAAGTGGATGACATTCTGTATTTGAAACTGATAAGAAAATTTAAAGAAGAATCAATGCGGGGATTTCAATGAACGTAGGAAAAGATGCAAAAGAAGAGTAGTTCTGATACAAACTTAGAGGTACGGCAGAGGAAGGACGAAAATAGACAGATTGCACTAGAAGTAAGTTCTCTAAGTTGTGTGTGTTGTAAAATCAGGCACGACCGTCGTATTACGACTGATGAGATCTGAAAATAATGCAGGCTTTATAAACAAGATTAAGGGTCGCTAGCGGCTAATAACGCAGTAAGCAGTGTCGGAAGTGGTGACAGACGGGAGAAGAAGTCGGGGACCGATCAATCGAATCAAAGATTTGAGTCAGGCCGTGTTGAGTATCGGAATACCTGCATAATATGTATTAGATAAGTATGCATGTAAATTAAGCAAGGGTGTGTGCTAAGAAAGTGGTATAATAAAAGCAAATAAAATACTATTTTTAAATGAGCGTCTTTCGTGGCAGCATTCGCTCGCCAGAAAAGAAAATTAACCGCTCCTTGGAAGCCCAGCACGTAAAGCCTGAACCGAAATATCGATCGTTTGGGGCACTGTACCGAGCAGTCGTTATCATAACCATAACCGGCAATGCTCCTGCATTATACCGACTCCCATACTGGCCGCTCCCTTCCTAACATATACTACAGGGTTCTTCCTGACGGGAACGGGGCGCATTACAATTCCCGGTAAAGAGGTACTAATGCGGCTTACAAATAGATGGTCAAATATCACTTTGAATAACAAACCTACAAAAAGGCTTTATCTTAGACTAATGCCGATTATTGTGTCAGAATTTATTTTCGTATGCGAATTTTTCTGTATTGGGAACCAAGGACTGTAGATTATTCTGAAATAACATTGGTTTATCAAAATGGTAATAATAAAAAAGCTTTAAATACATAATGTTAATAGAGATAGATGAAGACGTTAAAAAACAACTAAAAGAGGAGCCGTTACAAATTCAATGGTTTTCAAAAACAAACAAAAAAATCGATTCATAAACAATTTTTTAAGTTTTTTCTTTTCAGTCCCGATAAAGGTTCATATTGAACCGAAACAAGTTGAAGAGAATATATTCAATAAAGTGGTGTTTTACAAAACATTTTTCTATTTTAAATGTTGAAGATTTGAATCAAAGTGCAAATTAGTTAATATTTTAATGTGTGGTTAATATTTCTACTACAATGCCTACCTGTTCCAATATCTACGAAAAAGATCAATAAAAACGCAGCGGCTGGTTAAAACAAAACATTTATCATTAATATTTACATACTTATATGTTGTGATTACAATCAGAATTATTTAAACATTTTACACGGGCTGCATAGCCGCTTCCAAAAAAGAGTAAATTTAATGAAATGAAGAAGTTTTACTCTTCATGAGAAATTGGCATTAACGTACCTCGTAAAGTATAGCCAAAAGATTAAATGTTTTTTGGGAAAGCGCATTTTATTTTGCGTTTAAAACAACGCGAAAACTGGAAATTTCACCCTCGATACCACAATATTAGAAGTTTTCTTGAGAAACACTTGATTATTTAGTCAAATGCCAACTTTCGTGGCTAAAAATCTGCATAAATTACCGCCGGTAAATTTCGATAATGTCGACATAACCTCACTTTTAAAAGATATCGTATCTTTAAAAACAGAGCTGTTTACAATAAAGGCTCAAATGTGTAAACAGAGTGACGTAAAAGAGCTACAAGAACAGATGGACCTTTTGAGGAACGAAGTCAAATCCAAACCGAATTCTGAAAATGTCAACAACACAAAACAAAGTGAAGAAATACCCTCTAATAATGTCAAGGTCAAAAAATCTGGCGATAATACGCACACGGAACAAATGACGTATTCACGTGTAGTGGTAAATAAACCATCTAATGCAACTCAGGAACCGTTAGACAAGGGCCCGCGGACCTATCCTAAAACAATTCGCAACTACCAGAATGATGAAAATACTGACTTCACAATGGTGAAAAAAGTAAGAAAACGTACAACGAATAAAAATTACAAAGGAACAGGACCCGTGGCAAACGTAAAGGCAGCTGCCCTAAGAACGGCAATATACGTTTCAAGGTTTGACACTGAAACTAGTGTTGATGAGCTGAAACATTTTATTTCTTCAAAAAATCAAGATTTCATCGATGTAGAATGGATTAAGCCATTCAAACCAACCCCATTCAAAACGTTCAAAGTAACAGTCCTCGCCCAAAAAATTAGCTTATTTATGGAAAAAGACTTTTGGCCTGAAGGAATAATGTTCCGTATCTTTAAAGAAAGAAATTACAACACGGAGAAAAGCTTTAACAATACTAAAAATGGATCCACTTAAAATTATTTCAGTAAACTGCAGATCTGTGAGAAGGACGGTGAAATTTATTCATGAAATATGTGAAAAACATGATATAGTTTTACTACAAGAAACATGGCTATTACCGACTGACATCAATTACCTTTCAGATATCCACTCAAAATTTTCAAGCTTGGGCACATCTGCCGTAGATACATCTACTGGAATACTTAAAGGTCGTCCACACGGTGGAATCGGCATATTATGGCGCAGTACAATAAGGGTCAAGGCTATCGACTGCAACGACAATAGGTTAGCAGGAATAGAAATAACTCTGGATAAAGGATTGTTGTGCATTCTCACAATTTACATGCCAACTTTTTCTAACGATAACTTACCTGAATTTTCAAGATGCCTGGCAAAACTACACTCACTTATTGAAGACAAGCAATATACAAACTGCATTATAATGGGTGATTTCAATGCTGATCCAAGATCTTTATTTGGGAAGGATTTACTATCGTTTTGTAAGGAAAATAAATATCAATATATTGATGCTGAAAAATTGTCCGAAAAAATCATACACCTATGTTAGTGATGCACACAACACAACAAGCTGGTTAGATCACTGCATAGGAACGGCCACAATACAGAAGATGATCAAAAGTATATCGATACAGTACGACGTTGACTGGACAGATCACCGGCCCATGACAGTGTGTCTAGAAACAACAGGTCTGACCGCTACGGAGGAAAGGGCCCAGATAGATTTGAATCCTATAAAATGGAGAGCGCATAACATATCCCAAATCAAGTCCTACTTTGCAACTGCTTCATTTCTTACAAATCGTATTGAATATAGTAGCTGCCTAGATCACTGCAAAATAACGGGATGCCAAGACAGTTTTCACAAAAACGCCATCAATGAACTGTATGAGTGGATCGTGGAGTCGTTAAGCAATGCCGCTAAAAACGCCTTTGAAAGTATGCAAAAAAATAGCAGCACCACAGTGAGACATATTCCTGGCTGGAATGACAACGTTGCGATTCATTACGAAGCATCACGCAATGCACTTAAAAAATGGATTGAAAATGGAAAACCCCGGATAGGCCCCTTGGCAGAAAAAGAGGAAACAACTGAGAAGAAAAATTCAAATATGAGTTGAAAAATGTCAAAAAACAGCGGAACAGATAAAAATGGACAAGATTTCAGGGGCAATTAAAATAAAGATTTTGCAGAATTTTGGCAAAAAAAACAAACAAAATTTTGAAATCTAAAGCACAGATATCCACCCATATTGACGGGGAATCAGACGCAGAAAAAATCGCCAACATATTCATCTCTAACTTTGCTAAAATATCGGGACAAAAAGGATCTACATTTTTAGAAAAACCATGCGAAGATGATGGCGAGAACATTATCGTTACTGAAAATATGGTTAAAGCGGCTGTTAAAGAAATTAAAGCTGGAAAATCTCCCGGTTATGATAGCCTGAGCGTTGAGCATATCAAAAAATGCCGGTGAAAAAATATACACGCTTTTAGCTAAATTATTTACTCAGATTCTCCAGCACATGCACATGCCAAGTAATTTTTCGCGAACAATTGTAGTGCCATTGGTTAAATCCAGACATGAAGATATATCAAGTTCATCCAACTATAGACCAATATCTCTCGCCACAATAATATCCCGAATATTTGAAAGAGTGCTACAAATTCAGATTCAAGACAAATTATATACATCCGACCATCAATTCGGTTTTAAGTCTAAACTGTCAACAGACATGGCAATACTTTCCATGAAACAAACTATCGAGTATTATAAGGCAAGAAAAACAACGGTTTATGCTTGTTTTCTAGACCTAAGTAAAGCTTTTGATAGGGTTTCGCATGCACTGCTTTGGAAAAAACTGAAGAAAAGAAATGTGCCCTCTTCAATTATTAACATTCTGGCAATCTGGCATCATCAGCAAAAGAACCAAGTAATCTGGAATAATAAAATGTCAACATCAGTAAACATGCGAAGCGGCGTCAGACAAGGGGGAAGCTTATCACCGATTCTTTTTAATGTCTACATGAACGATCTAAGCGAAAAACTTACCTCAGCAAACGTCGGTTGCCACCTGGGAAATACATGCGTCAATAACATTGCGTACGCAGATGACATGGTTATTCTAGCACCATCTATCAAAGCCATGAGGAGGCTGCTAAGGATATGCGAAAAATATGCTGCTGAACACAACATGATTTACAACCCCACTAAATCAGTGTTACTAGTGTTCAAGACGGGAGCAGGACCTACTAAAATATTACCAGTCAGCCTTAATGGAACAAATATAAATGAGGAATCCGAGGTCAAATATTTAGGACATATTTTGACAGCTGAGCTCAAAGATGATGATGATATCGAGCGACAGAGAAGAGCACTGTGCATTAGAGGAAACATGATTGCTCGAAGATTCAACAAATGCAGCCGAGAAGCAAAACGGCAACTATTTAATACATATTGTACAAGCCTGTATACATCGGAGCTGTGGACAAATTTCAACCGTGCAACTTTAAAAAGAATGGAGGTACAATACAACAACTCGTACCGGATGCTTTTCGGGCTGTCATGGTACTGCAGCGCTTCAGAAATGTTCGCAGAAGGACGAGTTCCCGGTTTCAGAGCCTTAATAAGAAGACGTATCGCCAACTACCGAATAAGAATAGGCACGAGCGAAAACACTCTTGTGATGGCAGCACTGGACTTCTTGCAGGGCCCCGTTTATAAACAATGGAGTCATTTCCTGATGTCTTGAAACGAAGTTTAATTTTATTTCTTTATTGCTATTATTTATTACCATGTTATCATGTTTTCTATTTTTATTTATTATCTTTGTATTTTTTTTTTCTTATCTTTCTATGTATTATATGGAACTCATGGGATTGCACCACCCTCCCTGAGATCTGGAATAAACTATATAAAAAAAATTTAAAAAAAATACCTTATAAAGGTTAACTTTAAAATATTTCAATATTTTAAACTGATTTTAATACGTGGTGTACGTTCATTGCAATGATTTAATAAAACAAATTTGACACTTTATTCCACTGTTTATTAGTATTCCGGATCAGTTTCAACCTGTAACTGTCATCACATAATGGTACATACATTACTTAAACTACAGTATTCATATATTGTTCCTCCAAGCTATTCATACATTTACAAGTGTGAGGGGTGGATAACAAAAAGTTTATGTGAAATCGATCGATAAGTATTGCCATATCATGATTTTATATTCTGTAAAATTTAAGATCTTCTTAAATTTACCAATAATATAACTTTATATATCTATTTGCTCTAAAAAAACTATATGAGGTGGGTCGCATTATATTTTTATACTGATGATTTTACATAATGAAAGGTTGGTGAATATCTGAATGTTCTACCAATAAACAGTGGAACAAAGTTGTGCATTTATTTGACTAAATCATCAAATTAACAACATGAATAATTTGCATAGGTGTTGGTATATGTCATTAACATGAGAATTATTCATAATTCAAAATGAATTAATCAATAAATTCACAATGACGTACTGTTCATTGTCCACAATATAATTAGTTGGTTATCACTATACAAACAGAGATATGGACTGTGATTCATAACGAAAAGTGCAATATCATATCCTTGTCAAGGATAATACTGAAATATGCAGTACATAGCTCCAATAAATGTGAGGATTCGCTATTTTAAATGTACAATATCCGTACAATTGACAGGAAGTCTCAGATAAATCCCTGGATTTTTAGAGTGCATCATAACACAGGATCGTTTCCAATCTTTTCACGTGTCAAGGAGTAGAGTGAAGTCCTTAAATACTTGATGCATAAAGGTGCAACCTGCAATGTAGCAGTGTGCAAGTTGCAGTGTGCAGAAGCAAATTGCCCCAATTCCAGTTTGACTTACGGACTGCGGCTAAGTATAGCAGAGAGCAGCCTATCGCCGTGTCCATTAGCGAACTTCAGTGACGTTACAAGGGATCGGTGGCAGAATTTACCTCGGATTGTAAAAATGTAGAGGAATGGTGATGCCACAAATTATGTCCCAGGATAAAGGTTCCATTTCGCGGGGATTTTAACCTCAAAAAGAGGAAATACAGCTCGTATTATTTATTCGTACACAGAACTCGGTAGTGATATGGAAAAAGGTTATATCTGCTGTTGAACCAAAAAAGATGTTTCTGCATAAAATGTCAAACAGCATAAAACCTCAATATGATTGAGAAAAATAATATAAAGGTTGTGTTAAGATTCTAATTACGCATCTTTTAGTATCTAAAAAAAAAAATGATAAACTATCTCCCCAATTGAGAAAATTCTCGTGCTTATATACGAACATTTGTTTTTGCTCTCCTGTAAAAACAGCAGATATAACCGTTTGCCATATCAATACCGAACTATTGATGTTAAATGATTGAAAGTACAAAATTTCAACAAACAAAAATATGCATCATTATGGCCTAGCAATTTCATTCATGGAGTAACTAAAACGGTGATCAATAATAGTGGTTATATAGTTGATTAGTGTTACCACCAACTTTCACTCATACACGTAAGGGGTAAAACATTCCAAACTGTTGAAAATGAAGGTATTAAATGTTGGAATGAAGTAAAAATCAAAAGTTTTGCCTAAATTACCATAGATTTTATCCACTGCATTAGTTATGCCACGAATGAAACAAATGGGCATGAGCATATGATTTTGATAAGAAAACTATGGTGATATGCATGTCGAACCAGAAATATATACTCACTACTGTAACCGCCACTATGCAAGAAGAACAAAAAAATTATCTATACACACTATTTCACAGGATTTTTTCTGTCAATTTGAATCCATTAAATTTAGACGGTTCAATTACGATTATTTTAAAAGACAGGTTATTTTTTCTTAATTACTTAAAGTACTTTACTTTTTCTGTCATATAGTAGAAGTATTACTTTCCGGTGTTGATATTAAAATGACAAACACTGCTTTTCAATCATAAATTTCGTGTAGAACTAGACTGTCATCAAACAAATGTCCCAAATACGCCTAGTAACACAGCCTCAACAGATTGGTAACCATTCCGCCATACCGCCACTCCAAACAAAGGGGACCACCGCTTCAATTATTCACACCAGACGGATGTTCATTTTTTATTCACCATAACATAAATAAATAATCGATATTTAGCGGAACTCTGTTAAAAGCGTGAGACACAAAAAGCTGTTCGGGAGTAAGGGCTGCAGAAGTTAGCGAGAGTAAGCGGTGGCGAAAGTTGCAGCGATTAACGAAATTGTTTGGTTCCGTTGGGTTGATAAACGCATGTGTGTTTAATATACAAACAATGTTTGCTTTGAAAGAGTCATTAAACAGAATTACCGTGTAACTTTCATAGTTGAATTGGAATTCCAAACTGTAATTGTAGTGTTTCAAAAAAAAAAAAAATTACGGTAGTGGTGCAAATTTCAACCATTAGGTATTATTAACATCGAGGTGTAATAAACAAGTTTTTTTGACACATACTTAAAAAAAATGGTAAAATAATACAATTATCTGAAATGTACTAACACTATATCTATGTGTGTTGTATCATTTTGTTCGAGATTTTTGCGTACCTACATAGTGACGTTATAATGATAGTCGATTTGAAGTTTTTTTTCATGATAAACATGCCTCGCTTGATTTCTATTTAAACATGTACTGAAAATTCAAGTATTTTATTCACATGATCGTGCCAACATCTCCAACTTCTTCTTCCAATCCCTTGCTCGTATTTCTCTATCATAAAAATCCTCCCCAAAAAGAGAAGAACCGGTTCTTCGCCAAATCTTTGTAGTCGACCTTCAATTGAAGTGTGCGTTACCGCAAAATGGAGTAGTTCTTTGTAGTCTTTGAAGTTGAACTTCAATTGAAGTATTTGTTCAATCAAAAATGAATGAAGTTTGAACTGCCGTAAAATAAAGTAGTTATTTGTAGTAGTTCGCACGGAGCGGTCACAACGTTAGTCCATATGCTGTACATCTCCAAACCATAGAAAAATCTTTTTTTTAATTTGCACGTTTTAGTCGTGATGTTTTCCTTTCCACACACACCTGAGGTATCTCATTTCGACTGCATTCAGACTATTTTTTTCCTACTCCGTCAATTCCATTTACCCAGACATATAATAGTAGTATCGCCTCGAACCTCAAGAGGAGCTGTGAATGATGTATTCATACCTTCACGAGAAGTCAATATGAGAATGAGTTATTATGTTATTACTAGTTTTTACCCGCGTAAAATCACGGGATGTAACTTGATTTGACAAGAAAAGATATTAGTTGCTTTAATCCACCCATTTCAAATATAGAATAATGTCTGATACAATACTTTATAGCCAAGTACCTTAGAGTACATAGAGACCTACCTATCCAAGGCAGTGTAGTCGGTTTTTAACGAATTTCGCCTGACTTCTTTGAACAGGCGTGGCTAGAGTTTTCATAGACACACCTCTTTTACAAACAAAAAAATATAGGACTTAACCTCAAAAACCGTTCGCATAACAAAACGATAGCAAAAATACTATTAAATGATTTGTAGATTCAGAATATCTTACAAATAACGTTTGCTTAAATAATAATGGAAGTTTAAAGTTAATTTAATGTATTTATATAGTAGATAATACGATTATCCTAACGCGCTGTCATAAATATATAAAACTACGGAAATACCTGTGAAAAATTACATTTTTAATACCCTTTTTGCATTTATTTTTACATGCATTCACAGCACATATCGACATGTTTTTATTTTATTTGAAAAACCAATTTTTCACAGTATTTTAACCAACAACAAAAGTCCTCAATATAACCTCAAAAACTGTTACGAGTTACCTGAGTAGGCGAAGTCACAGGAGCGCGGGAGTCGAAAAACATCCTTACAGGGCTTTAAAGCAGTAGAATTTTTGCTGTCTCTTTCCCTCTCTTGTACGACGTAAAAACCCGCAGAAAGTGATTTATCGCAAGTTTGTAAAGGTTGGGTAGCAAATTAGCTCTTTTCATAGATATTCTTACTCCAAGGCAGGTACTTTATTAGGTAGGTAGGGAATTGAAAAGATTATTTTTCAAATTTCAATGAACTCGTAGGTATGCACGTAATCACAATATATATGTTTTGTAGTCAATAAATTTAAATGTTTACAATTTTATGGTACAGCAGAAAGACATCATGGAAAATATGACAATAAAACACGAGAGCTTTCTCAAAATAAACTCACTCAAGGTCAAAGACAAACTTTCAATAACGTACGGTGTAATAAATCAAGAAAATTTGACTAGCGAAACAACGTAACGGCGAAGTGATATTGTTACAATCTCTCAAACGAACATAATAATATTATGAAGGCAGCGCGGGACACAAAGTATGATTGAATTTTTTCCATCTCCGCTAACAGGGGCCGCTCGCTGTTGGAAAACTTCATCTGGACATTTATTCCATTGCCAACATTGTTCCACCGAAAATGTCAGGTAAATGGATAGAATGTGTATTTTAGGAATGGACCACCTGCTTCGCAGAGAGCTCCTCATGTTTGATGGCAAATGGTTTTGGCGAAATGACTTTTGTTCTGTGGATGAAATAAATTTGGTGAAATTTTAATTTTGCATTCACCATTTTTTTGTTAAATCATGCAGTCGTTGAGGCAAATGAAAAAAAATAGTGGTATAGATTTGAACAGCCCTCATGGAAGATTTCGTAAAAAAATATATTATATTAAGTGGCGATGTCAACGATTTGCGTAGTTCATTTCCGATGTTCAGATGTTATCATACTTTCTCAAAAAGTTTAATAATAACTGTATTGTATAACTTTTATACGTTAATTTACCTATAAAATTTACAAAGATAAGCACAATATCATTTATATTTTAAATAAAACGTTGTAATATAAAATTCCAATAAGCAAATGCAAAACTCTTATTCGCCACGTCAAGGGAATTATTTATTTGTTAAGTTGATTCCATTATTCATATTGACCTGAATTTTATGAACCTTGCAGATGATTTAGAATATTTAGATTAGTTTGTTTTTGATGTCACCTCATTGTAAATCGAGACGCGGTGATTCATGCACTAAAATTATCACTAATTGTTCCATTTACATTTCTATGATTTGGCATCTATGTCATATTTTTCTACGGACATTAACCTTCAAAAATACACAAATTACATTTTGTCAAAATAATAGTGTCATAGTTGTTTACCTCAGTGAATATGTCGAGTTTCGTTCCAAGTAAATCGCATTTGCGCCATTCGTTGCTTTTGTTATTTCATCAAAAGAAAAAAGCAGTTGAAGCTCATCGGTTGCTGGTGGAAACTTATGGTGAATATGCTTCAGCGATTAGAACATGAGAGACATGGTTTCGTTTATTTAAAAGTGGAGATTTCGATTTAACAGACAATGAACATCCTAGTGCAACGAAAAAGTTCGAAGACGAGGAATTGCAGGCGTTATTGAATGAAGACCCAACCCAATCGCAACAACAATTGGCCCAAACACTTAATGTGACCCGAGGAGCAATTTGCCAACGTTTAAAAGCCATGGGAAAGATCCAAAAGTATGGAAAATGGGTATCACACCAAATGAACGAGAGACAAATCGAAAATACAACATGACAACGCACCGCCTCATACAGCTAAAGTAGTGAAGAACACTCTTAAAGCATTGAATTGGGAAATATTATCGCACCCGCCGTACTCTCCAGACGTTGCCCCGTCCGAGTATCACCTTTTCGCATCGATGGGACACTGTGATAGTTCTTCACTCGCAGAGCAGCGCTTCGCAAATTTTGAAAAAGTTGAAAAATGGCTCGTCGAATGGTTTGCCTCGAAAGAGAATTTTTTTTTTGGAATGGTATCCATGATTTGCCTCAAACATAGGCAAAATGTATAGAATCCGATGGTCAATACTATGAATAAAAAAATTTGAGGTTCCCTTGAGAATTAAGCGTTTTCTTTATTGAAAAAAACCGGTAAACTTCAACTAACACCCCTGGTAGATCCTTTAAAATTTTCGCTATTTATCGCCCTAGACATGGAGGAATGCCCTAGAAATAGTAATATATTAATCTGAAATAAATATATGGTTAATCATCTTAAAATCATTGACAACGTTCGCTACGGCCGTGTTTACGAACCTACGGCAGGAATATTTAATGGTAAGCTTAACATTTGCATGTGATTTTTTGTAAACAGACGATAAAAGCAAAAAGTTTGTATTTTTGATTAATTGATTAAACACAGGAGACAGCGATCGATAGACCGACCAATGGTGGAAATGATCTAAGGAAATCGGAAAGCGAAGCGAATATATTAATTCCGCATTCGTAAAAACTTGGCCCATACATATAAAACCTAATCTTAGAATATATAGTTTTATATATTATAAACTACGCCCAAATAAATTCTTAATTTAAAAGGTCGCTAGTTAAATGTCGTTATCAAATATGTAATTTAAAAAAAGAATTTCTAAATTGCTAAATGATTATTTGAATGCGAATATAATTGATGAATATTCCACAACTTCAAATAAAATAAGACTTCACCGTAGATTTTATACCGCGCTAAAGAAAATTGTCAATTTTACAACGAACGAGCCACATATGCCAATAAAACTACAATCATGTTTTTTACCGATACATTCCAATATAAACGGTCGTAATAAGCGAGTCCTGGCAAATCCATTACTTGGAAATTCTATTGGCTGATTTTAACCCATCTGCCGAATCTTATGAGACAAATTTATAGTTTGTGTCACACACCTAGGGCGGAATGTCACTTCATAAACCACATTCTAAAAGTTCACTAGTTAAATGATTTGAAAACGATAATGGACTCCAAACGATTATTGGTTTTATTCTAAAATCTGAGTATGGAAATTACATTTCTACCATTTAATTTCAATTAAATTAATCTTCATACTCTTCTTCCAACTCCCCTTCTGATACCCTGTCATTTCAGAGGTTCGTTATCATTGAGGCTATCTTCACGTAAAAACTTAGCGGAACTGCACTCGCACTAATTACGAAAGTTTCAAAGCTATGAGGCGCTGCGTCTTCATTTGCCTGTGTTGTATATTGTATTGGACTTTCTTATTTTTATGTCTATTATAAATAAAATATATTTGACCATTCGACTTCTACGATGTTCTCTGATCTGTTCAGGTTATTTTCCGGATCCCCTTAACGAAAGCGCTCCGAGCCATCTCAGTACGAACCCTTTTATTAGATGTACCTATCCCATTTGTTGTTAACTCGAGTTCCCAAAGATTAATATGATATGAGCGTTTTATTTGTTTGTTATCGATTAAAAAAAACGTCGCGTGTAGGGGACTTTTAACTGACAGCGCAGCACAAATGATTGTATCAGCGATAGTTGTTTTGTCGATCAATGTTTAATACAGTAAAAGCATTAAAAGTAAATCCTATATCAGAAATAGCGCCAATTGATTCTATATTCACGATGGAAACGCGAAAAATCTCGGATTTACCAGCTAGTTTTCCTCTAGTCAATGATACACGTTTTTAATTTGCGGAAACTAATAAACCGCTCGAAATAAAACCTCGGTTAAACAATGCTCGGAGCAGACGGAAGACAGTTGCGTGTTGTGATGAGAGCGATTGCTCGTGCCCCATTGACCGACAGAACCTCACCATAAGTAAATGTTTTCATTAAAAAACTGTAGGGTAGTCATTAAATCGTGAAAGTTTTTATGAGCTCGATAACTACATTACAGCTTTCTACATATTATCATCCAAATATTAAATAGAAAATTCTCAAAAACTCTCAATACAAAACTTCTCCACTGACATCCGTCACTTTAGAAAACACATTAAAAGTTCCTGAATAAATAATAACGGTCGGTTTCAACAACTTTTTTTATAAAGGTTAAAATGAATTACCTCGGTTAGGTCATAAACTGGACCGTAATCCCCAGCAATCATTAGTCTATTATTCCAAGTATTGGGAAATGAGGAATTTCTGTTTAATTTTGTTGTTTTTGTTTTACAATACTCACTGACTAGCTGAAATCCCAGTTTTTTTTTAAATAATTGAAGCACGTTTTCATGGTAAAACAATAAATAAATAAACCCTCGAAAAATGCCCAGTTTGAAGTGAGTTTAGCGTCACATACCCACTTCAGTTGTCAATCTCCCAATCCGATGACGTCCCAGACGGTACCCATGACGTGGGGAGTGCTTAAACATGTTAGTTATTCAACTATTTTTCAAGGTCGATTTATTAATTGTTCGAATAACCACATACAATAAGACGTATATATTCAGTAGCGTTGGGAAAAACTTCAAAGTTTTGTGAACGCTTAAGGAACTGCTAGTTCTTTAAAATGAACCCTTCACGGTGAACCCTTCAATTGAAGTACCATTGAAATTCTGAATCGATGTCAGCCCAAGCTTAATACAAACCCGTTAGAAGCGGCCGTATGAGGTTTGCAAACTATAATAGCGCCATCTAGGAGGGAAATGTAAAAGTATGACAATGATTGTTTATAAATAATTTTACTATTGTTATAAAAGTTTTTTTTTAAAATAGACAATTATTACTAAAACAAAAAATAAATTTACTATTATTTTATAATCAAAACAACACTCGAAAAAACTAGTGTCCCACGCCAGACAAAACAGGCAAAGAAATCAAAGCTTGTAATTCTTTTAGAAAATTAAAAGCAACTGTCACCAAAGTCCAACAAAAAATATCACAACAATAGTCCTATATAATATCATGAACAAATAAAACACACCAAAACACGTCGAACTGTAGATTGTGCGAGCGAACGAATAACTACGATTGAAGTAAACTAAAATTGAACTGTGGATGGTGCGATACTACAATCGTGCGAACGAACAAAGAACTAAAATTGAAGTTTGCGAAGTAAACTACAAATGAGCATAGATGGTGCGATCGTGCGAGCGGAACTACCAACTTCAATTGAAGTATTTGTTCAATAAGAAATGAACGAAGTTTGAACTGCCGCAAAAGGAAGTAGATCTTTGTAGTAGTTTATTTATTTATTGATTTACGCCCTTATAGGCTTTTACACAAATGTTAACATATTTATTTAAAAAAAAAAACAATAACCTCATTAGTGCAAAACATATTGTAAAATAAAATATAAAAGAGTATTGAAAAGCAGATACAAAAATATTGTAGATGAAAATAACTAATAATATTTAATAAATAACAGGTTCAAAAATATTGTAAAAGAAAAGAAAAAAATAATATTAAGTAACAGGTCCAATTTCGTATGGAGCGGTTACAACGCCAATATTCAGGACCGATGTTTATTGTTCTATATCAAAAGTCATGATTTTTTTTAACGGCTACCAATATATTATTACTAGGACCTAAATACTTGTTGTGAAAACATATTTATATTTTAATAATGTTTAAAACACAAATTCGAGTCCCGAATCAGGACCCGAATGAATATTTAAAAATGTGTGCAGCGTTCCACTGGGCATCAAATGCTGTTCGCTATATCGTCATTCTCTTCCGTACTATCTTCTTCAGAAGTAATAATAATGAATCAATTCGCATAAAGACCGATCAAACACACTCCCTAAAGCGTGAAGGTGGTGGTGGGCGATAGTGCCCCATGGTGCACAATGCACAGACGTCTCCCACCCCGCCACCGGGTATACTCGTGCTAACAGGGTCCTGTGCCATTGTGCCCCGCTCTCCATTGTTTCCGCGGAAAGGGAAACCGTACGACCTGCGCCTGGTAATAATGGCATCGGTTCCGCTATTCGCTCAGATATTATTACAATATTGAAATAAGGTATATTATGTATGATGCAAAAAAGTTTTAAGATTTTTGCAACGAGGTAACTGGCATAATTTTAAATAATTGATTTACGCCCGAGAAAGACATGGCACGATCAAGTAAATCAAATACTTGAATCGGGTCATGTGAAGAGTCAGAATAACAGACGAGTATGTATGAGACGATGTATGAATGTAAATGAAGCAAGAAGTGTGTGCCAAGACAGAGTTGTATGGCGGTCCGTTCTCTCTGCCTACCCCTGCGGAGAAACGGCGTGATGGTTAGTTAGTTAGATTTGAAATTAACTTTTAAAATTACACATTTTTTGTTTCTTAACTGTTTTCTTCACATAAGACCAAAGGGAAAACAGAAAATAATATTCCTTAATTTAACGTTTGGCCATCTATAAAACACATCGACTGTATAAGCTAAAACCATTTAAACCGCAAAATTAAAACTTTACAGGAAACGATAAAAACTTATATTTAACGATTCGTATTACTATTTATATACCTGGAAGCTTACAAGAAAAACAAATTTTTCACAATTTTTTCAATTGTAGTTATAATTATAAGAGATTTAAGGGACATTTCATTTATAGTTTTTAGGATAAAAATGGAATGGAAAATTTAGTTTTTAGTATGATTTTTTTTTAAATCAGCAAAAATTATTTTACCATGTTGTCCTTTGAAGTATATTTCTATGTGAAACCAATAAAAAAGAACATTCCCTAAAAATTGTGCCTTTAAGTGTTTTATATTTATACAGACGATAGCATTATATACTCGTACATGTATAACCAGACGAGCGAATTACCAACTGATAAACGGGCTAAATAAAATTATTTTATTTATTTTTCTTAAGAAATTCTGAATGATTCTTACATTACCATTTCACTTGCCTTTTAGCGATTATTCTTAACTACTCAAACATTTAAATCTAATCTAGTCATTTACGTTCGTATTATACTAAAATAAATAACTATCAATAATCCTCAACGTAAATATGATACAGAAAAAATAACGAATAGATCTGAATAGCCAGGTACTTCCCAACCTTCCTCTTCCCGATCTCCTTCCCCTCCCCACTACCTTCAGCCTCACAACATACCCCCTTTTGGGATGCCATAGTCTCACTGGCTCTAGACGGTTGGGAGCAGTTGAGACTCTTGTGCGGTATTCACGTAAAAAAAAATTTAAAAATGTCAAACAAAAAAATTGATTTGAGTTTTGAAATATAAGCATCCATACTTGGAATGACTTAACGTAAAATCGTAAATAATAAAATATCTACACGTATGAAATATAAATAAATACTTTGTTACTATACTTTATACTACAATACACAGAATAATAGCATAAAATAAACACGTGCCAAAAATTTACGCCAGCGTTCACACTTGTCGTTTAAAAGTCCTCGATTAAAAACACAAATACAAGGTTGCATATTTGTACAAAAAATGTTTGAACCCACAAAAGTTTTGTGAGTCGAACGAGTTATGTGAGAAGTTTGTACAATGTTCAGCGACACGTTTAAAAATGAAACAAATAACAAACAAGGAACGAAATGCACACAATAAACGGGGACGCCGAGCGCCATCCCAAAACTTGGCGACAGACGACAAACTATTTTCATTAATTTTCCACTCTGCGATATAAATATGTACAGCAGAATAGTACACGGTGTACGGGTATACGGCAGTATCCCAAGCTTAAGATGTGATAACTCGGAAGTTTCCTGGCAAGGAGACTATCCAATCTTGCCCAATCAGTCTCTGCCGCCTAAGGGTAGGTACTAGCGAAGAAATCCTGGAGCCACTTCCCCGAAGGTACCGACGACAAAACAAACTTTAAAAGATTATTTTTAAACTTGGCCATAGAGATGGATGAAAAGGGGCGAATTACTTGCTTGATTTCCAGATACCGATATTTGACAATTTGCAAAATAGACATAGTTTTCAGTGAAACATTTGGTATTCGAAAAAACTTTCAAGATGATTTATCAGACAATCTTTTTTACGAGAAAATCTTTTTTTTTTAGGAAAAGAGTCTCCTATTTAAAAATAGTGACTGAGTAGAAGTGCGTGCCCTTACAACGTACAAACCTTGTAGAGTATAGACAATATTGAAATAACAGAAATAGAATGACACATGTTTTTACTTTGTTGTGGATCTAGGAGACGTTGCCAAACATCCAATCACGAACCAATCCTGGTGAACTTTATTGCGTCTTATTCGTTAGACATTAACTCAATGTCTTAGAAATAAGACGAAATATACGAGAGTATTAAACCTCTTAAGTTATTATCAGGTATCTATCTAGATTATTAAATGTTACGTCGTATTTTCGAGAGAAATTAACTTAAAATAGGAAAAATAACAAGCACCAACAAAAAAAATGATTACGGTGAGTTTACTTAATGTTAATCGCTAAAATTTCAAACCACACAGCAGCAGTGTTGCACTTTTAAAAAGGGTCTGCAAAAAAATTCGATAGCCTTTAATCATATACACGTGGCCGCTATAAATAACGCGCCGCCATCCACCCTTTGTAGGGATTAGAGACTGGGTTAAGTTTACGTGTGCGTTGGCATAAAAGTGCGCGTGGAGCTAATAAGGGTCGGTCCCAGAGGAGGAGGAGGGCAGGGGCTGTCAAATAAGTCCTCGGCCGACGCTAATTGGGAAACAGAGTGCACCACATAACGATGCGCTGAAGCAACATGAGGTTGTGTTATTATTATCGAAAAGAAAACACAAAGTGCTTCTGTTGAATACAACTTGAGAAAGTATCGGAAAAATAAATATACACCATTACGATCAACCGCACACCTTGACATCGGAGAAATACATACTTTTTTAAATTTACAAAACGCCATATTATTATATTTTCGTAGAAGGCAATTACTTTGTGGTTTGACATATTTAATGAAATGAAAAAAAAATACTTTGTATAGGACCACAGGTTATTATTATTATTATCTGTGGTATTTTAGAAAGTTTTTTTTTTCATTTAATTCCATATTATTATCTTAACAATAAAGCGGAACATATTTTTCTAAAAAAGCAAAAACTATTGAACGTTGAGCTCTGGCGTAGTGAATTTCAAATAGCTTTTTCTGCATGAAATTTCAAGGCCAATAAAATAAGAAACATAATCAAGATTAGATTTATACTTTCAACGTGGTGCTCCTTTACATTTATATAACCGTGTAAGCAACCAACATAGAGCATACGTACACTTCCGCAGTGATGGAGAGCCTATCAGACCCAGTATGGGGTTAGTACGTTCACTTTCATAGAATAAGGGATGGAATTAATACGCCCGTAATTATATCCACGGGCCGAATCGGTCAATTTCATACGCAGGCATTCCGCAGGAGAAATCATACGTCATATTAATAGGCTAACAACGGGATAATATAATAAGTGTACAATTTGCCAATAGCTTATTTACAAAACATTCACCAAAAAAATTATATGGAAATATGTACGCTTCTTTGGGCAGAATGTCGTCTCAAATAAAATAATATATAAAATTAAAACACTTGCACGTGTAGCTGTGTTATCGCTTTATCAAATCGAAAAATCTTATTTTGAGATAATCAAGAGAAAAAAATGATAATAATTAAATTAAATAAATCGTTCAATATAATCTTTGTAAAAGCTCATACTGGTTGACTAATAAATAACTTTGTTTCATTATCTTAGTGTAAAACAAAGATATGAAATAACGTTATATATCAATTAGGTTACCATTTTTTTTTCTTTTTAAAATTAATTGATAAATGGTATTAATACAATTAAATAGTCCTAATTAAGTTTTATATTGAATACGAAGCATGCTTATTATATTTTGAGTGGATTCTGTAAAGCAGTTGAAGAGCGAGTATTTCAAAATGATAATTTGTTAGGTTCTTTTCTTCTTGTTTTTCATCCAGTTCCTACCTATCCCGCCATTTCACCATTCGATTTCTCACTCAACAAGACTATGTTAAAAAACAATTAACAATTTAAAAAAAACAGAAGAGTTTGGTGAAAAACGTGTTGCTTGTTGGTTTTCTCGCATGTTCGTCAGTTTTGTTGTTGCTCTCAAAATAATTAAAAATATATATGTGGTTTTGTGAATCAAGAAGACTTAAGTCAGTATTGTGTATTCGTGTTCGTCAATAATACAATTGTTTAAGAAGATTTCAAGAACTTCCAAACATCAACTTCATTGGTGAGTGAATTGGCTTCCTTTATTTTCTTCAATCCTTAATCTATCCACATCTATACATTTCCACCAAGTAGTAGTGGTTTATCGTTTTTACAGTCCACTGTTTTCAAAATTCATCTGAAGCTGAAAACACATTCGGTGTTTTATCCCAGCTTCGGATGCAACATACGCTATTATCTATATTTAACTCTAAAGATGACTACTTTGACTTGTGCAAGTAATAAATCTATGTGCAAGTTTTATGTCGAGTAATGAAAAATATTTTTTATCGCAGAACTTTGGCAGCTGTATAATTGGCAGAAACATGTTACTTCCCGCCGTCGAACAAAAGGCCCGTCATCTTTAAGGTGGTAATAAAGAAAAGTCTTGCGCTGCAGGTCGAGAGCCGGTCTTTGATTAAGCTCATTAGGGGAAAAGTTCAGCGCGTCTACTGCCTAGTGCTCTCTATCGGAAAGTCTGAATGGTGCGGGGGGCATGTGACCGCCCCGCCGCCTGTACGGGCGAACGGACCACTCCGCAGTCCGCAGTTCCCTCACACTCCTCGGGGATGATGTATCTCGTTATTATCGTCTAAGGAGCAACAAAGCGGGAGGGTGGCGAGGCTGGTGGCTGGCCTTTCGTCAAAGGAACCGTTTGAGCGGATGCCAAATGAGAAATAGTAGGTTGTTCCGAAAAAATACGTTCAAAGAATAACTGAATGTACACCTAAATTGAGTTCTTTCAGAGTATATTATTATGCACCTTTCAACGGCGTCGGCGGCGAAATTTGACCATGTTGTGTTGAAACCAAAAGTACAAAAATACTACGAAATTTAATTTCATGAGTTTTATTGTGATAATTATGGAGATCAATTTTATGAACTATTATTATTTTTCATTTGATAAAGGACGTGAGTAGAAACTATGCGAAACTAGCGAAACTCTGAATTTCCATTTCGTGGAGAATATTGTGTGACTGATGGGTGTAGGGGAAGAAAGAGAAGAATATGGTTGGGAAGTAACTGTCTATGCAGATCTAGTCACTAAACATAGCCAAAGAATATTTCAAGCAGCGTTTCTATTTTGAATCGTAATCTACAGAGATTACGATTAATAAGATTACGATCAGCATAGATTTGAGAGTACCTTCCACTAATTACCTGTCCGATAAGGGAAAATGGTGAATAAATAATGCAGGGCAGGAATAAGTAAGAATCATATTATAATACTATCTAACAGATAAGGCGAGTTAAGACTCATATCTCGTATAGTGGTAATAACACGGTGCAAATGTAAGTATTAGGAGTCCTACTACCTTTCAGCATTTTCTGTGATAAAGACCTTTGAAGTTATCACGGCTCTTCCAATGGCCTTGTGCGCAGAACCGGATATGGGAAAAGTTGCCCGAAATAGCAAATTCCTCTTCTGTTTTTGATGATGTTACATCTTTTTTGAGATGGAAAAAAACACACATTTGCTTTTAATATATTTATGTTAAGCTTATATGAGTACTAAAAAAATACGAGTGATAGGAAAATATGTATCTTTATAATCGTATTTACCTTCCACAGGTTTCATAGTAGCTTAATGCATAAAACTATACATACAATACAGATTTAAAAAATCTTAAACACCTATGAAAAACAACACATTTTATATGTATTCGCCTAGCCACAGTGTAGGTAAAACCTCTCAACATTAAATCAAGAACAGCTTGCCCCTCGAACTCCGTAAATTTGCCTACGGTAGCATTTTACCTGCCGGTATGTTATTTATGTAAGGTTGGTACCAAATTTTCACTTTCGTTTGATCCCGTGATTGTCAAAATTGCGCTCGGATCAAAGATGGGGAATCTGCGTTGAAACATATTTTCTAATGGAAGCCTGTAAATAATGTTTTATAAAAAAATACAATGGGGTTTTTCATGATTACTGTGGTCTCTTTTAATATAAGACGTGAAAAAAGACTGAGTTCTATGTAACACATAGCCCCTCTTCATCACCACTTCGGCTTTTTGTGTAATTACAACTCCCAACAAATCTTAAATAAAAAAATGGTAATATTATTATTATGATGTAATTTCATTAAGTTTTGTGTCCCCTTTCATTTGATGATAATATATTCACAAATGAAAACTAACTAACCATCACAATTTTTTTCCCACAGGAGAAGACATAGAGGATGAACAGTCATACAACTCTGTTTGGCACTCACTCTTTAACTAAAGAACACAGTGAAAATTATTACATTCCAATTTCCAAGCTATTCAAACCTGAATATAAAAAAAAAAACCTGACAGTTTATTGGGTGAGTTTTCATAGAAAAAATAGACATTTTTTACAACACAAAACAGAAGAACATAAAATTTCGTAATAAAAAACGTAGGTAACAAGCCCAAAGAAAATGCGAATGTGCAAGAAGTATTTGCGTAGATGACGAACAAAAGCTCTCAGAGAAATATGTCCATGGAGTGGTAATTCTAAACGATGCGGGAGCGACAATCACTCAAAACTCGGAGTTTGTCCTTCGCGCGCATTTTGAGAAATAAAGCCTCATTCGAGATGATGTCACGGAGACTCTACTCTGGTAGGAATATGCAGACGAGAGTGGGACTCGAAGTGGGGGAGAAACGAGCGGGCTGTAAAACACCTCTCGGCGGGGGTATCTAATGTTGAGAACATATCTATTTACAGTGCACCGTTTTGGAGGGAAACAAATTCAGATTTTACAAGCAAATTGAAAATATCGTATGATGGAAATCAAGATTTGGTATAAGTGTTTCTTGAAAAATCAAAAACGTCTTTTAATTTTCCCGTCAAAATACGATGCAAATATTACAACCACTAAATATTATTATAACCATCGTTTCGCATAACATGTCTTAAGGCTCGCAAAATAGGACAGATTTAACGTAGGTAAGAACTACGCAAATATAACTGTAGAATGAAAAATATCAACACTATAGACTTTACAATATAATATATAGCTTAACAATAGTATGCATTCGAGTAGTAGGTAGGTAGATTAAGGGTTAAATGTGTAGGTACATGAAATCATTTAAAAAAAAACTATTATGGGCGAACCATGTAAAGCAGACATTGAATCATAAACAGTGAACGTATTACTTGCTTAACTCATCTAAAACAAAAACTATCTCAATAAACAACTGAGGCACAGTCATTTATTTTATACACGAATGATGAAACATAAATTATTTTACAGTGCGTATTTAAAATACGGCAATATAAAAAAAAAGTCAGCTTAAAATGGATAGGTAAAGATCTGATTTTTAAATTTTAGCAACAGATTTGTCAAATACCCTCTACTGCCAGATTCATGTATTTCCATTTGTCGTAAAAGTAAGCTATCAATACAATTAATAATTCAAGGAGGATTTTGACTGGAAATTTCCAAGTGTACCTTCCCTTACATTTTTTTCATTTGACATTCAGTGGCTATTCAGAAAAGCTACCCTATTTTGTTTGTAGCAAACAATATTAATGTAAACGAGCCCTTCCATTTGCGCAATTTTAGATAAAATGGTAAGAAATTAAGAACTTTTATTTGTTAGAAATTGAGTGAAAACGAGCAAATTGACTTTCGCTGTAAAATAAATTTCACGATTTTACAGTTATTGCGTAAAGTTATATTCAATTTTAACAAAAATAAATTTATAACAATTAAGCATGTCTGTGTCATTCGTAGACAGATAAATAACAATAATTTGCTTAGAAACGCTATATTTGGAGGCAAAAATTATTAAAAAATTGCATGTTATGTTATTAAAGAACAGTAAAATAAATTGATATAATATTAATGTGTAGAGCTGAGAAAAAAATTAATCGATTAAAAATATATTCTCTTTAAGCAAAAGAATCTCCGTATGCAAGGCTTGTTTGGAGCACATTATAATGAAAACTGATAACAATTTAAGAAAAGATATGTTTTTAAAGTCAACCACCTAATACCGCACAGGAGTCTCAACTGCCCGGAGCAAGTGGAACTAGGAAGTGAGAGAATGCCGAAGAAAGTGGGGATATGAAGAAGAATGGAAAGAAGGTTGGCAAGTACCTAACTATTCAAATCTGAACACTGAACACAGTAAAAAGTTTAAGGGAACAGTTTATTTTCCCGAAATAAGAATAAAAATGACACGTGTTTAACGTGGCACAGGAAAATCTACACCAAAAATCACAAGATGTTGTTGTTAGTTACGGTCAGCCGTTGATAGTTATATTATTTAGGTACATTTTGTAGTAATACTAGTACAGCCGGTAGCAGTGTGTCAGGGTACCCGGACGGAAATTAGGCGCAGCGAGTGAGCGGCAACTGTGTTCGTGACATCGGCTGACGGCTGCACGCCTCAGTGCCGAGGATGGCAGTGCTGAGAAGCTTTGACGTGATCACACCACCCCATCACGCGGGATCCAGAACGATGCCTAACGTAGCAACATATTTAGAGAATGTGTGACACGCCTTAGGTTAATTGTTTAAAAACTTTACGGGCGGGTGTTGCAAGGAAATCGAAAGAAAACCTGGTTCTTGAGCAGATCCAGGAAACATAAAAAAACAAAAGTTCTAAATGTTTTTTCTCAATTTTTCTTAAGTTCTGAACATTTCAGATAATGCAATTTAAAGCGAACAAAAAACTTGACTCAAAATAAAATGATGAGTATGTTAACATATTCCAAACATTTTCAGTTGTTTGAATTTACGACAAAAGCACACGGCCGAATAAGTTAATAATAGATATATATATATATATATATATATATATATATATATATATATATATATATATATATATATATATATATATATATATATATGTTATACCTAATTATATTTTATAATTATTTATGTTTAAGTAACTGGGCTTTTATGACATTTTAAGGTTGGTAGTACATAACGGAAATAAACTGCCAATATAATAGGCTATCCATGAAGTATATAAAAATAATGAAACAAGAATTTTTTTAAATATTCAAAGAACTCTTCCAAGGAAAATTTTCTTTAATCTAGGGAAATTATACTAGAGCTTATAAAATAAATATTCAAATTACTAAACTTAATACTAAAGACTGTTGTTTGTTCGTTGAGTGTTAAACAAATAGCCGAAATTGTCGATAAAACTTTATCGGCCTGTTTGTGCTAGGGGCCTGGCTAACTGCATGTTAAGCTTAGTGAACACAGATAGCTCTAGGTAAATCGAGCATCTACTGGCAATCGGAGAAAATGTTCATATTGAAAACGACCTCCGCATGAGAGAATATTTTCATATCGTAAGTGACTTCCACGTGTAGCCATCCGATAAATTGTTCTTACCAAAAAAAACATCCACGTGTAACTATCTGAAAAAATGATCTTATTATAATAAAATTCCGCGTATAACTGAATTACGGGGGAGGCAGAATATCATGGTTTGGATGCTGGTAGATTGTATTCACTGTCAGTGTTTGTGATTTCACACTGTGATTAAATTAAATTAATATATATTTTCACAAAGGATTTCAGGTTTTGGACGAGATGAAAAACGTAAAAAGGTAATATCACGCGCAGAAAACATGAAATGATCACAAAAATAACCCAAGTAGATGGTTAATGTGAAAATGATTATAATATATTGTTTCCTTATCAGTGCGGGCGAGCAACAGGGTTCTCGGCAAAAAGTGGTGGTAAATTAATAAGTTATCCAATAAATTTTAGCATAAAAGCGCAAAACTCGGGGACCGTGAATATAATACAAAACGTGCTATCGCCAAAATGTGGGGGACTTTATAATATCCAGAAAGGCGACAGGACATCAAGAGAACTGCGTGCTTTATTCGCGTCAACTTTCCCCATACAATCTTCTATTCGGTTCACCGAGTTTCAGGATGGTGTAGTTTCTAAATTTGATTGAAGGCTTTGCCTCGTCCCATCATTTTGTTTTGAACTTGCTACAAAAAAATGATGTGGCCCCCCCTTTGTCCACTTTATAAATTTTGCATGGTTTTTAGCGAGAACAAAGCTCCTTGGCTGAATGGGCGGAGCGAAAGATGAAATAGGGTGATGGAAGGAAACCTTGGCTATTTGCAAACTAATGCATATTTGATTATACGTGTGAAACATATAGATGGCGGTACAGCTGGACCCTGGAAAAGAGGGTGAAGACTTTTTGCGTTTTACGTACAAGCGAATCATCCAAAATAAATGGAAGGAAACACACTGAGAATAATATTCAAATAAAGGGAAAAAAGAAAAACGCGAACATATAATACAAGATTTCAACTTTTCATAAATTTTATATTAAAATATTTGCTTTAATAAAGCGCGTAATAGTATATTAATGTAAATATGTATAACGTGTAAAACTTGAGTTCGTGCCGTTACATTATTTTTAAGTCCGTAGTGAAATTTCGGGAAACATAGCACGCGCCGAACAACATTATTTTTGGTTATTTTTTTAACAGCAGTTAACAATAGTTTTATTTTAATTTTATAGTGAATACCGCACAAGAATCCCAACTGCTCTCAACCGTCTAGAGCCAGTGAGACTATGGCAACCCTAATTGGGGTATCTCTTGAGGTTGAAGGTGGTGAGGAGAAGAAGGAGATGGGGAAGAGGAATGTTGGGAAGTACCTGGCTATTCACATCTGATCACCAAACACGGCTAGAGCCATTTCAAGGAACGTTTCAATTCTGAATGCTGATCTTTCACCAGGGCAATACTAAGAGTATCTATCACTCTTGAATGTGCTAAAATATACTATATATTATTTTATATGAATTAAGTGTGATATGACACACATTAATTAAATAAAATTTATTTGCGCACGCCGGGTTTGAGGCCTCAACCTCTGGATCCGTAGTCGAGCGTCTGACCACTCGACCACGCAGGCGGTAAACAAAGCAATAAATGTCGTCTGAACTAATTCAATCAAAATCACGGGGCTAATCAAAAGAGACGCTTTGCATAACTGACAAAAACAACGAAAATAATTAGGGAAACAGGCGAAATGTATTATAAGACAATTCCCTTACTCGCCGGGAAATGGGACGGCAATTTTAATTAATTCAAGCATTAAAGAGCTTTATATAAAGTAGAGTAAGTTATTTGAAAGCCTCCATTTCGGGGAACAATGCGATCGGGCCTGTGTTTTATCATCAAGTTGAGTCTTTATCGAGGGACACTGATCCATCGCAGTCATATTTCTCACTCCAACGCATTCGCACGAAGAGGAACTAAAGTCGAAATTTAGATCTGTTCAGGAGACAGTCAACGGAATGTGCTCACGAAACTCGCAGTGAACTACGACGGGAAGACAAAGTGGGTGGATATAAAATTGAATTACTTTTTGTTATCTCATATGGTTATTTTTAGCACTTGTTTTTTTTATAGAAGCATGGTTTACCGTGTTCGTTCATCGTGGAATGGCGAAAAGAGTAGAAAGGTCGGTAGTCTGTAAAAATAAGGTATTTATTTAAAGATAATGTTAATAACAGAAACGTGTCGCTAATATACTATGTACAATTTTATGTGAAATAATACAAATTAATAAAAGTTGCACGCCTGGATTCTTTGTGAGGATCTTGACCGCTAAACCACGAAGGTCGTCATTTATAATTGAGGTAAATATGAGAATAAGGTCTTCATAAATATTATCCATTTATTGGCATGACTTAAAAAAATTGATGAGTCTTTTTATCATTCTTCATCTTCATTTTTCAGATCATTTATTCGTATTCTTATTCGTATGGTGGCAGAGAGTTGGCGAAGATCAAAGTGGGATGATGGAGTTGTTCAGCCAGTCTACGGCATCAGGAGTCACTTGGTTCAGCAAAGATGTGCCTCCGAGAAACTGCGTATGCATCACATTTATTTATTTCGAAGGTACATTTTAACAAAATGCGTAAATAAATAATTTCAACTTTTTTTTTTTTTTTTTTTAAACATAACAAAGCTGACGCGCAGCGACTATGGCTGCACCGTATACAATTTAGTGAGGTCCACGTCTAAATTTAAATCGTAACAATAGACAATACTGCCAAAAAATTCGGTATAAACCCGTGTCAATTCTATGGGTTACCAAATTAGTACGGATTAAGTTTTATCTACGGGTCACGCAGAGTTTCTTGTGTTACCGTTCTAAGTTCACTTATTTACAGAAACCGTTCATTGTGGCGGACTTGCCTCACAGGGTAAAGTGGCATTAGCTCAGCGCTCTAAAGACTCCACCTTGAAGGCTTTCGGAAGAAACTTTTATCGGGGATAATGGAAAAAGGTTGGACATTTCCCGCTGCGAAGGGTGGCTCGGGACAGGCTACTGGCCGGCGATGGGCCCACGTGGTGACCGCGACCGCGGAGAAATGTTAACGCGGAGTACAAATCGTTATTTAATAAATATGTAATGATTTGCATATTTTTCTTAGTTTGTTTAACTCAAAGCAATAACCTCAAATCCTACATTTTTAGGCGAGTAAAATGATAATTTTTAAATATTTTTATTGATAATAAGTAATAATGTATTATTCCTAATGAGATTAAAAAAACTCACTCTTAAAAGCATAGAGATTATTACAAAATCATAAATACGTAAAAAAAAAATAATACACATAAAAAAGTTCTAACAAAATTATATATTACTGGTTTATAAAGCGGTTAAGGAAATAACGTTTAAGTGCTTTTTGCTTTTGTTGTTCGCTACTATTTATTCATTTTAATGATTATAAAAAATAATTTGAAATATGCATTTAAAGCAAATCGCTAGCTTTTCATATACAAAAATTTGAGCACACGTCAAAGACAGAAACAATTAATTTACATAATTGTCATTTTTTATTTTGTGAAATAAAAAAAGATGGATGACTTCAGAGAATAAAACAATGCAATATTGAAGAAACACTGTAGGTCTTTGGATTGCAGCGATAGCTCTGTGGTTAGAGAAAGAGTTTTTCTAAAACTTGCATTTTATGATTTTGACTATTATTTCAAAAGTAATATTTTGACTTCCGACAAGACTTCTTTTACAGTTTTGACTTGTAGTAAATTTGACTACACCGGCCATGAATAGATCAATACAAAAGATAGTCGAAAGAAGGGAGCAAATTTTAAAAATTATTACAAGTGGGAGAGGCGATAAAAACGACGATCCTGAAAGAAACAGGAGAACCCCCGGGGAGACCCTTACCCCCCGCCAAATGGCTTCCCCACCCCACACTTCACCAGCTCACCGCCCTCCACCCCAACCCCGGTAGCCAAGGGTTACAAACCCGGAAACTGTTAGACAGACTGAATATTTTCTTTGTCTCTCATGGCCTCCATAATAAAATCATGACGCCTCTTAGACTTCCAAATGATGAACTTCTTCCGCCTTCTCTTTGCTGAGTGGTGTCCACGTTATAAACGTTCGCTCATTATAGCTACGTGTGAGATTTTTGCAGATAAATAGGTTGTTGAAATTTGCAGTATATTTTATTATTTTGAATCTACGAAGATGAGAATAGGAGAAATACTAACACCGTTTTTAAATATCATAAATATATAGGTAGAGCCATGGTGGGTTGGGTGTATTATTGATTGCCGATGTCATGCTATTGATAACATTCAAATTGTAACATCAATGACTGCCTTGTATTACAAGATAATTTGAATAAGTTATATAAAAGGCGTACCTTAAATAAACTCCATCTTAATATTAGCACAAGGAAAACTATTAAATTTTCTAAAATTTAAATACTTTGATTATCTATTTAACGGTGAACCTAAATCTTGTACAAGTTGCTCAAATTATGGACCCGGGGTTTTTATTTATTGAAGATCTGTAATTTGGTATTTGATATTAATAATATTACTAGTGTCGGAATGAAATCACTAAGGTTCGCAATAAGATTAACCTACACATTCAAAAATTTACTCATCATTAAAATATTATTATGTGCATTTGTACGAAGCCGTCTAGAATATAATTCCCCACTATGGTCTCCATATTACAATAGTCATTCGCTATCTTTGGGAAGAGTTACACATTTTCTTACGATGTGTCAACTATAAAAAGGGATACCTATAGAGTTCACAAAAGATACATTTTTATCAAGCGAAACAAAGCTTTTAAGTTTGTCCCAAAAATTAAAACTATAAAAAACAAAGTACTAAAACTATCCGCGAAGAATAAACAAACAGGATAGTCGAATACAATTTCAGATGCAATATCACACACAAAGGTGTGTGCAAATTCAGAGGTACTGTGGCGTTAAGAAAGCTCGCTATATTTTTTATAGCTTTATTTGCATAACAAGTTGAAAGGCAGAGATATTTCTGGTGTCAGAAACATCAGAATTGACGGTAATTTGCGTGTAAAAGTTACAACTTGTAATGTTTCCTGGAAATGTTAAACAGCGAGACACCTGCGAATCACTGCAGGAGGCCCAGAGCGAAATTAATGTGGAAAGTTATGTAAACATAATTAATCAAAACTTTTCGAATTTCTTCTCTTTTCGTCCGGAAAGATGTTACAGTGATATGGAATAAAAAGGAAGACGCAGATACAGAAGCACTGAATGAGAAGAGTTGAGTGTTCCTATCTGAAGAGTGTAATAGTCTAATGATGTGCAATATCACACCAGAACATTACTTCATTTGTTTTTTTCATATGTATTTATCAGTTGATCAGTTCCTAAGCATGTTTCTAAGCTCTAACATTAATAATTCACCACTAACTACTGTGCGACGACTTTGTGATGGTCGCGTGATTATATTTGAACATATTTCATGATAACTAGCAGTTAAACCACCAATATATGTTAACATACTTACCAACGACCAAAAAGGGACAAAGGATAAGCTCTGGGTTGAAAAAAGGTGCTTTTTGCAAATGCTCCCTTGAATTGGAAAAGAGTTAGTTCCGAAGGCAATTTAAACCGCGCGGTAAGAGCCATCCAACACGCGATTCAATTCCTGTAGCGGTTAAAGCGATGGACAGATAATCAGTATTGATGTTGGCAATACAAAAAGCGTGTAGCGAGCGATACCCAACAGTCAGATAGATTAGTTCGGCTACGAGCCGTTCCCAGTTTATTAGAAGGTATATAGTATGTTTACTCCAGGACACCCGCGAAACTATTACGCCAGTCAAAGTGTTTCAGCGAAACATTAGGCTCAATTCAATATTGGTGAAGGAAAGTACGGGAACATATCGAGTGGCTGATGGTCCTGTGGGGAGGACGCTCGGCAGATGGATCGAGTTCGAATCTTACAGCCAGTATCATTTGGAATCCGCGGGAATCTTACTCCCCTTTCAGAACTAGTTATGCTTCAAGAACCGTATACACAAAGCAAGTACAAAAGAAAACGGAACATATACTTTTTTTTAAATAAAAAATATATTTATTTTGAACGACTCGCAATATGTAAGATTGTAAATGCCAGAGAAAACTTCATATTTGGTAGTCTAATTTAAGTTATTCGCAGAAAATAAATGATTTTCTAGGGGAATATGTCATAGAATGGCTGGCGGAGGATTGCGTGACATTCGCAGTTTAGTTCGTAGTAACTGGGACTCGTAAAACGTTCTAGCTAAACGCCAGTTAACCGTGATAGACGGTACGAAGTTCGACGTTGACTATTTGCCGGAAATAAATTAAGTAAAGTGCCCCTGTCGCGCGGAAAATGAGAAAAACAACAAAAAGTTTCCGAATTAAACAAGGACGGGACTCGAATCATCGCCCGTCGCGATCAGTTTAAAAAACTATTTTGGAAGATCGCAGTCTCCTAGGGAATCTGAAGCACCCGTGAAGAATGCTATTTCCTAGAACAATGGCACGCATACATTTAATTTTCGCTGTCAGATAACACTAGAAATGAATAACTGATACTCTCAACGAACTCTCTAACTGATACGGGATCGATAAACGGAGAACGCCTTTTCACTCGTCCAACTTTGTGAAAACTCAAGAAAACTAAACATTTCGAGGTTTCATTTAATCAGCGCTCTGAATTAATATTTAGTTCACGACTTTCGTATTTAACCGTCAACTAGAGTTCGTCTGGAAAGTAATAATTGCTGCGGTAGGTAATAATAAAGAACGATTTCCTTCAAGAATCTTCCAAGACACTATCTTAGAAATAACTTTCTTTCTTATTTCTTGGTATTTTGTAAACTATAATTTTATCGCGTCGGTGAAATTCTAACCGACGAATAAACGTTGACCCGTTGGAACTGTGAATTTACCTAATATGTGAATCTTTTTTTACTTGTTGCCTCATAGATAGCAGCAAATAGTGGTAGGGTAATATCTACCTACTGCACTCGCGTTGTGTGCATTTGCATTGCTAATTCAGGAGGTCTGTAGTTCGACTCAATATTAAGCAAACAAGGTGTGTTTTATGAAATACAAATATTTGGTACCAACGCTTTGATAAGTTGGTAATAATATAATAAATAAAATATGCAAGGTACTATGAAAATGAATTTACAAATTTCATATTTATTGAATAATTCATTCAATTACGAGTACAGGTGGTTATATTTGCATTGACATTCTACAGAAATTGAATGCAAAATAAATTGAGTGAAGTGCATTCAATTAATTGGAGGGAGCAAAATGCTAATTCTTTTTGAACGTTCAGAATCATTCCAGACACTTTCGATAACAACCGGCTTTTGAATAGCATTTAATACAAGCATTGCATAACGTTTTTGGAGACAAAAAGATTAGCATAATGAATTAAGTGCAATTAAAAATTATCATATTTATATAACGTTCGTGAATTTAACACGTGAATGCAAGTTCTATTGTTCGACATTTCTGAATAATTATATTTTAATATGTAGGTAACCAGCTACACAAAGTAATTTTTAAAAATGCAAATTTATTGCATTCAATTGTCAGCTGAGCATGTGAAGTACATTGTACAAGAAGTAAGTGTGTGCAAATGAGGATATGAAAAGTATTCCTCATTAGCAACAAGGTAAATGCAGCCAAGACGAGAGTGTAGGAAGATGGATGGGCGTAGTGTGCTGGAGGCCCATTGTTACGGAGTCGTTGCTCTGGCTTAGTCTCGGTCCGGACTGGTGCAGCCGCCGCGCCGCCACTACACTACGCGAGCTGAGCTGGGATTTCGAGAAAGTAAAACCTTCTAAAAAGTAGAACGAGAAAAATCAGTGAAACATACTAACGATTACAACTTTGAATCTATTTGCAAAGTGCCAGATAAACTACAAATAATGTTTTCGTGTTGAAGCATTTATTATTTATAGTATTAAGATGATTTGTCATCAGAAAAAGGGTATTTTATAGATTTATAAAAGCAAGCTAAAGGTCGAAAATAAACAAATAAAAAAGTCACCTAGCAGACACATTAAGAAAATAAGAAACGGGAAACTGGAAATTGAATTCGTCTAATCTCTTCGTGTTGTGAAGAAGTGTCGTCAAATGCGTAATTTATTAACTATTATTTACTTTAATATTATTTAAATGCTTACTCGAGTTTGCCTTTCCCATTTCTGCTTCTTTGTTCTAACATTAGACAAAGTTATAAGAGCAATCATGGCGATTCGACTTGAAAGTTGAATTGAAATTTGGGTAAGGTGACGTTTCGCCATTATCATTCGACTTTGAACATTTCAGTTTCAAATACACATAATATCGGGAAGGTACGGACTACGGAGAGACAGGAAGGCACGCCATTTCCCCTTTCGAGGTAACTCGGGGAAATGTAAGGGAAGAAATGCTAACAGAAGGCTCCCCTAATGGCCAACAAATTAACATTTTTATGGCGAGAAAGGCTTTTTCCCACTGAAACCTGTTATCTGATTATCTTACTTTTGTACGAAGTTACCGGATAATTTTAGGGAAGATTTCATTGTTGTAACATAAATTAATAAACTTAATTTGGTTTTTCCCAAACGGATGTAGCGATTACTCACATCAATGAGTTCTGAAAACAATAAACAACAATTATCAGAGTTGTTCGTTGTGAGGCGTGGTTTGATTATAGATTTTCACGGTCAATAGTCTATGTTGGTTATGTTACATGACACCTGCCTGACATTATGATGGATACCGCAAGGCTGCCGAAGATGTTGGCTCTGTTAGAAGGAAGAAGACGATTCTTAATTTGCTAGAAAACAGTTAACATGATAGAGAAATTACGATTTCAAATATCATTACCACAATCTGATATTATGCACAAGTAATACAAAAATCAGACTTAAAAGTATGTGATTCATTTACTCGTACAATAAGAATACTTTAATCAAAATAGCGGTAACACGCTTTTAGGTAAAATTTACATTTAGTATGTAACCTCATGCATGGCACAATTATCAAATCACCCTCCCTTCTCCGCGGGAGTACCTACATAAGTATGCTTGATTATAGATTTATTGTAGTTATCGAGTTTGTGATTTAGTCCGTGACAAGTTTGGATATTTCAAACAGATTCAATTATTTAACAAAGCAAGCAAAGCTGTGGTCACTCATTCAAAATGTTGGCAAACTCATCACGAAGCTATTAATAAACCAAGATTGCACGTGAATCACACAACAATAAAATTAATCCAAGGAACAAAACATTCTGCAAAATCATGTCAGTTCCAGCGAGGTGTGTTTCCGAACATGAATGGACTCAGGTTGGCCTTAATTACCGCAAGGGTTGCTCCTGGACATCCCGAGAAAACAACCCTCGGCCACAATACATGATAAATGACGGTGCATAACTACCGCCCGCTGGCGGTGCAGAAACAACCCTGGCTGAGGCGGCGATATCGAAACCAACCAAATGAAGATTAACCGTTCGAAAAATTTCAGCGTTAAAAACGGATGAAAAAGTGCCAACAAATTACCGTGTCTTTGTTTTGTGGGTTCACGAGAATTTCAACTTTTTGGTTAAGACAATGAAAAGCAACAGAACATGGGTAATAAATTGCCTCAATTTGTTCTGTGCACTTTGCCTGAAAACCGTCAGATAAATTTAAAGACCGCAACAACAAAATAATTTGTTCACTCTGGCAACATTTTACACCCGTCTTCATTCTACCGAAAGTAAGAGAGCCGAAAGACACCGCTAATCGGTTAATAAATATTATTCCTTCAATTTATCAGTAAATTAATTTAATTATTCAATTCATAACTCTTTAGAATAAAAAAAAAATATTCTATTAACTTTAAAACAAAGTTTATTTCCCTTTGGTGTTTTTTGTTCTTTTAGCAGAAAGCCAAATAAGCATTAATTCAGGACCCCCAGAATGTTATAATAAAAGATGAAAGCAAATTTTTGCGTACTGGCAAAAACTCGCTGCCGTAGACATTGCAGAATGCAATAAATCTTCCCGGAATACGGTGGGAAAAAGGAAGTGACCATTTTTATTCAAGGCGTTTTTGATTTTGCACATTTTGATTGCGCTCCATACCGTGGAAATCGGTATTCGGCCAATTTATCTTCTTGAATAGGGAAAATAGAGTAGGATCTGGGCTCGGGTTTCAGTCAGCATCGGTAGCCATGGCTCCGCCGTGGGCCTAGCAGCCAGCAGGCCTTCCTCCAAATGAAAAACAAAGGGGTAAAGAAACAAACTACACACGTGTGAATGGATCGGGGTTCTCTCACGGCAGCTGAAGGGTGGTGGCAAAGGAAAAGCAACCGGGGAAGGGGGTCAAATGGGTAAGGTTTTATATAACAGAGGAAACGTTATTCTAAAGAGTAGCATTCGTTATGGACGTAAGGTGTAAACGTGCTGACTGGAACTGGGGAGATAATTTGCCGATCTGTGAAATTGATCGAAACGTGTAGAATGGCTTCTATTGTGTAGGATTTTCTGTAGTCCAAGGATAAATATATGTAAGTCCTGCATACGAAAACCTTGATTTATAATGTATGTTTATACATTTTAAAAGATTTGTATATTTATTTGTTGTTACGTAATCATAATTGAAGCATTTGAAAACAAAGCATTGAAACTGGGAATGTTGCACGTGCACCAATTTGCCTTTGAAAGTAAACTCCAATAGTAAGCAATGCACGTGAATTAAAATAGTTTGCTTTAGCAGAACCTCCTGGAATTATTCCAATTTTATTCATTGGGATTTCAACATACTATCGTAGTAGAAATAACGAAGCCTAACAACAGTAGTTGCAGATAAGTAATATATGTTCTAGTAAATCGTTAAACCGGTAAATCGGTAAAGCAACTGCTCGATAAATGGAATCCAGACTCCACCGTAGTTGGAAGCGGATACGTATTCAGGAACAGAAAAATGAACATTTCAAATTTGGAATATTTGTTGTGACTATAACAGACTATTCAAAAATGTTTATTTCACTGCGCAATGGAAATAATTGAACGTTATGTGCTTGAATTTCTATTGATTCGGCGGTACAAAGCACTGCGGAAGCCAAAATATGTATAAATAAAAACAAATATGGTAAGTAGAAAAGCGTCATTTTTAAGGTCGGCGTATACTTAACATCAAAAAACATGCTGTAAAATGTAATTTCAACTATTTAAATGAGTCTCACAACGTCCGTCTGTGTCCATCCAATATGAAACTGCTGGTAAAAAGGGCGCTGGCTCATAGAGTTACGCAGCGCGTTTTTGATATTTAGTGTACGCAACTTAGGTGTTACTCAGATAATGGGTGATATTTCAATTGCAATTAAAGCAAAGATAATTTCTCTTCAATCAAAAGACGGTAATTAAGATTTAAAATCCAAATCAAAAACTTGCCAACTCGTAAGTCAACATAGAAGTCTTCCCTCGAGACTGAAAACATCCAAGAAACAACAACGTAAACAGAAATATATGTTTAAGCCAAACACGATCTGACGTGGCAGAGATACAACAGAACGTTTAATTTATTTCCACGGAATGATCCAACTTGGAAACTAATGAAAAACAAAACGAAATGTTTTAAATTCACCCTGTACACCGAGTCTGTACACCAACAGTAAACTTCCGCTTCCACGTGTAATCTCCTGTTGAATGTTCCGTATCCGGCTAGAGTTGTGCCGAACATAAAATGGCGAGGATTTTTTTAGATTTTCAAATGAAAAGATTTTCAAGTTATTGCTTGCTTCAGTTTCACGTCGGACACTGAAAAATGGTGCGCAGAGCACGTACGAGATGTTGTACCATTTTATTTTGGCTGAGTTTCAATACTTTGTGGCAATGTTTTTACAATATTTATGTAAAAGAAAATTACGAAGGTAAATCTGCACGATCTGTGTGAGCTCATTGCAGCGCTAAAGTGCAAGTTATGTTGATTCATCACAGTAAATTGAAACCATAATACTACAGATACTTCAAATGAGTTTTTAGTTGAGCAAATGAATAACTAAATCATTGTACTTAATACTTTATTATTGTGGGACTAGTTACCCGTGAAAAATCAAGGGATGTCTGGTAAAATACATTAAAGGTAAGAACTTTATTATGTAGGTAAGTTTCTTTTTCAAATTTGATAATTAACACTACTTCCAAATTTGAAAATTTCACACTCGTGCGGTCGTACGTACCCCACAAAGGAAATTATTTACAGTCGTTAATAATTGTTTTTGTTGCACGCTTTATGCACGCAAGTATGGTCTCACAATAGATTTGTTTTAGAATTTTAACTTTTAGCTTTGCAATGTTCATTATCAAAGAAAATGACAATTGAAAAAATGACAATATAAATTCGTATAAAAAGTCCGTTTCATTTTGAAAATAAAAATTATTGCCTTATTTAATTGGGATTCTCTTCTAAGGATAGATCGGTAGATTGTATAAAAACTGAACAAACAATCAATTCCGGACACTGCTCTCGAGGAAAACGATGCCGACGTTGCGCCGCATACGTTTGAAGGCTGAATGCATTGCATAGGATGCAGGGTAATGATAACTGTCAAATTCACTATTTTCGGCCCGAGATGGCAAACTTCACTATTTTCGTCTAAATTTTTTAAACAATATTAGATTAGCAGGTTTTATTTATTGATTTTTTATTAAGGATAACATACATTACACAAATGTTAAAAAATTAAGTGATTACTATGTTACATTAACCAGTGAAGTTTCCGCTAATAATATATATTTTCTAAACAAAATAGAAAAAAACTCGTAATAATAATAATTATTAATTTAAACAACATATTGACAGTAAATTTGAAAAAGAAAATAATTAAAAACCGATCTATTCATTTTGTTAAAAAAAACTAAGTTAAACAAATAAAAAGTATGTACATAGATGAAGTTAGATAAAACTATGTCATAAAATAATGTAAGAAGTGAAAAATATAAAAAAAGAAAAAAAAGAACCACAACATAGTAAAATGGAAAAAATAAATAACATAGATTAAAGATCTATAACGCACAGCAGGGGTAGGGAGTTCATAATTGACCTTGTGATTGTGGTTTGATTTCGTCTCGTATGTCCTTGAGGTGTTTTTTTTTTACGAAAACAGTGCTGTATAAATAATCTAATTACTATATGTGTGCATAGGTTTGAAAGAATCAAGTGAAAAAAGAAAACATGTCCCAATCCATACACAACTATGTGTATTGTTACAGGACGTAAATAGCAATATCGCAACTATAGAGGAGTATTTTTATGAAGGCTGAAGCAGCCAAAACGTTGAGCCCTGACGTATTGAAATTCGCTCAAATTTGAAATACTAAAATCAACTGAAAACGTCATTTCCATCATGGTATATTAAGCTTTAATGTAAAAATATAATACGAAACACAATATTTTTCGGTAGGTTTATAAGAAAAAAATATCTAAAAAAGAGTGATGAAACTTAGACGAAGTCGGGTAATGACTACTGGTTAAGCACAAAAATGAATGCGCATAAATGACAGCTACCCTTTAAATTCTCGTATGGAAATCATATGACCACATCTTCTATAGTTCTTTGATTGAAAGCACAGCATTTTCTCGAGAAGAAATCTAAATTTTCCACTTATAGAACCTTATTCAGTGGCCTTTGCCTTTTTAATAAGAGCAGCTTTATAGGAAGAAGGCTCATTATTTGTGCGATGAAATATTTTTAACGGAATAGCATTTTGAATACCTGGCAGATTTTAATATCCTTTGAATTCGTAAGGCTTTAAATATTTCAACTTTCCGGAATGATAGCATTATCTCCGGTAACTTATGAATTAAAATGAAAAAAAATTTCAAATTAAGGTTTGTTATTTCAGTTAAATTTTGCTGACCCTTGTTTTAAATGTTGTTATGTTAAAATTACGTAAAATATTCTTTGTGGCATTAACATTTCTCGTAGTATACGAAGTATAGAAAATATATTACATTTCTGAAATCAATCTAATTTATACGTAAAGCAGCTGATTCAAATCCAGGCGAGGGCAATTATTACACATTTAATTAATTTTAAATGAAAGGGTTTATTAACATATATATTACTAGATTAGAATATGGATATTTGCACTTTGATTTGAGTGGAAGACACTCTCTGGATCAACATGGGAGACAACGACTAAAAATCAAAGTTACTGGAAATGGTTTTACGTTGTTGTAAGTATTCAGCTACTTCAATAACGTCATTATCCCCTTTTTTCCCTCCTCTTCCACATTCAGACTTACAACATACCCCAAAAATAGGAAAGCCATGGTTCCACTGTGAATTTCGTGCGGTGTTACATTGAAAAAAAAAAACGGTTACCACACTTAGATAAAGTAATGCAGCTTAACATTACACAAAGAAAAATTGGTTTGTTTATTTATTCTGTCCTCCGAAAGTGGCAATACGAAAAGACACGGCAGAAGAAAGACAAACTATTCCTGCAAAGGATTACATCCTACCTCTCAGACATGAGAAATCGCAATAGAAGTCTGCATGCAAAACTGAGATAGTTTGTCCACAGGTTGTCTTTGGATCTCGAGGCGGCCGCGGCGATATAGTTTCCGTCCCCTTGTAAAGACGAAACATCCAGTTTGAAATATCACGACCATTGTTTACCGGGAAGTATTTCCTCCCTGAAGTTGGTGTGACGGTCTGTCTGGAGTCTGGAGTCTGGAATCTGGGGGGTCCCCGTTGGATAGACTGCAAACTACGACTTGAGGCAAACAAGGCCCTTTCGTTCTGTAACATGACGGAATAACACGAATAAACTGTACATATTTTGTTAATTTTATAATTGAATTATGAATTCAACTATGGGGAAAAGGACTGAATACCATCGTGAACCCCTCTTAAGTCTTGAGTAAGTCATTAATGTGGTAGGTACTCAAGTATAACGGACAAGGTAATTGGAATACAGGAATGTAAATGTTTATTTTTTACATTTACTAGCATCTAATGATGCGTTTCTGCATCAAATAATTCAGAAAATGTTTTATGTGCATTAGCTTTATTATATTTGTATCTCTAGTTTTTCTTGGTAAAGTTTATTATTTATTTATGCATAACATATTATTTAACAAAACAAATTCTTTTTTTATGTTCAATTCAGTTCGTCTCTCATTTTTCATAAATCTGTCTTAAAATACATCTCCGAGTCATTTTTTTGTAATATTTCAAACATCTATAAATTCAAAATCCTTTCATAGGCCAAATATAAAACCATAGAGAAATAATTCAAATACGGAGCCAATAAAGTTTAATATATTAGCACTAAGCATTTTTGTTTAATTTATTCACCATTTTGCCAAGAAAACAAATTGTTTTGATAAGTACCCCTTTTAAGACATACTCGTATTAATTTTCTTGCAAAATTTAGTTTAGAATTAAGCAAAATAATTCAATAAAACATCGATAAAATATTATATTTCTGTAATGAAAATATTGTTGGAACATAAAAAGAACAACGTAATGTTATAGATACAGCAATTTTATTTTTCTACACGTTGTGAATCTATCAAAACTGAAAAAAATAAGCTCCACCGGCGACGCTAAGGGTGAAAGTAGAAAGATCAGCGAAAAACTAAAACTCGAGACCTTCGGGATAAACTCAAAACAAGAAAAAACAACAAAGCTCGCCTCGCCGAGTGGCAGATTCGAACCAGGCATATCGACGCAGCAAGCATTAGAAAGACCAGGCAGAAAAGTTATAGGTCTTTTGACAACAATTACTAAATACGGAAGATTCCTCCTTTAAAATGGGATGTAATCCTGACTCATTTTAGTTTGCAAAAGAGATTTTCTTTTAAAAAAACTTTTCATGCTTTAACGAAACAAAAAAAACTTTTAGCTGTATTAATTATGAAGATTTATTATAAACATGTAGATGTATATTAATGATAATTAAATATTTTACTAATGTCGTTCACCATGTTCTGTTACGTACGTACAACTTAATATCTACGTATCGTTTTTTTGTGTAACACGTAAATTTCTCAAATGCTCGAAACGAGTGGGCTATGGCTTTCCAATTTGGCGAATGTTGTGAGACTAATAAAAGTGGGTTTAATAAAAGATAGGATAGGGGGACAGATAAGTTGGGAAGTACTTGGCTATAACCATATCAATTAACAATTTGATTCTAAATGTTTGTATCTCACCAGGGCGATACATAGCGGACTATATATGCGTATATAAGTTTTAAATATGTAGGTACCTGTGTGAAAAGCCCCATATACATCTAAACATGTTTCATTCAAACACCCTAGTATTGAAATCGCGATCTGAACCTGAACCCCATGCCAGGGAACTAAGGACACTTCATTATATCAATCACATATAATAACAATGTTTCATTGGACTGAGCAGAGGATTGAACCCCTGGTGTCTGGGTGGGAACCAAATGCTTTGCGCCTCTCAGTCACTAAGCACCTTTAATATGATTTACTTTCTTTTTACTACTTTTACAAAAATCAGCCAATCAGTATTATAATCATTTTAGTTAGTAGCAAGAATATGCTCTACATCAACAAACAAGTTGAATGTTACTAAAATTACCTTATGGGTTTAAACCGCATTTCGAGAGTCGAAGTGTACGAGTATAATTGCATTACTCCATTAGCGATCAAAACGCGTGCGGTTTATTCTCTGATCATAGCATTAAAGCTAGCGATACTCTGACGCGGCCATATACTCGTACAAGGCTACAGGGCGATAACTCAAGGCAAGTACGCATAATACATCAACGTTAAGTTATCTTCGTATACGCCTAATGTTTACATGTTGTTTCATACGTCGTTTAGACACACCTTAACGACCCAGACAAATGGAACTTGATGAAAGAATATTGAGTAATAATGAGCTGCATTGTTGTTTCACGGGTAAAGTTCAGTCCAGACTTACAAAAATGACGATCAGTTACAAATAAGAATTTTAGATTTTTACATTAGGTAGGTTAATGGAATAGTTTTTAATGTGAATTTATCTACCTTTAAATAAACACATTTTGTAGGAATATATAAAAAAATATGAAAAATATAGTCACCGTGGGATATTCGTCGACACCGTGGCAGATCGGTAAAATCCAAGATTAAAATCTAGGATTTGAGGTTGAGGAATCAGAATGTTTGAGGGTGGTGAGAGAACACGGCAATCGCTTAAAAGGGGAAAGATTTGATTTAAAAAATCTGGTAGCACCCTACACTGGGCGAGATGCTTTGTTAAACACCTCATATTGTTTGTGTCAATATACATTAGGCAGACCAGCATATAAATTATTACAGTAATCTAGTGTACCTCGTGATGGATTTTAATTGACTTTGATTAAATACACTATAATAGAGTTCACTGCATTAACAATGTGTGTGTACGAGTATGCCTGTTAGTGCTTCCTTGTGAATGCATACACAAGCAGCGAAATAGGCAAACCTATTACTTAAGTGTGTAGATTCGTGAAATCTTCATACTACATAAATGTACAATCACTGCTTTAGCCAGCTTCCTATCGGCAAATGACTTCGACAGTCTGAACTTGCTGCGAGAATCAAGATGCCAACTAGATGTGCCCACTAATTTATAAATAATTATAGGCGAATATAAATGAAACATGAATCACCAACAGGCGACCAACCTACAACCTACCAAGGCGTGTAGGTACCCAGTACCTAGCGTGCCCTTCATCATAACAGACGGTACAAACTAGCTTCACGAGAAGAGTTGACCTAGCGGGGGCGGCTGCGGTGGGCGGATTACTACACGCCGTGGGCAGCCACTGGTACCGCATCGAAGCAACACAAACACCGTTCTACCGCCCTCACCGAGTTACAGTAAATTCCCCTCTAAAGCGAGGTACCTCAAGGATTATTAAGCCGTTTCAACATCTCTGCTGATATGATCTTTACCTGGGAATTCCAACGTAGCCGCTGCAACCGAGCCACACTTCCATAGAACATGTAATTTAGTTATATCACTTTCCAAACGTTAAGGTCTATCACAGGTATGTATGAACAAATAAGTCATGCGTGAAATAAACGTTCAGGCAAAACAATGCATCATATTGGTCTATGAAAAAAATTAAGTGCATATAAATTGTTTATTCTTTTCGAATATACTACTAGAGAAGACTTTTGCTCACTGACAATAACTTTATGATTGAACTTTGTGATACAACGATCAAGAATATACTCGTATATTGCATAGGTACAATATAGTGAGTTAAAGAAACATAAAAAAATATACGAAACATCAAGACCCTTCTTTGCAAAACCATTATCATTATTGCTGAAAAAATTGCGAATACCATTTGATTTGCGTCTTAAATACATTATTGTTCAATGAATTACCAATTTTTTATAGCTCTATGTAATTTCTCAATATATGGATCGAGGGAACACTAAAATATATCATTGATTTGCTCTGCACATGTGACACAGAAAGCAGATATTAAAAATAAAATAAAATCTTTGCTAATTAGCTATTACAATGTCCTTATGCATCGGAATCATGCGGCATCACTAACTGAATGTACTTGCTTGCTTGATATTCATTATACATAACAAATAATACGAGAAAAACTGGGACTGGAAATGTGTTACGTTAGTTAACACTCTTATTCCTCTCCAAGTATTATTAAAAAAAAAACAATATGTCATGAAAACGCTTTAATAAGCAAGATCAAATTAGGTAGGTACGTCACCCTCCTTGGATTGTACGTTTGATTCTTACTTTTAGATACGGAGAAGTTAAAGTGAATTATTCCTTCAGTGGTGAAAATGCTTATACGAATTAGTCAGTATGTGAACTGTTTCTGGACTGTACCAAATCAATGTTGACAGTGTCTTCATAGGCTACTATTTATAGCGGTTTAGTTTTATAATATAAACATATTACAACAGAAAACAAAATATATCATTTATCATTCCGAACTTTGCTTTTAGCAGACCTCACACAAATAAGACAAAAACTAGCAAGTCTTATTATTTTAACAACAAAACTTTGAAATTCTGTAAGTTTGTGAGTTTGTCGACATATGTCGAGTCTTGCGTCATTATAAAGCACCAACTTGAGCAATTTGTACATAACTAGGACGAAATCCTAACATGCGAGTATGGCTTTGAGAATAAGCCAACTGTAAGTATTTTACGGACATGAGTCTTAAAAAAATATTTCAAATAACTATATTAACACACTATGAGCGGGAAGGGTATTTTTACCCGCCCGGCCGACTAGTGCTTATCGGCGGGACGGGTAAAAATACCCTTTACGCCGGCATCCACCTCAAAGGCGAGGAAAGTAAAGTTACCCCATTATTTCCCGTGTCTATTTAATCTAAACGCTTGAAGACATTCCAAACTACACACACATATAACAAAAAAGATAAGCCGTTGTTTCTTTTTATGTACACACATACTCTTGCGCAGCTCAATGAGAGATTGCGCGTAATAATTAGGCAATTTTATCGTGTTAAATTTCAAAGATTGTTTGTTAGTGGTACTGGGAATAAGAGTACCTATTATATTTTATGACGTGTTATAAATTCATTGGACCTTTACTCCAATGAATGAGATAATCCGAGGATGTTATTACAATAATCATTTCCTTAATGAGAGATAACACAAAAATTCCTTAGGAATTGGATGTATTCCCGGCACTCATTACTTTTGAAGAGAGTGGCGCTAATATACGTGCTTTAGTTATGATATATGGAGTTACAAAACAGACGTGTTTTTTAGTGGAATTTATTGAATTGATATTTTCTTTTACCCTTCAAAAATGTCTTCAAATAATAACGAAAGTGATGAGGAAATATTCGCCGATAATTTGTCTGCCCATTCTGGTGAAGATTTAGCTGAATTATACAGTGATAGTGACAGCGGTAGTGATGTGTTTCCTCTAAAAAGAAGGAAGACAGTTATACCGTTGCAAGACAGTGATTCTGAAGACAGTGAAATGGAGGAAGAGGAAGTTTTGGAATGGTCTGAAATAGACAACCCACCGAACATTGAACCATTTTTAGGCAACGTTGGTGTTTGCGTAGCACCAAACAATTCTGAATATATAATGGATATAGTTGGTTAGAAGTGATAATCCCGGAAGGTTATCACTCGATATCAAGCATCGATTGATTAAAATAGTTACCGGGGGTAAAAAGAAATGCCCACAAAGACAGTGTCGAGTATGTTCAGTGCATAAAAAGAAAAGTTTAACTAGTTATATGTGTGCATTTTGTGACGTTCCCCTACACAAGGTTGACTGTTTTTATAAATATCATACATTATGTAGATATTTTTTTGTGCGGAAATTTATTATTTAAGTTTATAACGTATTTTTTTACAAAACCTTTATATAAATATGTGAATACTACCGTGGACTTGTGTTATAATAAATAATTTGTTAAAAAGCAATCAACATTGGAGAGCAGTATATTTTTAGTGCGTATACGAAATTTCATAAAAAACAGTAGATGGTTTAGAAGATTGAGCGATTTTTGTAAAATTATTTTTATTGCATTTTCGGCTGGTTTTGCCCGCTGCCCGCAACTGTGACGGTGTAGCGGCCGCCCGCTCATAGTGTGTTAATAATAATAATAATAATAATAATAAAAGTTTTATTCCGGAAAGTATGCAGGAGTAGTGCAATGCAATACCTTCCATAATTGATATCAATACATTGTAATAATAATAGTAACAAAATAATAATGAACAGAAATTCATAAGAAATAAATAAATAAGTAAATAATAAAATAAAAATATATGAAAATAAAATAATAATAAAAAAAAAACAAAAAAATAAATAAAGAATGTAAGTAAGAAAATATTAATGGAGTATATTAGTCCTCATTTCTACAAAACGCCATCAAGAGGGAGTCCATCCTGGCAACGTTAAGATTGATGGGGCCAATAATTTACTCCAATGCGCTTCTATGCTTGAGTTCGGGATCTGACGGGATTCCATGATGAGGTTATTTCTGGAGTTGTTAATCCTTTCCCGCATTCCTGCTACCCTGGTTCTCATAAGGGCTGCAAATCCTGGAACTCGCCCCTCGGTGAACATACCAGAAGCACTGCAGTGCCTGGGAAGACTGAACATCATGCGGTAGGCGTTGTTGTACTGGACCCGAAGCCTTTCCATGCTACTCTTCTTAAAATTGGTCCAGAGCTCGCACGTGTATAGGGTAGTGCAGAACGCCAGGAAGAGTGTCCTTTTCACTGGTGGACTACAGAGCCGAAATCTTCTACTGAGCATGTTTGATTTCACACTGAGTGCTCGCCTTTGCCTGTCAATGTCGTCGTCATCCATTAGCTTGCTGGTGATGATGTGCCCTAGATATTTGGTTTCTTCTACTACCTTTAGAACCTCACCGTTCAAGAAAGCTGGAGGAATGTTTTCGGACCCTGCCCGTATCTGATAACCATCAGTGCCGTTTTTAGCGGATTGTAAATCATGTTTGTTTCCTGAGCAAACTCTTCGCAGATATTCAGGAGGATACGTAGCCCTCTTATAGACGGCGTCATGAGTACCATATCGTCTGCATAGCTCACATTATTAAAACACTGTCCTCCGATATGGCAGCCCACCTTAGCATTATTTAATCTATGGGTCAGTTCTTCCATATAAATGTTAAACAATAATGGGGACATGCATCCTCCTTGTCTAACTCCGCTTTTCAGATGAAAAGGTTCGGAAAATCCATCTTTCCACTTTACCAGGTTTTCTTGTTGCCGGTGCCAAGTGTTGAGAATGTGGACGACCTTCGATGGTATACCCCTTTCAACGAGTTTAGTCCATAGTAAGGGGTGATGGACTCTGTCGAACGCCTTACTGAGATCAAGAAAGCACGCGTAAGTAGTTGTTTTCTTTTTTCGATAGTATTCCAACGTTCGTTTTACGCAAAATATCGCTGTGTCCGTGGAGCACTCCTTTTTAAAGCCCATCTGATTATCGCTCGTTTTCATGTGGGGTCCAACCTGGTCCAACAGAACACGTTCAAATATTCTGGCGATAGAGGTAGCGATGGAAATCGGTCTGTAATTTTCCTGTAGAGTTATGTCGGACAATTTCGATTTGATAATCGGTATGATTATTGTTTTGGTCATATCTTTAGGAAGGTAATATAATATATTACCTTCTTATATTATATAATATATTAATAATAAAAGGCTGTTCGGACAGCCTTATAGTGGCATCTACACATTTGTCCTGGTGATATGTTGATTGAAGGAGGAGAAAGATATTCTTATATTTTATAAAACCTGCCGTAAATCTACAATACTTACGCGTCGTATGGTTTGATTATTTTTTACAAATGTTGAGACACGAATTATATGCTACAATGATGAAAGTAAGATGCTCATAGTTGTTTTGTGGAGTTTGTGTAGAAACCGCAATCGAAGTAGATTCAAGTTTCCAGAGAATAATTGAACCGAATGCTTAAGTCAATTATTTGCAGATTATGTTAGTCATAAGGGATTTTAATTGGCTTACTAAACTTTCAGACAAAATATTACTAAAATGCGGTATTTTAGACAATTGCTGCCTATACTAGTAGAATAACTTTAATTGATAAAAGGACATAATATCATGAATAAAACAACTAAAGTAAAATACGTTTGTAACTAGTACTTGTGATAACAAAATACAATTCAAGTCACTTGTAAGTTCTTTGATCATTAATGGCTGCTGAAACGAAGTGAAAGAGAAACATAAAAGTGTAATTCCTTACCTTATTGACCTGTCGCCTTTTCAACAAATACTTGAGTTTTTTTCTCACAAAAAACAAACACAATATTAGTGAATTTCTCCAATTTGATGAAAACCCACTTGGAAATAACTTGTTCTCACATTCAGAGACACTTGGCGCCCGATTATCTTGTCACCTGCGAACAAACATTTCATCATTAAAAAATATTCTCTTACGGAGACAATGCACATAGAAATGTGGAAGTATATTATTTATATTGCCAGAGTACCGGCATAGGTCGGGTTTTTGTGAGAAAAGTCAGCCTTATTCCATTGTCAGGAGATAATAACTCCAGTGGAGACAGTTTGTAAACTTTTCTTATCAAGAGGAAAAAATAAAGGACCGTTTAAAAAAAAAAAAAAATCGGTTATGAGAATACAGTGTCATTTATAAACATTTTTGGTAAAATTGACAATTTTGTCACATCACATCACTTGAGCGGCTCTAAATAATGTTATGGTCACTGTTTATGTATTTATATACAGGGCTAATTTCATATTTGATGAGATTGATATTTCTAACAAATGTTATAATTATTATAAGATGCACATCAAACTACGTACCTAAACATAAGTGTTCAACAAGTGTTGTACAAAATGTTTGTTTCGCAGTAGATATGTAATATTTTAGAACAGGCAGTCTGCCTAGTTACGAATTAACATTATTTACCTAACGAAACATAATAATAATAAACAGTATCTATAAGCTATTATGTTTTCATTTACTGTAGATAATAAAATGCTGTTTTCTAAAATATTCGCATTACAAAAATATTGTTTTTTTTACCTTATTGTGAAATGTTTATGTAGGTATTCACTCGCGTGAAACAATTTGATTACCTATCAAACAAATTTGTTCAAAGAGACTGAACATAAAAGGTTTCAAATTCAGCGAAAAAATATAAATAAAAACAATCGGAGATAAGTTGCACAATGCTTCAAAATCAAAGTAAACTTCCTTTTCACTGAATCGGATACTTCTAAATGTTAGATTTCAATAACAATCACAGCATAAAATAGAATAAATGAATCGAACCAATGGTTTCGATAGATCACACAAACTGCTGAGGATGCTGGACGAGAAATGCAGCCGATAAAAACTATTATTTAAACCTAAACCTACATGTTCAAAAAGTTTTACTGTTAATAATTATTTTAATTTTTTCGTTCGCGATCTGCAGTCAAATTACCGAAATTGACGATAAAATCTGTATTGACGTTTCGTGCATAAATGCCCCATGAACCATAGAACTAGTTGGCGGATTTTATTGTAATTATTCAATTTTTTGGTAATACAAACAATGAAATGTGAAAAACTGCATAGATCATTAACGCTTTATACCGTTGAATTTAAAAATTATACAGAGAGAAAGAGGGTTAAATAACAAATATTTTTAACACTTGCTATTTATAATGAGCAATTACAATAACAGTACAGAAATTCGGCAAAAGGTTAAAACACGTTTAAAAATAATAAAATTTCTCAGTTTTTTTCAAAATTATTTAATTATATACGCCAAGGGTCACGAGAAGTTGGGCGAAAAAGAAACCTTCTTTGCATGGAAATTAATATTTGAGCTAGGTAGAATGCTGCAAGTTTGAATTATTAATACTTACAGACAAATATCGTCGCCGGAAAGGCAAAAGGGCTGAAGTGCCATTCTGTGAAGTTTACACCAAAGCACTTGAAAGTTTTTTTTTCAATAAAATTCATAACTCTTCAGTACCTGGTTGGATTAAAAAAAAAAGTTAACTCAGGTAACTGAATCCTCTCAATGAGTTACTCGAAACGACAAAAAAATTAAAAAATCCCTAGCTTGTATCGCTTAAGTCAAGCCTTTTTCCAAATGATAAATATATTTTAGATGGCCAAAAGGCCACAATAGTCTTCAGAATCAAACGGGAGTGCACGAAGCAGAAAAAAAAACTAATCAAAACTGCACATTTTACTAATCTTTGATCAAAGTGTTGCTTAAGCCGTTTTGCCTTTCCCGCGACGATATATTAAAATTTAGATTCTGTTGCGAATGATCAACAAAGACACCGGTAAAAAAATCAACAAATCATGTGGAAAGGAGACAGGAAACTTAAGGTTATTGAGGGTTTAAAGTTAAGAATATAAAATTATGAACTATTTTTTGTGAGTGATCACCGTAACATGTTCTCTTTTCATTCATTATTGATTAAACACCCGTCTATTTTGTTTGTCGAGTTTCCCGGCCTCTTTTTACCAGAAATACATTTTTAATCAACGGTTACTGGAGCAGAAGAGAATTGATGTGTTCACTGAGGTGTTCTGGACGATTTAAATATGTTGTCTATGACTACTGGGTTCTGTGTTTGAGGCGAACAAACGAATGGAGTATTTCAGTATTGGGTAAATATTAAAAAAGACAATTTTTCTCTTGTTGGTTCGCTGGAGTTTACACGAGAAAAGCCTTTTTAAATATGATCTAGCACTAATATGTTAAGAAGACTTTTTCAGAATTGCGCAACCATTAAGGCCTGGTTCACACGATTTGATTGTTGTTGATTTTATAGACAAAAACAAGAAAAAATTACAAGAAATTGATCACGTAGGTTCCCATGTTATGCGTCAAATTAAGCCGCTATTGTAAATCAAGATTGTGGCAAGTGCAGCAGTTTTGTAGTATTTTTGTAGCATTGTAGTACCTGTTTTGTTGGACACTCGGCTAGCAGTCGGACGGGTCGAGTTCGATACTCAGAGACGGTATCGACTTACTTCCTTTACAGAACAAGTTGTACCTTCATATTATAAATCTAAGGGAACGTAAAGATAGAGATTTGAAAAAAAAGTGCGCTCGGATAATTTCCGAAATTGAAAAATATAATTGCATAAAAATGAATGAGGATCATAAAATACTGTTTGAGACAGATTACAGTTTTTATTCCATAGATCTAATAAATGATTTTGGAACGTATTCAGAAATGTTAACATCAAGTCGTCTGACACATTTGTGGGTCAACAAAGCATTGGTCAACGCACGAAAACAAATTATGTAAAAACGCAGTTCAGTAAAAGCAAGCAGTTCACACTGTCGACCTGGTGTCAACTTGAACGATGACTCACACCTCCGTTGACTAAAGTAGACCGTCAATCAAATTCATTCGATTCAACTAAAAAGTTGATCAACTTTGTTTGAAAAGGGTTACCATTTATCAACGTCGCATCAACTGTCAGTCGATACAAAAAACGAGTCGTGTGAACCAAACTTCGCAGAGCATACAATCATTGTACAGGTTAATGCCTGCACTTTTATATTCAATGCAACACTTTGCACACGTAAAAAATATTTTAAATTTTTTCAAGACTATAATTTTGTCTTTCGAAGACAACTTATGAGATTGACAGTTAAATCAAATAGTAAAATAAATAGTTTGATAATTAATTGTTCAATGTAGTCAGCGTTAAGCCAAATGAAATTTTGGTAGCAGTGTAAATGATTTTTGTCATTCATTGCGACTCTACCAAAACTTTGACTAGGCCTTGGCTTGAATATTCTTTCTTGTGTATGTTTTTTTCCATCGCTTCATTTAATATTATGTATGTGCTGATGAAAATTGTTGTTGTTGTTGTTGCTGTTGCTCTTTTTTTGTTGCTCTTTTTTTCCCATTTCGTGTTTTGTATTTTTTTTGTAATTGGACTTAAGTCCGTTAATTTATAAATGAATAAATAATAAATTACTATTTTTAAATAGTAAGCAAAACAAAACATTTATTTTCAAAATATTTATCTAAAACATATTTTTATACTTTATAATATTCGTATATTTCTAACTCATTCCAGGAAAAGCGATATAACTAGAACATTAAAACACAAACAAACATATAAATAAGTCAAGATAAAAAAGAATAAGTAAAGGCGTTAGTTTTTTCATTTGAAGTTTCTACTGTTTTGAAATGTTTAACTAACTAATGTACCTACTCCTATTTTGTACAATTTTTTAGTGACATTAGTATGTGTATAAAAGTCAGGGAGTTTAATATATTTAAAAAATCTAGATGTTTAGATATATATTTTAAGGAAATATTCTCTACGTGCATTTATAATACATTTTATTAGTTACTGAAAGTTTGAGTTCACCAGGTTATTAGATATATTTTATGGGTATATATGCGTTGTATAGCAATGAGTTTCATCTGAATGTAATTAAGTTAATAGCTGATGCTTACGAGAATTTTGTTCTGTGATCGTGGTTTGTGCTGATATGCGTCAAAACTAAAAACTGGTATGATATGTGCGATGAATGTTGTATTATATCGCGCCGGAAAGGCAAAAGGACTGAAGAACCATTTTGGGAAGTTTACATCAGAGCACATCAAAGTTTTTTTTGTTTTACATTAAAATGCGTCTTCAGCACCTGGTTTTTGAAAAAAAAAAGTTATAAAAATAGTTATTTTATCGCTTCAGGTAACTCAGTACTGAGTTACCTGAAGCGACAAAAAATCTAAAAAAGCCCCAAACTTGTGTCGCTTGAGTCATGTCTTCTTCCAAATGGTAAATATATTTTAGATGGCTGGACAGTCACAACAGTCTTGAGAATCAAACGAGAGTCAGAGCTTTAGACGCAAAAAAACAAACTGATAAAAACTGCACATTTAACTAATTTTTGACCAAAGTGTCGCTTAAGCCCTTTTGCATTTCCAGCGACGATATGTAAAATGGCTTTCGATTGTGAGAAGCTATGTTAGTTTGTGAGCATGTCTCTAATCCATGATAGGTGATATATGTATATATTTATATTTTATATCATTTTAAATATATATATATGTTTTTAAACTCATTTTTTCATTAGGTTTTCATTAGATTCTTCCAAAGACACAAAGTTTGCGAGACTATTGAATGAATCTGATGAAAGCCATGTAATTAGTAAAGATTTTGTTTGGGGATCCAGACTTCATTAAGTTTTGAATGAGAGACTCGGTAGTAAGGAGAGTTTTAATCACATCGATTAGTTTAAGTAGACCACTATAAAGTGAGAGAATTTCAGAATAGTCTTGTCAAACCGACGGCTGGAACAAAGCCTAAAAAAATCAAAGGGGATGGATATGGAATAAATTGCGTACCCTTGTGAAATGTCACGGAAGTAAATAAAATGGGCTTAAAATACTAGATTTGAATAAATTTGGGTGTGGAATTTATTGAAAATCTTCAAACGTAAAATTACTTTTGATTCCTCATTTTTTTAAACCACGGAAGATAAATGTGAAAGTATAATCAAGAAAAAATGGGTACGGATTATTTTAACAGCGACAGCTGTTCCGCCTTGGGAGAGCAGAATCAAAATTAAATAATATTTTTACTTGTAATAACCAATGTTACTTCAAACAAGGAATTGTTACAAACGTTAAAATTTGAGTACATTAAACCCGTTGAAAATAACAAAATTAATTGATCATACACTTGTGTAACCTTTTTATTCTATCTTTAATACGAACAAAAAGTCTTTTTTTGATAAAATTGAAACCTTTCAGACACGCAATTTAAACCATTTGATTTTCAAAAAATATTGTATCTGCATAAGAATAATAAGAGAAAAATAACGTAAATTTTCAAAAAAAAAATGTTTCCCACAACTATTTAGCAGCGTAAGTAACACGAGTAGAGGTGTATAAGTCGTGCAAACACATTTCAGAACCCACAATAAATTAATACATAGGTGTTTGCGGTGGGCAAAACACATGGCCACAAAGGGTTAAATCATAACTCACATCCAGGTTGCGTGGCTTTATGCAAACGGATTAACAACGCCAATAAAATCAATATAATTTAACAGGAAGAAAACGATAGCTTTTCACAAGAAAATCAACCACACTTCACGGTCAATCGTCACAAAGGAATGCATCACGAATTTCCCCAATAAAGAATCTGAAGCATTCTGTAACGACATCGTTCAAAACCATTCAAAAATCATCAAAATTTATTACTGGCTTCAGCGAGGCGTTTAAGTGTGAAATATTTCAATCTTAATAAAAAGTTGATGTCATCTTGAAAATTGTGCATTACATGTTTGTAATATATTCGTATGCATAACTAGAAGTTTTCTATTTTTTGTCGAAACATTTCAAAGCTCCACAGATCATGGTAAAAATAACGTTTAGAGTAAAATTTTGTTTTTTTGTCCTTAAAATTCCAGACAGAAAAAGCGCATAAATTTTAAATGACCAAATTTTCAAAAACAATTTTAAAAAATAAAATTATAGAAAAGCCTATAAAATTTCATTCAAAGAAATATTTTTTTAGGATTCTTTTAATTTTACACTTGCATTATATGTTGTATTAATGAAAAATAAAACAAAAACTATTCGCCCAACGTGGGGCTCGAACCCACGACCCTGAGATTAAGAGTCTCATGCTCTACCGACTGAGCTAGCCGGGCTGGTAGCGGGTGTGCCAAAATAGAGCTCGCTAACAAGTTCTAGAGGAACACACAACTTATTATAATTATTATTGTGTCAAAGGAGAAAAATAGCGATAAGATAAAAAAAATACATTCCTCTTAGCATTAACACTATTAAAATAATATCAATTCACTTGATATCTGATAAAATAAAAGAATTTACTAAAAAACACGTGGAATATTATATTAATAAGCACGAAGGTCATATCTATAAATGGAACAGAATCGCCCTGATTTGCATAGCTAGGCAAGCCCGCTAATATCTGAATTCACTTGTATAATAATATTTGATGCATTAGTCGGTTGATTCTGCATCTACTGCTATACGAAAAACCCGAAACTTTTTCACAGCCCGTGAAAATAACTATAAATAATTTTCTTTGTGAGTACGTAGTCCATAAGAGTGTGAACTTTTCAAATTTGGAACTGATGTTAATCGAAATTATCAAATTTCAAAAATTATCTTTTCAAATCTCTACCTACTTAAAGTACCTAGCTATAGTGTATTTTAGCAGATATTATTTTTTATTTGAAATGGGAACTACAATATTTTCCTTGGCAAGTCAAGTTACACCCCGTGATATTTCACAGGTGACAACTAAACATGTAAATATTAATAATTGACGATGAGTTCTATTTAAACCTAATTAGTGTTTTTAAGCTTTTCTAAGGTAATTCCAGCTATAATTTGAGGCAGGTATTTGGATAGAGACACAATGTAATCTAAATAGGACGTTTAAAATAATTTTTTCACAAATTTCACCAGTGTGTGTTGTGCTTTGTTAAGCGCTCTTGATGTGATATTTCACAACATATGCGGTATATAAATTAGTCTAGTATTATTATTATTAGATGGGAATAGTTTAATTTTTAACTAGCGAAATCGAAGATAAAGCGTTCACACAACAAATCAAGCTCAAAGCAGATGTTGATACGAAATGACCTCCGACGCGAGAACTACGGAACGTGCTGGAGAGTAGGTAGTTTTTTTTGCTGTTCGGGATATAAATAAACATTTATAAATATTTAGTTTTAACATCAAATATACGAGTGTTTAAGCAATCAAATCTCCTTTCAGTTAAAGTCGGAGTTTAATGTTTATAATTAATGCAAGGTTGTCGATTGTCAAATAGGGAAACTGGTATCAGGACAAAAAGGTGTGACAATATATCCCTCTACACTTGACGATAAAGACGTAGGAAATACTGATGATGTGAGGAGTTTTTGTACCTATCGGTATTATGTATGCAGAAAGAAAACAGTCATCAATTCTGAGCCCATCTGTATGGGAGTTACTTACTGCCGAAAGGGAAGGAGATATTAGATTTATGTGAAGTAATTTCCCCGGGAGGGAGGATGAGAGAAAGCGGGCAAGAGGCAGAGACGAGAAACGAGAGACGAGGAAGAGAACGAAGAGCAAGACAGATATTTAGTTTGTAACTGAAATATTATCCCTAAACGACTACGAGGAAATTAATTCAGAGATTAAATAAACTTCATTCCAGATTTAGTTATACAAAGTTGCATCACTATTTAAGCGCGAAAGTAATTGGAATGATACATATTTACAATGGGTATTTTGTTATCCTAACCTTAGATACGAAACTAATGAAGTTGCATTTAATTGAACACATTTTCAAGACTAGACGAAATTAAAATTGATCATACATACGTTGTATGAAATGTTACTTTTGTGCGTAGAACGAAAAATTAAATACCAGCGCGAAAAATAATTTATTTATCACTTACAAACCATTCGTATAAGACGCCTTCAGTTTATATTATTGTACATAAAAACGTGTGTATAGAACGTAACACCGATACCTACGCATGAATTAAATTTAAAAAATGTGAATAAAATACAACGTTCATGTATGAGTTTCTTAAATATTAAGATGAGACTTACAAGCAGCTAGTAATGTTTTTAAAATCATTTTTCAGGCTTTACCGCGGAAGCTGAATGTTGATTCGAGTTTCCGGCGGATATCAAACACTTGCGATTGTGCCGCTTCCGAGAGATAAATATTATTCCCACCATAAAAGGTGAAACCTTTCCCGAGCAGGTCGGGCCCGCCACACGCCGAAAAAAACCCTGGTCACCTCTCGGAAATAAAAGTATTCTGCCAGAGATGAGATTATTTCTCTTCTGCTACATTGACTACCTCAAGTTCGTATATTCGCGATTTAAAGTAATAAAGGATGTAAAATGAAAATCGTAGACGTTGCCTTTACTTTATTCAAATTCAGAAATATACAGCTTTTTTTTAAATATAACATGTACAGCAAACAAAGCAGAACAGAAAATTAAGTGTTGCGTTTGTCGGCGCAACGCATTTAAATCGAATGCTAATTTTAACACGCAACTTTCATTGCAGGTGCTGTTTTTTATTTTTAAAGACAAACATTTCCGGGTTACGAGTAGACCGATCGTATAAAAAAAACTCCTACTACCATCATTATGAGCTGAAAATGTCGAATGTGCGATGATGGAAGACTAGCAAAGGTATTGAACCCACGACGTGCAAAGCCCGGGTGGGAAACCGACGCGTTTGTCCACTCAACTACTAACTGGTACATAATAGTAAATCCTATTAAAAAAATGTTGAGATGGTTGTGGTCCTCTCTAATTTGAATTAATTGTTTTCGTAAACAAAATCTGATGTCCCTAATATTTGAATGCATCTATCTATGTTATGTTTGACAAATTTGATCGGTCGATTTTAGATTCTTGTTAATAATTATTCCAAGATATAAAACGATATTGAAGTTATAAATTATAAGATATAAAACGATATTGAGCATTTTTCATAAGAGAATGCCGTTAGAATTTATAACGGAGATAATAAGAAAGGTTGTGTAACAAAATTTCAAATCTCATTATGTATGCGGTGTGCAATACGAAATGGCAACGGAGGGCAGAGTTAGCAAAGAGGTACAGGGGCACTCCGCGATCACTGGCAGTTGGCAGGGTAAAAATAAAACCCATCGCTAATTCAGCAAGAAGAAGCGCATGGCTCATCTGCTGCTTCTGCCTCGGCGGATCCAAATTCGATGAAGAATACCTGGAATAATTTATCGGGTCCCGCTCTTGCGCTAATCTAGCGTGTAACGAGAGCCGACTACTGCGGTGGTAGTCTGTAGCCTGTAGTCTATTCTCTTCCAGAAAACCATTTAACAATTTATTTTTTGTCACGATAAACTTGTATATTTAAAAAATAAATTTAAATTATTAAACATTAGCTTTTTAACAGCTACATGGAGATCTCTATGTTCGATAGGTTACGTCGGAAATCACATTGCGAGCTGAAAGTAGATGGGTTGACCTAAAAATTTAAGCCAGAAAAGTTATGTGCAACTTTCATCACCATATTATAGAAATATTTTTTCTTACTGAACAAATGAAAAATGTAGAATTAATATTTTGATTTCTTCTCCTAATTTGTAAATTAATGTGTTAACGTAGTTGAGATTTTATATTAAAACAAAACAAAGAATGAAATATTATTTCAATTCTTTAGTGATAACTAAAAGTAAGAACTTTCTCCCCAGCATGAGTAACCAATACATTTTATTAGACTTACATACTACAGGAATAATACAAAGATATAATTTTTATCAAGTAAGCCCCGATAAAAATCTTAATAATGGCAAAGTTTTCGTTAAAGTTATTAACAAAAACTTTTTAATATATAGACTCACACTAGTGCTAATAATACCTTCCCAAGAAAAGTATGGAACTTCACACAGTTTCCAAGATATTGTGTTCCGTTAATCCCTGGGTTATCAGAATAAATGTTTTCATAGAATAAAAAAGAAAACCTGTACGAATAATTATGTAGGTCATACTGGGAGATTAACTGAAATGAAATAATAACTACTTGCGAGTAATCTCTAGGGTATTCAAAACCGGGGGGAAATCTGTTTCATTTCAGCAAATCATGAAATTAATCATAAAATTTAATATTGGCCTGGATGAAATGACCCAATGTTGTTTGGAAGAAATTATTCCCTTGTATAGATGGAATTTAAGCTAAAATGCTACAACTGGGATACCAAGCTCTACCCGACACACTGACAACGTTAGATTCAAATTCTCGAATATTGGAGAAATATCACAGGAATTACAACGTTCACGTAACTTACAAAAATTAAAAAAAAAACTAGGACGAAAATATGGCAGGTTGTTTTCAGAAAGGGATTTCGTTATATTGATCAACTTTAGACTTGGCAGGCGTAAGGAGCACAAACTGTGACAAATTTTGAATCCCGAAAGACCTTTGATAGTTGAAAGATTTGGGATATTTGACTGTCCAAACAAAGTTCTATTAAATTATGAAGCAACCAGGTAACCCCTCATTAATGTTATTAGTATTAAATTAATTATTTGGCGACAAAACCGTTCATTATTTAAAAAAAATATTCCTTTTCAAACAGTCAGAGAGGACACTAAAAAAATCGACACAGGAGAAAATCTAAAAGGATCACAATTAGAATCAAATCTAACTTACTAGAACTAGATAATCATACTTAGATTCTGAATGAAAAGTTCGTAATTCGGGTTCCCAAAAATTGCGAGTAATACTCGTAAGGCGAAATTTAATAGCAAAACTAATTCATTAAAAGGAATTTCGCAGGTTAAAGCAATTTAAAGCGCTGCTGGCTTCATTACTAACGCCATTACGTTTATAACATTAGGGGAAATGTTATAATATTAAGCGGTCAAGTATTTATCCCTTTGCACCCCTACGAATTGCTGCAGACTAGGTTCAATATCTTACGCATGGAAGCCTTTAATGAGCTAGGTTACGTAGGCCGTAAATTCTCCCAGCATCCTAATCTTGTCCAAACTTCCCCGAGGGGTATTTAACCCTCTACACTTGGCGATTCTACATTAATAATATAGGTACGCAGATGCTAAAATTTTAATTTGAATATTAATTGAAGAATAAAATAAAGGCGAGATGAATGATTGCCAACAAAGGGTCTTTGCCAGGTAGAATAAAATAGGAGCAATCATTAATTTTCTTGGTACAGCAATTCAAATTTCCACATAAATTATTACTTTTATAAAATTATGGTTACTTACCTCGTAAATATACCGGAATAATGAAATGCCACAAGTGCCTCGTTTCTCCACGTTTTTCACACGATACAAACTCTCGACAAATTAACTATTAGTATACCACAAGTGTTTCCTGAAAATAGCTGGGAGTAAGGTATTTTATTTTAATTATCATATACAGTGAAACCTCTATCTATCGTTTTTAAAGGGACCTATTGAAATAAACGATGAATGCGGGAAAACAATGAATGCGGGATTAAGAGGACAAAACACAAGGAGATACGATCCAGTAAAGATACCATCCTCCCAATCTGCATAACCATAGGTAGATTAAAATTATAGGAAGAAAATAAGTTTTAGATGTAAATAAATGTATTTATTTAAAAAAATAGAAAGCTAAACAGAACCTATTTTTTTAAAAAGTTTATTGCATTGTAAATACATAATCTTTCATCGACATTTGTTTTTTTACTGTTTTATTTCCGCAAGTCAACAGTATGTTTTCGGCTTTGCAAATGATATTCTTTTCGGCATCAGTTATTGTGCAGTGTGCGTAGTAGAAAGTTTTCAATCTTTCAAAGAGTGTGCATGCTTCTGAAAATGAAGGTACAGGCAGCGGCTCCTCTTCATCAATATCGACCTCTTTTGTTTTCTCCGTCAATCTTGCGTCACACAAGCTTTCGATAGTTTCTATCCCACACGTTGGAATATTGTCGTCGAAAGTAACAAAATTGTTAAAATTTGTCTGAGTACCTAATCTAATTAATACTTAATAATAATTACTGGATTAGTATCTAATGCGGTAAAATGGTGGACATAGAAACGATCGATGCGATCTATTTTTGTATGAAATGAATTCGGACTAGAAGAAATAAACGATACATCCGGGAAAACGATTATTCGAGGAACGATAGATAGAGGTTTCACTGTAATTACTAGGAAGCATCTTGTCGCCTTTTGGTCAAAAATATTATCTAAATTACTAGTATGTATGACGACCTCCGTGGCACAGCTCAAGTGTTTAGGTCCGTTCTGAATATTATTCTGTGGAACTTCCGAGACAGGTATTGTTTGTCAAAATAACGCAAGTCGGCAACCATATTGCTTTACATCTCTCAAAATGAATCAAATTTGTATTTTTGACATTAAAATTACACGAAAAAAGTCATTAACACACGTAATTCAAGAGTGAAAGGGTAACACGTTGAAGAACTACCTAACTAAAGGACAGACAGTTTCTTTTTGATTATCTCAGAACTAGAGCATGGTGGCCAAAAATTATATACGCTATATCAAATTTGAAATGCTATTAATTTATTAGCCGCCCTCGGTGGGTGATGAAATCATTCCATATGAACTCCTTCTTCTCTGGTGATTGGGTTTGATCCAGAGCACGTACTCACGTGCCCTGGTTCTGCAAAAGCATAAATTATTTATTGGTATAACAAATGGTAGGTACGGACGACTAGATAACAAATGCATTTATATTATATTATACTTTCTGTAAGCCTGAGGATACAAATTATTTTATGGGACATAAACAGACTATCGTCAAACGCAGGTAAAGATATGATGTGTGGGTGACTCAATAAAATCAAATGGTTATCATTGGCGAGATTATTATGATTTATGAGTAATCGATAAAACTAGGCGAAGAATACCGTTATATTCAATCGTTCTGTTGCCAACTATGGAAACGCTTGTCAGTTTCTCTGTCGTGTGACCCGATATCTTAAATAAAAGTTACTTGATATTTATCTTTCAACAACGACTTCATTGCACGGTAAGCACAATAACCTACCACAAAACATCAGACATATAAATGAATCCATCAAAATAAACCACCATTGATATATTTCATAAACAAATGTTACTACACCTTAACTAAAACTAATAAAAAATCAATATCAGCAAATGCAATTACCTTACCGAATCTTTTTTTCTGTTGCTATTATTAGGTGTTCTTATTTACTTGAAAATGTATGACTATGTAATTATTTTAGTCTGCGTGTGTTATTTCTGAATAGATAAAAATATCTAAGGCCCCTGTAAGAACATGAAAAAAAACTAAATCCTTTGTACGATTTTTTTTAAATGTATAATAATGATAACATTATTTTTTAGGAAATGTAAAAGCTCCTATCCAGTAAAAGCCGCGCAGCTATCGTAACTACAGCATTGGCTACAAACAACACCGGGAGCTTTTTCACTAAAGTACAACTTTGATCAGCCTACAAGAGTCAGCATCGAGCATAATTCGCAGGTAATTTAATGACGCTGCACCATCACCTGTGGGCTGCAGTAGCCACAGCATTAGTGAATGTACTCAATTGCCCTATTTCGCTGGCCCAGTCTCTTCGTGCGGCTTTAGTGGGTATCAATTAATGCAATCCCCGGCGCTGCAGCGTAGGTACTGCCGTGTCTGTTGGTACTGCTGTGCCTGTACTCATGCATCTTGTGCACTGTGTGTTCCGTGGAGCGCTGGGGTGGGGGCTGCAGTTGACCCACTTTGCTGATCATTGTTGCTGAAATATGTGCCGCATTGATCCGAAGTCCCGGCCAGTTATAAACACTGGGAAAACTAATAACTAGTTCGTCATGGACGGATATTTAATAAAGTATAACCCAGTTCAATTGGTTGGACGCTTTTTTGTTTTACGCGATGTTTCAAAGGAATATGAAATGGAATAAAATCTTTTTTCCATTTTCGTTTCACCCACTTTTATAGTAATACATATAAATAACTAGCAAACCATCACTACATTTACCTACAGGGGGGTACGCCTACACCCCTGCATTATTCACATTCATACATCGTCTCATACATACTCTTTTATTATTCGGTGAGTTTAGTATTTGATTCACAAGCCTACCTAGAGCGTCTCAAACATCTTATTCCACCTTCTTGGATACATATGTTATCCGTATTATTCTTCTGATACTTATTTCTACGTCCATTCGCACAAAATGTTTCTTTCCAAATAATATAAGCGTCATTTTATTAATCTAGTTCCCAACGCTTACAACACCTTGCATTTTTAAGGAAATCTTCATTCTTAATACCGTCGTTTATAGTTGAACAAAACATACGCCTCAGGGATCTCATTTCCACTGCATTCAATTTTGTCCTTCCTCTGCCCGTTCCATGCCTCACCTTTGCTATACTTTAGGGTTGATTATTCAAACTTGTAAGATTTTTAAAGGTTATTTAGGACGGAGAACATTTTTCTTCACATAAAAATGAATAAAATTTTAAAAACTGCATTATAAAATATATACTTTACAGGCCACACATGAACAAAATATAAGCGCATGATTTAAAAAGCTAATTCACCACCAGTATCTAATGTTTAAAGCATCTTCAAGTGCTGCCTTAAATGTGAAATCAATACTGTTTACGCAATAACGAACAAACAGCTAAATACCACGAACTTGATATCTTTGTAGGTCGCTGAAATAATATTTCTTAGGCGTTGTTAACGCGGGCGGCATAAACAAAAACATACCGAGAACGTACGAAAATGTCAAGGCTTTATTTAAAAATGAATTCTTACAAAGTTTTCTAAGTTACTACGACGAGACAAGGCGATGAATGGTCTCCTCGACTTAGTCGACATAATGCTATCGGCGCCGAAGCCTCATGGCTCGGAAGGCATATTTCACGGACATAAAAGACGCTGCTTCGAAGACTTTCCGCAGGAACTTCGCAGTGCAAGTGTATTCCTGAGGCCAGGGGAACGGGAGATGGAGGGGCGCAACTTTCGCTGAATCTGGTAAATAAAATTGCTGCGCGCTTAAAGCTTCCTTTCCAAAGTTTCGTAACAGAAAATGTATTGAAAGGAAGTCATAGTGGAGGGAATACGAAAGTTTCCTTGACACGGAGTTGCGAGGAGTAAAACAATGTAAGGTCATCTGTAGTCTTTTGGAATAGAGAAATGCCATTATATTCTGGCGGTGCATCAAATCACAGTCCGTTCAAAACGCAACACCAAACATTATTGACGATTAAAAAAACTATTCTTATTGAACAAATTAAAAATATGAAACGGCAATTGGCGTTTTGTTTCATGTTTTAAAATGTATATTTAAACGGTTCAAAGGGCACGATGAGGATCACAATCTGGAAATTGATGCCAGAACTCTCCACTCGAGAGTTTTTGCCGTTTCAGACAAAAAAGATTTTCTGCTTCGTTGTTAAGATTACGGTTATTTTTAAGACCCGAACCGTTTTCAACGAAATATAACTTTTCGTGAGCACACGAGCAAGTTGTCGTAACTTTTTAATAAAGCTCTGGAGAGTGTAACTTGCTGAAGGGTTTTTTTAGTAATACAATAACGTTTATGTTTCCTAAAAAATACATTCTTTGTCGTATCAAGGAACACGACTAAATTTAACGTGCGGGAAAACAAGGGATGAGGCCATCTTATAATATGTGATGCCAAAAATATGTATTCCTTATTCGAAAACACGTGTCCTTCGGGGAACACTTTTCCTTCAAAGATTTATTTTAATTTTGTACGAAACAGATATTAAGGCATTTAAGAGAAGATTTTTAGAAAATTAATGTAATGTACGCAACGTTACGTTCTTGGCTACAGAAATATTATTATGTGCTTCTTCCAGCATTCATCAAGTGGGAGTACACCGTATACTCGTATTTATCATATTATTAATATCTTTGAAGGTGCTTTACTTTCTGCTAAAACTTAATATTCTCCAATCTTGATTGTTATTTTCAAAAAGAGGAAAATACTACTTTTTCCGTTATTTTTAGTATGTCAATAGAATTCCGTTTAAGCAAAGAAAGAAATAAAAGAAAATTTCACGATTACAAAGCGCTTGTGTTTTAATTAGACCAGTAGTTAACAACAAGCGTGGATAACACAGAATTAACTAAGTAGGTACTCAGATAATTTTGTTAAAGAAAGTTCTAAGAAGTTTGTTAACTTTATTTCTAGAAATCAGAAATATCATATCAAGGTACTTATTATTGACGGGAAAATTGAGGCAATGAGTGGAACTTGAAAATAGAAAATTTCATGATATGAGAAACTGACCGGGGGCATCTGCTTCATCTCCGATAATCGTTGCAGAAGAAGATTTCGAAAAATTTGACGACAGCCGACCATAATAAAGCATATCGGAAAGAACATATATTTGATGTTTATATGCGATTACCATACAAATGAGTAAAAGAAAATTGTGAACCTTATATTAAAACGATGATATAATTTATGTATTTGTAGGTGCCTACTATATTATGGTTAATCGTAGGTAAAATATGAAAAAAAAAAGCGAAAGGATGCACTTAAACAACATGTAGAGAAGTATAAATGTATTTATGCTAGTGTGCAATAAGACAGTGCTCAGTGGTGCAGATTCAGATCGTTGAACGTTTAACGTAAGTGGCATTTCAAATAAAACCCAAACGTTTTACGATTAATTAACGGTTTTCGTAGACAACCAACACCGTCCCAACGGCGTTTTACGACTTTTACAGATGGCGAGGCAGACCCTTGTCAATTGTTCCGCATGCCAGATGACGACATTACTGCAAATAAAACAAAAAGATTGGACCTCTTAAAATATTGTAGGTTTACAAAATACGAAAATACATCCGAATGTATTGAAATGCAAAGTTAACAGGGCGAAGGCAACACATAAACAGAGTTCTCCGGCTCAGCTGGATGATCCATAAATCACCAGTGGGCTGTAAACAGGTTTCAAAGCTGCAGACGGCTCAAAGCTTCGGAAGTGCAATTGCAATTTGTGGTCGCTGGTGAGCCGAACGGAACAATGGAACGTTGAAAAATATCTGATACATCTCAAAGTGGTTGTTAAAAACAAGAACATTCGCCAGAAACTGTGCAAGATAATGGTGCGGAATTCACAAAGTAAACGTGAAAGATACGAACATTGGATGCCGTGAAACAATTACCTGTGGATAATGTACCGTGTATTGTGATAGCATAGGAACTTATTAGGCCAATAGTAAGGTTTCTGGATTATAATTACTATGGATAATTAGAATTCATAGAACGAAATATAATTATAATATTACTCGCCTCGATTGTGTCGTTTTAATTTATTTTTTTTATCAATATACGCTTTAAAAATCCTTTAGTGAGTATTTTTTTAACTGTGTAACAGAGTATAATAGTGTTTTTTTAATCTAAAATATGTGAAATTGTTATTTTGTCACTCTATGTAATGCAATATTTTCTTTTTCCAAAATTGATTTTTGTAAATCATCGTGATTGTAATTTGGCAAGATTAAAACGATTTTTATTTTGTTATTTGAATTTCTTTAAAAATACTCTGCCAAATATGTTATACTCGTTTATTATTAACAAAAACTGCTAAATATATGCAAGTGTCGAGGGCTGCGAAAAGAATCAAACTTGTGGGATAAATTCTAAAAATTGAAAAAAAAAAGTCATAAGATTCAAATTTACACATTAGAGTAAAAACTTAAATACGTACATAATGTTATGGTATTAATTTGAGGTGGGTACTACGGGATGGGTATGAAATATAGTTCTCAAATATTAATTAACATTTCTATCGTTGGAGAAATATGCACTCGTAAATAATTACGACATAAGTTTATATTTTCATATTGAAACAAATTGCACATTAGGTTGAATAACGAGAGCTAAATATAAAAATACGTCCATTAAAATGAACGAGGAATTCATTTCGAACCATGTGCGAATCAAGTAGGTAACTAATAAATAACAAGTAAGAGTTCCATGCACTCCAATGAATCGAATCAACTCTGAATATAGATTAAGTCAATTGTGGCACGCCGGGAATGATATCACATTCAGTTATTATACGGGTGGATACATTCCACCAGGTCAAAAGTTGACTAAGCTATTAATCATAGTTAAATTCGAGCACTGATATAACATAGAAATCTATTTAATAGTATAATTGAATTATACAATGCGTTCAAATAAAACAAGTTTTATGAAACCATTGTTTTACAGTATCTAAATACAACAAAATCGTATGCACCTACCTATTGATCAGATCACGGTTTCAATAATACCACAAATTCATTTTGTTAATGGTGAACTTTTCAATATATCAATTAAACCACTAGCCACAATGCTAATTTAAATTCTGGTCAAAATTGAGTCAAAGTACTATATAACAACAGGTAAACAGATACCTTTAAATTTCAGGGACAACTCGTAAAGTGGTTAGGTATATTTGCCTTCAATTTAACGATGAAAAGTAATTAAACAAAAGCATTTCACTTTAACGCTTCAATCCAATATCCAAGCTTATTCTCGGTAACCTAAATACGGCACTCCTAGCTGGCTGGGGGTGTTATCGAGGGCATTTTGATCACCAATTTCTCGCAAGTTGCCTGATCCAGCCTTCGGGGAGTCAAATGTTTGCAATGTTAAGTGTATTAATTATTAGAGTGAGTGGCTCAGGCTCTCGGCAGGCGTCAGCGCCAGCACTTGGGAGACGATTTTAATCGTTAATCCTTGTCCGCAGCGCTGGCAGCTTCCAGAGGCCGGCATGGACACTCCTCGATCATACCTACCCGTTTTCTGGGTTCCCGGTGCCCAATCCTTTCGATCATTTCTGGATTTGGATGAATTAGGGAATTGATTGAAACTCGTCGTCAAAATTCAGGTCAGAGGAAAAGACGACCAAGGTTGCATTAAATTTCATTCATCGTCGTCATAAATACGCCGATATACACATGAGCCCAACGCGAAGAAAAACAACGTAAACAATAATGTAACAGCGCCATTTTTGAAATTTGAAAATAAAAGAAACCAAAGTTCGTCACTTAAAAGCAACACTGTTGAAACAAATAACTGTACTGATATAATATTAAGTATTTTAGGTGTGAATGATTTCTAGAACAAATAATTTAACTAAATTAGAAGATGAATAAAATGTTTGATGTAAATGACAATTAAAATGCTAGATATGATATCTTTGTGAACATTAATTATTAATAAATATCTTAGTTTTGTTGACTTTTTTATTTTTATTTTTTAGTTGCCAACTAGTTTCGTCACCTCCGTGACATCTTTAGGCCAAATAAAATAATACAAAAATTATCATACATATTTAAAACAACAATAACGTATGTGTTTTTTTAAATACATATTATGCAATTTTTTTTCAATGTATTGTTTTATTTGCCCTGAAGATGTCACGGAACAAACGAAGCTAGTTAGCAACCAATAAATAAAAAGGCAAACAAAACTAAGGTTAGATTAATAATTTAAAAAAAAAAAACATTTGACGTAATAGTGAATAATAATTTTAATAAAATATTTTTATATTAAAACTAAGAGTCCTAATATCTACGTACAGTTTTTTTCAGATATCTCAGTTGCCTTGGTGACGAATTATAAATTACACGGACAAGGAGCGAGAAATGCACAATATATTGGATCATCAAGAAAAAAAACATTTATCTACTGGGACACGCAAATTCATAAAGATAGAAATTAGTCAAATAGTAGATAATAATAATAATAAAAAATAATTTAAAAAATCTAAAAGTTTGTAGGCAAAGAGAATTAATATGTGTAGGTACTTCCATATAAATGTGTGTATACACAATATAAGAATAATAGCTGATAAAAATGATTAATTATTCATCTTTACAAAATTTCCGTCGTTAGACAGTTCACTAAAGCTGCATAGAAGCTGAATAGAAGCTGCTGCTACACATTTTCCACAATTTACCAGGAGAACAAAGACATGAATGGAGAAAATGAGTGAATGTTGTGAATACAGTGCTCAACAACAACAGAATTCAAATCAAAATGTCCAACGTCAACAACTAAACAAGCCAGGAGCAGACAGGTCCTTAACATTGAAATGGCATCAGCTGTTCCGTGCGCCACGGACTCGTGGAGTGCACCGACGGTAAGTAGGCACTGGGCCCACAGCCGAGTGACGGGACGTGATGTGTGCTGAAGACGATCAATCACACTCTGGAAAGGGGTTAGGGATCATCTGCTCCCTGACGGATTCCCAGGAAGCGGATCTCCTAACAATAATAACTTGTTATGTGCCAATAAATTCAGCGTGAGAGATATTGTACGAATAAGAAGGAATTGACAATATTGGTATAATATTATTTATCGACAACTTTCCGTGGAATGAAAATAGTTTTTTTTCTAAGAGGGTTTTAGGGAGAGAATGAATAATGACCTCTGTGGCAAAGCGGTGAGAGCTATTACGCAATGCTCAAAGGTCGCAGGTTTATCACTCCCGTTCCGAAGTAGAGTTCTCTTGTCACTTCGAACGACATTTTTGTGCGAAATCTCAGATAAAAATGATTTAAATATTATGAATGTACTTCTTTCTAAGTATTACTAAAAACAAATTACCTAAGATTAAATTCTACTTAAAACGCCAAATCAAAATCAAATGGGGTAACTACGCCACCCCTCTTCGGATTGTAAGTTTGATTTTTACTTTCAGGTACGGAAAGGTTAGTACCAAGCAAAGTAAAAATAAATAGTAAACCGATATGAATTACTTTAAACATACCTGGTGAGATACCACCATTTAGAATTTACCTAAGGAAATCCACATATTTATGTATCCAGGTACCTCTTAACTATCCTGTTTATCGCAACATTGGAGATTAGGAGATAATACCACTGGCTCTTAGAATAAAAATAAAAATAGGTTAGCTGAAGACGTATCGATTTTTTCATATCTGTACCTTAAAGTTGAAAGCGCGGAAATCTATTTTTTTTCAAAAAATTGTTATGAATGCCACGATCATCTTAAATTCACAACCTGAGTGATAAAAATACGGAGGTTTAACAATAAACCGTTAAGAAATTCCAAACATCTAATAATCTTTCCAAGTCCAGTACTCGATTAATGCTGAAACTGAGGATATCCATAATATATTTTTTGCTCTAAGCTAAAATAATCAGATCAAGCCCGGATAGGATTAGGGAATAAATATTTTTAAATATCCCGACATATGCATCACATTATAGCAGAGAGCGTACTAACCAGTAATACTTATGCAGCGATTTAATGTGAATTTGAATAAAATTTAAAGCTTTATGCTTTTTTATTTTGATATTCATTGGAGGAAAAAAATCAAAGAAGTATGCGATCGATTAAAATGGTGGTTTCCAAAAGGATTTCGGTAGGTCAATTGGCAGAGCCGTTACTCCCGGACAGAGTTTAGGTTCTGAGTTTGGGTCTCATGTACATTATATGACTTATTTGAAAATACTATTTTTGAGATAGTGGAATTACGTCAAAAGACGCGACAAACAGAGGTTCAACTTTCAACAGCTTTGACACAGATGAGACAGGATTTGCAGCCAATCAGCATAGCTAAATAGAATGACTTGCAAGTTTTAAAGTAATACTAGATAGATAAATTTCCATAACTTTTCCGATAGTCTTCCTCATTTTTTGATCTGGTGCAGATTTTCGAGATAAAAATGAGATAGTCTTTAATTTAATTCTTATTATTTAAATAAAAAATGTTTTGGTTTTAACCCACTTTATTTATATAGATATAACATTCGACCGGTTTCGGTTAAACTTAACCTTCTTCAGGAAAGATTTATTTATTTTATAAAATACTTACTTCGATAAAATAATTCTTATTGTTGATTACTTTATAAATTTTAGTTAAGCCAATAATTGAAAAAATCAAATGTATAAAAGCAGTTTATAATAAATAAAATTATGATATTTTGTATTAAAACATAGGAAAGTCCATATCAAGAATTGACCACGTAGAAAACGCAAAGAACAAAAAATTTTGAAACCCACTAAAACATTAATTAAACAAAATAAAATAAAACAAACCCTTTATTTATCAATGTGTAATAAAAACTGTGCTTTAAACCAATTAATTCAGTAATTAACTTCAAACCTCTTTTCCCAACAATTTTGTAAATGTGACTTCCACCCTTTAAGCCCCAAGGTACAGATATATGTCCTAATTTTGGACAAAATCATTATAATATACAACAGGGATAGATAAAACGTTAACTTTGGTTAATTTAAGTAAATTTTATTTAGTGAAAACCGTATTCGAGTTAAATGTGAAAAATCACCTCAAGGGCGCTGGTCATTACTCAGTCTTATTAAAAAAAGAACATTTGAGCTTGTTAAATACAACTTCTGTTCGGGCGTTAAGAAGAGTATCACATAAATAACTCACTTACTACTCAATTAATTTAACGGTTTATGAAATATAATTGCAGCATCACTTTTAGATGAAAATGACGCCATCAAAAAAGTTATAAATAAGTTTGAAGATCGAAAATTGAGAGGCAACAAAGTAAACAAATTATTACACTGAGGAAAATAAAAACGTCAAATAAATTGTACCACGCGTGTGCTATAAGTAGAGGGAAAATACCCCATGTAATTGAAACCGAAATAATGACAAAGCCACAGACAAATGACCGGAACCCCTCGGGTCTATAAAAGTTCAGCCGCGTGTCTGATTATCCCCCCACTACACACTGCCTTACACAGTACACACTACCTCACACACTAAACACTAGCTACTTCCTATTTCTCGCACACGTGTCTGGCACCAGAAGTAACTCGCGGTTAAGGAGTATAAGGACGGATAAAGGATCGATGAAAGAGCTTCCCGCAGACGAATCAGTCGCCCGTGAGTAAGTCTATGAACATCTAGCCGAGTCAATAGGAGAATAATGCGCGAGATGCCCCTGCAAGAGGGATCTCCCCTCGCCTGAGCCGCTCGATTCAGATGCCAAATCATTCACATGGCAAACAAATGGCACGCGTAAAATGCAGGTCTATTTGTTGAAGTAACATGATTTATTTGAAACGAGGCCCGAAGGATCATTACCACTTTAGAGCCTTTAAGCCCAACGAACAAGAAACGAAAAGGAGATTATGTTAGATCCTAGATAATCTTAAACAATCATTCATTTTAAGCAAAATAAACTATTTGTATGAACGTGTTTTACAACATGATTTATTATTGATAAGCAAACGTTTGATTATCAATGTAGTAGCTACCGTAAGCACTTGGGTCATAGGCCAATTGTGCTATAAAATATGCTTTGCAATGGAACGGATTATTCTTTCAATGACTGAACATTTCAATAGCGTCTCTAACGCATTTGGTTTACATCGTTTTAGGTAGTAACTTTTGGTGAAATGGTGTGTGAACGAAATAATGTATTCACAGAATGATGCATTAACATGGAACACCGTTAAAATCTTTCCAAAACAAAGGAGAGTTCTCTGGAGGTAAATAATGGAATCGAGGTCATTTATCACTGGCATGTACGTTGTACAACTCTACGTTTACTAGATGTCGTTGGACATGCATGATGCCCGCGCTATCTACATTTGGGGTGTTGTGGAATTCTTCAAAAATAACAAAACACATTTCTAAGAATCTGTGTTTTTTTGTTGTAATGCGTTGTTGTGTTGAAATACATTAAGCGAATGAGTATCATGTAAAATTGTTGGCAAGGCGTATTGCATAAATCCAATTTCCTTAATGGACGAATGTATGGTTAGTGTGTAAGAGATGTAACGGTTTCCTAGTAATAAATGGATAATAAATCGTGGTTTAGCTGACGGCTAAAACATTAAGGGTCATCAGTGAAAAATATTCTGCACTTTTACATAAGCTACAATCCATAATGTGGACATATATTTACATAAAACACGTGGGTAATGTATTGTTGTGACTTAAAAAAAACATACTACTCGGTGAAGATATTTATTTGAGGTTTATGAATCTTTATGTCGGGAATATTAACTTACTAAATTGAACAACGTTTAAATGAAAAATACCTGCTTTTAATTTTACCTAGTTTTATTTGACTGCCAATATGGATAGGATAGTTTTGTAACCTGATGTAAGCTCACACAAGAGGGCAATGAAATCCTAAACTAGAGGGTGACAGGAAGTTTATTTTGGACGCAGAATTAATAACTAACCTAGAATACCTGAATAATAATATGATATTATGCTTTGTTAGTTCCATTCGCCTGCCCTCTTTCTGCTTTCCTCGAGCCAGCCATGTGTTTCTTTGTTTAAGGTTTAATATAGTTTTCCACTTTAAGGAGCTATCTATCATTCCAGACAGTCAAGGCTCTCTTTTGCACCAGCACGATATCCCAGCGCTTCTATTTCCACATGCTTTTCTATTTTCTCGCGAGGAGTACACGACTGGAGAAAATGAATAGGTAGGTACTCATGCTGGTTTCTTTTCCCCTTACAAAATCAACTCATTTAAATTGTTTCAACCTTCGAAATTCAGTTTCTACATTGTTGGAAGGTCTGTACCTTAACAACTAATATACCCATAATTTAAAAAAAAAATGAATATACATATACGAGTATATAAATAATCTCTTAAAAGTATTGCTCGAAAAGATCTGCGCAGTGATATTTAATAGATACTTCATTTGTTTGCAAGATTTTTTACAGCTTTTATCTAAAATAAATACAATAATACAAAAGCAAATAAATAACTGTAAAGCAAAAGACACAAACAAAAAAAAATCGATACACTGTGTTCGTTATCCAATTAAAAGGCAGGAGTTAAAAATACACAAAACGCAGAATGACATTGTATCTATTCTATAAAAGGCTGAGGTGATTACAGAATAACGAATATAAATACAGACAAACGATAGTGAATACAGGTGACTTCAATCGATTAGGACAGCGTTACAAATGGTACCAATCCTAATTTGTAACATCACTATCTGTGACTGATCGCGTAAACTTTGCAATACTAATTAAACATGTTAAAAAAGAGTCTAAATATACCTAGTATTGATTTATAGCAAAATAAACATTTATAATAAAAATTTTGAAGATCTAATTTACAAATAAAGAATTATTTAATAAATAATGCTTAATTTTAACGTTATTTGCATAAAAGTGTCAGGTGTGTGTTTGAGTTTCAAGCAAATTTGAAGTGACCATGAAAAAAAAAGTTAAAGGTAGAGCATTAATGAAATTTTGTTACGATTTTTTACGCCTTTCATTATGACCAACGCCATAAAAGCCGTACTTACTTAGATTGTTCCCAGGTTTATGGGGCGAGTCACAAGCGAAGGAAAGACATGAAAAAAGGTAAGTCTTCACTTTTAAGATTGGCCCACGCTTTAGTTAGGAACATGCCGGATTTAAATTTAGTAACGATAAGGAATGAATTAACGAAAGTAAAGAAGAAATTATGGGCGAATTTGCTTTATTACATTATTAACGAATATCGTCTGACATCTCGTCTAACATATCCTCGCTGGAAAGGTAAAAGAGCTTAAGCGACACTTTTGACAAAAATGAGTTAAATATACAGTTTTGATCAGCTTTTTTCTGCATCGAATATTCTGACTTTTGTGGCCTTTCAGCCATCTGAAATATATTTACCATTTGGGAGAAGACTTGACTCAAGCGACACAAGTTTAGGATTTTTTTAGCTTTTTGTCGCTTCAGGTAACTCAGTGAGAGCATTGAGTAGCCTGTGTTAACTTTTTGGTACTGAAGACTATTAATTTTATTGTAATACAAAAAAAAACAAGTACTTTTTTCTTTTTTTTTTACGGGAAAACCGCACACGAGTCTCAACTGCTCCCAACCGTCTAGAGCCAATGAGACTATAGCATCCCTGATAGGGGTATGTTGTGAGACTGAAGGCAGTGTGGAGAGGAAGGAGATGATGTAGGGGAATGGGAAGGTTGGGAAGTACCTGGCTATTCATATCTGGTCACCAAACACGGCTAAAGCCATTTCAAGCAACCTTTCAATTCTGAATGGTGGTCTTTCACCAGGGCGACACTTAGAGTATCTACCACTCTGGAACGTGCCACAAATATACTATATTTTATTTTATATCAATTAAATGTGTAATGATACATATTAATTAAATAAAATTTATTTGCCCACGCCGGGTACGAAACCCGCGACCTCTGGATTAGTAGTAGTAGTCCTACCACTCGACCATGAAGGTCATCAAGGTGTACTCTGGTGTAAACTTCCCAAAATGGCGGTTCATTCCTTTTGCTTTTCCGGCGACGATATGTTCATCAAAACCTACTAATTATAAAAATGTTGGAATAATTCAGTACCCGCCATGTGAAAAGTATTTACTAAAATCAAATATATAAAAATCACATTAACACAACATAAAATCAAGAATAAATAAAAAATCTACGAAACGTATTGTTTGAAAATCATTTATGTATGTATTTGTGACAAACTTTGTGTACTTTTTGCTGTTTTTCATACTTCGTGCATGAGGTTTCGCATTATTCGTTCCGAAAACGGGTAAAAGCATTTGATTTTTCTTTTTATATGCATATGCCGAAATTCCTTGCGCAATTGGTGTTTTTTTTATTTTCCGGAATATTGGGAACTCAAAACATTATCCTAAAAAAAACCCTTATTTATTTCGTTTCACGATGGTAGTTCTGGTTTTTTCATATTTTTGGTTTCTTTTACTCGTGTATAAAGAATAAAAATATATTTTTAGAGTTTTGTAAAACATAGGGAGTCTAAATTTTATCAAAGTGAAATAAGTTCTCCTCGGTCCCTGTTTGCATTTATTTTATCTTCGGAATCAGATTTCTGCTCTAAAGAAGAAATAATATCATAAATGTTCATCTTGAAACGAAAAAAAAACCGTAACAGAAGCCAAAATAACAAAGCACCCGATAGAAAAATGCACGGGTAAAAACTGGCGTTATTACAAACCTTCATCGATACGACGATACATCGAGATTTACGTGATCGATTACGTAAAGCTGTCAATCCAATACACGAAAAAAGTACACCAATTATTAGAAATATACATACCTATGCCAAATGAGATTTAAAAGAATGTTTTATTTTAAATCTGCCAAGGCATTAAAAAGATACGGCAAAAGATAGACAAGGGTTAGCGTTCTTGAGTTAAGTAACAACCTACGTATCAAACAAGTAGTACAATAACAAAAAATACAATTGTGATAAGATTTTCCACGTCTAATATAAATTGAGAACCTAATTTCAGAGTTAGCCTATAGTACGAACCTGAATTTACAAACTGTTTAAAATATTATCTTCACCAACGTTCATATCTATGTTCATATTTAAAATGTGAATAAAATAAGGTAATTAAACACTTTTTTTTCTTTCTCTCTGTTCCTTTGTTATAATGTTAATGTTATTCTATTGTTTTCTCATTGTTCTATTATTTTATTATATATTTCGTTCTCCCTCTGTATACATATATAACGGTAAACTTTGTATTTTTTGTTTAGTTTAATTTATTACCACGATGCTTAGGCTAAACGAAACCGCTCCGTCATAAAATTAAAATAATATCCGTGGTCTTATACAAAGTTATTTTTTCATTTCTTTACATAATATTATATTTGTTCACTAATGTGCAAATTTGGATTTTCTGAGTAAGAGTACTCCTATAAACCTGATCCTTTTCACAACTTACTTCATCTTTAAATATGATTCTAAGATACGTAAATATAATTTTAAAATAAGTTCAACACCTATCGGGAGAATTCTAACAAAAATGGTGCTTTGAAAACTAGCCAAATAATTTTGATATTGTCTATTAAAAGTTCAGACAAAATCAGACGTTGTACAGTACCCGAATTTTAAAAAATGTTTAACACAGTACCTTACACAATTTAACTCAGTTTTATAGGCTCTTAAACAAATCGCCCAAATGTAGATTGGCAGTTTGATAGTTTAGTTAACGATATATATTTAAATATTTTTTTACCTACTTCAAGTTATCGTTGGGTTTGCTTCTGGTGGGATCGCGAGTTTTGGAGTAACGAAGGGCCACCAGCCACCAACCACTAGTCACCAGCCACCATAATACATATTGTTATATTATTAATGTACGCGGTGGGCGGGTAATACCAGCATCAGGTGTAGGGCGGCCATTATATTGCATTGTGCTGCGGACGGCGGTAAATTAAACAGTGAATTATAATCCGGGCCTTAATGGCTTATTCGCCGCCTTTGTGGGGAAGGGCCGCAGCCTTTGGGAGATTTATCCAAACCCCAAATTAAAGAAATTCCTCACAAAAAAATACCAGCGGATTTGCGCGCTTAATACATTGCAACAAACAAGATATTAATTTACACTCTTTGGGCACGTAAAAACGTAAATAAAATTCATGGGCTGCTTGCTCCCGTATGAAAATAAACAATGTACTAATTAGTAAGTGCCAGTTTTTAATTAAAAATTGTTTCATAAGTAAAAAATAACAAAAACTTTAATCAATTATTATAAGTGCTAGGCCGCTTTTATTCGAAACATATAATTAACCAAGTAATGCTTATTTAAATGGAAGCTAACTATTGCAAAGTTTGAGAGAAATATAAGTATTTGGCTTTTGTTGAAATGAGATCTTTGAGGCGTATGTGCGGTAAAACTATGTATGATCGTATTAAAAATGTGGATATCCGGAAAGAATGCAAGGCTGATGTGAGCGTAGTGAATAGGATCAAGAAAGGGACGCTTAGATGGTTTGGGCATGTAGAGCGAATGAACGAAGAAAGGAGTGTGAAAAGAATATATGATGCGAAAGTGAATGGAAGAAAAAGTCGAGGACGCCCGAGAAAGACATGGCACGATTAAGTAAATCAAATACTTGAATCGGGTCATGTGAAGAGTCAGAATAACAGAAGAGTATGTATGAGACGATGTATGAATGTAAATGAAGCAAGGAGTGTGTGCCAAGACAGAGTTATATGGCGGTCCGTCCTCTCTGCCTACCCCTGCGGGGAAACGGCGTGATGGTTAGTTAGTTAGTTAGTTTGGCTTTTGTTATTAAAATCACATAAATTTTCGAAAGTCGTAATTCTTAGTTCAACGAATATTTTTTTCACGAGTTAAATAAATTCGTACGCTAATTATTCAAACAAAGTTATATAGGTATAATACTACATTGTAGATCCGTTTGCATTGCCTTACTAATAACTATCGAACGTTGAACTATGGCGTCGTGAAACTTAACAAAGGTGGAATGTCTAGATCAACACAACAGTTTTCAGGTCGTAACGCTACTTCCATCATGAAATATGAAAAAAAATTCAATGAGATTTCTAAATAATTGCCAAAAAAATACATAATTCCATATATTTCAACTGTTCATTAAGAAAATTTAGTTTTTTTATTGTGAATAACCGGGTCCTAGCGCTACGAGTGTTTATAATGATAATCGACATACAAACGAAAAAACTTAATTCTGAGAGTAGTAGATACTGTAAGTATCGCCCTGGTGGAACACCATTATTCATAATGGAAACGTTGCTTGAAATGGCCTTAGCCGTGTTCGGTGACCAGATATGAATAGCCAGGTACTAGCCAACCTTCCTATTTTCTATCTTCTTTCCCTCCTCACTACCTTTAGCCTCGCAACATACCCCAATTGGGGATGCTATAGTCCAACTGGCTCCAGAGGGTTGAGAGAAGTTGGGACTCTTGTGCGGTATTCACTTAACACGAATAATAATCACAGATCTCAGAATACTATTATAATTCCCTTCAATGGCAGACCTCAAGTTAACGGCCCGGAGGTCATAATATTGTAGATTTATATCTATATATTTTATACCGGCGGGATCCGAACCGCAATCATACGCAAAGTGGTCGGAACACTGAATAGTTGTAACTCCGTGGAGAATAGTTTCTGGGTCAGCGTTAAACAGATCGCGCCTCCTGACTGCTGACTGGTCCCGCGGTCGAATAACTAGTCTTGCAGATTCATCAAATAGTATACATACCAATAATGGGAAAATGATTGGCTAAAATTTGGTATTCATCGATTTCTAAACTAAATTTAATATGTATAAATAAAGTATGTATAAAATAAAAAGATTAGTAATCAAACGAATCAAGAATTTTTTTTATAAAAGAGACTAAAAGAAAGAAGAAGAGAAGAAGGTGGAGAAGATGAAGGTTGGGAAGTGACATGGCTATTCAGATCTGACCACTAAACAAGGCTAAAGCAATTTCAATTTCGTTTCGTTTTAAATGGTGTTTTGTGTGTAATTGCGTATGTGTTATCATAGACTCCGAATTGAAAAGGTTGCAGAAAATATCGTTTCTAGGAAGAAAAAGAAATATAATTAACAAAAAAAACAAGTACGTTCATAAAACAATAGACAATTTCTCTAACTATTGTTCGAGAAATCGTTTTGAATGCAATGGAAAAATGCAAGGACTTGAAATAACACAAAATAAAGCAATGCGGATAATACGTAGGAGGAAAATATAGAATATGAGTAGAAGATATTTTGGCAGTAAAATTTCATGGCAGTTTGATAAAATGATGGGAATGAAATTTTAAAGCAAAATACACAATGATTAAATATAATAAATGCTGACGATAATATGCCAGTGAAAATTCCACATATTTTTTAGAATTAAAAAAAAAATCAGGCAAGCAATAAAAAATATTTAATGACATAAATGTTTTAAATTGGAGCACACAACCATCTGATTAATTATAATTCTGATAAAATACAAATATAAAAGATATTTTGCAGGAGGTACCTATTTACGAAATTAATAAATCACTATCGTATTTGATCTCGCACACTTGCAACATTGCGTAATTATGCAAGATAAAACTTGGAATCCGAAATGTTTTGAGATTTTATGAAGTTTTGTTATCTGGAAAATGACGAAAGTCGAAAAAATTTCACTGACTAGAACTTTAAATGTAAAATTTACATGCAAATGTATCAGTTTATAACTATAATAATAACAAGACATTATTATAATCTCACTTTCGAAAGAAAGGGATAGAAAAGCACGAAGGTGGAAAATGTTACCTTGTTTTATTCAACAGATTATTCTCACCATAAACCGCGTCATTAAGATTATTTTAGTCAAGAATAAGATTATTTGTGGTGAGAATTATATTTAAGCCGATATCTTATTAGATTAATCTATACGTAATAACGAAAACCTGAGGCATATTCAATAAAGCTTTGAGACATAAATAAAGCTCTGATTCAGGGGTATATGCAAAGCAATCAATAATACAGCGTCTGCCAAATAATAGCCTAAATGTCTAAACGAGTACTCGTATATGTATACAAAGCACAAAAGCAAAAAAAACAAGTTTTAATCAGCGAAATGTTATGGTTCATTTGGATTACCAATTTCTTTTTTGCTATCTGATCAAACTGAACAAGAGTTTTGGGAAGTAAACGCTATGTTTGTATGAAATAAAGACAATTTGTTTAGATTTTCTGCATACAAGTATTATCAGAAGAACTGAAAAATAGATATAAAAGGAATTTATATCAAAACAGTATCGGAAAATGAAAGAATTTTCTATGGCGTGGCCGTGTTTGGTAGTTTCCTTGTAATTTGTTTAGTGCCTGAAGCTTACGTGCCGCAATGCCAACACAACTGAAAAATGTGGAAGGCTGTATAAAACATTTAAAATAAACCAACATAAAAAGAGCTTGCTACGGAAATTAAAAATAATGTTTCGGTGTTCCTGAAAGAAACTGGTTGATATAACGGCTATACAAAGTTAAATGGCTGAGTTTAACCTATATTTTTAAACTCGCATTGTTACATTATTGATTTTTATGCGGTGATACAATTTGGAAACAAGTTGGTATTTATATGTTACTAAAATAAATAACGTATGAAAAAGCTATTGGGCGGGTAATTAACTACCCCGCGATTGTCTCCTGGAAGTTTATTAAATAGCTGTATTCATTGTTTCAACATTAGTTTTAATACTGCACAATCGAAAGTGTTCGGATTCTTTAAACATCAAACATAAGATTTAGAAAATGTCCGATGTTCATTTGATTTCCAGCTGACTATACGAATACACTTCAAATACCAATTTGCATATTCAATATTTATATTAATCAACACGCTAACGCTCAACCCTTTAAGACACCAGCCTCCTAAATCATTAAATGCGAGGAACGTGATTAGGTATGCTTAGCATGTCGGTTATAATAACCCTTTCACCAAATCCATTATTTGATTAAATAATATAGGCGGTTCGCGGCGCTTCTACGAGATGAGGGGGTTGAAAGGGCTGATTGGCAGGGATGCAGATTCTGGTAAGGTATGGTTTCTACAGATAACATTTTCAGTCAATAAACAAATAAATAATATTTTTTAAATTGCCTGGATGAAATAAATCAGCGTGTAAAATCGTACAGGCGAAAGACAAAATACAAAGAGGAATGAGAGAAGCTTGAGAAGGCATTATTTCGAGGCAGTTGAACGATACCGGTAGCTGACGGTAAAATGGGCACATAAAAATACAAAATCAACATATTTTTATTATTATCTTGATATCATATCATAATATAATATTATATCACGGTTGACGAATGACAGTGGGTTTCGGGTGGGTGGGAACCGACAACATTGTAAAACTGGAGACATTTGAGGGAGACCTATAAGGATATGACCCTGCCACTAAGAGCTCCTTTTAGAACCTCCATTTTTGTTACATGGGTCGTTGTAAAAAAGGAAAAGGTACAACGGATCTATTAGCGGTGTGCTTTTATTTAAGAAATCTTATCATACAAACGGAATAACTTTTATTGCAACACCACAAAAAAATACAAATAAATTATTTTTGAATATTGTGTTACAATAGGATGTTAGACTAACTAAATTTTCGATCAGTTAATAAACACCTTAATCATTGAAATACTGTTTATTCTTTAATCATAAAATATAAGATGTAGATCATCATATAAACATATAAATTTAATGGTATAGACAACATATCAGCATCACCCTTATCCTTTCCGTTAATGACGACTTCCATATTGGGAGGAATGAGCGAGGAATCACTGGAGATGCGGTGCGGGTTTGGATTACACAACTCATGTCACACTTCACGATTATTCCATAATATAATATTACGCAGCTTATTCCAGAGATATCAATTAACATTCTATCAACATAATAGCACGTATGACTTCGGTCTAATAAATCATTCAATTGCATAATATGTCAAATTGAATCAATCAGGAAGATATACTAATGGGAAAATTATTGCCTTTTCAGAAATTGACGGGGTTTCAAGAAATAATTTTAGGGAAGGTACAACAGCAGAAAATTAAACATTAGGAAAAAAATGCTTCTATTGACCCATACATCGTTATTATATGCCATGTTAAAATGACTAAGTAACTATAAATAATTTCCTTTGTGAGTAAATACGACCGTGCGAGTGCGAACTTTTACAAAAAAGTCCTTAGGGACCTAACAATCGTTGCAGGTAACCTTTATTGTACACGAAGATAAGAATAATATTTGAATAATTTGTACAGCGCCGTTTATGTTGAAAATCACCTCAAGGGCGCAAGATAATGTAAAAAATTGAATTAATAGGAAAATATATACTAAAATAGTATTACTGCTTATTCAGATATTGATAGGATTTAAGAAAATCAGAAAAAACAGTTAATATTGACTTAACAATCGTTACGGGTAACCACGAGAAAATATTTTCAATACTTTCTCCCTATCTTTAGATTTCCTTGATACCAGCACGATATTATAAATGGTATAAGCGGCGGGGAAAAACGAAAAGAAAACGTGGTTGACCTACTTACACTTCAAAGAATAATATTTTTATCGCGGGTCAACTTCTGAGGAAGTTTTAAAGTTGATACAAATATTCCATTGTCTTTTATTTCTGTCCATTGAAATTATCTTCGTCGAAAAAAATTAAAATGCTAGGAACGTTAAAAAAAATACGTTTATGAATATTAATTTTCGCATTATTAAAATGGCTTCATAAATCATTAAATGTTAGTAGAAAGATCTTATTCCTCGCCTAAATAATTTACGAAAATGGAATGTTTGTTATTTTTAGATACTGAAAAACAAAAAAGATTTGGAATGCTTTAATTATTTAATGAAAGGAAATTTTAAATAAAAACAATAATATACCGAAATCTTATTTTGACAAGGGCCGGTACCTGTTAGCCTCCCTCGTTTCAGCTCATCTGCTGATTGTTTGCTTTCTCTTCACTTTCTCCTCCCTTTCACTCTCCCTCGAACTCGATAGGTCTTTGCGAATTCATGAATGCATTATTTTACAGAATTAATCATATTATACCTACATCAATCACACTAACTACATACACATTTATTTGACAATGTTAAATTATTCAATGAAGAAAAACGTTTAACTTCAACATTATCAAGAAGGCGTTTGTATCTTAAAGCGGTAAGATCAACATAATAACTAAATTGTCGGAGTTCAGAGAACTTTGTGGAAGGTTAAGCTTTTATAACCGACGATCTTCTCTATTAAGAAACACGGAGAACGTTTGCGAAATGCCAATCAAAAGTTATTTCTAAATTTTCATTTCAGCTTTGATCAGGGTTCAAAAAAATATAAAATGTACGACAACGAACGAGAGAGGAAATAATAAAGTCCGGGTAACACAGCAAACTATAACCTACATGCTGGTACAATGGAAGTGTACAATACAGATTGGAAATAACATTGGATTTCAAAGAACTCTGCGGTCCATCTCCGACTGGCTGACGTGATAATTGAGAGATAAAAATCCAACGAGAAAAGTTTAATTGAAAACCCATTCGACAAAGAAGTGAAAGAATCTCTCGGATGGAAGTCCAAGTACCCACGGCCGCGCTCTCTCCCGGAACTAGTTCACTTCAGGGAGATAGTGTCATTGAAGAAGAACGTTTCAATTCTTCATAATAAGTAAACGAAGTTTATTATTTTCACATACAGTGGTTTAATGAAGGACTTTAACCATTAACATACAAATGAGTTTGAGATGCCTCATTGATGAAATTCAAAACAATCAAAATAAAGTTAAATTATATAATATTAATTTTATAAAAGATTTGTGAAAATTATATTTAAAGTACGGTTAGTAGCTGAGTTGTCGAGTTCTCACCAATGCAACGCGAGTCGCAATCTTATGCAATTTTCCTCCAGCATTCCACAAGTTTTAATTTTCCACATATAATTATAAAAGCAGAAGAAATTGAAATATTAAGAGGTCATTCGTAGCCCGGAAATATTTTTGTATTTCGATTGTTATGTATTTATTAATCTACAAACATTTACAAAATATGTAAGGATTTTGGGTTTCATGTTATGCCTCTCGCACATGCCAACCGCCTGGATACTATGTTTTTTTATGGCAAAATTGGAATTTTTGCATAAGTGAAAAAAGTCGAAGGAGACTTAAAATCTTAAAAAAGATTCTAACTGCTCCCAACTGTCCGAAGCCATTGGGACTATTACATCCCCAATTGGGGTATGTTGTTAAACTGAAGGGGGTGGAGAAATGAAGAGGAAGGTTGCGAAGTACCTGATTATTAAGACCTTTTTTGTGGTCACTAAACACGGTAAAGCCATTTCAAGCAACGTTTCGATTGTGAATGGTGGTCTTTTCCAAGGCCATACAGAGAGTATCTACCACTGTATATTTAAACATACCGATAATATGTTTTTATAAATCTACCTACTTATGTATTATAGTATAAGGTGTCCAACATTTCGGTAAGCATTTGCCCACCCTATTTCTAAGGCAGGGTGGAAGAAATGAAAACATTATTTATCACTCTCGGAAATTCGATATCATACAAAACTCGAAAGATTTATGAAATTTCACCAGTCATTGCGTTGCAATTTTGCGGGTGGCCGCATCCTCAAACTGTTATCTACCGTGGGAAATCGACGCCCATCGTATCATTTTAACATTCTTAGATTAAAGAGCTGTAGGATACAGTCCCACCATGAAATCGAGGAAAAATAAAACACCAATATCACAAAATAAAGTTCATTCACCAATATCTTCAATAAAACGAGATAACTCAACTTATCCGTATAAATGATAGAAATAAAATGATATCCATATAATTGAAATGTTTAAATCAATTCATTGTTACATTTAAAAATGTGTATTTATAAATGTTCGAGGCACTTAGCAAAAGATTTATACTTAGGTAAGTCTTACTTATATACTTCTTCCTTATAAAGTTTTATTATTTCGAATTTTGAAACTGTTAATTCGTGGTGAAACTCCATTTTAATAATTTAAATAATACCATTTTTTTAAACTTTATTCGACTATTTTTTATTTAAGACATGACCGGTTTCACCTTGTGACGGGCATCTTCAGACTGGTTTGGAAGTTTTGAAGTTTCGACATTCTGGACAGTGAAGAATGATACCCGTAATTAGTAGAGTGATGATTGAAGAACATTATGAAGTCATTGTTTCTGAGTCTAAAGCAAGGAATGTTGAACTAGATGAGTTGCAACAAAGAAGGTGAGTCAAAAATACAATTGATAATTTTGAAAATGCAAATTAAATCAAAGTTTTTTATACACTTTTCTAATGAATATTTTTTTATGTTTGAGAGTTTTTAATGAATGATCGATAGTGATGTAATGCTTGTTTTTTTGGCACCCTAATTCGCATTATTGATCAATTCTGTACAAACTCTTAACCTGTGGGTTCAGCATGATATTTTTACGACAGTAAGCAATTATTTATCATTTAGTTTCAAGTTTTAGCTAATATCGACACATTTGATAGTGACTGGTTTTAAAAGATTCAGAAATTTCCATAGTTATTTCATCATAGGTCTCAGAAAGGAAGGAAAACGTCATCATCGTAACATCACGCATAAAAAATAACACAAAACCACGGATTTGGAATTTCAAAGGCGGGATGCGAGCGTCAAATGGGTAGGGGGTTGTGACAGGTCCATCCCAAGCGCAGTGAAATATACATTAAATAATACCAAGTGTGCTCCGAGTGGTACTTTGATCCCGATCGAGAACATATTTTATCGATACTTGATAGCTTTTCATTAAAAAATCCATCGAATGGAATAATCCATTTACACTTCGAACCTGTATTTATTTATCTGTGGGGTAGTACTAAATATAAATGAAATATAAAAGTAATATATATTCTAAAAAGATGGCAGCCAAATCGGAAGAAATTGAAAAATTATATTAATAATTCCCAATGAAGTATAAGATCGATTAAAATGCCGGTTTCTAATAAGTTGTCGGTGGCGGACTTGGCAGATCGGACTCGGTCGCGACCGTTATTTTTTTATTTTCTGGCTATTTCTGTTTCATATTTACGTTAAAGATTATTGATATTATTTCAATAATTATTATATGCTGTATAGTCAATTCGTCGACAGAAAATCTTTTTAATAAAAAATATGGATATGTATCTAAGTTTAAAATAAAATGAAATGTTTTGCAAAATACCTTTATGGAAACGAAGGATTATATAAATGTAAACATGTTTTTGTTTTGATATAATAAGGCGTCATTTTCCTTCAAAATTAAGTCCGGGTATTCAAAATCATATTTCGTAGAGTCTTGTTATTATTTAATTAATTGTAAAGCCTTACTTGAGGTGATTTTATACCAAAATAGCACAAATGGTGAAAATAACAAATATGATTAAAAAACGTATCGCGTATCCATAATAATTATCTACTTGTATAAACACACGCTTTACAACAGTGGAAAAAAATCTTTTTCATATCAATTCAAAGGGAACATTCAATAATAATATAAATAATAATATTTGGATAATTTGTATAGCGTCGTTTTTGGGAAAAATCACCTCACGGGCGCTGTACAAATCTTCATTTCTACTTAATATTAATTCTTAGTTTATATAAATGTCATAATCATAATAATTTAGCTGATTCTTACATATATATATTTATTTCTTTATTATTAGGACGTCTTCTCCGACTTAGGGAAAACATAGGGAAAATTCAAAGCTGCTCATGACAGAAATTGCGTCCCGAGCTTGAAAACAGTTGCTTTAATCTAGAAATTGGAAACAAATAAATCTATAGAAATTTCATGACGCCCATTTTCCACGATTCGAGAGATTTCAGTGGGACAAACAAACTGATTTTATGCTTTATAGTTAAAATAACTGTGTGTAGTTTCAGTACTACGTAAACATACTCTTGCTTAACCCTCGTAAAGTTGTCTAAAATATACAAAGCTACATTTAATCACTTAACTCATAGACATGGAATCAAGGATGGGAAAGGTCAATAAAATAACGAATCCGCATGCGTAACGAACGTAACGTTTTCATAATATATTATATTCAATTTGTCTAGCACAATGTATTGATATTCCACTTGCGAATACGTGTTATATTTGTTCAATAAAACATCCACCTACGATAATTTCAGGTTTGGACTGAAAAAATATTTACCTTCTAATGTAAGCCACTTGCCTTCAACATACCGTTGCAGTAAAACGAAACAAAAATGCAGTTCCCACTCTACCTGATTTATTACCTTAGCATGTCTAGTACCGTATATCAATAATCTTGTCAGGTAGATACATTAATTGATTGAGTTTACCACTATTTAAACAATAAAATATCACTAATATGGCGTAAATTGGTAAAAACAAGGTCGTATTTTTTATAAATGTGTGATGAAATATCACTCTCGAGATAAAAGTGGTTATATTTCCGTATAATTTTTATTGTTTGACATTTATTAACGTGTGACATTTTGACTAAGTGTTAATAAACTTCCTAATAATTTGGGCGTCCCCATTCCCACCTCCAGCGAATTCGTTTTCAGCACAAAACGGGTTAGTCCCGGGCGACCTATATTTGGATGACGGCCGATACTGCTGATGGATCGTTAGGATATGGTGTAGCCAGTGGCCGGGTCTAGTAAAAACTATGTATTAATGGAACATATGGCGTGTGGTATTTACACGATGCAAGCATTTAACACACGGAGAAAATAAATTGTTATTTATAAGCAATCAGTTTGGATCTAGCTAATGATAACAGGCATGAACAATACTAATTACATTAGGGAGATGACAATAACTATTATTACAATAATAATACTAGCCGACGAATACAACGAGAGAAAGGGAGCGATAATGGTGCGGTGGACCTTATTAACACGTTCAGAGGATAAGTGGCCGGTCGTGACGTAGGACTGATTTCAACTATGGTCCTGCCGCTGAGAGCAACGTTGAGGGAGTATATGAGGTTGATAATGCCCTCAGAAGGCGAAACAGCTGCCACGCGTAAAAATAATTACATCGCAGAGCTTTTAACTAATAATTGTTTAAAAAAAAAAATGAAAATAAAAATTATTATTGTTTAAATAAAATTAATAAACCTAAAAATTATATGAGGGAGATTTTACAACGGATCTCTCAGCTTTAAAATTTTAGAAAAGAATCCAAAGCATTAATAATTATAATGAACTTAACCGCGAGGCTGAAAAGCTGTATTATATCCGAAGCAGTTAAAAACTTATCAAAAAGTGAGCTCTGGTGTCATAAAAATTGCTTAGATTATTTTTTTGTTATTTTGAGGTCGGTTGAACTTTTTTCAGATAGCACGGTCATATTGTGCATCTTAAGCGATGGAACTTCAAAATATCCAAAGAAATGAAAAAATAACTATGTATAAAACCACGAATATTGTTTTAATTTTTCTGACCGACCGGTTTTGCTTAGCCTAAGCATCGTCAGGGTACAACATTAAACTCAGTTGATGCTTAGGCTAAGCGAAACCGATCGGTCATAAAAATTAAAATAATATTCGTGGTCTTATACAGAGTTTTTTTTAAATACGTCAAACCACAAAGTGATTGCTTTCTACGAAAATATATATTAAAAAATTATATAAAAAATTACAATAATTAAAAATATCCATTTAACTTTCAAAAACTAAAAGACAAAGACGCCATATTCTTTGGTCCATATTATTTAATTGTTTTAGAGCTAGATCACAAAAAAAATTACCTGCAATTTTATTATGTTGCCATATTTTTGTTGATGTTGTTGGTCTTAAATCTGATTTGGATTTTGATTGGGAACAAACCTGTAACAGAAAGAAAATACATCATTAGCATAAGCATTAAAAAAAACAACTCAATTCAATATTTCTAATAATAATATAAGGGTAAGAGCATGAGGTTAGATGAACTCAAATTCTAAGCTGAACTTAATTGCTTCATTCAACTCTTTACGACAAAGTAATAAACTGTTCATCCCGATCGCCGTCTTGGTAAGTTGAGCATGTGAAAGGCGATACGGAAGGAAATGTTTATGACTGGTTTCTGCCTTTTATTTATTTTTATATAGACGCCCATGAGGATTTACTTTATAATGGACTACAACATATTTTATAAGGAACAAAAGTGCGTACATCTGAAAAACAACAAGTTGAGTTAAATTAAATTGAAATTTAAGTAATTTGGTTAGTCAACAATCCCTAATTGATCAGTTAAGGATTATTGCATATCTCACAGTTGCAATCTGAAAGTATGTTGCCTATTGTATGCGGACGATGCGGTGCTGATTGCTGACAGTATGGAAGATCTACAGTTTCTCGTGTCTAGGATGAACTAAGTATGTATGCAAAATGAGTTGATGATGAATGTAAGTAAGTCCAAAGTCATGGTGTTTGAAAGAGAGAGTACGAGAACAGCGTGCAATATAGTTGTGAATGATGAATGGAGCAAGTGGATGAGTTTGTGTATTTAGGAAGTATCTTTACGAGAGACGGAAATTCTGATCAGGATATTGAAAGAAGGGTGAATGCAGGAAACTCCGTTAATGGAGGACTGAACGCTGTTGGCGCAAATAAGATATTGTTCAAAGAAGCGAAGCTAGCAGTCCACAATGGAGTGCTTATACCAACCCTGATTTATGGCAGTGAGGCATGGAACTGGCAGAGGAAGGATGAAAGTAGACTGAATGCTGTGGAAATGAGATCTTTGAGATGAATGTGCGGTAAAACCATGTATGACCGTATTAAAAATGTGAATGTCCGGATAGAATGCAAGGCTGATGTGAGCGTAATGAATAATATCAAGAAAGGGACGCATAGATGGTTTAAGCATGTATGGCGAATGAACGAAGAAAGGAGTGTGAAAAGAATATATGATGCGAAAGTGAATGGAAGAAGAAGTCGAAGACGCCCGAGAAAGACATGGCACGATCAAGTAAATCAAATACTTAAATCGGGTCATGTGAAGAGTCAGAATAACAGAAGAGATACGATGTAGGAATGTAAATGAAGCAAGGAGTGTGTGCCAAGACAGAGTTGTATGGCGGTCCGTCCTCTCTGCCTACTCCTGCGAAGAAATGGCGTGATGGTTAGTTAGTTAGTCACAGTTGCATATGTATTACTTATTAACGAAGCAATCTTTCTAAAAATTAATATATCACCAGAGCTTATTAAATTTCTCACGCGATGCAATCTTAAATAAATGTGCATAAAATTATCGCGAGAAGCAACTACATTGATCTGTTTACATGCGAAGTTATAATCAATGGCTCGTGTTTAGACACTTAGTTGCATATATACGTATCGAGTGGATACATTTATTATTTAAAAAACTAGGCCAACACTAGGTAAGGTCGTAGTATTGGTACATACTCGCACATTTCAGTTTAGTTTCAGTGCCAATATATCAGCATTTATTTGTATGATTTGGTAAACTTTTTACAAAACTAGTTGTTACATATAATGTGATATACTCGTAGATATGCGATAAGAAGTAAGTTTACACGTACAAATACCTTATTTTTTACAATTCAATTGAATTAAATTTAATATATTTATTATTTAGTTTCGATATTAAAATGTATTAATATTATTTATATTCGTAAAAAGCATTTACTTTGTGGCTTGCCATATTTATAAATAGAACACATACACTTTGTTTATAACTACTTTATTATTTAATATTATGTCTACCGGTTTCGGAAGTACCCTTCCATCATCAGGACAATATTAAAATTAACCTTTAGATAATAACTTCATCTCTTCTGGCAGAAACACATGTGGAGATAAATTCTGCACACGATCAAAAAATGTATGTTTTGGAGTATCTGGAGAACAAGTAATTATTAATACTAACTAACTAACTGGTTATAAACAAAGTGTATGTGTTCTATTTATAATATTATTTAGTTCTGATATTAAAATAAATTAATATTATTTAGTTCCGCTACTAAAATGGAGTTAATTTATAGATATTTTGTCAAAGACTATATTCATGAAAGGGTTATTTTGAAAGAAGTATGGGTTTGTCTTCGTGAATTCCCCACAAGAGTCCCAACTGCTCCCAAACGTCTGGAGCCAGTGGTACTATGGAATTTCCAATTGGGGTTTGTTGTGAGTTTGTAGTTAGTGTGAAATGGAAGGAGATGAACGGAAGGTTGGGGAGTACCTGGCTATTCAGATCTGGTCACCAAACATGGCTAAAGTCATTTCAAGCAACGTTTCGATTCTAAATTGTTGTCTTTCACTAGGGCGATACTGAGAGTATCATAACACATATCAATTCAATAAAATGTATTTGCGTACGCCGGGATTCGAACCCGCCACCTCTTCGGTTAGTAGTCAAGCGTCTTTACCACTTAAGACGGAGGCCGTCAAATAAATGACCTAACAATAATTAAATGCTAAATTTAATTTAGAACTTGATCAGTGAAACGAAAGAAAGAACGTGTATCTCATTTTATTCCAACACAGCACTTTCATAATTCTAGGAGGATGAACCACCTTCCGTCAAAAGTAAATAATTATCTTAAATACAGAGAGAACCTTTTCATTCATCTTATTAATCTGTCACGATATTTGCGCTTATGTTATCCACAAGTTAAAGGGCATATTTCTTAGAATAATGTTTATGAAGGTAGACGAGCAGTTTTAACATAATTCCTTTCATTATTCATCCTCCTCGAGGATTCTCGTGTAAAAAGATAGTACTTATTCGTTTGCCGTTTTATCACTGTGAATTTCTAAGAGAAGTGACGCATCTATCTTCAATAGTAAAGCAAAATTAACAAAATACACAAATAGTTTCATTTAGGATTTTTATAAATTCATTTATACACAATTCTGCCATTACTCAAAAGTGCAAAACATTTTGTTTTTTAAAGATATAAAAAGCACAAATTAAAATAAACAAAATAAAATAATATGAAAGTGGAAGAGAAAAACTAGAATTGAAATGTTTCAAAATTAAGTACCTCAGATATTTTTTTTACATAAATCATCTCGACAAAGCAGAGTACAAAAAAATACTTAGTTACTTTTAAAACAACCGCAATGAAAAATAAACTTAGCTGCTTTGTACATCGCGTTGGCTATTCACAAATGTATAAAACAGGACCAGGTAAGCTAAAACCCTAAAATCAGATAACTCACTAACAAGAGATGAAGATTTTCGATGTAGTGTACTATTAATTAAAATTATCGACGCTGTACAACATTTCTTACTGCAACACCTCCGTCGATTAATATTAAAATTCTCAAGTTTAAATAAGGATTGTGCAAATCAGCTAAAAATGAAAATCTAACAAAAAATAACGAAGCAAAACTTATCACATCATAATATGATTAGTGAATATTTCGCTGTAATTCTCAGTTCAATCCCTCCCTTCGGCACCCCTCAAAGGAAAGCTGTGATGGCGTGTTTTCACTTTCAGAAGCGCTCTCACTAGAATTTAATGTGGCAGAGTTCGCCGTTTCAAGGCCTTATCTCGCTCGGCAAACGGACCACACGTAGTATTGCGTCAACTTTGTCATAGCCCACTGGTTATCCCGAGGCTATATTTGTTTATCTTGGAGGCTGTTTGCCGACCCCTGTCCTCAGTCCTCTGTGTTCTCGCTGCCCCGAGCAGTTATGGTGTGGTTCTGTCCGGCCTGAGGGCCCAGTCGATTCGATTTCCTCCCAAACTTAGCAGCGATATAAAAAGACTTGTTTTTCCTATTCAAACATATTTTATTTGTTTTTAGAATATGTGCGGCGGACCGGAAATGTAATAAACCCAATCGGGTATTCGGGTTTGGAGGTGAATATTGTGTTGCTTGTGTTGATGGGTCACAGTTACATATATAAATACAGTCAATTTTTTTTAGATCACTATTTATGAATAGTTGTTCCCGACCGGGTATCAATTCGATATAAACTGTATAACTAAATAAATTCAATTTTAAACATGGACTGAATTGATACACACGAATCACATAAAAGAGTGCGACAGTATAGATAAGAAGGATACATAGATATGTATACATAAATTTTAGTTCATGTGACTGCTGAATAAGAAGAAGGGGTTAAGCGAAATATTATAATAAACAGTGGTGTAAAACTAAGTTACTGTGATTTTTGTATTTAAAAATTAACAGCACAAAATGTTTCTTTCCACAAAAGAAAAATCTTTCGCTATCTTCTTGTGTCTATTTAATCGAGGGTTGGACTTATCTGACCTATTTTTGTTTCGTTTTGAGACCATCACTTTAAATAATAACATCGTCTTTAAACTTGAAGGTTCTTCAACAAATTAGTTGTTCATCTTGTAACGATAGCGAAAATATTATTCTTACATAATTTATGAATGCTGATGCTGACTTGGAAGAAAAAATATCTTATGATGTGGCATGAAAACCACAACATCGTTGTTAAATTTTACAACACATTTGCGGTTGACCTCAATTACTTGAGGTTCTTGAACAAAAACATTCCAGTAACACCGAGCTTTAATCACGGCTAAATCAAATACGTTTGGGTTCTGAAATATTCTTTCTGCTCCGAAGGCCGTTAGGTATTATCACCAACATCTCGTATAGCAGGAAGTTTCAGAATATTTAAAAGACTTCATCAGATTATGAAAAGGCATTAATTTCCAAACGAGCATATAAAACTTGGGACTCGGTTGATTTCAAAAATAGTTATGTAAAAATGCTTGTAAAACTGTATGTTTACGAACACATTTTAAAAAAAATAAAACTGTTTGGATCAAGAAAAGGACGCTTTGATGGTTTAGGCTGTGGAGCGAATGAACAAAAAAGGAGTGTGAAAAGAATATATGATGCAAAAGTGAATGGAAGAAGAAGTCGGGAACGCCCGAGAAAGACATGGCACGATCAAGTAAATCAAATACTTTAATGGGGCCATGTGAAGAGACAGAATAACAGAAGAGTATGTATGAGACGATGTATAAATGTGAATGAAGCAAGGAGTGTGCCAAAACAGAGTTGTATGGCGGTCCGTCCTCTCTGCTTACCCCTACAAGGAAACGACGTGATGGTGAGTTAGTTAGTTAAATCTTTCAGCACCGAAGCAAAGCGAGAGACGCTAAACACTTGACCAACATTAATTGGTACACGGTTAACATTTGTCGAATGAGAAGGGACCGTTTGATGACTCGTTGCCCGTGAACAATAATACCCTGGCGATGAGAAGATTTCCGTATTTCCTCTCTAGCTATCACAATATGAGTCCCATTAGGGTACTGCTAATAAAAATTAAGTTATATTGTAGATGTTAACGGAGAGCCTAGTTAGGTTTGTAAAATTAATATTTCGGTCGCGTGGTAAAAAAAGGAGCCGAAATTTTAGGGCGATTTATACAAACCATTATAACTGTAAGATCGGGCGATAACGGTACACCACAAAATAATATTAATTATTAGCATTCTGATACTGTCATTGGCCTTTTCAGTTAATGTACGAAGGGGTGACAGAAGGTTCGGGGGAGGGGAAACACAACCCTGGCAGCAATTTAAATTATCCCTAATGCGAACGCTCAAATTGATTTACGAACATTGAGCCCTAATTTCGATTAAATGCCTACATAATGATTTTGCTGAACTACCGGCTTCAGTTGCTTAGGTCGATTTGAAAATACGGAGTGGCTACTTTATTTATGGGCTAAAATGCAATTAGATTCAAGATAAACCTAGATATAAATCAAGGTTTGAAGCTGTTGTATTTTCATAAATATTGAAAATAGGAAACCCTTGTTAGGAATATAATACTAGAAATTGTAACAAAAAACTTTTAAATACGTAATGTAAAAGGTGTCAGTGATAAAAAAATAACAGAAATAGTATTTTATTAGAACATATAACCAGTTAATTTGAATTAATTATTTCATATTAAGAATATGTATATTCTTGTTGCGTGAGAAATATAGTTTTCATCCGGTATGACAGCCGATGAACAATTTAGAAATGGGCAAGATTCGATGTGTTGAAATACTACGAGCTTTATGGATTTCGGCGAGCTTTTACTCGGGAGAAAATGTGATATTATAAGTATCAAGAACTTTCCGGCTTTTTGGATGACAGATTTAATTAAGCCGAGCTTGCCTTTATCTCTCGGCCGTGGAAAGGGAAACATCGGACGAAAATGAAGCCTCAAAATAATAACCAGGAACTCAATGGTGACTTGGCCAAAAAAGTTCTCAGCGGTTGTTGATTGAATTTCACCGGAGGAAGATTTCTCCTGCGAGTTGTCCTAAAACTTTCTACTTCAGAAACTTCAAAGGTGGGTGAGGAATATAAAAATTTAAAACATTTAGATGATTAATAAGCTGAATTTGCATATTTTAATTAATATTTTTTTTAATACTGCACATTCATACCTACATATATTTGACGATGTTGTTATTAATTTAATTTCGAAGCGTAACATTTACATAATAACATTATCTATGCTATAAATACGAGTCAATTTAGAAAATCGGACATGAAAGAAAACATTATAAATATGAGTTTTTTTACCAGTGTTTCCAATCAGTCCCAACAATTAGTCGGTAACATGTCATATCCTTTTACGATGTGGCCGTTCTAACTTGTTTTTAACAGGTTTTATAAAACATAAACGCTATTAGATAGAAAAAAAGTTATTAGATAACATATTTTCAGAATACCGCATGGGTGGACATCACAACGATAATATTTGATTCACTTGATCGTGATAAGAAACGTCTTTCTGGGGTATCCCAGACTTCTTCTTGCATTCACTCTCACGCTTTCATTCTCCTGACACTTCTTTCTTGTATATCTGCATGTCCAAACCAACTAACCATCCCTTGCTTAAACCTGTTCCTTACGATTTCATAGGTTTTCTATTTTTATCGTATTTCCTCATTCGTTTTACCACACACGCACACCTCAGGGATCTCGTTTCTACTGCCTTCACAATGGTTTCGTCCTTCCTCTGCCAGTTTTATACCTCACTGACAAACATCAGGGTTGGCATTGAACTCCATTGTGGACTCCTAGCATCGCTTTCTTTGTCTTTTGAATGTTGCTTAAAAATAATGATAAGTAAATGACATACTCTTAATATTAAATTGGTGTGTTCGTCCACGGGTATTGAATACTCCATTGTTGTAAGGATTGTGATGAGAAAAATCGTGTGATTTGAGATTGCACAATTCTAAGTAGGAATTATTGCTTGTACCAATAATTAAGTTGATGAGAAACTCAGTAACCCAGTTTAGGAGTGGAGAGACCAATTTAACAATTCAATGACGACAATTTGAGTCGTAATGACGAAAAGGGTCAGGACCTCGAACGAAAAGACGAACAATTTGATTTTGTATTTGAAATTAAATATCCTTGAAACGAATTTACTCCGAAGAAATTCGTTCTGATGACGTAGTGAATTAGAATTACGAAATTAATTTATTGAATTTATTAGTCTCCTTCGCTCGGGGTGACTTTTGCCGAATTCTGAACGAAATAAATGTCATTGATTTTTCAAAAAAATATGTGGCTGTGACATGAAACCGATGCTACAAATGTCAATTGGAAAAAAACTACAGATAAGATCACCCACACGAATAGTTAAATATTCCTGCCAGTTCATTATGCGAAAATAATTTTAATACGAAAACGAAACTTAGAAGCAGTTTATAATCTTTTTATGTCAAAAAAGCGGAATTCTCAGACATTATTTTGAATTAAAACGTTGCTTGAAATAACTATTTAAATCTGGTCACCGAACACGGCTAAAGCCATTTTAAGCAACGTTTTGATTCCTAATTACAATCTTTCGCCAGGGCGATACTAAGCGTATGTATTACTCTGGATCGTGTCGCAATTAACCTACCATACAATATTTTATACGCATTAAATGTGAAACGACGCATATTATTTTTACCACGCCGGGATTCGAACCCGCGTACTCCGGATTTGTAACCGAGGATCTTCATCGCTCGGTCACGAAGGATGTCAAGCTCGGAACTCCTGTGCAGCACATTCATTTAAATTAAACTAACTTGCATCAAAAAAAGTTCCAGCGGTACTCGCATCTAGCGAAAAAAAAAATAGGATAAAATTTATTACAAATTTAAAAACACCATATTATACATTGGTGAAACTCGAAATGTCTGAAAGTTAGCGTGATAGCTCAATGGTTACAACAGATGCATGGATAGTGGAAGGTATCGAGTTCAATTTCCGATCGCGCCAATAACCTTTTCTTGTGTGTGTTTTTTTTTTAATAATAGATACAAAGGAGATGATTAAAAAAATATATTAATACCAAACGCATCATCAAGAATTCCTGGTCTTGAATTAGAAATAAAAGTAAACCTAATGTTATGTCAATCCGGCGCCAAAAACAAAAACTTCTAAATATGAGACATGACAGACTACAGGTTTTAAGATAACGCATGTTAAAAAGATAAAAACAATAAAGAACACAAGAAGGATATGTTTCCGGCAGTTTAAAAAAAGGTCGAGGGATTCCGAGTCAGTCGAAGCTTTCGCTAGAAAAAACACACGAAGACTTAATGAATAATACTTGTAAATGGTGGGAAAGCTTATTTATGAGACGAAAGAACATTTGATCGTGGATACTATTATGTTATCATAAAGATTAGATGTCTTGTGTTGATCCAGTTAAAAGCTCTTTTACGCATATTAAAGTAATCATTATCAAATTTCTATACGATCTAGTCTGACCTGATCTAGTTTTTTTATAGTGAACACCGAACAAGAGTCCCAACTGCTCCCAACCGTTTAGAGCTAGTGGGACTATGGCATCCCCAATTGGACGTAGTTATGCAGAAAGCATCCAACCCCAAAAATATGGAACCGAGAAAAGGGTGTTTGAAAATATGACGATACAAAAGCATTAATACGGGTAATCGGCATTTGTTAAGTGCATATCAGTGTTTTTTTCTTTATGAGAATTATTATAAATAGGTAATTTATAATCTATCAATGTATTTATTTAAAAAAAATGTTTTTCCTAAGTTACCCTTCATTTCAATATTTTTAAACTTTAATTTAAGTCAAATATCTACAGTGTGCGTTAGTAAAGAATTTAATTACCAAAAATCTTTTGTATTTGGAGCTTGGTTGTTTCCAGCAGATAGAAATCTCGTATTTATCTATGGAAAAACATGTAAAACTCGATTTTGGCAAATTGTAGGTTGGACATTTTCTGCATAATTTCGTCCAAATGGGGTATGTTATAAGGCTGTCGGGTGTGAGGAGGGGAAGGAGTTGGGTAAGAAAAAGGGTGGGAAGTACCTAGCTATTGAGCTCTTGTCACCAAATACGGTTACAGCTATTTCAAGCAAAATTTCGATTCTGAATGGTAGTCTTTTAACAGGATGATACTTAAAGAATCTACCACTCTAAGTATCGCCCTAGTGAAAGTATATGATTGGGGCTCATTAACCTTGAATACCCGAAGCACTAGTAAGCTAAGAATGCTATGTTGATTCTACTGGTATTTCAATACAAAGTGATGCAAATAACTAGCGTCATTGATCCCTTCGGCACAGGTGCATAGTGCGAGGCGTGCGTCAATTGAGCTGGACACATGCGAACAAGTACTAAACAATAGTTGAAAATTAATGAAAGTGCCTGAATCTATCATTTTAGTCACAATTGATTTCATACACAATCTTCGTTTTGACCTTTTGACTGGAAAATTCTTTAAGATCTAATTTCACTCTTGCCCTAAAAATACCACCTATACAGCATCCCCAAATATGAGATGGACCTGTGTGGATCTAATAAATATAATCTGGATTGAGTAATATCGATTGATTAAAAAATAAGAAAAAAACGGTAAAATCGTGCCTACTCATAAATGAGACGCGATGCAAAAAAACTATTATTGTGAGATGACGATTATGAGATAATATAACCCAAGTCTAACAGAAAATACAAAATTGGAATATTTTAAGAAATAATGCAGAATGTACAATGCTTGAATTCCTTGAAACTAATGATTTAGCGGTGTATTATGAGTGTTCAGTTGATGTGTGGGATTAGTTCGGAATCCCCGTTCAAAAGTGTTGTGATTCTTCAATGCTTTACGAGAACTTTAACGATACATTAGGTAGAAAAGGCAAGGCGAGGATCGAAATAGACTCCAGTTGGACGTTTTCCGGTATCGAAAAGTTTTATTTTTACATGGTGACAAGGGAATAAATACATCGTGCGTAGAGGGCGTTTCATCTCCGCCTTTGCTATGTCACGAAACACAGGCATACCGAGTGCGAGGAATTAAAGTCAGGTGGAATACAAACATACGTTAAAGATCAAAGAACGTGTGTTTAAACTGTGAAATAAGTCATCAAAAGATTACGAGTACTTATATAATATATAAGTTTAACAAAAACAAGAAGCCTTCTTTGAAATTAGAAAACTTTATTAAAAGTCTGTAGATTGAAAAATAAATCAACAAACACGAATTGTTTTAAAGAGAAAGAAGGTATTCCAGATAAATGAAAAGGTGGATTTACGAAGTCTAAATCAAGCCACTGTCAATGAACAACGAGAAAAGCAAGAAGACTGTTGAGGAAGGATCACGCCGCAGTGTCGCTTTACAAAGCCCCGAATTAATATTTCAAAGAAAATATAAATAAATCCTGAAATATTGAGGCTGCTTTTGAAATCCGAAAACAAAATCTCTATCTATGCTAATTTCCACAAACAAACGTTTTAGCATAAAGGAAACGAGGTGAATTGTCGGACCCTTCAGTAAAAACAACAATAGGAAATCCTTGAAACGTCCTTGCAAAGCAATATTCCGTCACTTTCTGCGGATTATAATGACTCCGTTTCCTGCAAAGGCTTTCAAATATTCTTACTGGCTGGGATTTGATTGTTCCCTATTATCTCTTTTGTGAGCTTTTATTAAACATCGGTGTTGAGAGCCAAACTATTTGGGAACCAATAACAAAATGTTTGCTATTGAATACAAATTCATCATTTACCCTTTATAAGGAAACCCACGCTATGCGAGCATATTAACATCATATTATACATTATGGTACTTGGCTATCAACATCAAATGAATGCGGAACTGACCTTACTCACATTCATGTTGATTTAGTTGTTATTAATCCATTGTTTTATTTAGGTGGCCTCTTAAGTTCACCTAGACACATTAGTTGGGTTAGCACACAAATAAAACTAAATGCACCTACATACCTTTGTTTATTTACAAATAAATATAAACAGGCAAACTTTGAATGGCTCTCACGTAAAATATGTTTCAATGGTAATCAGGTGAGGAAATGACGTCAAATGAAAAAATGGGAAGAAGCTCATTTTGTGAACGTAAAAAGTGAGTCGGTTTATGCGGTTAATGTATATACATAATAAATACCTTTAAATCCTATAAATATGTTAATATCTAGACTTCATTCTGGTGTTGTTTATCCAAGAACTTGAAACTGAGATTTCTCAAAAAGTTTGTGCGACAATACTTCAAGTTGAGTTTTTTTTTTCGCTTCATAAAACATGTATAAAATTTCAGCATAAATCATTATCAAAATTTGTCTCGTATCTCAAGAAGGACGGAGAGTGGGTAAAGATTCTTTGAAAGAGGTTGAATAAATTTTTAAGATTCTCTCTAAACCCTAAAACTCCATCACTGTATAAGACATTCTTAAAAAAATTATAACGCTTTGCATATTTTGAGAGATTACGCATTTAATGCTGTTTACCAAAGAAAGCGCAATTAGCGAACATGAACATTTTCATCGTAAGAATAAAGACGTTACCAAAAACAAGAATGGTGTTTAGTAACCATAAAACTGAAGTGTTAACCCCAACCTAAAATTTTAAAAATGATCTGGACAATACGCAAGAAAAAAATGCATAATTCAATCTGCTACTTGGAATTAACGCATGGAAAACGGTTTTATTTTTAAATATTTATTTAAGCCCATTTGATTTAAATTTCAAAGATCATCTTTGAAACGAGGAATGTCAAAATTTTGTTCAGGATTGGGGAGATATTCTTACTACTTGGGGAATGCGAAATGATGAAGGTGCAGCGGGTCGTGAAACACGTGCCACCCTATTCGGCACCCTCTCTTCCCCTCCTCCCTTCCCCCGCCATCATCCCCTAGAGCCCCGAGCAGCAGAGCAAGGTAAGAATGCATACACAATACACCTGCAACCTGCGTACGTGAATCCTAAAAAAAACATACATTGTGTTCGTCCGCATGCAGAGCGCAGAAACTAGTAGATTATAAAACAAACAAATGATATGCATTGCTAACCACTCTTAGATATTTTCTCAAGTATTGTGAAAAAATTCTAGTTTTATAACGCAGGATTAAAACCCTCGGTCCCCAAAATAAAACGTTAAATAGATATACTATACATTGGGAACTATCAATGTCCGATAATGAATATGATATTACGCCAATATTTTAAACAAAAATGAAAACAATATCTTTGGTAGATAACTAACCATCAGGGCATTTTTATGATTAAAAAATAATCATATTTGTGATTTTTTCACAAATGCTACTAAAGTCATTGTATAGGATCGACAATGCCACTGGGAAGCGAAAAAGCTATCACACAATAAAATAACTATACCTAATAGAACTTTAAATAATACATTCAATTTAAGTCATCACGTGATCAAATGCTACAGATGAGACGGATCAAACTTTTATTCTGCGCTCTGTGAACAATCAGCGGATATCTGCCTCCAAAAAATACAATCTAAATAATTGTCATAATGAAAGCCGTTTGAATTGTTTCGCGGAATAAACAAAAAAGCGAAAATGTTCCGTAAGCCTCCGAGAGGACTAAAAATCCAGGAAACTTATGAAGCGATACTTGTGATGTCGCGAGTTTCCTTACACAAACGGCGAGACTTGTAAAAGGGGAAAAGTAATCTCGGAACAGGGGAAATGCAAATATTGTTCCTACATTACAACGCCGGGAGAGAAGGGAATCTGCCGCTTGACTGACATCTTGGAAAATAAGAAGACTGAAAAAGCAAGGGCATTAGCGACGCAGAGCGCTTATTTACATTTCAAATCATCCTCAGGGACTGGGACTTAAAAAATGATTTGAATATCATCTCTCTTGTATTGTCAATATGGATGCAAATTTTAAATACGAAATATTATATTATTTCCTTAAAAATATTCAAACTTCAGTAAAGTTTAATCAGCACTATGTAATCTTGAGTAGCATTAAATCGTATATACATATATATGAATCCAGTCATGGAAGTCATCGGGCGATCAATAAGAGCTTGTTAGAGAAGGTCACAGTCAATCATGCAATTTAATTGAAACGACTTGAGATTAATTATTTTCGTTCAGAATGTCTCATTTGAACGTATGTCTGATAAGGGCATATGAATTTCCAACAGCGAGACACATCCTCGGTCGTGAAACCTCTGGGCCGCCGAGTAAATGGTTACAGATTACATGCATGTTGCATTGTACGGCGCCAGGTGTGTGGCTGCGCCCTCTGCCTGTCTCATTCCTGAAAGCCTGGATACATCGTCTGAAGCCCGCGGCTGAAAGGAATGCCATCTGACGGCAAGACCGGCAAACCCGCCAGAAACGGGATCGTAATAGAAACTATGAAAAATCCTATTCCAAACCCTATTGATATTTTATTACATTCGTACTATTATTCGTATTTCGCGTAAGAATTTGACACGAAATGTATGCTGTAAACGAATGCTCCCTACCACATGTTCGTGATATAAATGCACCAATCTGGTGTTTAGAGTATCTAGTAAACAAACAAAAGTAATATTTTTTAAAGAAGAATTTCGTGCATTTTATTATACAAATTCGAGAATGTTCAAAAGTCTTCCGAGTGGCAGAGAGGTCAAATAAACCCGTAACAATATTTTCAGTTTGTTTAAACCGCAAGATTTTAACAATTCTCGTTACCAACCCGTTTTACATTAGCATCGAAGCTACCATACTTAAAATCGGCTAAACAACTTAGTCAAATTATATTTACCTTCAAAGGGGGATCACGTCGTATCACAAATTTGGAAACACCGCAGAACTCAATCTCAACTCGGATAGTACGTACTCAAGACGAAACATTAAAGTAAATTAGCGAAACATTTGAAAATCTAACAAACAACACGTTCTGGAAACTCTGCCAGATTTCTGACGGCACACCTCGCATTATGGTAACACAATTATTCGTTTCGTTAGATCCTATTAGAACTGCCGCCATGCAAGGACACACCGCTTCTGCTATACTCCTAAAAATGACTAATACGCAGAGACTAAAGGTTGGAAAAACACTTCTCTGATATTGGCATTTATGACGCGTATATAAAGTAATATGTATCTATTGCAGTTGGCACCCGAATGAGGAATTCCAATGAAAAATATTATGACATCAAAAAATATAAAACAAACGTCGATGCGAATGTAAAAGTTATATTTTACATGGTTATTCATCCAATTTATTGATTCATCGATTTTGAAAAATGAGAAACCAATAGATCTAAACGGTCCGGCTCTAACATCATCTGAATCCGATCGAACGCCATCGTGGAGAAATGAATAGCCATGTGTGACGTAATCTGAGGTAAAATCGTATGACGCCACTTAACTTCAAATTGGACCTGGTCTAACGAGTGAAAGAACAAACTTTAAACATTATTTTACTTTGTAAACATGCTTTAAAAAAACAAGCATTTAAGTTAGACGGTAAACATAGTAAAAACACAAAAAAAAATTAGACTGATATTTTTCATTTCAGTAACTAATTGTTTGAATTGTGATTTAAATTTATTTGAGTAGAAATGATTAATATTTTTTCGATTCATCTTTCAGAGCAAATAAAAAATATCTATCAAAAAGACGCAGCATAAATTTTGTATAATTACTTTATGAGAAACGCTGTATTTGCGATGTAAAACTGCCGTAAAAATCAGTCTGGCATTCAACTGTCCCACCTTTGCATAAAACCTAGAAATTCGATTAACATTAACAAGTTCAAGCTAACAACTCTATTCAATTTTGCTGCAACTAAGGTAACTGGATTGATTGAAGAATTGCAAACAGTGTGATTGTTCAATGTGTACCCGGAGCGCAGAATATGAGAGAATGGAGTTTGTTGGTTAATGAAGAAAGGTTGGCGATATGTAGAGGGCTGTTAAGCTCAAGTGTTAATTAAATCGGCTGTATGCAAATTAAGTAGAACGCCGTGTTGAGAAAGCGAGGCGAAGAAATGCAACAATATTTCCTAGGCATTAGTAAATTAACGTGAAACGAAAGGAACACATTTTTAATTAAGTAAATGCCACGATTACGTAAAATTAACGTCGTCCAACCTGATGAAGGAAGAACGCTGCATTTTCTTTAAAGGCATTGTTTAAAACAAATGGAAAGACTTTCACAAGGATACTTTTTGTTTTTGGGGATGCTGTGCGGTGGATCTGTTTAAGGGAAAGAAGAAGTGAACCTAGGTCTTGAGACTCTGTAGGACATTGTAGGAGGGAAGAAATACAAGATCATTTGATAGGCCCGCCGTTGAGTGCAAAAACGAGGCGTAAAAACAAACTGTTCTCGCGTGCAAAATGTTAATCATGTTAGGCACTGTTTTGGAGTATTTCCCGGCTGTGCGTGCACCAGGGCCAAATATGTGATATATTTTGAGTTATTTTGTATTAAATCTCTTCCGCGGTAGAATCACCGGAGATATTTCAACACGGCATCGTATTCAGATGAATATTATCTCCGAATTTGGAAACAATGCGAAAAATTCAAAGTATCTCTCGAATGCGGCAGTTCTGGTCGGCGGCGGGTCTCGGGGTTCATATCTCCCCCCGCCTCTCCCCGGCTGACAGACACATTCCCCACCGAAGGAGCATCCACCCTTTCTCTTTGTACAGAAAACTTTATTGTAATTAGTATGCTCAAATATTTGACGGATTCTTTCAGGGGTGATAATGGGATAATTGTGGAAAATAACGGCAATCGCGCGGTGGTACAAACGCCCAACCGAAACTTGCGAATCTTGCCCTCGCACAATGAAACGTAAATGGAAATCAGACAGACAATGGGGAGATCATCAATCAACGGTTTTATTGCACTGTCATTCTTCCAGAGAGATGTAATCAATATAACATGGATACATTTTACGCGATGTTATGAATAGTATGTAAATTGCAAAGATCTTACATAGTAAAAGCATCTTCATAGATATATCACTTCGTTGTACATCATTAATATGCGTATGAACACATCGATAGCGATAATTGAGCCCATCTTAACTATAGTGAAGAAATCTGTACGAAGCAGCGAAAACCCTAAACAGTGAGAAATTTGTACAACTTTTTCTGACTGCAATTTCCAAGACAACGCAACTATTTTCAGAAAACAAAAAAAAGTTAGTAACAAATTTTACAGATTCTCATACTCGATTTCTATGAATAATTTTGAGCTCCTTTACGCATCTAAACATACATTTCTGAAGACTATTTGGAGAATCAGATGAAATTCTAGTAGTTAACAATGAAAAACTACTGAATACAATAATTCCACAGAAACGTCGATCCAATAGTCGTACTACCTGTATACACCACTAGCCCGCTGTTCTGCCAATGTGCCTGCCCGCTGCCAGAATGCCGCAGACTGCAGCGATGGAAAAAATCTGTTTTTGCACTCGTTCACGGCTCGTTATTTCGCAGTTATTCAACTAAACGTAACAGTTCAGACTGAATAATCACGCTATGCTGTTACCGAGTCCACAGTCTTGAGGTGACAAGGAAAATTTTCAGGTAGCAAGAAACAAGGAACACGTTAACCGCTTTACGTCTCGATCGCAAGGAATAAATGCGCAAATCTTTTACTTAAAACTCAAAAAGCTGAATAAGAATTAGAATCGTAAGACTCAGACACTCGAAATTTGCATTCTTCAAGAGCGTGAATTTTCAGACTTTTTAGAGTTTAGTATTTTAAAGTAGCTTTAAAATACCCTCAAGGCAGAAAATTTGTTTTTTATTTCGCAATAAAAAATATTCTGGATAAATACAGCGATAATAAAAGGAAAATATGGGGCTATTTAATTTCCTCTCAGTGCGAATCTAGCTATAAAGATAAAATGAAATCGCCATCAGCACAAGGGTCGCAAGCCTAAATCTTAATCTTGGTGTTTAATAGTCGGGCAAATAAAATGTTAGGGGCTCTGTGCAAGTGTGTACCAAACCCAAGAAAAGAAAGAATTCAACAAAATGTCGTTCAGTTTATTTGGAAAGAAAATCAAATATTTAAAAGCAAACGAAATACCAATGATTTTATGCGATTTGTAATTGGTTTATAAAACCGTCAAGGGAAATTATAAATAGGTTCATTTATTGCTGAAAAGAATTTAGCTTTATAAAATTATAGACATCAACTAAAATTAAGAATAAAAAAAAAACATTTGAGGGAACCCACTTTTAGTTTTTTTTTTAACGTTAATTAATAACGGCAAACCATGGTTTTATATTACCTACAAAGAATCAGGCCATTTGTGTTGATATAATGTATTAACAAATGGGTATTATTTACAAAATGTCATTACACGCTTCAAAATAAAGACAGCATTAAGCCTGATTCACACCAACTTCCGGTTCCGCCCAGTGCCGATATTGTTCCGCAAGAAAACTTATTGATATGGTATGAATATCAATCAAGGAGTATGTGCCAAGATTTTTTTTCAAAACCATTTATTTATCAACACCCTTATTAATGATTAAAAATATTATTTAGTGATAAAAAATGGTTAAAAAAAAAAAAAATTCGTTTTTTTCAAAACCATTTTTTACACTAAAATAATTATTTAACTAAAAATTAGTTAGTGATAAAAAAATGGTGGGCAGAAGGATATACTGCCACACAAATTTGTCTTAAGCTACTCCTTGATTGATATTCATACCATATCAATAAGTTTTCTTGCGGAACAATATCGGCACTGAGCGGAACCGGACGTTGGTGTGAATCAGGCTTTATAGATTCCCCATTTAGCGTGCGCGTTGCCAGCTTGTAAAAGTCGCGGAGTCGAAATTGTGACTTCATAACCGGGAAGCCGAATGTTGGGAATTATTCTCATTGGCCGACGCGCTATGTGTGAATATTATACTTCACCATTTATCATACGCGATATTATACGTTTTCTACGCTATGTAGATGGTGGGGCGGTTAATAGTCTTGCATTGCACCGGTTCCGAAACTACCTCCATTTTATGCTTACTTCATGAATTTATGATAAGTTCAAAGTTATGAAATTCGACGTGATAAAATTATATTGATGTGTTCGCATATCAAAACTTTAAAAAAACACAATGGCACAAATATTGAATTAGAATAAACTTTTCGTAACTATCTGAGAGAATTGGATACGATTGTTAATAACACAGATGCATCACTTGAATACATGTTTCCAACTTGTTATTCGAATTTAGAAGAAAAAAAATCCCGTGAAATTTAACAAAAGTTCATTTTAAATATAACAAAAATAACACCATGAAAATTATTCGAATATTCAAATTCGACGATCGTATAAACTAGTGTCTCTTTCACGCTAATAACAACAAACAGGCGTAATAAAGACAAAGGGCTGTTTCTCAGTGACGTTTGGCAAGGACATAACTGTCAGAAGTGTATGTGTATGTACCAATAACACAATTCGAAGTATGTGTTGTTTGGGTCAACTCTAATTGCGCAACCTATAAGTTTGATGAACAATTTAAAAAATTCAACAAAAAACAAACAATGTAGACTAAACGATTTTTTTTTATTTCTAAATAATATTTTATATAATGATATTTATTTACGATGAAAAAATATTTATTGAGTCAAAATCGAAAAAAGTAAAAATGACATTATATAATGGTGATTTGAATAGAAACTTTGAAAATCACAGCGTTTATGTGTTGGTAGTTGAAGTATCGTGCAGTTGTTTCAGCGATAATTTACTCGGCTGAATTGCACCCCTGTGGGTAATGGCGTACACAGTGTACAGTGTACACACCGACCAAACATGGGTACAAGCAATACGCGACTCGTGGAGGGGCGCGTTAGATGTTTATAATATATACCGTGCATCGGATGCAGCATAAAGAAGAAGAGGAATCAAAGTTCTGTGTTCATCATATTTTAATAAATTAAACTTTAAGCCTGTCATTCGCGCAGAACGCGCAAACACGTGATTGAGGGAGTGGCATTTTGTCAGCCAGCTGTTACCAAGTATATTTGATCTTTTAAGTTGATGTTTCTTATTTTTTAATCTCAAAGCAGTGAGTAAAAAATAAATTGTAATTAAAAAGATAGTTTATTAAAATATGATATGATAGAAAATTGTATTTATTAAATTCCAGAAATATGATTATGCAGTTAGTGACTTTCAGAAGGTTTGCATGGATATATAAAACTAAAACTGTTTGCAAAACTAATTAAAGCAATACGTCCCTCTACTGACAGCGATAATTAGAGGATTAAATTATATATATATATAAATATAAACAGGTTGCACTATGATTATTGAGGAAACTGGGGTTAGAAGAGTAGTAGAAGGGAGGAGTAGGATAAGACCTAGCCTGTAAAATCTAAATTCTATGCATTTATTATATTTTCAGTATTGTTTCAAGTTTCAATACATTTTTAATCACTATTTTTAGGTGCACTAAAGACATATTGTATTGAAATGTGAAAGATTTGCAGGAATATTACGAAAGTGTATTTAAAAAAATCTCAATAAGTAGCTCACGTGAAACTTACACTTTCGAGGCACATTTTTATCATGAATACAAACCAAACCGAGAAACGTGAAGTGAGTTTTATATATATATCATATACTCGTATGTAGCATGTGGCCCTTTTTGGTTATTTCATCACCATGCAAAACAAAGTTGTAAGAAATGCCAGTCATAACAAACGCTCCGCCCGTGTAAACTGTAAACATAACCAACGCCAAATGTTCGGCGGAAGGGTGAATTGGTAATTATTTCAGAAGGAATCTTAAATATTACTTTCCAAACAAAACAACACCAAAGAAGGAGATTGGAAACTTTGAGCTTATAACGTGTTCCAAATACACGTTGATGCTTTTGACGAATCGAAAAGCTCCAAGTTGTTTAAAAGCGATTTATCTGGAAACAGCTTTAAACAATAATCCATCAATAATCTTGATGATGCCACTTCTCACATTTTATACAGTCATACGATAATGCTAAAAATAGATAGGTACTGCGAAAAAGTCTCCCATTATACATAGATTAAATACCTACTGATTATTTATCGGATAGAATATAACTTTTAAAAACAATATTATTATTACGAAATCAAAATCAATTTTCGTAAGGTAGGTAAAAATAAATATTCCGCAAGCAGAACTCAAAGCATGGAGATAATTCAGTTAATTATCAAAATGTCGCAATACTTATACATATTCCCGTAAATGTACTGATGATGATCTCTCATCGTTTAAAATCAAAAAAATACTTTTACTACGAACGATGGTTTAACGGCGATTTTTCAAAAAAAAAAACACCGTAAACCTTAAAAGTACAGCATCAACTTTATGGATCAAATACAGACCTGGACTAGGAAAGGTTTCTGATTCTCACAAGCTAAATGAGTTCGAATAAAATGAATTGATGAACTTTTATATAAGAATGATGTTCTGAACACGATTCAGCAAGAATAGCTAAGCCTAAAATGGCCTAGTGGAATGCTCAAATGCTAACTTCTATAAAACAACATTGGAATACAGGCTTTGTTGACGGACCCATAAAAATCGTTATAAATTCCGTAGTTTCGTTGGAGAGTAATTTGCTGAACAGGCGAATAAGCTTCATTATCCCGCCGATTGATTCGCATTGCCCCGGACAATAGACAGGGAACAATAGGCCATTGTATTGCCTGCGAAATGCAGATTGGGATCATTAAGCCTCAAGTGATATAAATGTCGTGGATTGCTTTATGAGATTTGCTTGATATTATGTTAAAAGTCGGAAAGGAATCAACAACATGATAATTGGTAGAATTTTCTTTCAGGACATTAAAGGGGAATGTGGAAGTTCGAAGCCGAATTCAGATATTTCACGGATCAACAAAAATGTATAGAAGTAGTAGCAATTATTATTTAAAAAGTAGAAATATGTAAAATTAATAGATCTAGAATAAATAAATAATAAAAAGTCGACTAAAGTACGTACATTTATTGGTGAAGAAAGAAATAATTACGACATACGAGTATGTTTAATTATAATTATGAACCGGCTTAGTCTGGAAATTTGCCGGTAAACTATTGAATATTTTTTGACCTTTGGAGTAAGTACCTATTGTACATTATATATTTGTATAGATGTATTCAAAATCAATAGTTACCTACCTAGAAGGCTCGCATAACTCTGAGACGAATAGACAGACTCAAAGGCAAAGAATCGATATTCACGAGAAGAACTGAGTTGAGAGGTTGGTTGGTACCTACATATTTTCAATGTTTCCCAAGAAAAAAAATATTTGTCGTATTTTAGTTCAGATAAACTCAAAGTTCTGAGACTCGACTGAAGAATAACATATGAAAAAAGTTTAAATAAATCACATGGGACTTAATTAGCATGGGCGTCATTACATTTAGTTCAGCAAATAGGTGCTTTCTTACCTGGGAAATTCCAGCCTATCTTTGAAAATTTACGTAGGTTGTAAATTTGTGTACATTGTCTAAATTTACACGTTAAATGGATCAATGGGATGAGTGGGTGGCAGTGGCGTGTAGTGAATTCAGTCAATTTTCTAGAGTTTCGAAAACAACTAGTTATTGTTCGGTATTTTACAAAATAACATTCATCATATTATTAGCATTCCACTAAAAAAAATGTTCACAAAATAAAAATAAATCGATAGAGTTATATTCTTTTATGAATGATGAATGCTTTGTGATCAAATTTTGTGTATTAAATGGGGAGGAAAATGTTAATCGCCCAACATATAAAAATATTATTTACTATTTATTTAAAAACCATTTAAGTAGTTTATATTATGTTGATTTGAATTGAAATAACAAAAAAAGAAAACCAGGTGAATACAACTTATTTAGAAAAAGCTCAAGATTGAGTGAAGTGATGTGCGTACAAAAGAATACTTATTTCGTAATAGAAAAGCCTTTATTTTCAATATTCACAATATTCAATATCGATACAACGAGAATGCAAAGAATAGGTGAGAGGTACAAGCTGCGTACTGAGAGGTACATAAAACATATTTCATATTTTGTAATACAATACGGAATTTGAATGTGAATTCACTTTCACCAGTTCAATCAAATTTTATTCTAATGAAAGCATGTTATTCTCACATACTTTATATTTTATCAATTTAGTACACTTATCCACGTCGAGATGAAACTTGTAGGTATTCAAAATATTTAACGTAATAGAGGAGACAAGTATAAGGAAAAAATGTTTAGAAGGGGTTCTAATAATTCTTAACACTTATTAACATATAAATAATCTCATGAAAAAGGTAAGATTTGAACATGACGGATAAAATATATATTTAAACTTCCACACGTAGTTATATTGATAAATGTCAAATGTACACGTAGTGGTTTCGACTAGATATTATGTACAAAAAATATTATAATACATTAATGTATAGCGGTAATAAATCACTCGGTAGACCGAGTGATAACCTATCCCCAACATCGACTTTCGCAGCGATACGGGTGGATAATTTTTTAGCTTAAATATGTGTTCTCTATTACGTCATTTTATATTTCGGAGTAAGTACCAGCAATCCAGTATAAAGCATCAACGATATAGGAAATTTCATACATACAGATATAGGTATATCGCCGTCAGAGTTTTATTTTCAAAAGTTCCGAAAAAATATCAAGCCGCGCTCAATGGATAAATCTAGATACGTACTGCTATCTGCTATGATATTAATTCGCGAGTAGATTAAAAACAATTAGGTCAGCGGATGGCGTAGAAATGTTGCCAAGGACGAAAATCCAAACAAAATAATATTGGAAATATATACTCGTATATACTGGTAACCACATTTCGACAGGTGTCTAAGTACCGAGTACAGGTAGATTGTATCGATAGAACTAATGGCCCCACCGCCCGTTTCGGGCAGTCCTACGGAAATATCGATATGACAGGTTTCTGGAAAGTCTGATATAGACTTTCAGTGTTCCACGAAGAGACTTTCTGGAAAGTGTCGCCTTGAATTGTGACAGTCCTATCTTTAAGTTTGTTTTTTTATGTAGATGTGGAACAGAAATATACCCAGTAACTTGTTCAGAAAACATTCAGTCAAATGTCTATTTCTAGACTCTTCAAAAGAATATTCTAACAAAGTTTTTAGTAAATTGATGGAAAAAGATAAGGAATTTAATCGTTTTTCGTGAAAATATCTAGAAAGGATTTTTTCTTAAGTTCAGCATATTTAGAGTTTCTTAAATACATCTATTTTTGAACTGCTAACCGATGCTAACGATGGTGCGATTCCACTGTATTAGGTATAACGATTAAAAAAACAAATAGTTTTAGTCAGTTGGAAGTCGAAAATGTAAGTTTTATTAATTCTTAGTTTCTTTGAATTATTTCATTAACGGTAAAGCGCTCTTGGTGTGAGTTTTAAATATACGGGGAGTTAAAAAAATGTTTATTTTATAATATTTCATCTTTAAACAGCCCGGTTGAAAATAAGCAAGTGGAATTTTAATAAATCCTAAAGTTACAATATTAAAGTGTTACGTTTCCCACATTCAAACGTTAATGGTGTACAGATATTTTGCTTGCATTATATCATAATTAAATACAGGTAGAATTTTAATGTTAAAATAGGGCGCCAGCTTTTTTTCTAAGTACTGCAATAATTGCATGTCTAACATTGTTTGAGATTTCCAAATTGGCAATTAAGCTTTGCTTGAGGGGGATGTTCGCTTAAGGAGAGCTCATGTTTATTCAATTCGCATTCCATTTAATCGTTTAAAATGTCGTGTAATGTAAAATGCGAGCATTCAAAATCAAATTAACGCAAAGCCGAAATCTACGCCAAATTTATCGAAGGCATTTTGGAATAAAAAGAAGTAAAAAAAACTGAATAATTTTCGCATTATGCTGTTATATAATATAATCATGCAATAAGTGAAAAAAATGCTTTATAATGAATTCATACAGACGCTGTGAAGAGCACTAAACCAATTGAGGGTGTTTATATATTTTTTAAAAAATTTACGTATTTGAACATGATTTGATATAACATACCAATATCCTAACTAGGTACGAGTATATGGCATCGTTATGAACGAACTAAAGTGGAAGCCATACAATTCAAATTCAAATAAAACGGTAATACCATCCCTAATCCTTGTAAATTTTATTTTTCATGGAGCGAAGGGATTTTCTGTTTTCCAATAATATCTTCATCTCTTTTTTCGAGGATTTGGGTTCTGGCGGATCTGGTCATTAGAAAGAAGATCCTCCATTGTTCCGAATGAGTCACACAATCCATACACTGAATGGAACAGATGTATTGTCAGAATTTCGAAGAGGCAAAAACAATGGCGTTTTTCGAGATCGAACAAGAAATATCCCAGCCTTACACGACCACCCCACTTCAGGAAGTACCCCCACCTCACGCTAGTAACAAAGTAGGTTTTGGTGTTGAAGGTTGACTAGATGTTATATATTCATAATCGATAATAACATTTTAAAAACTGATTCATTATTGACACGAATCTGTGTACATACTTTCATAGTGAAGTATTTGTAAATTATTGTCATAAAAAATCAAAATATGCTAGTAAAAATCAAGGGTAAGACACCTTTATGACATTAGTTAAATCCACAGGTAAAATTTACCTGTGTTTCAGATTATCATTTCTTTTTTGTTGAGGTACCCAACCTTAGTTAATGCGCAATTTATGAAATAATTTGAAAACATTATTCTGCCGAATATTTGGAATCCACGCAGTTTGTAGAGCGCCGTTTAATAATACCCACTTACGTAACAAAACAGCCAGATGACATCTTTCGTTTACTTGTTTCCAAAATACAGCGGATTTGTGTAGCTACGCACGTTTGAAAAGCGACGCGATAAACGGAATTTAAGCTTTAAAGTTTCCGGTGAGGGCGGCGGCAAATGTCGGAATATCTTACCATAAGCAAAGCTAACAATAAATGAAAAATACACAACAGTAAATGGCAAGGTTGAAAGATATCTAGAGGTTATGCTCCATATGTCACCGTGTAAAATGTTACGTCAAGCAAACGAGTAGCTCTTGTAAGGTTTCTTGATCTCTTTAACTATCAAGTGCCCTTGAGGTGATATTTCACAAAAATGGCGGTATTTAATTTATGCAAGCATTATTCATACATTGAGTATAATAATTTTTAGATTTTTTGGTATGTAAGTCTTAGAACTCCATATTTATGATTTGATTTAATATGTAACACAATAAAATAAAAATAAATGTTATAATCATTGAATTCGGCTAGATAACTTTTATTTTTACGCAACACAGCCTTAATGGGGTATTGTATACACATCTGTTATACATTGTTTTCTCGTTATATTAGGTCAGGTTAGGTTAGTTAGTGTGAAGCGCATTTGAGGTGAACTATCACAAAACTGCGCTATATACATTCACTGATATTATTATTAACGAATTCAGTATAAGAAAATAATTCACGATATAAGGTACTACATGAAAAAACACGTGATTACTATCATTTTGACAATTTTATTCCACAATTCTGAACCTTTTTGCAGCCAGCGTCTTTTTTTATACCAGTTTCGATCAGTATTTTAAAGGTAATTAAAGAAAAGAGGTTAATTGTTTTCTAGCTTTGTACAGCATCTTTAAGGTGATATTTAAAAGAGTTGCGCTGCCCATTTTAACTATTTAAGTATAATACTATTTATTATAAGTCGAAAGTGGCCCAGCCAAAGTTAGTTTAGATTAATAATGCCTTTAAAGCGTGAAACTAATGTTACCCGTGAGACAATAGAACACAAGCGTTAAAACTAGAACAAGAGAATCAAAGTATCATTCCACGTTGGTTAAGAGTAATTTTGTCACTATGGAGTCGCACTTTCCACAGTTCTTCAATACTGTGTATGTAAATGCTTGCTCCAATACCCGAGTTGCGCCAGTTCCACTGTTACGGGCCGATATTTCGGTTGTCGGTGTTTTCCCAGCAAATAAAAATGGAATCGATACCTACGAAGCAAGCAATAGTCTCTCCGTATGTAGCTAAGCGGTTTATATTTGTAAGCAAAATTCGCTCGGAGAAAACAAAGATATTTTGACCACGGAACTCGAGGCGCGTTTTTTGCCTAGTCTCGTTTCTTTGCCGGCAAAAAATGTCGTAACAGCAGAATTGTATTTAAATTCGTGAAGTTTAAGATTTCGACTTTGCTTTTTGTTGGTTGCAAGTCGGCGGGGATTCAATTGCAATACGCAAGTACGGAATATAAAACTCTTGGTTAGCTTATTATAGAAAAGCAACGCCCTCCTTGGCAGTGTGGTTAAGATCTTCGACTGCGAATCTAGAAGTCGCGGGTTCAAATCCCTGGGTGCGCGAATAAATTCTATCTAATTAGTTCGTGTTATAAAACAATTAATTGATTACAAAATAATTCTAAGTATATTTTCCGCACGTTCCAGAGTGTAAGATACTTTCATGGTTAAAGACCACCATTCAAAATCGAAATGTTGCTTGAAATGGCTTCAGCCATATTCGGTAACCAGGTACTTCCCCATCTTCTTCTTACACATCTCCTTCCTCTCCCTACTACATTCAGTCTCATAATATACCCCAATTGGGGATGCCATAGTCCTACTGGCTCCGGACTGTTAGAACTCTTGTGCGGTATGTACATAAAAAATAAGAAGCAAAAAAAACGTTTTACGGTGTATTAAAAGAGCACAATGAAGTATTCTGTGAAAAATAGATTTCTAAAAAAATAATTAGATTTTAATACGAAAGGATTTGATATTCTGACCATCACACATCAACCATCGTGGACAGGGTATATTTTCAGAACGTCCCAGAGTGGAAGATAAGTGGGAGACCCACCATTTACGATAGAAACGTTACTTCAAATGCCTTAGAATTAATGATCAGATCTGAAAAGCCCAACCGTCTTCTGCCTCGTCTCTACTTGGTTCAGCCTAACAGCACTGCACGAGTGGGGATGTCATAGTTAGTAGTATTTTTGAGCGGTTATGTACAAAAAAATCACGCAAATACTTAGAAAAGAGGACTTAAGTATTGGCCATTAACCAAAGTTTTCAATACAGATTTACTTATATCTAATTGTCAATCATACGTGTGATCTATCAAAATGCCCCCCAACAGTCATTCGCTTGATTTCCCCATTGAAGGGGAGCAATAATTGCGAATTTCCTCCAGCCTTGGGACACGTGACGTATAGGCCAGCTTCGAGCTAATGGCCCATTCAGCGGCGGTCACATTAGGCCGTGTTGTCTCCGTCACGTCAAATGAACATCAGGAAATTAAAAACCTTGATGTTAAAAAAATTATAATGGACTATTTTGTTTTTATACGATTAGTGTCAAACTAATTGACTCCTAAACCTTAAAACAGCTTTATTAATCAGTGATATATTCTTTCTGGAAAACCTATATCTTTCTTAATGTATTTATGACGTTAAATTAATCTCTAATTTTACGAGACTCTTTTTTAATGTATTTACTAGTTGGTTTCCCTTTTAAAATTTGTATTACTCCTTTTTATTTTATAATTTTGTGCTTTTTGGAAATAAAATGTGAAAAATGTTTTTTTTTTCTCATTTTAATAAAACGAAAAAATGTTTCGCCTTTTAATATTTTAACCATACAGCTGAAAACCACATTTTGTCAGGTAATAAAATCTCTCGAACGGTAAGGCTTATCAAGAAATTTGGAATTTTAAACAATAGGAAATTATTTTAAACTCTCAACGTCATTTCCATCAAGAGCTTTGAAATGTTAATATAAATAATAAAAAAAACATAAGACATTACGCTACAATGTTCGCCTCACATTTTTTTTGTTCTATGAGAAAAAAAAACTAAAAAGGTGTGTTGAAATTTCTGGCAAAACCGGGTAATAAAGTAAGTCATGCGTTTTACGTAATATTTGATCGTTGAAAAACTGTACTAAAAGAGAGATATCCCAGGACATACGTTATTGAAAAACAAACTTTGGAAATTCACAGAGCCCACAGTACAACATTAATGTTGAAATACTTTAAAGGCTTTCAGTTGAAGAAGGGGTCCATCAACATGGAACTTTGCAATATTAGAATAAAATCAGCGTGACCTTGTGTTCAGTCAAACACTGGTAAGAAGTTGACACTTTTTGAGAGAATTTATGATTTACATCTTAAAGTATTTTTGAGATAATTTAGTGAATTTATATTGTTATATATACTTTAAAATTAAATGACAGCCTACGATTACTTAGAGACCATTAAATAAATAAGAAAATCAATATCAAAAAACCTCATTTAAAAAAATTAAAATGGTTTATTTAACAGTTCTCGCTTTGAAATGCGAACGGAAATCAAGGAGTTGTTATGGAAAATTAAAAAGCAAGTCTAATTTTTTCAAGCGTAAAAAAATATATTTTTAAGGCTTTTTTTAAACGTAGACATTTCAGAACGTGTTGTTTTGTGTTAGTGTTATTCGCCATTATACATTCTCACACACAGTAACATTCCCGATTTCATTTCAACAACAGGAAAAAAATAGTTACCTGAATATGACATTTTCATTGATAATGTAAAATTCGATCGCTCTCGATGTATCAATTTCATAAAGTTGACTTGTAAAAAAATATTGTGATTTATCACATAGAAAAAGTTGGCTCAACTCGCGAAACTCGATTGATTTTGGAGTGGGTCTAAAAAAGAACTCATTTCATTGGATCTCGAATGCTTGCCATATTGTTACATTCCATTGTTCAATTGACATAAAAAAATAAATTCAGTAATGACTTTCTTGGAACGAATCTTTGAAACTAAATACAAACAGAGCAAGAATTCAAAATGAGCATCCAATTTAATTTGTTTGAATCGATCGATATAATATTTGAAGAAGGCGTTTATTTACTTATTTAATTAAAATCAATTCACTCAAACATTGTGTTTGCAGGGTTTATCTTCAACGTATCGTTTGTTAGTTGTAAAAACATTAATTGAATGTTCCACATTTCACCATCTCACACCTAAATAGAGGATTAATTCTTTGGAAAAGCCAGAAGCATTAAGATGCTTTGGGGAGATTTATTTCGCTTAAATGACGCTAAAAGAACACACGGGTAGATAGGAAAAGCTTATTAGATTTAATGCAAATCAAATCCGGTATAATCTGATCGCGATGATTATTAATTCCACAGCACAATGAGCACGAGCCATCTTCACATTCGGAATATAATGTAAGGTTTCCAGTTGTATATGGTTTTAGCATACTCTTAGTAGAATAGGCAGCGACAAGGCCAACTTCTTTTTGGTATATAAAGCACACGTGAATTTGGTTTACTTTCTTCCTGTAAATTATACGTCTTGATCTCCCGGCTGCCTTGGCGCCTGATCTGAATGTAAAGGTAAACTATGAGGAGACTGTTTTCTAAGACGAACCACACCTTGTTAGAGATAACACATCACCGCGGGTTTGATTTGACGCCACAAACATAAACCTCCACAAATGATCTACGATAAAGAAATGGACTCAATTACCTCTGAGCGTTATAGTAAACAAGAAACCACGCATAACTATACAAATATTTTCTGTTTATAACTTCCTTGTTTTATTGTATTTTCTATCTAATTACTCTCATTCTTTCTTCTAACCAAATGAGTCTTATTCTGCAGTGTACAAATAGTATATGTAGCATAGTAACAAAGTTGTAGATAAACATATATAAAATGAGTACAGAATAAGGTTTAATAAAAAACGTTTACTAAATAATCTACACAAATAAGCAACTAAATTACTTAAAGGTACTTTCAATATCATGATTTCAAATAATAACGGAATCGGCACGAACTAATCACACAAATAACCGGTAAACTTTGGCTACCAAACTCAAACTCATTTTTTCAAAAGAAACCGACTAAGTCCATACCTATATGTGAATAACTTCTTAATCATATAGACATTTTAACCACTTATTATTCAGGCTTTATCACTTTAAAAAATCATTAATGATTAACAAATGATTAATTTAGTTTATAAGTCTACCTAAGTAGAAAATTCGTGACACGTGTTAAAGTTTTAACGTGCGTGAGCCGCCTAGCGTAAGACTAACTTTACAGCTGGGTATCTAGATAAACACTGTACAGCAGTCAAACCTTGTAATACATTATAATACGCGGTTAAAGCTTATACTACGTAGCAAAGCATAGAAGAAAAGCACTTATTTGCCTCGGTGTATGGGTGTATGGGTAGATGGGTAGGTATACTACACATACAGCCAGGTTCAGTTTAGAAACTGCTTCTTACAGGTTGCCGGGAGTTTCCCAATTTCTCATCTCCACCTTCTTTCGGTTTCTCCCCCACACCATCGCTAGCCACGTATTATTACGCTTTTCTGCCTTGCCGTCTTTCACTGTGATTCTAAACTATTTTCTACGTTACTCAGAAATACTTGCAAGTTGAAGTTCCCTGGAAGGCACATTCCTTTTATACTGTACACGTCCAGGTGACATAGTAAGTAAATATACTAAGAAAAAGTGTTTCATTAAGAACATTAAAGCTGAAAATCCGTTCGTCTGAAGCAATTCGTTCGCTCACAAACGTTATTTCCATCATGAAATACGGATCTTTGACATGACTGCACTCGAGGTGAACTATCATAAAACTGCACTATATAAAATCATTGTTATTAATATTATTAACCATTTAACTGTCAAGAAATTGAACAAAACGCCTTATTGTTTGTTTAATATACCATACATATTACATCATTTTCGAAAAAAGTTGTGGAAAAAAATCTTGTGATTTTGGACTAGAGAAGCGAAGAGGTTGTTAAGCCTGATTATGCGCATTTGCAGTTCAAACGCAATACTCAAGTGTTTTTGTATCAAAGTATTAAAAAAATGTTCCCATTTATCCAAAGGTAGACAACATAAACACTTGAACAAGCGACATTATGTATATTTAAACTAAGACATTTATAGCCACGTATCCCCGCCAAGGGTCGCAAATACTGTGTGTATCCCTAAAAAAACGTAAACTGGAGATAAATTTGGGTAGCGCCTCTCCATTGAAGGCCTCCGGAAAGGGCCTTAGACTCGAGAGGAAGGAAAGGCTCTGACGCGATCGATCACCGTCCTGCCCTCCGCGTCCTTACGTCCTTACCGCCATCAATAATACAGCCTTCAGCCCCCAGCCCCAAACTTTAGCCCGCTGCCTCCCACGATACAAGTGCTTTCTGTGTTCACGTATGCCGAATGTTACCTGTATTTTACATCAATCAAGCTTTAGATTTTTTAACTATGTATTTCAATTATTCTATCTTTAGAAAGAATTTTCTTTCTTTCCTTTCTTCTTAGAAAGGAGAATAAAATAAATCGTTAAGTGGTAAAAGCGTTTGTTGAAAAATATGAAACATCACAGATTTTGATAGAATACTTTAATGAAATTAAAGTTCTGATTTTATGAGGAACGATAAATTCAAGATTATTCGATTAATAATCCAGGGGAAGATTGATGGCAGGTTTAGCTGAAAGAGACTCTGCACTTTATGCTTTCAAAATCTACGCGTCTTGTCCGAGTGCATTTCCACAGAGTTGTTCCGGATTGGAGCCTGCAACCTGCAGAGTGAAGGTTACCCGAAAGAAGAAGTACATTGCGATTTTTTCAATTTTTTTTACCAGAGATGTCTTTTCAGGAAGTTGAATTATTAATATTGTAATTCTAAAATATCAAAAGTGCACTAGATATTAATAAAAATCTGAAATAGTTAATAATTTTAAACATTTATTTACAAGTGAGAATCGAAGAATTGTTATGTATTCGTCTTTCGCCCAATACATTCGAAAATCTCAGATATTGTATGACCTTAAATAACTAAAATTTAAGCATCACATCCACTGTAAACATGTCCCATGTATTCAATTGTTTTGCCTTTCTAGAAAAATTTAAATCTCAAAGAGTGTCTTCTACAAAATTAAACGAAATCTATGAAACAAATTCAGCCGATAAAAAAAAAAAAATAAAGGTTAAAATAATTACTTTTTTATTTTCTACGAAAAAAATGTAAATTGATGTTTTAACATTGGATTATACATGGATAAGTAATACGATAGTAAGGCGTGTCTCTTTAGTCGATGGATATTAAATTGAAAGAGACATCTAATTCTGAAACCACAATATTATAAAACCCAACAAAGAGGCTATACATTTCAAGTAATATTCGACCAGCAATATTTCATTCTACGTGGAAATACGTTTTACAGTCTAGACGCCCAAGCATTTCACATAAACCTATACTCATATTACCTACAACGGCTTCCTTTATACACCTTTCTAGACCACATATCCCAAATCTTCGTTACAAGAATACTCGTATATTTATCAATGAATCAAAATGTTATAAAATATGTATTTTTAAAAGCTTTTTAGTGTAGGTACAACAATTTACCGGAGTCACGGGTAAGCTGTTGATTTTTGTTAGGATTAAAATTATAATAAAAAACAATAGTTTGCAGGTTTATTAAGATGGACAAAAGGAAAAATGGACAGGACAATATTATTTCTATGCGGAAAAAATCAAACAATTTTATGATTTTCACGTGTGAGTGTGACATTTTCAAAATTAGAACTGATGTAAGAAAATTACCTTCATTTTCAACGAATCTTATCAAATCCAGACAAGCTATAAAATATCCATGTACTCGTATAATATAATTTACCGAACGATTATTATCATTCTATATTTGAAATGCGCTTCTGCAGAAACAAAATTTCTCAGTTTTCATCTTGGCAAGTCAAGTTACAACCCGTGATTTTTCATGGATAAGTATAGAGGATAAGTAAGTAGCACAACTAGTATTATTATAACAACAGCACAAAATACGCACCTAATTAATTGAAATATATTATATATCTTAGTCTACCTCAGCACAGGACCCTCTAATGAGGGGGGACTAAGAAAAAACAAAAAAGAACAAATTTAATAGCGTGAATATAAACCGCTTTCTTTAAATTTGGTCATTAAGTTAATAGAAAAAAACATAGTGTTTAGAAAAATATTGATGGATGCGTAAAAAAACGCCAACATAAACAATGATCTACGAAATTTTCCATTTTGCCAAAAAACAGTAAAAAACGGAGGATTCATGATTCTTACGTAAATGAAGGGATTTTTTCGACACAGACGTTTCGTTCGATAAAAATAGGGCGACCACCTCAGATCTAGAAATTTTCCTTTTCTCTTCGCTTTACCATCAAACCTCTTGGGTCCATTATAATAATTGTATACGAGAGCCGTTCAATTTTAACTTCAACGGTAACCTAACTCAAAATAAGGTTCAAACAAAGATTAGTATAATACAAGAAGATAAGAAAACACATCTCAAGCTGTACTATCTCAGGTGGAATTAAAGGAAAGGTTTGGCGTGACATTTAGTTTGACAGCCTTCAGGCCGGAATTCTAAACAGAAGGAATTTTATGGTTTATAAACACTACGCTCTCTTGTTCTATAAAATTGGAATATTTTAGTCCCGACTAAACAATGTTCGTATGGTTCTACGTAAATAAGTTGGATGTCGGACTAAATTGTTAACCTTGGGGAATAGTACGCACTCAGCACTAAACTACCCCGTGAATTTCTCTCAGGGTTGACCGAGACCGTTTAGGTGATATAGAATCAGGCTGTTTAACCTTTATTACAAAGTAAGAACAAGCCAACTTAATTGGATTTAATTCGGAAGGTCGCGCAGCCGCCCGGCGCGAAATTGAAAGGGAGAACAATTAATAATCGAGTTTGTGTATCACTCTGATGATTGTTTTAATTAACACAAGTTTAGCGGTACCGTACTACCATATAGTAAGCAGTATTTTAAAACGGCGTTCATTGATACGGAAAAATATATCAAATAAAAAGCATACTGCCATCTTTGTAATAAAATAAAGGTAGGCTTATTTTTTTAATAGAATATAAAACAAAGCCTAAAGTCAAGGGCATACTTAAATCTTGTTGGTTTAAACATAAAAAGCCTAACGCAATGGCAGCAGCATCGTTAATCTTTTGTTACAAGAAAATAATGAAATGTCTGGAAACGAAGGCAAACAAAGATTTGATGGCATAGATCCAGGTCATTCATCATGAAATACATAAACTCCGAAAGCGAAGAATCGAATTAACTTTCGTACTATATATACATGTTTATTTCATCTACGTAAGGTCTGTTTTGTGTGTATAACAAATAAAATACAGTGTTTAAAAAGTAACAGAGGAGGAAAACGTTTGTTAGCATTAACGAGGTGTACCGTAGTGAACACTGCACAGTAGTGGTACGGGAGGGTGGTTCGCATCCCCTTTTTCAAGTAGACAGTCTAAAGTTGTTGGAATGAGAATGCCCCTATAGAGCCAGACAACCCGAAGCAGGCAAAAAGGCTGCTTAGCTTAATATAAAATCAACATAATAATATCAATATAATTCAAAGGCAATAAAACATGGTAAAATAAATAAATTGGCACATTCTATGATTTAAGTGAGAACATAATGTTGAGACTGATTTCATGATTTCATAAAATCTCGTAATTGGATCAAAACATCATTTAAATATAACCATTCTTGAAATGGTGGCATTCAAGCATAAATATTGCAGCGCAAAAGCAAAGCGATTTTACTGAAATTAATATCAATTATAAGGATAAATTCGTTTCAAACAACTTAATACTTAATTGTAAAGTACGTTGAATAAATGAAATAATCTCAGGTTACAGTAAAAAACATTTATGGAAAAATAAATTTTAAATAAATATAGACACTTCAAGGGGGCCAGGCGGTGATAAATATTATTATTATAGACTTTCCTGACATTTTATTTGATGAAAATTTTCCTTTATTCATGAGTGCGCGATAACTAGAGAGATAAGCCGGTGGTGCGAAATTATCATAAAACTTTTCCAGCAAAACAAAGGTAGGAGTCTTTTGTTCACAAACTAGGACGATATTATACAGAGGGCAGTTCTCACCTTAAATTTCAAAGCTGCCGCAAATGTCAGGTAAACCTGCAAAAAGAGAACACAAATATTTATTTTATTTATTCAACACTGGGGATCGATCTTATAATTTTAATTTAATAGTAGTAAGTTTTATTCCAACTGGTTGTAAGGTGTCTGCAATGAACAACCCGTAATGAAGGACACTACAATAATTAAGAAAAAACCGTTATTGTAATACTTAAATATTCTTTTCACATTTTTTTAAACTAACCCAAGGGGAAATTACAAAGCTAGAATTTAACTTCACATTGTTGTTAAATTACCTTTTTTTATTAAATAGGACTTACATAAACAACAAAAAATCATTAAAGGATATACAAACGCTACGAGCTGTGAGGGAACTTAGATTATGAGATAAACTGAAAAAGGTGAAAAAAAAGGACAAACATGGGATCCAAATATGTATGTACGTAGTGCAAAAAGAAAACTTTATATTATGGAGTTTAGGCTAGTTCTAAAAGTGATTCGTATTATTTTGTTGTATTTTTTGTACAAACGCTGCCATTCCTTGTTAAGAGATCATTTTGACGAGAATGTTGCTCCAACTACCGAGAAAAGTGATCATGTTTATTCGGCAGCTTTGACAAAGAGTTTTTCGTAGAATAACTGATGACAGAGCTTCATAATAATTCCCCTTAAATCACGCCACGCCAAGAGCTCAATATCTATGAAAGAACTTCGTAAATATCTTCAAATAAGCTTTAAATTATATTGAAAAAGTTGGAGGCTAAACGGCTACGAAAAGTTTCAAAGTGAAGTGTTGCATAAATATCACATATTAGCGATGTTGCGCCAAAGATAGATAAAAACCCGGAACTCTTTTACTTTTACCCAGCGGAATAGCGGTAACCGTAGCCCGAACCAAACAACACAATAAAAACACTCAAACGCCGTAGGGCTATGTAGCTTTTTATTGCGGCGAGAAGTTCAATTTAAGACAGAAAAAAATCCATTGCCTGGGTACCGAAAGATGATAAAGCTATCAGAATCCCAGGCGAGGGTATTGGGCATGACCGGACTTGTCTTTAACCTTTGTTCAAAAGAAAAACAAGCACAAGAACCGCCGGGATGTATTTTTACTTCAAAAGATAATCAAACAAACAGATGTAACAAATTCACATATTTTGAATCAATACCAAAAAAAAATATTACCAAATGAAACCTATTTTTATATCAAGGCCAACCATAGCGGGAATGCAAACTATTGGAATAAAACACGTATAGTTAACTAACTAACCATTACGCAACTTCCCCAAGGGCAATGGTAGGCAGAGAGGGTGGAACGCCTCATGACTCTGTCTTGGGATTCTCCTTCACACTCCTTCCTTCAACCGCATTCGTACATCGTCCCATAAATTAATACTATATTGTTATGCCGACTCTTGAATTGAAATGACCCGAATCAAGTGTTTGATTCGCTCCATATTCCTCCTGGGACGACCCCGACTCGAAGAATTCCACAAATGGAACACAAACACCCTAGATAAATAGATTATAATATAGACTGAATGTAAGTTTCGGAAAACTATATCCCGAAAATAAACTGAAAACAAAAAGTTCATTCATCAAACGAATTAAATGAATAAAACATATTACCTAATAAAGGCTGCACGAAACATAAATAATTCGGTGAAGATAATAATAATATTGAGCACTCGAATATTGAGATTCTAAATCAGAACTGCCGACCTGCTATGACCTGATACGGGCTGCAGAAGAAGAAAACATGTTTATTATGTATGTGGTCATTTTTATTGTTCCTGTCATAAATTATCGAGATTAATAGCAAGGGCTTATTAAGCAAATAATATAATTAATTATAATTGTTTGCCTACCAAATTGAGTACGACCGCAATAATTATTATTACACGGAATTGTTGAGGTTTCAAATTTCCCGCTTGTCAAAAATAATTATCCGTGTTTCGAAGAGTTGAATTAATTTACTGGAGAAACCGTCGCAGGCAAGCTCGAAAAATCAATTCATGCGAAAAATAGTATTATTTCAAACAAAATTGGTGTCGGGTGGATTCTAAGTTGATTTTTGTGCTTTATGTTTAATTAATGCTTCTGTAGCTTCATTAAACAACTTGTTATTGGAATTATTTGACTTGGCATATCGAGGGTAGTTAGTATAGTTAGTTTAATCACGAATTTAAGTAAGTCCAAAGACATGGTGTCTGAAAGAGAGAGTACAAAAATAGGGTGCAATATACTTGTGAATGATGAATACTTGGAGCAAGTTAATGAGTTTGTGTATTTGGGAATTATGTTACCGAGGGATGGAAAGGTTGATAACGATATTGAAAGAAGGGTGCATACAGAAAACATCATTAACGGAAGACTGAATGCAGTTGGTAAAAATAAAAATAAAATGATGAAAAAGCGATACTAGTAGTACAAAATAGAGTGCTAATACCAACACTGATTTATAGCAGTAAGACATGGAACTGACAGAGGAAGGATGAAAGAAGACTAAATGCTGTAGAAATGATATGGCGTATGTGTAAAATCATGTATGACTGTGTTATGAAATGTGGAGATCCGAAAACAATGCAAGGCCGGTAAGCGTAATTAATAAAATAAAGAAAGGGTCACTTAGATGGTTTGGGCATGGAGAGCGGATTAACGAAAAAAGGAGCGTAAGAGTATAATAATTATGAAAAAGTAAATTGTATAAAAAGTCGGGCACGATTAAGTAAATCAGATACTTGAGTCAGGCCATGTCAAAAGTAAGAGTAACAGTAGAGTATGTTTGAATGGAATGAAGTAAGGAGTGTGTGCCAAGACAATGTTGTGTGGCGACCCATCATATCTGCTTACCCCTGGGGAAAAAAAGCGTTGTGGATTTACATAATCCACTGTAAATAATTTGGTAATAAATTGATAATTAGTTTTATCTTTATTTTTATTGTATGTGTAAATATTAATGTTCTTAATGTTAGCATCTGTCTCACTGTTAGCCAATTTAGTTCGTCTGACATTTTTACTACTTTTGAGTATCTATTTTGCCTAAGTATAATTCTCATTCCTCTTTTTGGAGATTTTGAAACTTGTTCTATGATATGTCGTTACACAAGAAAATAATCGTTGAACAGTAATGCAATTGTGGAGCAATAATGAAGAGGCAATGAAGTAATAATAATGAAGAGGCAATGAAGTAATAATAATGAAATCTTAGATGTAAGTCACTAGTTATAAGTTATACTCCGTAGTAAGTTACAAGCTATAAGTCCTTATTGTTAGTCACTAGTTGAAAATATTAGTTGTAAGCCATTAGTAATAAATCTTAACTGCAAATTATTAGTTATAATCTTAAGTGATAAATTATAGGTTAGTTAAATTAATTTGTAAAGCGACCTAGAGGTGATTTTCCCACAAAAACGGCGCTATAAAAGTTATCCATGTATTATTATTATTTATTTATTATTATTTTTTTAAACAGGGTAGTCAGTATTGTTGACTTTATACTGACTCGATAGAAAGAGACAAAGATATATTAAAGAATGTTGGATAGCCTATTAGTTACCGCATGCGACTCGATGATGTGAAGTTAGCGCGGACGGAGAACATTCTTACATACTTAAAAGTGCTGCAATATTTTTTCACATGTTAATTACAATCAAATAATGATACATTTTTTTTTTTTTTTTTTTTCAAATATAATATAGTACTCTTCCATTAGACGCAAAAGCTTGTGTATGGAAGAGGAGTGTACATTAATTATTATTGATCAAAAAATGCGCTATGGTACATATTGTTAGTAAATGGGATATAAAAGATTCATTCATTCAATTCAATTTGAGACTTTTTTTTTGAGAATGTTTTTAAAATATTTCTTAATAGAGTTAAATAGTTGGCTTTTATCAATAATGCTTCTGATTTCTTCTGGTAGTCGATTGAAAAAGATCGTCCTTGGTAAGTATAATGAAGTTGAGCAAATGAACTATTTAGTTTTGGGCATGGAAAAATATATTTAAGTCGAGTTCGGTTTTCAGTTAAAAAATGGTATTTGTCTTTTTCTTTAATGATTTGAACTATTGAATTTTTAATGTATAGGTTTTTAAATGTAGGTACTTGAAATTCTTCAAAAGGCGATCAGTTGGGTAGTCTGAAGGTTTTTTCAATATAATTTTAATAATCAACCTTTGTACAATTCCTATTGGAATAAGGTTAGATTTATATGCGGATCCCCAACTAATGATACCATATTGTAAAGTGGATTGCACCAAGGCATAATATATTAAATATAGGTTTTTTATCGACAAAAAAATTCTGATTCTTAAAAATATATATATTAGTTTTCTGATTTTTTTAACAACTTCACATATTTGGTCCTTCCATTTCAGGTTTTTATCGATAGTTATTCCCAGATATTTAATTTTATTTGCTGTTTTTAGTATTGTGCAATTTAAAAAGCAATCACTTTTATTGTGAGTTGTAAAATTATCGTTATGTATGATTATGTCAAAATTTTTGGGGGTATCGTTTGTATGTATTGCAAATGGAACTACGAATGTTTTATCACTATTTAGTGATAGCAAATTAATGTCGAAAAAAGTCTTAAGTGTGTTTATGTCTTCAGTAGCCTTTGATTTTACGTTGTCCCACGTATTATCATTTATTATCAGTACTGTATCGTCGGCATATGAGGTAATTTGTCCATGTAGTGTTTGAAAAAAAATATCGTTAACATATATTGTGAATAGGATCGGTCCTAGCACTGTACCTTGGGGGATTCCAAAGTCTGAAATTTGTTGATCACTATTGACCCGATTAATTTTTACGACTTGACGGCGATTTTTTAAGTAGTTGGTAATCCATTTAATTGCGTTGTCTTTTATTCCAATATTATTTAATTTTTTCAGTAGCAATTCATGGGATATACTATCGAAAGCCTTTCTGAGATCGATAAATATACCCGCACATTTCTTACCGTTATCAAATGATTTATAAATGTATGACGTTACATTAGCAATAGCATCTTGGGTGCTGAGTGATTTTATAAATCCAAACTGGTTTTTGTGTAGTATTTTATTACTTTCTAGGAAATTTACCAATTGTTTTTTTACTATTTTTTCAAAAATCTTTCCAATGTTAGAAATTAGACAGATTGGGCGATAATTAGTTACTTGGTGAGGATCTCCAGATTTATAAATAGGTGAAATTATTGTGTTCTTATAATTGGTTGGAAATATTCCATTTATTAAACTCAGATTTATTAAATGGGTTATGGGTTTTATCAAGTGAAGTTTCATGGATTTTAGAATATTCATCGTAATATTATCGAATCCGGGAGATGAACCACCTTTCATGTTTTCTATTATTCTTAAGATTTCACATTCTGTTGTTGTTTTAAAGTTTGAAAGTTTTTTTGTATGTTTGTAAATTTTCAATTATTTGCTTTTTCTGGTTAGAAGGTTTTTGGATATTATTTGCAAGATTTTTTCCAACTTTAGCAAAAAATGAATTAAAGATGTTTGCACATTGTTTAGGTTGTATATTAGCATCTATGATTTTATTTTCATGTTCGATGTATTTTATGTTTTGCGTTTTTATTGTATTGTTTATAGCCAAATTAACTGTTTTCCACATTTGCTTATGGTTGTTTTGTGCAGATATTTTATTTTTGAAAAATTCTTCTTTGCTTTTTTTAATATAGGAAGTTAACTTATTTTTATATTTTTTGTAAAAAGTTAATGCTATTTCATTTTGGGGATTTTTTAGTGTTGTTTTATAGAGTTTTTTAGCTTATTTATATTATGTGACGACTTTTCTAGTCTCTTTCTCTCTAATGGTATACGACGTAAAAACCCGGAGAAAGTGATTTATCGCAAATTTATATAGGTTGGGTAAAAATATTAGCTATACCTCCTTACATTGTTACTCCAAGATTAACCCCCAGAAATACATGTTCAAAAGAATATTTGTACTTAATTATAACGGAAGTTATTCTTAACACGGAAAATGATTAAAAAAATAAAGATAATATCACGATTTTTTTTCATGCGAATACCGCACAAAGGTCCCGATTGTCTGGAGCCAGTGAGATTATGACATACCCAATCGGGGTATGTTGTGAAGCTAAAAAGAGGTGAATAAGAAAAGGAGATGAGGAAAATGAAGGTTGTTAAGTATTAAGATCTAATCACCAAATACGGCTAAAGCCATTTCAAGCAACGTTTCAATTCTGAATAATAGTTTTCACCAGGGTGATACTAATCGTATCTAAATTTCAAAAATTTTAAAGAGTTCATAACTTAAACGTGAAGAATAAAAATCTTTTGAAAGTAAAAAAAATACTATGAACTTCGGCCGGAGCCGGCACTGCGTAGCGTATACTCGTACACCATTCAGCCGAGTGACTTCGGCAACGAACCTGGAATAAGGAAAACTGGGTGGGGAATATTCCAGTCAGCCTTTTACTTGTATCCCAATACTCCGCCTCGCCTTTACCAATGCTTGCTTTTTCACGCAACATTACCAACAAGTCAATTCTCTTTTTCTTCTCTCAAAACAACCCCAGTTCGAATCATTACTTTGGTTAAGGTAGAATAACTTAACTTTTTTTCACAATAACTAAACAAAAAACATAATGACTATAGACTAATAATTTAAAATCTAATTCGCTCATAAACTCTCTTATGCCACGCATCAATAGCCAACTATTTTATATTTTTTACAATTTCAAAAGCATTAAAATTTCAATAGCTTATAAATATTATTTTTTTCACTGCCACACTGTAAATTTAATTCATCAAGAATCATTTTTATTTTATTGTGATTTTTTATTAATTTATTTTGTGTATTCAAAGGTACTTGCAAAGTAAACCAATAAATATGACAGAAAAAATTAAAACTTCTATTATATTTTTCTCTGCGAGAGTTGAACGGGGAGAAAAATTGAGACAATTCGTACCTCGGAGATAGATTATATTATGAAGGACATTCTAAAGTAATCTCGTAGTACCTTTGAAAATGTTAATGTTTTCATCTTGACTTTCGACTTTCCACTTGTATTTTAATGTTCAATATAGTGGAAAGATACCGAAAAGGATTTTTTACAATATTAATAAAAGAGAAGACTTGAATTAAACCCAACAATGGATTGGAAAAAATATCAATACCAAAAAAAGAAATTGAATTAAACCGCGTTTTAAACCTGGATATACAAATACTTTTTTAAGCTATGTAATATGAATAAATTAAACAAGTTCAAAGTTTCAAAACACTATTACTTTTCTATTTCTACTACCAACCGGTTTCGAAAGAGCCCTTCCATCTCCAGAACGAAAGCTACTCGTATGTTGGCATACTTTTAGTGATTTAAAACAAAGTATTTAATTTCAATAAGTACCATATGACTAGTAGCCACAACTTAAGAGCTTTTTACAATATTATGATTTAGCAGCCTGAAGACCCTGATCATAATGAATGATGAAGACCTAGTCCCTAATGAGTGGGTGAATATAATGTAGAGAAAGGGAAAGGGAAAGCTCGGATCAGCGTTAACTTTTCGTGTGCGCGACGCGTGTGAAAGGGGAGCGCAGACGTGGCTAACACCTCCGCTCTCTTTAAAAGGCCTCGGCCCCGACCCGGCTCTGCGCTCATTGGTCTCCGAGGAGCCGTCAAAGGGCTGTGTGTTTAGGCCCGACGCGGGATACTTTCCAAACTCTAATATCAGTTCATCCTAATGGGACAAAGATGCCTCGGTAGGCTTGAGTTAGACAAATAATCCCGGATTTTATTACACCAATGTTCTCGACACAGAAACAGCAGTATCTATCTCGTTTTAAATAATTCGGCTTAACCGGAACGTTTCAAGGACTAAAAAGAGTTAAAAAAAACATTAGTTCATCGTAATGGGACGAATATACTTTGGTAGGTTTGAATTTAACTTTATTACACCAATTTCCTATACACAGTAACAGTGAACTTTCGATTTAACAAGTTTAACCGAGATGCTTCAAGGACCCAAAATATTTTTTCAAAGTGAAATAAACAGTTTTTTTCAAATATGTGAACTCCACACATGACACCGTTTTTTTTTGGTTGGAGGACCTTTTTTAGAAAGAAAGGAACGCACCTGGGTCGCGAGGAAAGCCAAGTTGTCGGGAGGGAGGAAACACAGAAGCCGGCAAACCATTCCACACTTCAAATTCGGCAGTTAGATTGCGTTAACTAAGTCTGTGTACTCTAATCCCGTGTCAAATTAGGTCTTGGTGTTTATCAGGTGTAAGTTTTTGTTATAATCGCAAAAAATTAATTAATAAATTATTAAACGAGTTGGGTTACTACTGGAGGAAAGCCTGAAATTATTACTATGCCTGAAAATAGTGTATCAAGTTAATAGAATTAACCGTTTTAATTTTGGTGGTTAACTAAAATAAATGCTATTTATACCTACCTAAATTATGGAAAATTATATATTTGGATTAACCGAGAATTCCGTTAAACCAAGATTTTTTCTATCCCCCATCCCGCTAGATCGAGAATCTACTGTATGCATATTTACATGATGGCTCATTTTTGAATGCTGGCAAAAAGTAACGCAAAACACTTAAAACGAATGTTATCACAATATTATAATACAAATTTCGCGATTATTTATTGTCCGAGCATAAAAATATTCCCCATCGGCATGATCGCGAGGAACATTAAAGCCGAGAAAAATGTGTAGAATGTATTTCGATAAATGTCGAAACGACATTTGGAAATTATATTGCGTGTTAAAATGCTATAAAATTGATATGGAGGCAGCCATCAGATGCCTAAAGCTTGCTGGGAAAACATTTTCCGAAATCCACGAAGCCCTTGAAACAAATTTCCCCGCGTATCCACGCGGCAAATTAACTAATAAAATGTCTCTGGAACACATTACGAATGCGTACAATTTTCCATACATGGAAAAAGTGATCGTGCGTAATAAATAATCAAAAGTTTGAAAGCTTAATATGCCTTCGGAATGAATACTGATCGTTGGTTATTAATTGCTAGCTTTACGACCCGGCTTCGCCCAATTTTTGTATTGCGAAATTTTGAACAAACAATATGAGGTCTTGTCTTATTTTGTGATAGTTTAAAAAACAGTGATTAATCATGTACGTCATAGGTTTCAACTGCCTGGAACCAGCGAGCTTATTGGTCATTATTTCGGTGTATGCTGTAAGACGGGAGGAGATGAGAAAGAGGTTAGTTGGGAAATGCCTGGATATTAAGATCTGGTCACAAAATACGGGTAATGCCACTTCAAGCAAAGAAAAGGTAAGTTTAAATATAAATACTTAAAAGCCCATAGCCCGAGATGGAAATGACGTTGCGAGCTGAATTAAGTTGCATCGACCATTAAATACCAGACAGAAAAACTGTGACGACGTCGAACAAACAGACATTCTATTTTATAGTCAAGAATCTTATAAACTTGTTTGGAGTTATGTGGAAGGAGATAGCACATCCGGACGCGGGAGAACAAATTCCACAAACAACGAAATCATCGACTTTTGCCAAAATATTAGCTCTAAGATCCAAGTTTTAATCCTTACTTGTGAATAAAACTCAAATACCTAAAGATAATTCTGAGTCGCCCAGGGGAATGTGAATGTCTCAAACAAAAGCAATTTGACGAACGTCAATATTGACTTGTCAGTTGACTGAAAATATATAACAGGGATCCTGCTACCTGCTATGGCTCATGCAAACACTAAAAGGCGGAACAGGCACTTGGCGCGTCAAGCCGGCGTGCCACGTGCGACGTGCGATGTGCAATGTGTGATGTGCGATGTGCGACGTACAGATGACATCTTGTTACGTTATTTAAATGCAATCAAGGGTGAAACAAACGGGGCAAACAAAATTCAATTGATCTAAATTCAATTATGGATTATTTGCTTGCGAATTATCTGTAAATTTATCGATGTAGATAAAAATATTCCTGTGGCGAGTTTTTAAGGCACTTTCGGAGGATTGATCTATTTAGGAAAACTATAATTGTTAGAGACTATGTGCCGTATTTCGTTGTTTTCAGTAGTACCAGTTAACTGCGTTACTTTGTTAGATTGTCAATAACTTAATACTTTTCTAAAACTGTTATGTTATTTTGCTAATGGTCCATTTATTTTTTTAATCTGGCCTCTCTTAATGTTTAATCGTAAAATATTAATTTTCGAACAAGAAGAAAAGCCCCAAAACGCACATAGAAAAATCACTTAAACGCGCTTTGAAACAAAATATTTTTATTTGTATGCGTTAAATAATAAACCCGAGTCTTTCCAATTATATTTTGTTTAGCCCTTAACTGTTATCTAGACCAGAGACCAATTCGAGTTTATTAAATGCGAAAACCGCCCAAGATTCCTAACTGTAAATTGTGAATTGATTTTCAGAATGCTTTTTTGTACTAGCCTTACCTTTTTCTGATTTTCTGCTTATTTTTCTGATTTTCCGCTTATTTTTCTGATATAACATTTTTTTGATTGTTGTTTTTTTTCTATAAATACATGTCCATGATCAAAACAATAATGTAACATATGTACCTATCCTACGTATAAAATTATAGATAGTTTTTATTTTGTTTGACGAGTTTTTATTTTGTCAATATGTAATATTTTAAATAATAATAAAACACTTTTTACATCTAAGAACTAAGCCATAAATCACAAAAAAATCGTTAGTGTAGATCTGCCACTTTAACATAAATAAGTTTTTCTATTAACTAACTAACCATCACGCCGTTTCCTCCAGGGGTAGACAGAGAGGACGGACCGCCATATAACTCTGTCTTGGCACACACACCTTACTTCATTTACATTTATACATCGTCTCATACATACTCTTCTGTTATTCTGACTCTTCACATGACCCGATTCAAGTATTTGGTTTACTTGATCGTGCCATGTCTTTCTCGGGCGTCCTCGACTTCTTCTTCCATTCACTTTCGCATCATATATTCTTTTCACACTCCTTTCTTCGTTCATTCGCTCTACATGCCCAAACCATCTAAGCGTCCCTTTCTTGATCCTATTCATTACGCTCACATCAGCCTTGTATTCTTTCCGGATATCTGCATTTTTAATACGGTCACAGTTTTTCTATTTATTTTCATAATATAATTTATAATCCCTAAATACCTTATAATGAAGATCTTAATTCTGTCAATTCTCCGTTGTAGCTGGGAAACGTATAGATGTTTGTCATTAGGTATTTAGCATATACATAGCCTGTTCAAAAAAAAGGTGAATTTAGAAATTTCACGGGCTGTGTACATTCGATTATCGTTTTTTTTTTGTTATGTTGGTACACATATGTTTATCATATGTTAGCATTATCAGCCATTTTCGATTAGTGGTTTGTTTTTGACAACTGGAAAGGTTAGTCACGTTTTTGTGTGTTCTTCGATTTTTTACTTTTGAAAAAAAATGGAAAATTCAAAATTCACCTTTTCTTTTGAACAGGCTTCGTATACTTCAATTAGAAATAAAAACAGAGAAATCATAAAAACAAGTATTTATGTTAGTGTTGTTTTTTGTTTGCCATTATTTATAGCTTAGATCTTCGATTAAGTCTAAGAATTCAAAAGAGTTTACAATATTTTTTTCGCTAGTGTGGAATGCCGTTAAATATATAAGTATAATGTCGAGAAATAAAAAGTGTCGGGAATTTTAAATGCGAAGATATTAAGGGTAGATATCAAAAGTTTTTTGTGGAGGTCACATCGCTTTCAGGTCACCTTGTATCATAACACAATGGTTCCTGACCCCGTCATGCATTCTCACTCCGCTCTGTCAATTAGTTTCTGCTTGCTGATCTCTACTCTCTATGCTCGTAAGCTTCGAATCATTATTCGCTGAATGCATATTAAACCTGCAAGATTGACGGAGTTCGCTTCGTTAACGGCGGTGTACGAGTATACGTTCGCGAGAAAAACGCTTTTGCATGAAAGATTTATTTAATATTAACTTATCGTGACTGAAAAAGTGTTGAAAAATAAGGAACTAAATTGTGTCTTATTTTTGGGAATTACATGATTATTTCTAGGGTATGCTCATGCTATGTTAACTACTAATCTGCTGTTAATTTTCGCTAAAATAAATCAAATAAAATGATGGAATGAACGTTTCAAGCTGATAATTTAAAATTCTTTCGATTTCCAAACAGAAAACACCATGTGAATTTCATAACGCCAGAGTTCACGGTTTTTCGAATTTCTGCTTTAACAAGTTATAAAATAAATTTGTGAGATATACGAGTACCTAGTAATTCTTCAAGGGATTATTTGACTGTCATAAAATGTATACGTTTATAAGCCGCCCAATGGCGTTAGCCTGAATGTTCTGATAAACTTTTATTTTCCATTTTACTTAACTAGGGCTTAATTTTAGTATCACCGTAGCTTGGAAAATTTTATGGTATTTTCTCAGGATAGGCTCCTTTGTCATACGGAACCTTATTAATTACGCTATTTAACAAATTTTATTGCTCTTTATAAGTAAAACCATTAATTATGGGCTTTTAAAAAATAAAATTAATTTTAAATATGGACGTTGACCTAGATCTCACCAATCAATATTTGGTTTACTCCGAGAAATCTGCATTTAAATTTACGCCTTAATTGCAGCCTCTGAAGAGCTGACATTTCCAGACCGGTTTAGTCGAGGCGGGTAATAAAAAAATAGCACCCATTTATTGGAAAAGGTTTTAAGAAGCTTTATCGATAAATATACGAATACAACCCAATTGTCCGATCTTTGACGATATACTATGTATGTAATGTTAAATTATGGTGTAAATTCTTTGTAAAGTCACATAGAATATAAAAAAGATAATATTAAATTTATATTGTGCAATTGGTGATATTTCACCCCAGACGCTCTATTCTAAGTATACCCAAGCAAATAATTAACGCATAAGTAGATACTCTGTTCAGATGTGCTCTTCTTAGTTAAAATTACTTTCACAGTGGTGTTTCCATAATTTAAACAACCGAACTTACAAGCTAAGTTATTCATATAATCAAACCATTTAAAATAATATTTAAGAATAATAGATAAGGCTAATATAACATAATAAAAAGTATATTTGCGGCACGTTCCAGAGTGGTAGATACTTTAAGTATCGCCCTGGTGAAAGACCACCATTCAGAATTGAAACGTTGCTGGAAATGGCTTTAGCCGTGTTTGGTGACCAGATCTGAATAGCCAGGTACTTTCCAACCTTCCTCTTCCCAATCTCCTTCCCCTTCCTACTACCTTCAGCCTCACAACATACCCTATTTGGGGATGCCATAGTCTCACTGGCTCTAGACGGTTGGGAGCAGTTGAGACTCTTGTGCGGTATTCATATAAAAAATATAAAAATAAAATTTGACATTAAGATATGCAAAACATCAATATTTAAAAATGTAAGAATATTAAGTGTTTGTAGAACTAACCAATGATGACAGAACAAATAGAAAAAGTAACAATGTAACATACAGAAAAAAGCGAGAGACAGTTTATAAGATATATGGTTTATATGCTATTGAATGGGAGTAAGGACTTTATAATAATAAAATATGCATAGATATTTAAAGCCATCTGCCTCTTTTTTCAGGAAGGTTTTATTATTATAATCTAGCTTTTAATATTAAAGATCATTTAATAAAAATTATAACGATACTGATATCAATTTAATTAAGAGAGCAGTTTTTATATTTTGAACAGGAAAATTATTAATTACCTACCGGTCTTAGTGCCCGCGGTAAATTATTGCGAACCGTGCTACTTTATTTTTCTCGTTGTATAATTTAGGATAAATGATGCAGTGTCTAATTGGGACAATTTATTTAAGGCGGTAATTATACACATTACGTTGCGTGGTTAAATAAAACATTATTCGTGACGTAAGTTTCTCATTTATAAAGCACCACATTAAATGAATTAGAATACCATTTCTTATTTCTATGCAAATAGCGGTATACTCAATAATAATTTGAAACAAATTTAAGATTACTTTTATGGTCCGGTTTACTAGTTCGCGGACATACTGCAGAAAAGCATTAAGTCCAAGTTAACAAACTGATAATAAACTGACCAACACATCTAAACTGTTGGTTAAGTTATTTTTGATGATATGTATCTTAACTCTCTACCGTCGTAAATAAAGACTAAGCGAGTTCATACAAATAAATATAGCTTTTCTAGGTGCATTTAGTTAGCGAATGCTTTTTCAGTGTATTGGAACTCGGGAAATCGAATTACATTGTTGTTATCTACGAAAAGATGTAACAATATTACATATCTTTAAAAAAAAGCTTAATGAACTAAACAATTGTTCAATTATAAAAACCCCAAAAAGTCCAAAACACCTATGAAAAATGAAATAGTAATAATAAACTCTTGAATTCTCTAGCTTTATAAAATATGCGTAGCTTTTTCTGCGCCTATGTCAACTCAATTACTTTCAGCTCGCAACGCCCTTTCCATCGTGAGATTTAGTACAAATGAACACGAGTATTTACACATATTTCGATTTTTTATTGAGAAAAAGACGAAGACAGAAAGTAAGGACAATGGCTTTTTGTCAAACATGGGGCGTATAACATATATAGTCATGGAACCGATTATTATTGACTGAAAATTATTAATGACATCTGTACTTAAAATTAATAGTAAACTATTGGCAAACTTTAAAACTTAATTATGTTACAAATGTAAATTCTGACTTTATGCTTCTCCGCAGTGAGCCTACGACATTGGCTCGATGGAGGACAGTGAACAAGAAAGTGAAAGAAACAGTCACCGAGTCAGCTCGCTTGTGATGCATTCGTCACGGCGACCTAGTTTCTCCAAATGGATGCTGTAAAGCCGCTGGACCCAAATAGAAGTAACGAGTTTCTTGTTAAAACGCGACAAAACCTACCGCTTCTTAACTAGGGATTGCGAATCCGGGGGCGTTTTGAAAAATACGGATTTTCGGATTTCCTGATTTGCAAAAGTCGGATATCCGGATGAAATCATGTATTATAATATTTTGGTATTTTTTTAATGAGCCTTTTCGACATGATTTAAAATACATACGGATTTAATTTCTTTGATTAAAACACTTTAAGAAAATTAAACACTCATAACAAACCATGTACATAGTAAGTAACAACACCAACATCTTACAAAATCTTTATTATTAGGAACTGTTTCAAACTAACCTGGTACTAAACTAAATGTAATATTTTTAATCTATTGAAAAAAAAAACAACCTAAATCATAATTTAGCATGTGTACTGATACAACATACCAAAAGTGCATTGTATCCGCACACTGCGTAGTAAGAAATACATATATATTATATTTTTCTTATATTTAATATGTATCTTTCGAATGTTTAATATTTTTCTATCTATATAATGAACACAAGTACTTGTACTAAATCTTGTATTTGTGTATGATCATGATGTAAGCATTTTGTTATTGGGTTGAAAATCCAATTATTATTAACGTATTTATCCATGAGTTAGAAATATCTAAATGTTAAGTATTGCATGCATGTTGGGCGTGTTCATTGCATAGAACGTTGAATTGCAAATAACTTCTTTTTAAAAATTAAAAACTGGATAATCCGAATTCATATTCCTTGCCGTAGACTCAGAAACAATGAATTGCTGTTCCTCAATCATCACAATACTAATTATGGGTATAATTCTCCAATGTCTAGAATGTCAAGACTTGTTAACTCATGCCATGATCTTGAAATTTTTGGTAGAAGTCTAAATGATTTTTGTCATTCTTTACGACTCTACCAAAACTTTGACTAGACCATGGCTTGAATGTTCTCTCTTATGTTTATTTTGCCTTATTTTTGTCATCGCTTCATTTATTTTAATGTATATGCTATTCCTTCTTTGTTACTCTTTTTTCTTTTTCGTGTTTTATATGTATTTTTGTAATTGGACTTTAGTCCGTTAATTTATAAATAAATAAATATTTGAAAATCTGACTAATCCTAAAATCCGAATATTCCGACATTCAGGTTATCCGGATTGCAATCCCTAGTCTGAATATTCTCAACACGGGAACACGTGTTGGTCTGCGGCCCGGCTTCATTAGTCTCCGTGTCAGCGTCGTTTGTTGGCTGCATGTAAATTGGTGCATTTGGCTGTGCAACCGACTGGATTATTCCTTCATTCGTTTATTGGGAGGCTATTTGATTGTTGGAAATAAATAAACAGGTCATACTAATTAGGTATTAACCGTTCTGGACCGCAAGAATATTTATATAACCATCACTTGCCTTCTGATTTCTACTCCTTTACCGTAAAGTTGCACCCTGTTACTGGTCTAATCTCTTTTGAAATGATGCTTTATCATATTGTTGAGATAAAAGTCATGTTGTTAGTTGATACAAATGTATGGCTAGTTATCCACTGGACAAAATTCCAAAGTCAGTGGATCTATAGCATCCCCAATTGCGGTATCTCGTGAGGCTAAATATAATGTAAAGAGAGGGGAATAATGTGGGGAAGAGGAAGGTTGAGTACTAACTTGCTGCTCAGATCTGGTCACAAACACGGCTAATGATATTTCAAGCAACGCATCGTTTTTTAATGGTTGTCTTTCATCAGGGTGATACTGAGAGTATCTACCACTCTCTACTCTTACCATATTAATATTATATCTGTGCAATTTGAACATCAAGTTGAGTCACGACAAACATTATTCGTTATTCCAAATATACATTACTAAACAATATAATTTCCTTGTGCGTTCGAATGTGACATTTTATAAATTGTAACTAATCAGTGTTTAGGAAATTATCAAATAATAAAAAAACAATGTTTTCTAATAGAGACAAGCAAATAAGTACCCACCTATAATACTTTTACCAAACGATTATTTTTATTCTATAATTGAAATCAGTGTCCATATGACTTACTTTTGCAGTACATTAAAAAAATGGAACTAATGACTAACGTGGAGTGAAATTTTTAAATAAAGCAACTCAAGCCGATGGCAAGATTAAAGAATTGTTGCTGTTTATTTTTTGTTATAGTATAAACTTTTATAAAAACTAAATTATTTATTTGTTTATTTATTTATTTACGCCCGTTTTAGGCTTTTACATACATTTTAATTTTTTTTTTTTTCAAAACAGTAAGCTCATCAGTGCAAGAATTGTGTAAAATATAAAAAATAAAAAAAGAGCATTGAATAGCAGATACCAAAATAACTAATAACACATTAAAAAATATTGTAAAAGAAAGGAAATAAACAATTTTAAGTAATAGGTACAACTATTAGTTTGCTTTATTTTTTATTTCAGTAAGTAACTTATATTTATTTATTTTTTTAGGTTAATAAATTTTTGGGCGCGAAGTTATGAAATCTCCGCCTTTTGCAACTGTCGTTGGCAAGAGCACGCTTTTCCAAGCCTTTACAAACACAAATTTCAAAGAACGTATATCTAGAAAATAAGGTGGATTAAAACAACACACTTTTTGATTTCGTATAAACAAAACTTCCCTGTTTTCATATTGGCGAGCATATTACATAGGTATAATATTTACAAATGTGTAGATACTCATATTATTGGATGTATTTTGTCGATAGGTACGTGTATGAATTTATGTTTCAAATAAGGCATTATGTTGTTGGAGTTCTCCTCCATAGACCACCTTATAGTTAAAAGTCCTACTAGAAGTCCAATTAAATTAAATCGAAGTAAATTTCATTATTGTTTAAACCGATTTTAATTATTTAAGAACCGAATCCCGGTTAATTTAGGGGAAACTGCGTTTGAAATTTGATGTTTCTTTCAAAATCGGTCACCTCCACTGGTCGCCATCTTGATTATTATTCGGCCAATAGCAAAAAAAGTCAATGTTAAATTTTCTCGTCATTTTCTTTATTTACCTCATTTGAATAAAATGTTGTAACAATGAAAAATATAGTTTCTAGCATCCAGTAAACAAATAACAGTTTTCTTCATTTATCTCGAAATATGGAGGTTGACGACTTTGCCAGTAGTACCTTCAATTGGTGCATTTGAGTCGAGAGGTTTATGGTTCGAATCACGCCGCAAATAATTACACATGTATTTTGTCATTTGCACTGCCAGAGTGTAGCAATATTGATTGCTAAGTTTCATGGACATTACAGAATATAATTTACAGCTGCGATAAGAAATACCCATAAAACAAAATAAATAAAGTTCTAGCGTTTGTTCACAACAGACGACCTACATACTAGTCTCTCTTGCTGTGGTCGGAATATTTGTGAACATCGAAAAATATACAGTTAATCGTACAAAGTAAAAAACAGCGTAAACAATCACCTTCAATGAAGTATCTTAAACATCTTAGAGATGTCGTCGTTCGTGATTGGAATTGACCGCAATTTTTGTATATAAATATCCACGACGTTTTTTTATTATCGGTAGATGTCCACGGTCAATGATATTGCATTTTACAGAAAAAAAACCTTTGCAATTATATAATAATAATATCTTGCCTGGTGGTTATTTCCTTCTATGTAGTATAATTATAAAAGTAGGTTTTTTTAAATTTACAAACCATTAAAATATATTTCAGTACAGACAGTTTTTCACACAAACTTGAACCTTTCCGCAGCCCCTTTTGTATATTTTATAACGCGTCCATCTACTGCATATGAATACGCCAAGTATCTGTAAGGTAATTTATCTAATAATGATTGAATAAAAACAAATTTATAACTTTATTCCACTTTTTTATTTTTTGACTGGACCGGTTTCAGCCTATAACGGCCATTTTTAGACTAGTCGATGGCCGTTATAGGTTGAAACCGGTCCAGTCAAAAAATAAAAAAAGTGGAATAAAGTTATAAATTTGTTTTTATTTAATCATTAAAATGGAATTCCACCATGAATTAACAGTTACAAAATTAGAAATAATTTATCTATTGTTCAAAGATATTTTCTAGCTTTAGGTGAAGCGCCCTTGATGTGATTTCGAACACAAATCGCGCTTTAAAAATTATCCTAGCATCATTTTACTATTTTAGTATTCACTATGGGAGTCTTGTACTTGTTGAAAACAGACGGCCCTGACTACCATTGATAGATTACATAACAGATAAGCTTATTTAAAAAAACAATGTGAGAAAAAAATAGACAAAAGCATAATGGCATTAAAATACATAACTTCTATCAATATCACCTTGTAATCGACCTGAATAAGTAAATTAAGATCGGAGAGATGCATATCAAACCAGTTTATCCGATTATAAAATAAATAAAAACATGTGCAATCATCGGGGCAATTGGAAACATCGAAAAAGGGAAAATTAATTACAAACTTTTGGAGCCGTATAATAATATGGACAGCTATGCTGATCCTCTTTTAGTTGCAAAGCAATACTTAAATCTTACCACTTTCCAATAATTACAGCACGGAACTAAAATTGGCATGTTATAATTTCTCTGTAAAAAAATATCGCTTTTTATTTTGTATCATATATGTAAAAGTTATCCGAAATGCTTTTCAAACATTTTCAATATATTTATTTATTATTTTACTTGAACATACGTTTTTAATTAGTTGGTAAATTGCCCATTTTACAAGAAAGACCACGAATGAAAGAAAAAACGTTGCAGACAATACTGTGGCGTAAAATATTATCAATATACGGGCACTTGGTATAGCTTCCTTAGAACCCACACCGTTGGAAAAAATGCCGTAAAAAACTGTCTCCGATCGTCCGATGATGCTGCTCGTTGTTCGTTGAAAGATACTAGAAGATTGGTGAACGCGAAATGGAACGATTATGTTAAAACATGTATGTATTAAAACTAGCATTAAGGTTTTATTCGTGATTATTTTCAAACATGTTCAATGTAAGTTGATACTCTTAGATCGGTGAAGGAGAAATGAAACGATTGTGTTTGCAGAAAAACGCATTTGTGAAAGCGTGTTTGCGGATCCTCTTACAGAGCACAATGTGCGGAAAATCGTCTGTATTCTCAACACAATAAACACAATATTTACCCGAGTACAGTAAACCTATAAAATATATCATATACTCGTAGATTTTCAAGTAGAGTTTGTACGTGAAATAATGTAAAATGCAAACAGGAAAATGAACTTGTTTTGAATTTACTACATAATTTGTAAATCCAAGGAAACATTACAAATGAGAAAAGTTTAGTAAAGTTTGGATGACCTGTCAAAATGCGATTAATAATAACTACGTTGCAAAAGAGCAGAGTTTGTGAATCAAATGAGATTGATTCACAGCGTCAAGTGGATTATTTTATTTGAATCATCGTTTTGAGAATCCAAGTTGTGGTCGGAAATACTTAAACTTTGCGAATATTGCATGTTTTAAATTTTCAAAGCAGTCGATTAAACTAATACCATTAGATATTACGCAAACTTCAATTTATGAAAGCCAAAAAATGTATTCCGTGTCGTACTGACTCGTGTTATGATGGATTTAAGAGATACATTAATTAATTCGGTACTTAGAAAGTGATTAATTTGCATTTTGCATCACCGGACATGCGATCACTCGTACCTTATAAATTATTTAAAAAAAATTGTAATATTGTAGCATTATATTATAATATACTCGTATATTTGTATGTTTTCATCCTAAACTCAATTACAAAAGTAAATCGTTTCATAAAAAAAACGATTTAGTACAATTAGCACTCTCGTGGTTTTGGTTTTACATCGCGTGTGCGTTTTCAGTCAAGTCTACTGGGAAGAACGAAATGAATGGATATTCGTTACTATACTATATATTACTATACTATATATTACTATACTTATATTTGACATTTTAAAATATCGATTGTTAGACAATAGCATTGTAAGTTGTGTATGTAGGTACTAGGTAAGTGCTAGATTTTTGGATAAGTACCGTGTATGTACTGCTTACACGAATAAGTTCCTAAACTTGAATATGGTTTTTCAAATGTGCGACTTTAAGAATTGTGAGTGTCAATACGATAGTCTGGCATTCATTGAAGCTGAAGTACATAATTTCTCACCATGGTAACCGTTTTGGTCACATTTTCTTTTGAGTTTGGATGGTTAGCCGAATAAACATTTTTAAGGTACGGTGCTGAAGTTTTCTTTTGTAGACGGCTCACATAGAAATGTGCGTTTTCAAAGTAGGCGAGAACGGGGTTATTTTGTTGTTCTATTTCTAAAAGCGTTTCCCGTGAGGAGTATTTGCGCCTAGCAAGAACAGAAAGGATATCGGATGATGAAAAAACTATGGAGATATACCTACACGAGTTATATTTATCAGCTTTTTAAAGGAAAACTAGGCCAGAGTCTCAACTCCCGAAGCCAATAGGCCGTGGCACCCCCGACTGAGGAATGCTGTGAAACGAAACTAAATCCGCAAAGGGGGAGGGGAGGGAGAAGAAGGTGTGGAATGTACCTGAGCTATTCAGGTCTGGTTACTAAATATAACTAACCCCACATCAAGCAACGTTTCTATCTTGAATGGTCATACCCTCCCTAAGGCTATGTGAGTATACTAATATGAGTATAATAATACCTATCATAATCTTTATTCATTGATATTTTATCAACACATGCTCTTCACCGGGTTTCGCACTGGCGAACTTTGTGCTTTGAGCCGAAACTCTTAAACAAACTATTCCGTAAAATGCATTTCACGAGAACGACCACGAATGAAAGCAAAAACGTTGCAGACAATACAGTGGCGTCAAAATATTATCAAACAGCTAAAAATATATCAACCTTTTGAGCTTATGTGAATTGCAGTTATCTTGGGAATGATTTGTTTGTAATTATTATTACTTTTGGTGTTTTCTCTATTACGTATAAGTAAGATAAATAGTACAAATAGGAAACGATATTAATTAAAATTTCCAGTTTGCAGCTTCTTTACCGTCAATTTCCCTTCACCTAGTTGAGGTCCTTTTTAAGTAGGTGCCAGCCTAAAGCCTTAGGAATGGGTGGGCCGTCAGCAAGAAAGAAACCCGATCAAATATGCAGCCGCAATCTCCACAACAAGTACGCGTCTGGAGACTCAAGGGCTGCATCAATATTTTTCACGAATAATGAATATCAATCGGAAACTGAGAGTGGAGATATAAGATACGTAGTTTTTTTGCACAAAGACGCTGAAAGACCAAAAACGAAACAAAAAATACTCTGGAAAAGCACAAGTAGAACGCAAAAATATTGCAGAACGCAATAACAAGTAAAGTGGTAAAAATGGTAAAATGTGGATTTGAAAGCAACAGGTATCGTCTTTTATTGAATCCGTGACTTATATGAAACAAAACTGTGAGAAGATCGAATTTGTAAGGACATACCTATACATAAAACTTTATACTTGGAAAAAATCGTAACAACAATTAAAACCTTTATTTTAGGTATTCGTGAAAAAATATATATCTTGTAAAAATATATCCATGTATTATCACAAATTGTGCAAAAAGCCTTCCCTTTGCAATAAATTACTTTCCGTTTTCCTTATTTAATTCTTCCCGTTCTCGGGCACCCTCCCGGAACGTGTCCGGAAATAGCCCGAATTTAATTGAATTTGGAAAAACATATGTGACTTCCTCATTACCTACCTTCTTACCTGTTTGTTTTCCTTCGCCACTTTCAGCGTTTTTGATCCCAATCTATTTATAAACCATATTTTAGCCTCGGATAAATACCTTTGTGTTCCGATGTACCTTGAACAAATGGATGGTAATGAAGAAATCAGCAACTATGCGTGGCAGGGGACTCACGAATCTACTATCTATATATAATAATATATAATCTATCTATATCCACTATATAACTATAATAATTACACGCCAAAAAGGATCCACTTACGATGCGTTCAAAAAACCTTCGTGGTAACGAAATTTTAAACGGTTTTCGCTGTAATCCGGAATGTGAATAAAACGCTTTTTACCTAATTTTATACTTTCATTTCCGATAAACAAGCTACAAAAAACACGCATTTTCCAAAGCAAAATTTTAATTACACAAATTTCCCTCTTTTCGCTACATTTCCATTCCCCTCGCTCGACATGTATTTAAATTATGATACGCTAAAAATCAGCCCTAACAGGGTTATTTGGGGTTCAACGCCCTGCGAGCATTATCACACCCTCCAGCTGAGGGCTGAGGGCTTAGGGAGGTTATACTTCTACCTTCTACCTCTGCAGCTACCTGCACATATACGTGATCCCTCCTTTGGGGCGGTTTGATGTATCACTATGCCGAGGTGGTGAACAGGAAAGGACATATTCATTTCATAATATGATTTCGACAACGTTATATTGAATAGATTTTCCTGTGCTTTTAATGAACAAAAAAACTTTATTTTTACCGTCAAAGGCAGTGTTCATAATATTATTTACTTCATTCTTTATTTGATGTTTTTAAGTCCTAGTAAGTATTTTACCGTATAATTTTTACATGAATGAAAAAAAAACCGTTTACACTAAAATTGTTGGTAACATTTTTCCCACGCCGACGATTATTGCCTAAAAGATTAGTCTACCAGAAATCCCCATTTCACGGTACGACAAATAAAATATTGGTGGACGTGCGTGATCGTTCGATGAATAACATCCGCGTGCGAGGGGTCGTGGTATTATTGACACAGTTCCACTATAACACGTGTCATCAGAGGTGACATAAGAAGACACCACTGTAATAGGCTGAATGTTAATCATAATATAGCTTGGCGGGGAATACAATTCAACGTTCTATTAAAGTGAAACTCCGACACGGAGCCAATATAATTCAGTAATAATTAGCAACATAAATAAAGCTAGTGAGCGAAATAGGACCACCGCGGAACGCTTGAAATATGTATTGCTTGAAAAGCTATTTATTCACACAGCACTCCCTCGATAAAGCAGTTGAACGACCTGAATTTAAAGAAATCAATAGTTGATTATGATTTAGAGCCGTAATACGGAGTGTTTTGGCACCTAGCCAACACGCTGCAAGCTTCTGGAAGAGCTACAACATCAAATTCCAGACAGCGGAAGAGAAATAGACTCTTCGAAACTCCTAGATAAGATGTTAAACGAAACGTTAAATTAAAATATTGGATAGCATATGGCCCAAGAAATACGCCGATTATTGAAGTAATCCGACAAGGCTGAGCGTAACTTTGAAATTTATCGTTTTATGCATGTTGCAAGTATAATAATAATAACACTTCGATAATTTTTGAGAAATATCCCTTCGAGGGAGCTTCGCAAAACTAGAGTAACTTACAGTGTATTTTATAATACTTTTGCTGGCACAGATGAAACGAGGCTTAATTAAATAATCAAATAAATGTACATACTCGTATTTACAGATGTCGCGGACTGTGAAAAGGTACCCACACAATGTGAGTAACAATACTAACTTAGCGTTAAAGAATAAGTGAAAAGTTTTTGGTTGCGTCTTGAGGTTCTTCGCGGGATAAATAATAAAACAATAATTTATTGTCAATTTTCTCTCAAAATAAACATATTAAACAACAGTTTGTGCAGTTTTGACTGCCTATAAAACCGGGTGGTTTATTTTATTACTTATCCGTTTCCATCGACTGCCGCAATAACATCTATTGATTGAACAGTTTGTCGGATGTGATCCAATCTTTTGTGTGTGTGCCAATCTTTTTATTGCTTTATGTGAATACCGCCCAAGAATCCCAACTGCTCTCAATTATCCGGAACAAGTGGGACTATGGCATTCCCAATTGAGGTATGTTGTGAAGTTGGAGGGAGTGGGGAGGGAAAGTAGATGGGGGAAATGAAGGTTGGGAAGTACCTGGATATTCAGATCTAATCACTATACACGGCTATCACCGTTCTGAATGGTGGTCTTTCATCAGGGCGATACCACTCTGGAACGTGCCTCAAATATAGTGTATATTATTTGATTTTCAAGAATATGTGAAATAGCAGATTTATAAATTATATTAAATTTATTTGCATACGCCGGCTCTCGAACCCACGTCCTCCGGTTTCGTAGCCGAGGATCCTAACGTTTTATTTTATCGGTAAATTTGTGTCTAGCGAAATAGAATTTTTTTTTTAAGCTGTTTAAACATCTGAATGTGAGATCTGAAAAATAAGAATGATTAATGACGATCTCAAAAAATTCAAAATACAAAGAACACTTAAAATAAAATAAAATATACTAATTATTATAACAGTTTCTTAGTAACTAAATAAATAACACACCTCCATATACACAAGCTCAGCTTTTTTATGAGGGTACATATTTTTAATGAAAATTTAGATTTAAAGAATATATTTGTTTAACACTTTACACTATAATGATCATCTCTGTTTTGTACTATCTATTATTATGTTTGAATAAATAAAAATAATATTTTTTTTTATAATTAAAAAAATATAGCAATGAAGGAAAAATGCATGCAACAGCAGCAATATTACAACAGCAGTATGAATGTGGTAGCGTGGCTTTAAAGGTATAAAAAACCAATATCGTGTGGCTGCAAAGCAAGAGAAAGCCTTAAATAGCTATTAAACGCATTCGTGTTGGGCCGTAATTAGGTAGCATTGCATGGGGTGCTTACTGCTTACGTGCTTAGGTTGCTCAGGGCTGGAAGGGGGCGTTTTGTCACATGCTTCCCCGGCGGAGTATTTACTACATTTTAGACAACGCCATTATTTTGATGAATCGTCCAGTGTGTACTTTATATTACGACAACTTCCATTAAACACATAGTATTACTGTGTGGTGAAAGATTAATTTGAAAGTAATTTGGAAATGGGATAAAAAAACAATTATGATCCTGCCACTGAGAGCTCCGTTGGAATGTATCTTTCTGTTAGACGCGTCCTTTGATCTTTGGAGGTAGTCGGTAAAAAGCTAGACAAATAGTAAGATGAGCCGAGTTCGATACTTGGAGCGTTTAACTGACTTACTTCCTGCCTGCACAAGTAAAAAAGGTATTACCATGAATAAATAACAAATGTGAAAAAGAGACAGATTACAGGAAGTTATACGCAGTATATCCCCATGTTTGAAAACTACCTACCATTAAATTCCTTATTGTTTGTTTAACATTGAGACCATTCTCAGAAGAAAATAAATAAAAATATTATTATCAACAAATCATTTTTAGAATCTAGAAGTAAAAGTAGATTTAAGGTTCATAGTTAAGGGGCAGCACTCAAGAATGACGCTAAACATCACTTTGTAGCATTCTAATACAAGCAATACTTTAAATCATTTATCTGTAAATTTTCTATAGGTAATTAGAAAAATGTTTGAGGTTTTCAGTAAGCACATTTTTTTAACTGTAATCCTTTAAATTCTAAGAACAAAATACTAAAATTTCAGTAAAAGGTGCAGTTTGAAAACCAGCAAAGGCATTTTTGAACGTTTTAACTATAATTCCAGGCATTTTGTAAATAATTTGAAAGATTACCGTTTAAGAATTGTATTCACCGGAAACCTTAGATATTTTTTTAACTACCCGTATAGAATTGACAGATTAATAATTTGTAGTTTCGCTCGTACTAGAAAGTCAGAAATGATCTATTTTTGGGGGCTGACCCTTAAGCAAAGACAAGATTTTATCATCGTATCAGATACGCGCTAAAAATCATAGTAATTAGTGGGATGAATCGCAAATACACAAATATACCTAAAAAACCAATTCAAGATTGAAATAATTATCCGGTAGCTTCTTCGTGCTCGGTTAATTAATGTTTCACGTGGTAAATGGTAATTAAGGAACGTTCGTTTCAAATAAAGTTGAGTAAAAGATTCGCCGTAAAGCGAATAGTTTCGAAAGGAATTCATGCAATTCAACAATATAATTTCCTTGCTGGAAAACAAAAAATCCGAAAATTAAAAATTGAGCGTTATGCAGAAAGCATCCAACCCCCAAAAAATAAGAACGAGAAAATGCGTTTGAAAATATGACGATACAAAGCATATTACGGAATTTGTAAAGTTAATATCAGTGTTTTTTCTTTATGAGAATTATTATAAATAGGTAATTTATAATCTATCAATGTATATATTAAAAAACAATTGTATTTCCTATGTTATCCTACATTTTAATGTTTTTAAACTTAAATTATAGTCAAATATCTGCAACTTGGGTTAGTAAAAAAATAAATTACTAAAAGCTATTGCATTTGGAGATTTTTTTTTTTAGCAGATAGAAATCTCGTATTTATTTATAGGAAAACATGTAAAACTCAATTTTGAAAAATTGCGGGTTAGATGCTTTCTGCATAATAATGTACAATTACTAGTACCAAATAAATAGTTTTGTGCTAAGAAGAAAGCTTAAAAAAACCTCAAAACCTAAAAAGAGTTTTCTGTTTTAGAGGTGATATTATTCTCTTTCAGAAAGAGTCGAGAAAAATGTTGTACAGAACGAACCCATAAGTTAAGCGCAATAGCTCAAATGAGTCATCATATTACAAGGCCCGAGCAAAGGTTGGCTCAAGTGCACCGCAATGGGTCCTCCGCTCCTTCGAGCCAAGAGGCCTGAGCACTGCGCACTGCGCACTGAACAGCGAGCACAATCCTCCAAGTCCGTTTGTTCTCTTATTCCGAGAGACTTGAGTATTTTGTGAAGTAAAAAAATAAAAATATGAATAGCGCAAGCAAGTGTAACTCACGGAAGCCAAATATAAGAAATACTGAATCTGCTACTTGGTCAATACATATACATTACCAAGTGGTTGGGGTCGGATGGTCTAAATCAAGATTTTAGAATATCTCCAAATCATTGCGAGGTTCACAGGATTTCATTGAAAGTTTGATGGAAATATTCACGTTTTATTTCGGCTTTTTTTTACTCCAGTCCTACTTAAGCTCGTGACAATAAGCAGCCCGTATTAAAATTCATTATAACAACTAACTCACGCAATTTACTACCGTAATATATTCAAATCGCAATTCCTCGGCACAATCTCATAATTACAGTTTTAAATTCTCGGTAGTTACATATTTCTCCTGTAACAAATACACTTGTTTTGTGTAGGTGGGCCTTTCAAGGATAAAAAGAACTTTCTGAAGCTAGATACAGGGGGACAAAACAAGATGGTAGAACTCCAGTAATTTCCAGGTTGTACAGAAGTCGTAACAGTTCTAATGTGTCCGGTTTTGCAATGGCCCGCGCTTCCGGAATACATTATCAGCATTATTCGAGGGTCGAGCAACAAAGGGTCCTCTCTCCTCCATTGATTCTCGCGGAGATTGCATCTTTCCAATCTGATACCCTTGGCGGTACTCTTAGCACGCTCTAGAAACTCTGGGTGCATGGATGCAGCCTCCGCTTGCCAAATGCAACGGTTCACGGGAAACAATCGTACATTGTCTTGTTACTTTGCTGTTGTTGCAAGCTATTTCTATCCCTGAGCGCGCTTACCAAATCTCGCAAATCAATCGCTTCCATAAACACGAAACAGTTTGGTAAACAAAATGTACCTCGTGAATATACTTACAATACAATGTTGTGGAAAATATTTTAATTTAATACCTTTGAATAATTCATAATTTCAAAGTACGTAAGAAATTTCTCTTCAATAATCTGATCTTATTATTGGAAGAACCCTTTCTTTTTACACTTTTTTAACTAAACACTGTTGTCAAGTACCATATATAATATTACCCACACATTAAGCTTAGTTTTAGCTTTAATATCAAAAGTTTCCTGCAAATTATTAATGTTTTCTAATTTTTTGATGTGATTACCGCACAAGAGTCCCAAGTGTCCAACTGTCCTGAGCCAGTGGGACTATAGCATATGCAATTGGGGTATATTGTGATGCTGAAGGTAGTAAAAAGGAAAGGAGAAGGGAAAAAGAAATTTGTAAAGTACCTGGCTAGTCAGATCTGGTCACCAAACACGGTTAAAGCTATTTCAAGTAATGTTTTGATTTTTAATAGTATTCATTAACTAGGGCGATACTCATACTATCACTCTGAAATGATCAAACATGTTTAATATTTTTAATAATGTTTATTATATCAAAATAGTACTTACTTGATTGTTTTATTTTCATAGCGGTTTGATTAATATAAACATTAATAACATAGACATAAGTTAAGTTTGTTTTTTTTTTAAATAAATTGCTTAACACCATTTGATTTGTATACTCGTATTTTGTAAACTAGTTTCAGTTCATCCTGAACCTTCATCAGGACTATATAAATACATCCTAAGTTTACTTTTAATATTTAAACATCACTGGGGGCTTGATTTTAAGTAAATAGAGTACCCTTTATATAAATTAAATGTATAATATGGGAGGGTTTAGAGAAAAGCGCACCTGGAGTGAAGAATGAGTAAATTGCACTCCATAAATGTAATAAAATTATTATTATTGTGGAATTGGAAGCCAAGAAGCAATTTCTCTCTTTATGGCCTAAGAGAGCAAGTCTTTATGTCGAGCACCCGCTTCGTTCCTCTCCAGTCGCCTGCTATACGGCAAACGGCGCAACGATGTCAAGCACCATCATACTTCAACCAGTAAATCACCACTTTGACTAACTGTTCCTCGAAAGGCACATTCGAAATATATTGCAACGGAACGGGGGTGTGCAAAGACATGGCCTTTTTATTAAATGGAACTATATTAAAGCCGTGAAGACATATTGCTTGGCTTCGGCTAGCTCGTATCACTTGCCCCATCTCGGGTCACAACTGCAACGCCGCCGGTGCACTTCACCGCCGCTCCTATTTACCCGCGGTTACCTCCATCTTCTCAAACACAAATCTTCAGGAAAGCTCACCACCACAAACAACAAAGCAGTAATTATACACGTGGTTTTAAGAGTCATATGAGATATGGATAGCCCTTTCAATAATAATGCACAATTTCTCAGTCCATTATCTTTTGCTCATGCTTAGGAGTTTGGCTTTAAGCGGTGCACCAGACGCGATCGTGACTCACCAGTCGTGAGATATGGTTTTCTTTGTGAGATGATTGCAAAATTCTAAATGGATATCATGTTTCCATAGTCCGTCGGAATTAAATTAAGACAGACAAAGGAAAACAAAACTGAAACATAAATATATAATTTAGATAGAATGAGCTAACACAGTCGGTCCATTAAACCAGAATAAAGTAGTTTTTTTAAACTAAAACAGTGTCAGTATGGCCTATACAATAATTACATGTTTTACATTTACAATAAGACTATATGGATTCACCTACTCACCAATTGGTTCACTAACTCATAAATCAAAACTTATCCTCATTAACATCAAATATGGCAGCGGTCAAGAAGAGAGAGCTCCCCGCCGGCAAGACCAATGACAGGTTGGTTCTGCAGATCGAAAGACAATCTAATATGCCGATGGCTGAAATAATTTTCTAATATGCATTTTCCTTCATAATATCTCAGTGGGTCCCGTTGACAGTTCCACTCAACACGATTCAGTTTTGTTGGAAGAAGCTTTAGGTTGCGTCAACCTTAATGCCTCGAGTGTGATCGTCATTCAGCAGAAGAAAATATAGAGAAATAGTAAATACAATAGTACTCGTATTTATAATAAAAATATTACACACTACTCGGAAGTCGATGAGCGATTCTAACTCAACAGCGAAAGTTTCACAAACAAGTTGTTCAAAATGAATAGGTGTGGTCTAGGAACCATAAAATGTTTGAAACCTGTTGGATTATAGGTGCTAACACTATACAGTGTAAGGAAGTTTGTGGGATACAAAAAATGTAAAGCCTTTCCTATTCCATATCCATATTGAAATATTCAAACTATGTCAATAATTATTTATGGATGAATGTTTTGAGTACCTGTTGAAAATGGAGACGGTCACGATATCGGATTAGACTTTACCAGAATAATGATACGACGTTCCGTTAGGTCAGGGGTCGGCAGTTTGTCAAGAGAGAAGAGCCAAATTGTCATGGAAACAGGATAACAAAGGTACCAGAGGACCACACAATATATGTAATATACATATGTATAGGATATGGATTTCAGGGAGAAAAAATTACAGATGTTTTATTAAAAAAAAAATAGAACGGTGTCCACGCATCGCTTTTGATAGCTCTACTATTTCTGGCAAATAGCTACTTATTTTTAATTGAATACATGATTGTAAATTTTCATCCGTTATTCTGCTTCTAAGTTTTTTTTATTTGGTTCATAGTTGAGAATGTTTGTTCACATACGAGTATGTAAAACCAAAGATTGTGAGAATGCCAAAAGCTAGTTTTTTTAACGCGTCATATGTGTCAGGCAAACTATTCCACGCATCAAATATTATTGTTTCTATTTTAGGCAGTTGTTTTATAGCTGTCCACTTGTGCTGAGAAATTAAATTAGATTTCTGTCTTTCGAGTTCTTCCAAGTGGCTGGTCACATCGGTGAATTTGTTGCTCCACCGTTCCTTACTTTTAAAATGTATTAACTGCATCTGTGTCGAAAGGTGTCAAGTTAAGTTCTTTAACATTTATTTTAAGAGGACGTACGATGAAAGCTAGTGTAACCTTATTTGCTCTGAATTGTTGAAAACGTTCACCAAAAACTAATACGCTGCTGAAATAAATCGCACTAAAAGAACTGCTTTTTTCGTCAGGATACCGTCTTAAATTCTTGAAATGAAGTAATTCACCTCTCTCCATATCTTCGGTGAGAACTTGTAATTTATTTACAAAGCACTCTACTTCTTCCAATAATGTGTATGCGATATTTCCCTTTCCTTGCAATAATATATTTAAAGCATTAAGATGTGAAGTAATGTCGACCATGAAATTTATTTTTTGTAGCCGTGTGTCTTCTTCCAATTCTTGAAAGCGAGCCGCTCCCGCCGACCCCTGCGCTAGGTTTGTCTAGTGTCAATTTATATAAACTTAATATTTTGGCATCAGGAAAATTATCTGGTGATTTCATTCTTAGTAAGTAATTTAATTCAACAATTTAATTACAAAAATATTTTTTCATCACTATAAACGTTCACCATCGCTTTCATATTTTTATTTTATTTAGTACCTATGTTTTGTGATCTGTTGCCATTTCTTAAACACATTAAATATAATTATGTTTGTGATGCGTTTGAAATGTTAAATTATTTAACAAAATTGTATCATTCCAACAATATGGTGTAAATTGTGTAAACAATAAACTGGCATTTGTCTGCCTCTCTCTCTCTCTCAGATTGCAGTATGGCAGGTCCTACATTCAGTAAGGTAGGTACTATGTTATTTTTCCGTATCATATATGATATATAATCTTGTTTCAAAACGCATCTCCCAGTTGGTCAATCAAAGAATAGCATGCCTTCTTATACTCTTCCTACTTAAAACTATTTACCAAGTTCATTTAATCCCATTTAGTCCCTCTAAATCTACACTTTACAGCAATGTAAAGTCGACCGGTCGGTAGTTAAGTGGACAAACGCGTCGGATTCCCACCCGGGCGTCGTGCGTTCAATTCATCTGCTGGCTAAGTCCTCCATCATTGCACAAGCAACATCTTCCGCTTATTATGATGGCAGTAGGAGTTTTTCAAATATTGTCAGGTTATTCGTAACCCGGGAATATTTGTCTTTCTTTTAAAAAAAAAATGTTATTTTCTCCATATTGCATATTTGGCAGTCAGTCTCTGGCACTAGATAATTACATGCTATCATTTTTATTAACCTACTTATAATTGTGGTTAATACTAGATAATAATTGGTCAATAAAGCAACACATCTTACGCATGATTTGAAAATCCCCCATATTAAAGTAATATTCACACATGCAGATTTTCAGAGAAATTCCTTTGGGAAGTTCATGCTTTATAACCTTGTTTTATTATTAATACTTGCACCCATCAACACATCACTACTGTTATAGTAGTTCACTTTATGATCTATCATCGTCTAATATAAACACCACAACGTAGAGACTTATAAACATCCGTAGTACGAAACAGGTTCTAGTTTCTAATAGGCTTGTCTCGCGACAATCATTCACCATTGAACGTTATCTCACCTCGACTTGGTTCTCACTTCCAGTTTTCCGCCCACCTACGTGTTTCTATGCGAGTCCTTCAGAAGGTAATATTATAAGTGTGCCGATGTTACAGTAGAAGCGGCGATGAAAGCTCATCAATAATGTATCGCAGCGAGATGATGAAAGTGAAGGAGACTTCATCTACGGATAGACACTAGACGTAAAATAAACTTTGATGAATAAAACAATTTAAAGTTCAAATTGTATGCCATAAAAATGATGTTCCATCAAATTACGTTACCAAACAAAAATGATCCCTTGGATTTCCTCTAGTACTAACATTTTCCACTCGCAAACGTCAACGTTTTACGAGTTAAGTTCTATCATAAAAAGTGAAAGCCTTCTTGAATAATGGTTTTGTTCCAATTTGACAATACGAAAATGACAAGCTGTCGTCTCGAAGTTTTCCGCCCATAAAATTTTTCCTAACACTGATTGGATAAAACGTTAAACAATTTAAACCCTTTACCCCAATTCACTTTGTAAGCTCTCGAAAATACTTAATGGACTTTGCCGTTTTAAAATGGACGCATTACTAATTTCAACACTCTTCGCGTATTTTATAGAGAAGATAATGTTCATTTTAGGACGACCTCGGAAAATAATATGGAACGGCGTTTGATAAATCGGATTTGGAACCTACTCAAGTTTTGAAGACACGAGTCAGTAAGTACTCTCGCTAACGTAATTCACCAAGAGCATCCATCTTGTTACAGTTTTCACCACGTTGTTTAGCATAGATCATAAAACGATACATTTGTTACGGAAACTGCAAATCGTACATTGCGGTGGTAGTTTTCCGATATTAATTCAAACTTTTACGTATATATCGCTCTAGAAATACGTTACTTGAAAGGAAAAAATGCTAAGAAACCACAGGGTTTACAAAAACATGGGTTCTGCTATGATTCTAAACATCGAAAATAATTAATTTATTTTGAAAAATTGTAAGTTTGTGGTAATAAGCTCTATCAACTGTGGAATATAATAAAGCCCTAAAGAATCCACATCTAAGGGAAGTCATTTCAGTATTACCAAAATATGTTCTACTCATATCGAAATAGTGAAAAGTTCCCGAAGTCGATAACAGTTTACCAGAAACAAACCTAGCGAGGTATTTTGGTAATCGAATTGCTGGAAATGTTTGCAATGAGCGTCTATTACTGAATAACTGACCCCGAGAGCGTATTTTGGTTTACATTTCCAACCAATTCAATAGCTACGCCAACTATCGAAAGCTCACAACTTTTAATGATGAACTTTCAAAATGTTATTTACTACATACTTCTAACTAATCGAAACAATAATTTTATAAAGATACCAGTTTAATTACCCGGCTTTGCCTGAATTTCAACACTATTTTTCTAATTGAACCATTTGGTGTTTTATCTGTTGTTTGACATGGATATTTCTAGCTCCATAGCTGAAATGATACGTGATTTTGCGAGCTGAAAGTAGTTGCGTTGGACATTTCTGATACAAAAGAGTTTTGCAAATATTAGGTTCGAGTTTTTTCTGCTTCATACTTCTGCTCAGTAGTTAAATTTGTACTACTCCAGATAGAGGGATTTTCTTTTTTACGGTTAAGGCAACAGCATTTATGCAAATTTTAGTTTTTTTTTCTTCCTGATTTTTTGCTGTAAAATTATTGAAAAATTAAAAATAATCATATATGATTTTGAAAACGGTTTTTGATGTTTCATACTATCAGACTTAAAAATAATATGTATAAAATTGTAAATTGTTTACAACGTGCAAATTTTAATGATTCCCTTAGTGCTTGGCATCATTTACTCGTATATTTAGACGGGCGGGCTGTGCCCAGGGGCGCTTGGCTTAATTCGTTAACTGTAGAAAACCCAGCTGTCAGTCGATGTACCCTTCCGCTTTCCAGATATATTATTTAAAGTGTTGCAAGTCTCCTGGAAGAGTGGTTTTAATTATTATGGGCGTGCGCTTTGATGGGCCTACCCCTAACCCCACAACCCCCGGCCGAACACCCCCTACGGCAGAAACCACCTTGCGGAGGGTGGCTATCGGATTTTAAGATTTGTGCCATGTGCACTTAAAGGCTCCGCTGCTCATCAAAGTGCGGGGACCAGAGGGACTTTCCTAAAATTCTGCGGCGTAATTATACTAATTAGAAATGGGATGAATTAGGAAAATTATGATTTGACTCTAATGGCATATTTAAACGTGTATTTTTTTCTTTAAAGATAGCTTTTAAGGCTTTCAAAAGTAATCCACGAGTAAGTTGGGATCTACCAGAAATGCATCATACAAAAAGACATTTAGTGTTATGTTATATCATGTACGAGTGTGTATTGTTTTTGTTCAGTGCCCTTCTATTGGCTGACTTATCAACACACACACATGTATTTTTGCTTTGTTTTATAGTAACTATGTAAGATACAAAACAAAATGTATCATAAACGATGTATAGCTGTACTTGTTCTATCGGTATTTCAATGGAAGATGCTCCGAGGAACTTGCGCCATTGATCCCTTAAGCACCGGTGCACAACGGGAAACATGCCAAACGCGCGCTCACCGTTGACCTTTGTCATAATAATATGAGAACCGATAGCTTCTACGACTTCTTTTTGTATTCAACAGCTCGGCTGAGGAATGACTTGCCGTCTTCTGTGTTTTCTCCCTCCTACAACATGGGTCTTTTCAAGACCTAGGTTCACTCTTAATTTTCCTCAAAAAGTCCCTCCACACATCATCCCCAAAGATAACATAGGCCCTGAGGGAAATTATTTCCTTCGAGCCTATGGTTTGGAGTTAATACACGTGATAGAAAAAACAATGATTAATCCGTAGGATGATCCGCTATTTAAAAAGGGACCACCAACATTATTATTTATTCTCATAATTTTATTTCAGTTTTTTTCATATAAATTGCCTCCTCAATAAACCTTTAGAAATATTTAGTTCTCAGTATAAATACAGAAGAATATGTACGAGTCGATGAATAAGCGGTCTGACGCAATAGAGCTCTCAACGGCAGGACCGTAAGAAATCGAATGAAGCAATGTGTGTGTAACTAGACAGAGTTGTGGCAAAACGTCCCATTATCCCTGCTTACCCCTGCGTAAATGAAGTGATGATTATTTAGTAAGTGCTGATAAACTAAACATATAAGCACTCTGGATAAAATACTCATAGGCAAGTGAAATATTGAATACAAATCTGCAAAGTGAAATCGAGAGCGGTGACCTGCCACCCTCTATTTGTGTTGCCAGATAGCAGATTGGAATGCATTGTTTATGGGAGTCCATTATCTCGGGCGGTTGCAGGTAACACCACACAACACACAACACACACACACACACACACAACTTGGATACACCGAATAATGTAACGTTCGCTTTCACTTCATAGCCGCCCTGGGCTCGGAGGGCGGGGAGGGCGGGAAGGGCAGGAAGGGCGGCGCCCTGAGTATGTGTGAGCTATTGACATTGAACATTTAATTTTGATTTCATTAGTGGACAAGCAATTTATTTAATTTTTTATTTGTAATTTACTATTATTAATTAAATATAATAAACTAGTAGTAACTACTCAGATTTCCCCAGTCTCAACACTCTAGCTTTATGCTCGTACGAAAGTGAATGTATTTATTTTATTGTCTACGGTGGTAAGTTTACTTATACGGCTGTCCCCAAACATCAACATATTATTTTCTTTTAAAATACATAATAAATTACAGAAAAACATGGAACAGAAAATATTGTGTCCAGTCATATTTTCGACAGTAGTCAAATGAATATTTCAAAGCTCTAGGATAAAAATTAATTTGCAAGCTGATTATGAAAATAGTTTTATGTTGTGCATGATGTGCACATTTTATGACGCCAGAGCTCACCGTTCGAGAGTTATTGCTGCTTTAGCACACTAATTTTCTGCTTTATAGATTACGAAAAACACTCGCCAATCAGTATAACACACCGAAAATAAATAAAGAAAGCCCACCATTTAACAGGAATTTAAGCAGACGGTTTAGCGACATTAAATAATATTCTCAAAACACCGATAATCCGAGTCTGAAAATCATCCAATACATCGATGCTGAAAATCTATGATCATTTTAAATGATTCTGTTCGAAGAAAAGCCAGCGGTGGAGCGATTCGGTCTCGCTGAAAGTGAGCGTTGTTTCTCGAACAGCTGGGGAGCGAGCAGCCCGCCGGCCGCGCGATATACAGCCTTAGAGCGGGCGCGGGAAGGCTCTTCATCTCTGCCGCGAGGTGGCGGCACCTTGCGCGCCGCTCGCCGGCACATCTGCGACGGAAAATCAATATAGACAACCTTTGGGCGGGGACGGGGGCGGGAAGGTCGGGAGGGCGGATTCGTTAGCTCTACGGATAAATACCTTGGCGAGGTTGCGGGCCCCTATATCTTATATGGTACTCCACGACAACGGACCAGAACTCTGGACCATCAAAAATTACTTAAAAAAAATTACTCCATAATATTAATATAATGTATTGCACGAGAGTCACGTGTGAATAGCGCTTTGACAGCTGTTGTCAAAATAAATGTAAGCTAAAATAAAAAATAAAAAGTTTTTTTCGCGGTATTCTAATTATTGCAAACAGTCTAAGCCAAATAAATGTTTGGTTTTGCATGAGTGTCCTTGACTCACTTATAATGTCGGCTAGACTAAAATACATTTTCAATTTTTTTGTGTATTTACAAATACATAGTTCAATGGAAATTAGGAAAGTTTCTGTGGCTTTTCTTCGTTGAATATTTTCCCGATAGCATACTTAATAAGACTAAAATAATTCGATTTTTGTCTGGCTGGCGAACCACGGTCACGGCTCATCCCAGCGTTGGGAGAAATATTATGGAAAAGCTTTGCAGATAATGGCGGAGAAACATCCACAATTTAATAGAGTTAAGCTACCATTCCATTAAAATTTATATGGGAACAAAGGGGAAAACAGAAAAAGGGAATGAAATATTTTTTCTTATGTTACTTGCTTTGTGAAAAACCTACTGATTATGAATAAAAATCATTATGATATTGTATTGTTTTTTACGAGTACTTGCATATATTACTGACTTTATTTTCTGCCGGGGGGGGGGGTGGTCAAAAAAAAATATTATATTTATCCGCCCTCAAGGGGTTTATATATTTAATTTACAAAGAGAAAAAAAAGTATAGATTTTAAAATTGTAAATAAGAAAACCTAATCGCTCTTATATAATATTTGTTACGTTATAGAGCTATCACTTAAGTATCTTTTACAACACTCGAGGTGAATTTGTTTCCGAGTGCGTGCATGTATGCGATGTGGCAGTTTGCCTCATTATTGTTTTACGTTTAATCATTTTTTTGTTAGCGGCGAAGTTGTCGCTTTTTTATTTTTTATTTCTTGGGGTGCATCCCGGTTTTTTGTTTGTTTGTCAAAAACTTCCAGGAACCATAAATATAAAAATAGGCACTTCTTAAGAAATCATTTGCGACATGGGATGTAAATTTACAACAACAAAAAATTACAACTTTTAGATTTTATATTTAGCCGAGTGGGCCGTAAGAAATGGGTACTGGTTGTGCACCACTGATAAAATACATGAAAAAAAAAACTAAATTAAACGAGGATTTAATTTGAAAATTTTGACTACATATTTACAATGTTTGTAAGTCTAGACAAAAAAGCACAAATGGTTTAAATATGCAGACGGGATATAATCATAATGGAAAGGGATTAGATAGGTAGTACGGGCTAGCTCTGAAACAAGGTTTTCAACACAAAATATTTATTTTTTTATGTTTATATTGATATATATGAATAATTTACTTTGTCAAGAGATGATATTTGAATATATTAGTGGTATCATAGTCTTACTTCATGTCGTGGGTAGTGGTATTCTTGTAATTATGATTCTGATTGGTCCGCAAAAGTTTTTTTTTTCAGATCTGGGGGTTCAAAGTAAAAAAAGGCAAAAATTTTAAGACGCGGGAAGAAATAATAAGGCAGCATTAGACCACAAATCATAAGCGTCAAACAACATTATGTTTGTAGATTCCCGATAAGTTTTGTATCCGGTCGATTAAGGTCTATTCTTCAAATTGAAAAATGAGCACTTAGCCAAAAATAAAACATGCTCAATAAAACATTTCGGCTTTACAATCCATTAGTGAAAAGTACGGTCTTCATAGGGTTTTGTACTACCTTATACATGTGCGAGCTCTAGGCCAATTTTCAAAAGAGTACCGTGGAAAGGCTTCGGGTTCAGTACAATAATGCCTACTGCATGATGGTCGGTCTTCCTGGGCACTGCAGTTCTTCCTGTATGTTCACCGAGGGGCGAGTTCCCAGATTTACAGGCCTTATGAGAACCAGGCTTGCAGGAATGAGGGAAAGGATTAACAACTCCGTAAATATCCTCATCATGGATTTCGTCAGAGTTTAGGTTTTAGCATCGAAACTCATTGGAGAAAGACATTGATCCGATCAACCCACTGACCGGTTGGTAGCTGAGTTGACAAACGCATCGGATTCTCTGCTAGCTAAGTCTTCTATCATTGCTTAAGCAACATCTTCCGCTTATTATGATGGTAGTATGACTTTTTCAAATATTGTCAGGTTATTCGTAACCCGGAAATGTTTGTCTTTCTTTTAAAAGAAAAAGAAGTATGTTTTAAAAATAAAAATAAATTCGGAGCTTACGTCGGTTCGTTTGACACATACATAGGTAGGTATATATACTTTATTTTTTAGTTTAACTATATTTACTCCAAGTCACAGTTTACATAATTATTTAACTAGAGTTTTTAAAATTTTATTTATATTGTTTATTGATTTTATTTTGTTTATTTATTTACCGTTTTAAGTAATTTTTTTAAAATTCTATTGTCTTTTATAGATTTTTTTTAATGACCTTACTTGTTTGTATGTTCTCTATGGAATGTGTGGGATTGTTCAAACCTCCCCACATTCCATAATAAATAAATACTAATTATTATTGAAAAAAAACACTTACAACTGAATGAACCATCATTAAAAAAGGATCCTCGGAAGCTATAAATTTATATAAATGGTTTCACTTTGCAATGGAAAGCACTCGGTCTATTCATACAATTTATGAACATTTGGTAATGTACTCGTAATTGGAAGTATAAAAATCCTCGAAACTGTTAGGAATTTAATACCCGAGACTGAAAACTTTAAAATGGTTGCAGTTTAAAGTAGACGATTGAACTGTTCGTAAATTTATGAGTACACCATCTAAAGCATCTATCAGTGCAGTGGCCAGTGCCGGGTGCAGTTCTGCAGATACTGAAAAGCTCATTGTACCCAGCAGTGGCGTGCGCAGTTACATTACTTACTTTGTCCATCACCTTTTCATGTTTTTTATTTGATAAAAAAACAAATTATACTTAATATATTTTACTATTTCGATTTTTAAATTTGATATTATGTACCTTCAAGAAAGTCACGAAATTCAACATCACATCAATGTCGAAAACAGAAAAGCTAACATAATCAAAACGTCAAAACAAAATCGAACTGAAATTCTCAGGCCTAATCTAATTTAATTAACATTGATAATTTCTTTTCGTTACATAAGAGAAACGCACTCGGGTTCTGTTTTATGCGAAATTTTGTTTTGGATTTACGGCTAAAATACCCATCCAAACTCAACGTTCTGGTTTTAAATAAAATATTTTAAACATTAATATATATTTAATATAGATACAACATATATATCTTAAGGGTCAGCACCCAAAAATACACGTTTTCTAGCATTCTAGTACAAGCAAAACTACAAATTATTCATCTGTTAATTTTATACGGGTAGTTAGGAAAATGTCTAAGGTTTCCGGTGAATACATTTCTAAAACAGTAATCTTTTAAATTCTTTATATATGCATGCTGGAATTTTAAGTAAAACATTCAAAAATGCCTTTGCTGGCTTTCAAACTGCACCTTTTACTGACATTTCAGTATGTTTTTCATAGAATTGAAAGGATTACGGTAAAAACAATCTGTTCACTGGAAACCTACAGACAGTGGATAATTCTTTCGTTGCAATAATAGATATATTCAACTGCACTGAATCTAGTTACAAAAAGGCTATAAAAGCATACCTCTTTCAAAAATATTACTGTTAATTTATTGCATTTTAATATTTCTATTACTTACTTATGTTTTGGGTGCATCATTTACTCCATGTTATTTTTATGTCACTATTATTTTATATTATGTATGACACACTTATGTAAAAGCCCATAAGGGCGTATATAATTAAATAAACAAATAAACCTCAGACATTTTTTTAACTACCCATAGAATATTTGAAAATAAATCTTTTGTAGTATTACTTGAATTAGAAGGCTACAAAGTGACGTTGAGCGTCATTCTTGAGTGCTGACCCTTAATATAGATTTAATGATCAACCCCGGAAATTTCGCGTTATGATCTTGAAACATGGTATTTATATGTATAACTTAATTGATATAATTTTTCCAATAATACAAGCCATCCAAATAAGAATCAGTTACTAAGGACCACACGGCCAAGGTATCTAAATACCACGATTCACAGAAGACGGAGCAGGGTACACCGTAAAGAGTTAACACTGTACAGTGCACAGAGTGTACACTGTACAGGGTACAGGGTACAGCGCTGCCAGGGCACTCAACCCAGTCTGGCTGCTCGGGCCGGGGGACGAGGTAATCCGGCAAGGCTTATTGCACATCGTGTTTTTAAACGAACTTACAAAATATTATGGAGAGCTCGGCGAGACAAACAACCGCAGAGAAGATTCATTAATTTCACCGCAATTAAGGACTACGGTTGGTTTTTATACGAGTCAAATAGAATCGTATTCGCAGAGGTTGCAAAAATATTTGTAGAGTAAATATTTCATGTGAACGTACATCTACATATACGAGGCCTGTTCAAAAGAAAAGGTGAATTTTGAATTTTCGCGGGCTGTGTACATTCGACTATCGAATAAAATCCATGATTTGTTTTTACACAACTCCAGGACACTCGTCGTCATTAACATCTTCTCGGCATGGACAGATACACATGAATCTATTTGTATTTTATTAACTTTTTTTTTTAAACACAAATATTAAACAGTCCTCCAAAATACTTTTAAAAAGAATTTGGTCAAGAGTAAAAGAGGGCCCAGGATATTTTGAGATTTTTTTCTTCAATATATGGCAGCGTATGCACAATATTTACGACTATATAAATTAAAGCATCCAAAATATAAATCGAATTTCCCCCGTGTTGTTAATTGTGTTAGTTAATATTATTCATCTTAATTTAGTTTTGTTTTATAATATCGTATTTTAAATATGTTTACTTGTGTTTTGTTATTTTATTTTATTTTTTCTATTAATCGAATTTGAATTTACATGTTGTATTTTCACGGGTGCTGTATTTCATACCTTATTTAACCAAGCTGTAATAAAAGCCTTATTGTTATTGGTGTATATTTTCAAAACCCACCATATACCTGTACGTATATCAACCTATTTTATTGTTGTCAGTCTTGAATTATTAAAATGCGTGGATCAGTATATTCATAAAGTACGATGGAGGTGTTTTATTATTATTTTTAGACACAGAGTTATGCGATTACGATCTATTGTTACGCTTTTCGATTGTGTACGGTTAGAATTTTTGGTTTATATTACTAAAAATTATGATTCTAATAAAATATCATTTTCAGCTGTAAATTTCAATATGTGGGGGTCCTATTCTTCAAGAAAAAAATATGTTTCATGCTTTTGAACGAGTCACGCTCGCGCGCTAAATGCGTTACAATTTCTGCTAGCCCGAGTGACGCTCGCCTGTTTCGTTTCGCAGCGTTCTATTTTTAGCTAACACGAGTGACGGTCGTCAATATTAGCGATGTATTTTACGCAGTTTGAATTTGCCTGCAGTTGAGTTGTTTGACCATGAGATTGGTCGTGTTTTTGAGCTGCTTATTTCGTTTTTACTATATTGTGTTCATATTTTCGTGTATGTATGAATGCATCGTTTGATTAAAAAAAAAAATTATACCGTATCAATTTGAAATTAAATATGCTTAAATTGTTATATTTTAATTGAAAAGTGTATAAACTTTAAATAAAAAATTTGATGTTTTTTAAACACTTTTTGTAAAAAAAACCCTAGCATTAAGCGGTTAAGGACTCCTCTTATTGATGTTTTTAAGACTCTTGTGTGTAAAATTTAGTTTACAAAGAGAAATAACAAACTAAACTGATAACTTACCTTAAAAATTGTACCTAATAAAAGCAACAAAAAAACATAATTAATTGGCAACCAATACACACATACTTACTTAAAATAATAGTAATAAAAAATTGACACCTGCAAAGGTTGATTATTTTTATTCAATAAAAAATTGTTTCCAAAAGCACAATTTTAAATAAAGAGTTAAATTATTTTATTCCCTATTGAAAATTTAAAAAATCCCGTGTCAGTCTTTGATTAGGAAACTTTTAGTAAAAAAAATATTAGACATGGATTTTCATATTCAATATTTTAAAGGTTTGAATAAAGGTCTACTATGATAGGTATTGTTATCCAGTCACTCATACATACAGCACTTAAGGCTAGTATTAAAAAACTTGTAATAAGTATTATAAGAAAATCATCAAATAGAATCGTAATTACGAAAAATCTTTTCGATATTTTCTCATCATCGAAGAGTGGTCCCTCTATAAGTACTATGTGATTTGCCACTTATGTCCTAACGACTTGATTGTATGATAAAACATAAAATATCAATTGAGCAAACTGTCCGTCTTATCGTAAAATTAAGCACAATTGTATCTGTTGTGAATCCCACTCTTTTATACGACACAGATATTATTGCGTCATTAAAGATGGATTTCTTTTTTAAGACCATTCTCCCATAATCGATTTCTGATTTATCTAACAACTTATCAGAATGTATCTAGTATCTATAATATTATTGTGGGAATAAAACGTAATATTTATTGAGAGAGCGCTAAGGATGGGAATTTGTAACTCGTTTGTGTGGCAAAGCTTAATAAAGAAAATGAATCATTCGCATCGCAATCACTCGCCAACAAGATGAAGTCAATTTTTTTTCTTTTTAATCTGACATGTAATTATTGACATATCAATTAGCACACTTCCATCCAACTACTATATCAATAAAGTGTATTGTTAGAAGCAAATTCAGCTGTATTAAAAGAAACAGTAGCATTAAAAATGGATGAAAAGGGTAAAAATAATATGTATTTTACGTAACTCAGAACTTTCAATCTAAAATTCCCCATACTATCAAATCCACATAAACAATATTGAACGTGTACAGCGCAAATTTTTACGTTTCATAAACTTCAAACTACACATTCCAATTCAACACATAAATTACAAATTCCTTTTAAACACACTCAAAATCCACACCCTAGAAAACAGAAGGAAAATAGCCGACTTAACTTTTCTGTTCAAAATAATTCACTTCGAATTCGACTGTTGTGAACTCCTGCACCTTATCAACTTCAGAGTACCTCAGCGAGCAACTCGGCAAAATATACTTTTCTGCAACAATAATGTCACTACCAACTACCACATACATGCACCCATTTCTCGCCAACATACACTCGGGAATGAATACACCTCAAATATTGATATCTTTTATATGAATTTGCCAAAATTTAAAAGACTTTTAAACGAAATATTCACTTTTCATTAATGTATTGGAACTATTATTAATTATTATTTTTTGTATTTTTATTTTTTTTTTGCTATTTATTTCTCAAAACGTTTTACTGTATTATTTCATGTATATCCTTTTTAAACTGTACTCATGCACTTACTTATGTTAAATTACTATGTAAAAGCCCATCAGGGCGTTAATAATAATAAATAAATAAATAAAATAAATAAAATGATAACAAATGTTAATCTAGGATTAATTGTCATACCTACATGAAACTTTTTCAAATACCCAAAATGGGTAGGAATCGACTACCGTTCTCGCGGAAAGGCCATGATATTCATAACTCGGAAGAATATTCCCACGCGAGTTTTTGTACGGAAGATATGAATATGCAAGTGTTAATAATAGTAAATGGGGGAGCATGTATTGGGCCCGCGTTGGGGTTGAGAAATGATTATGACCGCAATAAATCTCAAGGCGAACTTAATAAAGGTACACCATGAACTATGGGGAAAAGTTCAGGCAGAATGCACTCGGCCGATATAGATGAGAGTTAGACCCATTAGCAGAAGTGGCGATACCTAATGGTGAACGAAAAATTACCCAACGGTATACGTGGTAATTTATGGCGATATCTATAAACTTCGAAGCATTTCAGTTAGTTTCTAGTACCTCCCTCCCGAAGAAACGAATATAAATCACATGAATCAGACATGTATGAAAGATACGGTCTAAATCATAGTTTGCATATTAAACCTGTAAATTCTTTAAAAACCGGCGACTTTCAAAAAACCCTTGTAACAAAGCTATATCTAATAAGACGTCATAAATGAATTCTGAAAACTAAAAACGCATTAGATTTTTTAACTATGTTAAATAATTATATTAGGATCGTCGATTATAACATTGTTTTTGTGTAAAATTACATCATAGCAAAAAAAATAACATCAATTTTGAACGTTTTTATGGAATGTAGCATGAATATCGTATTTTTAATGACGGCATAAAACGATAAAAGGCTGCGTTGATATCATCATCATTAGAAAGGCCTTACTTTTCTCCAAATGACGTTTCAAAAATCTTGATCTATAACGGCGCCCATGACAAACGTAATACCTAATGAACGTCGCATCAGTCTGGATCTGGTGACATTATCGCTGACACGATTGACGTTGATGAGAACTGATGGCAACAGATTGGGAGTTGCAGACTAAAGCCAGAATGATAAAGCCTGCACGTGCCAGAAACCCATATACAGGTACATACTCATCATAGCCAATATAGGCAGCTGCCAGATGATAGAACGGTAGGGGGCAACACGGCGATGAAATTATATCATACTATCACCGTAAGAAGGTGATCATATTTTTTTGAATCTATGTTATATTTGTTGGTTGATCCCGAGTTGCTGTGCTCGTTGTTTCTATTAGATAGAATGATTTCTATTAGATTGGTAGTTTTCTTAATTTCTCTGAGATTGATAGATCCCTTAGGTGGTGCGCTCATATACTTCTGTGATAGATGCCCAAATTTCTGGCGTTTGGTAAATCCCAAAATGTATCTTGGTAGATCCTTATGACTCCTTAAACTATTACGATTTTATCATAAGGGCATGCGTCTTTTATTTATAACCGCAGGATAATGTGACAACAACTTTTAAATAAGAATCATCACTTTTCAAGAGATTATCTTCATGAGAATTAGGTTTCGAAATGTTCAATCGTACGAAACAGTTTCCTTAATGACTTACGTCAATTATTACACATCTAATTCATCATATATCCTGCACGATATAACATAATCAAGTAGCAACCCTTACTAACGAGCCCAGAATACACGTACCAGTTTTTCCATACCCGCAGGGCGGAATGTAAATGTACTGTATGTACGTACATACATACAGTACAGATTGTAATAAGGCCTGCACCATGAAGGGAACAATCGCTCTGGGAAAATTTGGGTTAAGCTCGTCTGGAATTCAGCCAGCGCAGAGGATCTTCTCGGTATGCGGGGGTAAGTATGGCAGAGATTACTTCCCTGTGCCTGTTCCCTGTTCCCTGTTAAACATCCGTCCCTTCTGTAGTAAGTGGGCACACCTCATTCATGATTATCTTAGATATTATTTGCTTACATCGAAAATTATACACCCGAAATTAAGGGTGGTAATTAATAAGTACACATTTGTTGAGATCAAATAATTTCCAGTAAAAGCAATTATATTTTTGAAATCATTTTTTTATCAATATAAACAAATATATTACACTATTTTATATTTAATTGAAAATATATGATTTCACAAGAAAATGCCTCATCGGTGATTATTCGATTTATTAAAAAGATCAACTTGTTTGAACTTAAAACAGATGGATATACGCACTTTAAAATAATTAAATCCTATTGAATGTTTGCTACTTGCGAAACGTATATCTTGTGTATGGTACCAAGTTAAAAGCATCTCGCCAAAAAACAACATACTCGTACAAGTAACAACATAGTTGATGCTTAAGTAAAGTATCAGAATTCACTATTTCCATTGGTTAACTGGCCGCAATGCCGTCCAATCAGGTGACGATAAAATAGTACAGTTGCACATTCAGAGGAAATTTGCAAGTTGTAACAGAAAAAAACCTAATGTTGTTTCCATCTAGAATATTTGTACGCCGTCAAAACAGCATGCATCAAAATATGATTTAAATGAACATTGTACTGTAAAATAAACTAAATTTATTGCGACTGTTTGGTATCATTTACGTAAACTTAAAAAAATAGCTCTCACATTGGCAATCGAATGTGTGATATTTGGAGTAGAATCCAAGTTATCTATCTTCAGAACTTGAGGCCGTAAAACAAGAAGAACTTGTGTAAAAAAAGATTAATACAATTTATTTCCGTGTCAAATGGATCGTACAAGGTCCATCAAAGTCGACAGAAGTATAAAGCTCCCAGCTTCCCAGGTTTTCGGTATCCGAGCACGGAGCATGTTAACTGGTCTTCAAAAACTCCATCGAGAACATCGTACGAAATGACAAAGCAACCTGAAAACTATGTCGCACCGGCCTAAAAGTGTAAAGTTTTCCGAAACGGCGTAAACATAAGCAGTGGGTATGTCGAACGGCCGAAACCTAAACACTAAACGTGCCGGAATGAAGTAGACTTTTACGAGAGCTACGCCGAAGGCCGAACATCTTTCTGTCATCTTTATTTCGTTTTTTTTACGACGCTTTTGACTAGCGCCCCGGAAGGCGAGGCCACCGATAAAGATGTTCTATAAGAATGAAGACACACAATAAACACAGGCTTGAAAATGTGATTTAATTAAAGAAACGTGGATTGTAAAATGGAACTTCTATCATTTGATGGAATGTACAATTAAATATAATAACCTTGTAACATTTATTAACGCTTGTTATTAAGACGAGGAATTGCAAAATAGTGCAAAATCATGTCTTTTGTTTGGAAAATTTGATCGCCTAGAAATATTATAGACGTTTCAATTAAATACTGCGAGTAGAACACATCTTGGTCTTTGCTTTAACGGGACTTTTTATAAGTCAAGAAAATAAAAAGGTTCAAACCTGCAAAATGTTTTTAAGTGTAAAATCTTCTACTTACGAACCTTTTTGGGATGTTCTTTTATAACGTGGCAAGTTAAGTTTTACTCAAAAAATAAACTAAAACATGCTTTCGGTGATTATTAGTTGTTATTTCTTGTAATTTATTTAGCGTTTACACAATATTTCGACAGATGGCAATATTTAAATTAAATTAAATACCTCAGAACGTTGGGGGAAAGAAGGTAGTATCTTTGTAGATTTAGTATTCTATTTGTAGAGAGGAGGCTAATCGTCAAAGTATAACCGTATGTACTCGTATATCTTTATGAATGGTAAGAGAAGGTCTTACAAAGAAGATACTATTTAGTACCAATATGACACAGGATGGGAATTTCTTTTCAGGCTTGTGTTCTGTTCACACTCTTATTAATCACCCCATTACGCTTCTTTTGTCCACTTTCAGGTCCCATACTTTATGCACGACGAACCGTATGTTAGCACGGTTCGGGAATGAACTACATGCATTTATTAGAAAACATTAATACTCGTAAAGCTAATTCTGTAAATCTCTGTCCTGGCAAGAGAAAATCACACAAAGAAAAATTGAAACCATAAACTGACCATAATTGGGGGAAATGCAATAACCTAACCTTGCAGAAATATCGTCTTCGGGTAGATCGGCGGATCACTTTGTAATACTTCTTATGAAAAATTCAAGTCAGTGCACTCATAATATCGAATTTAATTTCCAGTTAATTGAATCACATTCATTTTAGGGCTTTGTATAGTACCATTAGTGGGTTAAGAGTGTAATATAAGATTGTTGAAGTATCGAATGTGCTGTACGGCTATCCTGGGTCCATTAAATTAATAGTAACACCATTTGTAAGTCCAGCTGTGTCTTCTACAGATGTTTCACATAAGCTTGCACCAGATTAATAAAGCGGCCGGAGAATAAATCACTATTAATGAAAAGATTGATAGCAATTGTGATCTGCGGAGAAATCCACACGAATCAATGACGATGCTTCCATTTATCGTAAACACAGTAATTGAATTCAATTCATAGCATGTTTTCTATCTGCGTGTTTAATCTGAGATATGCCAAGACAGAGGTTTATTTGAAATCAATGCATTTTAACATACTATTCACTATGTAAGTTTATTACTAATTTATTTCATATAAACGTACAACTCTTTTAGAGCTTTTGCCTTCTTGATGATACCATTCGACTTCCGACTTTCTAGACTTTCCTAGTCGGCCAGCTCGTTCACCAATGAAGCGCTGTCTGGGTCTACCTAAAGGCCTGGTACGAGCTGGCTTGGTTTCGTACACCACATTCTCTGTTGTATCATGTATCGTATCCATGCTATTCGATTGGCTCTCACATTGCTGGTTTATGAGGGGTTGATGTGTCAACGAACTTACGTGGTTGCTCTAGTTCCTACAGAAATAACTTATCTCGAGCCTAGAATCATCCTAACGGCTATGTTTTAAAGTCACTGTCCATAACACGACATATGTGACTAATGGTTTGCCAATGGTATTGTATAATACTTACTTGGTATGTATATACAGAAGTTGGGATATCAAAAAACATACAAATTATGTATATTCCTATTTTATTAGTTCTAGACTTCAAGTAATGATTGTATCAAAATTCTGTGAAAAAATATGTATTACACCAATACCATGTTCCTTGAAACTCGTTTAAAATATCCACCACTCATACGAGTATATTTTGCGTATTCTGTTATAGTCGACCAATAAACACATAACATGTGACAGGTATTAAACCAATCTTCATACTATTCTGGACCTCTTGTGGTTTGATAATAAAATTGAATGATGCCAGCTAAAGCTTAAATCAAAGTTTGAACTTGGAGAGTGTTGAAAGCGTGGCTTACCTATCTACAACACTTACTTAGCAAGCAAATTAATCAAGTACCTATGTCTTTAATTTGCACAATTTTAAGGCTTTTCCGTATATTAAGAAGAGCCAAGTAAACTAGCAAAGGAGTTACCAATTGATTAACGGGAAATCATGATATTAATAAATCATGGTGTAGCGCTTAGACAAAAACGAAAATTCAAGATTCAATAGTAAGTCGCTTTGGTGATCAAAAGAGCTAAGTTTAATAATAATAAAAATAGCTTGTGGCTCGACCGAGTTAAATTATGATAATTTCTGAGTTGATATTAGAATTTTCATTTACCAAAGCGTTTTATTAATGCGATTAGAAGTTGATGTTTTGAGCTTCGATGAAAATACATATTTCGTTAACGAGGAACCAAATAAAGAACTAAGTCTTCGTTCACAAGAAACCACCATATTACAGACAGTAGCGGCGCCACCGACTGCACAGATAAATACGCAAATCTGTACATAAGTGCATACATTTTCTATAATAATAATAAAAGCACATAAGAAACTTAGCTTTTTGTTGTTGTTAATTAATTGTTATTGTTCAGAAAGCCAGCGTTGCCCTTTCATTGTCCATATTATTTTTGCTGACGCAATTAACAGATTAGTTATGAAAACAGTGTTTCATTTGGACACAGAATTATTGACGGTGATTCCAGTACTTCCCGAGGCTAAATTTGGGGCCAATTAAGAGTTTAACGCACTGGAGCATAAAATAATAATTAATAATTTCTATAGGCAATTAGATGAAATTTCACCCAAGAGCATTTAGCTTTAATTACGAAGAAACGTGAATATTTTTTAAATACCAATTATTCGCGAAGCTATATTAGTTTTTCCTTATTTATTTTATTACAAAACTTTGTAATGGCGGAATAAGAAATATTAATTTAGGAAGCAGTCCAAAGCGGATTTCTGATAAATGCCAATATGTTTGTTGTCCTCCATATTCTTGCACTTCACCTCCAGCCCTTAGCGTACGCGTTTAGATGATAATACTTAATAATATGCATTTATAATGAACATAACCTTATGAACATCTATATATATATTTGAAATTGGAAATAACTTTGAAGCATTAATGTTCAGGTTTTTTTTGTTAATATTTAAATAATATGAATAATTTAAAACATAAATATGAAACAGAAAAAGCCAGAAAATAAATAATCCAGAGGATTCGAGTTCGAGTCTCGGTTGTGACAGTTGTCTTTTTATTTTTTGGCTTTTTATGTTTCACATTTGTGTTTAGATTATTGATATTATTAAATATCTATATATTTTGTTACAACATACAAACTTCAAACCTA